>CM056839.1:9103395-9735895 GCA_029853015.1 Chelidonichthys spinosus
AGGGACTAAACCTAGAGGCAACACAATGAAAATATAGCGTTGAAACCCAGAGAAAAGATGAAAACACAAAAAGGAAAGATAATGAGTTAGTCGAAAACAAAAGCTTGTGTCAGATGGAAATAAAGAAAGACATCTTAATTGGATGATGTAAGCAAAGTGAAAATAAAACACCATACTGCACTTGAAAACAATCGGAAAGAAACAACTTTGCAGAAAATAAAATGATTCAAGCACATGGACATGGATGTTGCTGCTCTATTCGTCTTATTTCTGTGAGGACTTTCTGTCGCCTCTGCTGAAAGTCAACCAACTCACAGAGGAGGAATATCCAGAATAGGCTTATTAATAAGCCAGGGCAGCGGCAGATTACGGCTTTGGTGAGCCGCCAAAACAATGACTGAGACTGACAAACAGAGACACAGTCAGGCGGACGGAAGGTCATGATTGAACATATTATTGGCTGATTGTATACCACGAAGAAGACTCTCGCTGTTTTAGTTGTCAGACATGCCGTTTCCCCCAATTCATCCCGAAGGTTTTACATGAGTGCTGTCATAGTAGTCACTTAGAAGTGTGTTGTTGTGTTTGTCATTTATTTATTCATTCAGCTGTGTTGAACTTCAAGGACTCAGGAAGTGTGCTGAATCATTTATTTTACTTTATGAAGATTCCAACTGCTTATATACAAATAAATTGATGAGCAGCAGTATGTATGTATGTTACTGATTGATCTTATGAAATTACATTCAACAGAGTATTTTCGGGCATAACTGCACTGTATTTACAGTGTGCTTAAAGATGCTTGTGTATGAGTGTCTCTGAATGCTTGTTTGTGTGCATTGATCTGGTGTGGGGGGATGTTTTCTCTCAGTCATTTGAAGGACACCAGACCCCCATGCACCAAGCAGTCATGGCAACCCCCCCCCCCCCCCAACACACACACACACATCACACACACACACACACACACACACACACACCACACACACACACGCACACTGCAATGACAGCCATCTTGGATAGCACAGACAGACGAGTTCATAAATTGCTTCTGCCACACGTTGGCAATACAGTGTCACTGTGTACTGTGTAAAGGCGTGGGGGGTTGTGTATCACGCACACGTGGCTTTGTTCATATGTGTGTGTTGGAGATGGTGAGAGAGACTGAGGGAGGCTGCGTTCTGTCTGTCACCTCCTCTGCCTCCAGCCATCCCCAGGGTCAACCATTATGGATTGACACATTTTTACATTTTGACCTTAAAAAAAAGTGTCATGTGCAGCCATGTCGCTGCATGTACAGCAGTTGTGTGTCATTTATTTTCTTGTCGTTTGAACCGATGAAGTAAAGCAAGTCTTTTAATAACTGTTAGGGTCTCATATAAGGCCTGAGTATGTTACATGCCACATTGAGGAGGAAGGTTTTTTTCACTGTGCATGCGTGGATAAAGCTCTTAGCTGTCCTGTACGTGCAAGTAAAGGGTGACATTTTTTTATGTGTAAGGAGCAATGAGTGGTGAGGGAGTTCAAAGGGAGAATGTGGATTTGTGTCTGTTGGATACTGATATGAGCAGCTGCTGAGCCCCTGAGTGAGGTGCAGTGCGTGGCTATACATTAAATGGCCAGGATGAGCCCCGACTGCTGCAGGCTCACTGATAGTATTACTGTTATGGAGCAGTTGGGAGGGGTCGAGCTCCATTTTGGCTCTGTTATTCCATCATAATGAGGCATAACTCCTCTTATAGAGGACTCAATGGTTTCCTGGTTAATGGATCAGGCCAAGTGTAGCATGTTCGCTGACTACTAGGGAGGGAGAAAAGGAGAGAGAGAGAGCGAGAGAGCAGCAGCAGAAAAGTAGAAGTGAAATTATTGTAATAATCAGTGTTTTAGTAATATTTTGGAGCAACATATGCTGCCGTCAAGCTGGCATCTTTTCCAGGGACGTCCATGCATATAGCAGAGGGTGAGGGTGCTGGACTGATCTGTGACTCATAGACTATGTGCATGCAAAATGTGACAACAAAGACCCCGTACTGTTGACCCAATGTTTTTTAAAATATGTTGCAAGAGTCAAAATGGAATAAATAAAAATAACAATAAAATCCATGTGGTAAAAAAAGACAATTTAGAAATCACACTTTTAATTTGAATCTAGCAGACCGTACTTGTATAGGCTGCCGAACACAAAAGCATGCTTTATTGTGACAGAGAGGATGGAGACACAGCTCTATGACAGCCGTGCTTTCGGGATCCGCCCATGTGTATTCCAGTTCATTCATTCTGTACATGTGTTCTGTCATGTTCAACTAGAATAATCTTCCACAATCAAACCAGCAATCTTGTTCAAGCTCAATCTTATGATTACAGGCTTCAAGATCATATCAGATGAAGGGAAAGTGTCTTCTGGGAAACCTTGTATCTCCACGAAAGGACTAAAGCCACAAAGTATTTTGATTCCCCTCTTCCTTCAATTTGAGCAATTCAACAACATTATTTGGTTTAGTCCCACAGCCACGAAGCGTTTTGACAGTTCTGACTAGATTAAAGGTGCCAGGTTCTCTCCGGACATCCCTGAGTCATAAACACAAGTTCATAAATGAAACCAGTAGGAAGAAACGGAGGAGGATGAGTCTTTGATAACGATGTCTCCTTCCGTCTGTGAAGGTTGCTCTGACTGTGAGCTTAAATTGATGGACTTATCACCAAAGGAACAGTGCTGAGCTGGACGTGTGTGTGTGTGTGCGCGCGCGTGTGTGTGTGTGTGTGTGTGTGTGTGTGTGTGTGTGCGTGTGAAATGATGCTGTAACATATCTGATTGAAATCAGTTTCACACTGGAAAGTCAGAGCTCTTGGAAAGCATCATGGGACACACACACACACACACACACACACACACACACACACACACACACACACACAAGGACAAGCGACCACAAAGAGCAGCACACACCTTAAGAATCTAAAAGCACACATAAAGCTACACGCTACACTACACCTAAAAATTACATCTCTCTTTCTCTCTCTCTTTCTCTCTCTCTCTGTGTCTAGCACACACACACACACACACACACACACAATGCCACATCACATCATGTCATTTCAGAGAGCGTGTTTAACCTAATCACATTCAACCATGCGTGATCCTCAGAGGGGGAGTCAGGTCTGTTATGACAGTCAATGTGCTATGTGACGGCGACAGGGTTTAGAGAGCACCGACCAGCAGCTTTTAATGCGCACACACACACACACACACACACACGCACACACACACACACACACACACACACACAACAAAGACCTGTGCAGGACGACAGAGGATGGAGATATGTGGACAGGCGAGGAAGGAAGCCTAACAGACAAGACTGCAGGGCAGAATGAGTGACTCATTATGTGGTTCATTTCCGTATCACTAACATGTGAGCGGACTCACAACCTGCAGCTCGGACGTCCCATCAGGTTTGACCCGTGAAACCTCACAGGGAAATGTGTTGCGTGTGACTTCAGTGGTCGAGGTGATGCTGTGCTTACCTGTGGGGAGATAATAGCAGAGAGACGGCAACTTTATACATGAGTAGTATTATCTTAGTTTGGTCATCTCTGTTACAGAAACATTTGAAAACAGATTCTGTGTTAGTTTGCCCTTCAAAGCCAAACTAACAAAACTCCAAATGTTTGACACCATTCCTGACCATCAAAACATATGATGTGATTGAAATTTGCCATTTGGTCATGAAAGCTTCACAAATACAAGGAAAATAGATCAAAAATCAAACTGCAGTGGCTGCAGTCTGGCTAGTTCAGGCTGGCAGGTCAGGTCGGTTCCTCAGGGGTTCTTTGGAATGGATTGAGGTGCTATATAGAACCCGCTGCACACAAAGAACTTTTTTAGGCCCTTGAATGTTAACTCTCCTCAGGAAGGTGAAGAACCAACTAAAATGGTGTTGTATAGGACCATTTGACAAAGGTGTTATAACACATTGAAAGATGGGTTCCATACTGCACCAAAACTGGTTCCACTAACATTACAAAACAAAAAAAAAACGCTTTAGGGTACTGTTTGTTTTATATAACCACACATAACATAACATTTTTTTCAAAAGGCTAATTAGCCGTAACTGCCATCTGATTCCAATTGAATTCAAATGATTTGATTGGATGTGGTTTTGTGATTATTTTTGCTGCGGCAGGAATAACTTACTTACTATGAGAGTGAACCAGACCGAGTGATGAATCTCTAGGATTGCAAAATATCCTGTAAAATAAGGGAAAATGCTGTAATAGGAAATTAATGTGTTTCATTTTGAAGAAAGAAAAACCGTTATATTAATTATAGCATCTTTAACGAAAGCTTAAAGTGGGCTAGTGTTCTATTAGTAAGGTTCTGACACCAAGTTAAGATATCTTTAGTCACATAATTTGTATTATTTAACTGTATTCAGTTAAAGAATGAATGAATTAAACTAGCTCAAGAAGACTGAAGAAGAAACAAGAACACATTCTCCCCTGCCCCCTTTAGACACCGTGTGCATGTGTGTGTGTGTGTGCATGTGAGTGTGTGAGAGACAAAACAAGGTGAGATTGTCATTTAACAAAGTGAACCCATATACCATAGTCAGTATACCGCTGTGCAAGTGACAGGTATCATTTATCTAACGGCAGCGGAAGAAAGAAGAGAAGTGCTCTTCTCACTCTCTGTCACACACACACACACACACACACACACGCACACAGTCTTCATACTTACGTTATCATTAATAACAAATATCACACTCAATTGAATCATTAATCGGCACACATTCATTTAATCCCACATTGGATGTCATTCAGACTGCTACCTTCCCACTGACTGACTTATTCGCGGTGCTCATCGCCGTCCCAACACTCTCGCCATATGTCGAAACACACTGCTGCGATCCCCGCCAGCCTGCCAATTACCGATCTGCAACACAAGGACAAATCAACACATCGTTTATACCTGACATTAAACTGTGATCTGCATCTGGATAATGATTTTGACAATCAATTTGACAGCGTCCTTGTTTTCACACCTGGAAATGATGCACACGTGTCCTGTAATGACGCCGCTGTGTCCATGTTGTGATTGATTCTCATTACTCATACATAGTCGTGCTGCCAGATGGGGAGGTAGCAAGTCCTTTAATACAAGCTATCCTGGTGGAGGTGATGTCATTGCCACCTATTGCTGCTCTGCCGTCTGCTCAGGAACACAGTATGTTGGGTTTTTGCTGTAATACTGTTGAACCGTCACTGTTATCAATCACCAGGCTTCTTGTTAGCTCCAGAGACACGAAATGCTGTGGCTGCGATGTTTTGTGGTAATGTCATTTCTTTTGTAGAAAATGAATAACACGGATATCAAATGACAAAAATCAAACATCAAACACAAATACATTTTCATGCCCCCTCAGGATGAACTGGAATCACTTTGTCTAAACTATTAATGCAGCATCGTCATCAGGTTTGTTTTGTCCAATACTTGTTTACCTATTTATAGTCCCATCAGCCTCAGCTGTACAGAATGTTTAGTGCTGATTAACCAGCAAATGTTTGCATGCTAAATTAAGGTGACAAACATTTGTTAGCATAGCTCAAAGTATATCTTGCTCCTCAAACCTCAAATTTGCTCTATAGTTTTTGTTTGTTGCTGTATCCCTCTGCACAGCGACACACCCTGGACCATTTAACAATATCCATTTAATACAATGGCCAACTTTTGCTCTGCACTCTGTGTGCTGAAAATGGGGGAACCCCAGTGTCAATTCATCACTGGCTGCTTGCAGAAAGTGGTTCATGTTAGTCTGGCCCTTTTTGTGGGCACAACATCCATTTTTGAAGAGCCAAGAAATTACCATGTGCAGTTTATTTTCAAGAGTAGTCACATTCACCTTGTTGCCAAAAACAATGTGTCTTTGTATACAAAAAGATGGCAACAAACACAAGTGTAGACAAGCAAATTGTACTCTTAATATAATATTACAACCATATTTAATGTGCATCGAGGCCGTCTTGCATGCGTGCGGTAGTGAAGAGTGGAAAGCACAAAGGAAAAGACAAATAATAAATCACAAAAAGACAGATGACGAGATAACAAGTGAAGGCACAGTGCGGGGTGGAGAAGGTTGCAAGTAGTGACAGAGATAACATAAAGGTGGAGGAAAAGAAAAGAGATGGTGAAGAATAGAGAATGAGATAATCAGACCGACAGACCGAGAGAGGAGAGAGACCAACTGAGAAAACAGTACCCTGGTGACACTGCGCTATTGATCTCAGCTTGTTGCTTAGAGATAGTCTCTGAGATCAGGCTGCACGCTGACACAGCCATCACAATGCATTATGGGGGATCAAAGGGAGGCCAGTGTTGGCCACTAGGCAGGAGCTGACTCCTAAATGGGAGGAGAGAGAGGAGGAGAAAAAGGCGCTGGTGAGGAGGAACAGGAGGAGGAAACTCTGCTAAACAGGATTTTCAATCACGGCCTGTCATTTGCTGTGGCATCTCAATCGCTCAGCAACACACAGGAGAGACGATGGCGGAGGAGGATCAGGAGGGAAAGGGGAGGGCAAAAACGTGAGAGGAGAAAGAAAAGTACAGCGTGAGAAAAGAAGTAAAGGAGTGATAGCTAAGATGCCAAAAATAAAGAGATAGTGGAGGGAACGTGCAGTGTGGCAGCGTGAGCATGCTTGACAGATGGAGGCAAAAGGGTGACGATGAGGTGAGAAACATGGTGGGACTCGGGGAGTGAAACTTGAAAGACAAAGTTAGAAGGATGAGGACAGGCAGGAAAGACGGGATCCAATAAGGGATGTGTGGCAATAAAACCTGATTAGACCTCTCCAAAACACCCCTCTGTTCCCCTTCACTGCTCTCTGCTCTCATTTATTTCCAGGTTTCTGTCTTTATTTTGTTCTCTGTCTCTGTCCGACCCTCCGCCCAGGGTGTGAAATGTCACTTGACAGCCTACATGTGCTGGCTGCAGAAATGTCAAGCATGTTGAAACTGCCGCCGTATCTCACTCAGCTTGCGTATGTGTGTCATGTGTGTGTCAGTATACAAATCATACTGCTGCAAGACTAGAGGCATGTTAATGTGCAGCAGCATGTATGTGAGCAAATCCTATCACTACAGGGACATATGACTTTCATGTTGTCTTTAATTGTGCTGTGCAAGTTGAACTGTGTCTCTTACGGGCTGTTGCAGATTGCTTGTGAATATCTTGCACATCAAGTGGCTGATGATGCTGTTTAAATGTTAGGGTTTAAGGCAAAATGTTTGTGTTGATGCTGAGCGTTTGCATGTATGCAGGCCTGAGCTTGCGTGTGTGTGTGTGTGTGTGTGTGTGTGTGTGTGTGTGTGTGTGTGTGTGTGTGTGTGTGTTTTATAACATGCCCCAAGGTGGTACACTTCACCCAGCCCGTCTCCATCAATAACAGGCTGAATCATGTTATAAATGTCAAAGTCCTGACCTTGGCATATGAAGTCACAACTCTTTCTTATTATGTATTATCTCAAATTAAACATATAGCAGGACAGTTGTAGCCCGGTGAAGAGTTGAACCAGCGACCTTGAGACCAGTGAGGAAAGTTAGGTCAGTATATGTATAGCTGTTGTGGAGGGACTCAAGTCACTTATCTACTTGTTTCAGTGGAGCTGATCTCTGGCCCCACTGTTGTTCTGGGCAGCTCTCAGGAGTGACTGTACGAAACGCTCTGAATGAAAATGAGCAAAATGCTGGAAAAGCAGGTTACAAACGTCCCTGGGCCAATAAAGGTTATAAAAAGGCCAACGATGTCAGGCACAGATCACTGAGCTCAATTTGTGTCATCTGCTGGTCGGATTGTGTCGAGATGGTTTTACACTGAATCTAATACAATGCATATGTTTTAACTGGTAACAGCTTGGATTGACTTCCCTCAAAAATATGTTGTTCTTATGATGTGTATATGCTGCATCGATGGGAGAGGGTTATCACTAGAGAGGAAGGAAGCCATTGTTCGGGTTTAATTGCACTTATCCTTTTTCTATTTTGACCTATTAATGCTTTGGACAGAGGTAGAAAAATCAAAGGTCCAACTAAAATATGTTCTGTCAGACAATAAGAAAATTAAGAAAATAAGAAACAATGTTTTGCCTATCAAGCACTGTGAACTCTAACTGGTACAGATTGGGACTTTGTTGTGTGATACCAAGCAACATCACAACCTTCCTGGTAAATAAAAGAGATTTTTTGATGATTAAGGCCTCTTTGGACTTTCTGGCCCCCCTTTGACTACGAGCAATACGGGCAAAATCTTCTATATATATGTAATTTCATGATGATATTATCATGTTTGCTGGTAGTTTAACAAATAAATAATTTTTATAAAATAACGACATGATGGTATTGTATACTCCAGTGTGAATTAAATCCAAATGGAAAGCACTTATAGGACATATTTAATAAAGAACATTTTTGCTCAATAATCATATATTTGACTTTGATATGTAGTTTAGGACAACATAATTGTGTATCACTATATGATAAGATTTCATCACAATGATTCATTTGAAAAGAAAGTTAAAATAAATAATTATATTGAATAATTACTTCTGAATGTGTACTGGAAAAACAAATATTTAAGATGCATCACTTCACTTCCAGAAAGCATGGCAAACATTTTTAGTTGAACCCAAATTAGTGCATCACAGCAACCAATGTAAAAAATGAGTCTAGAGACCCTGTGGTATGAAGAGCAGAGAAAATGATTTATGAAGGTTAATTAATTTGAACAAAGAGCACGGATGAGTCCAATTTCAACTGTTAAGGTTTCTTTCTTGGACATTTTGAGGGAATGGAAAGGAAAAGAATGGGTGTCATTAATAACATTCATTGGGTGAAATCCATAGTGTAAGTGTCATTCCTCTACATTGCACACTCACTCACTAGCATGGCTTACTGGCCACTTCAATGGAAGAAGGCTATCAATAATGTGTTAAGGTGAACATGTGCTATTCCTGATATGTCATGGTCTATTGTTTGTACATCCAGAAGGCAGCCATTTTGACTCGTCACAAGACGAGCACAGGTGTTACAGCACTGATAACTTTAATGATGACTGTTCTTTATTCACGGTGCCTTCAGAGCGTGACAACAACAAGCCTAAACTTTATTGAATAATAACGCCTATGAAATGTCACGTCAGCCAGTGTTTAGACTCCCATTGTAACATGTCATAGCATTATAAGCACAGGTGTAATTAATGAAATGAATTATAGTCCCATTATATTAAGTGTCACTGTCATTCCAGTGAGCGAGAATGCACAATACCAGGCCCATTTTAATGGAACAGCACCATAATTAATGTTATTAATTACACCTTTGCCTACCCTACAATGCCTGCTGTGAAAAGGCCTCATTCTGCTTCATTTCATATCCTATTCTGATAAGTTGGGTCGTAGACGTTGGGTCGTAGCAGCAGTCACATTGTGATAATTTGGTCCTAAATTTTTGACACAGGCAGAGGCTTCACCCAGGCAGATCACCGCACAGTTAGAGAGGTCCAAAATAAACCAGCATAACTAGGTTATATTAGGCTCTATGCACCTGTTCTTTGCCTGCTGTGACATGTTAAAATATCTTCTGTGAAAGGTCTTCTTGTTTGTCTATGAGACAAATTGCGAACCTACAAAAAAATACACTGTTTTTAAATTTAGAACAATGGTCAGACATCTGGGGCGTTGCATGTTAGTCCAGAGTTCCTTTAAAGTATGTCTACAAGCTTGCTCTGAGCAGCCAAGTAAACCCCAACACAACAATGCGACATACCCGACCCTCATCCTGAGCAGAGGTCGAATCAGCAAGAGTAATTGAAAACACCAATGTGTTCAGATGTGAGTCGGATCTTTTTAAGAATGGAAGAGCCATTCATAAAAGTGAGAGCAAACCATCTCAGCAGTCTCGATTATTTTTAGTCCGGTAGCCTACATTTCACACTACCTGAAGGATGACAGCGCGTGGAGGGAAGGGATGTGTAATTATTCGGAGGTGGCTAGACCCTTTTTTCCTCTCATCCTCCCTTTCTCTCTCTGACTCTGTCTCCTTCTCCTCTCTCTCTAAGGGGAACATGCAGAGGACCAGCTGCCAGGAGTATGACAGAATCCACAAATCACTGCCTTGGGGGAGCAGATAGTGGGGGAGAAGGGGGAGGAAGGGGGGATTTATGGGCAGATTAATGAATAACAGGGGGAGAGTATTTTTAAAAAGATGGAAAAATGGAATATAATTGTCGGAGCGGTTGGAAGTTATCCATGGAGGGATTTCAAACTTTCTAAAGTGATGAGTGAATGAGTTGGTGACATAACTGAAAACATGTGTACTTCTTTAAAAAGAGGGCAGCTTGCTTCTCTGTGAGACAACACTGCTGCTGGATGGAAAGATGAAGTATTCTGCTCCTTTGTCATTCTCATGTCATCCGTCTCTCTTTCTAAACCATCTGCTCCCTCTGTTTCTCTTCATAAGGGGCCCACCTTCTCTCTCTCTCTCTCTCTCTCTCTCTCTCTCTCTCTCTCTCTCTCATCACACCTTTATCCCAGGATGTATTCAGGCCCCTCTCTCCTCTCTTTGCTACTGTCCATCATGTCCTCCCACCTCTTCCTCCACCCGGTCCTCCCCCTCCATAGGGTATATAGCAGCCAATTAGCAGTCTGTGCAGGATATGCTCACACCCCTAAAGCCCATATCCCCCCCCACACCCCCAGGTGGCCTTTGCAGAACAGTCCACCATGTTAATCTGGTATTGGTCAGGACATACCAAGATGGAGGCACAAACGGGGAGGTTGGTGATGTAGGTTGTTTGGATGGAAGGTGATTTGAAGGTCAAACACTGGCGCTCTTGTACGCACACATACACCCACGCTCACACACGGCGTCTGTCTCAAAGTCTGTGGAGCATCAATCACTGTTAGACATGGCGGCTGGGCGCACTAGCAAGAGTTTCACGCTTTGGGAAACACAGAGAGGAGCTGGCTCCCAATCCGACAAGACAAAGGGACAGAGGGAAGGACCGTGAGTGTGTGTGTGTGTGAGATTGACCATACAGTATGGCCGAGTACACGTGTGTGTTTGTATGCAGTCCTCACAGACTGAGGTGTGTGTGTGTGTGTGTGTGTGTGTGTGTGTGTGTGTGTGTGTGTGTGTGTGTGTGTGTGTTTCTTTTAAAGGGTGTGGCAGAGGAGTAAAAAGGAGCTCATTGAAACACAAAGCGTTTCTTAGAACACTATCTGCATTCTGTTGTTTTCTGTCCTGAGGTGTTGGTTTCCAATTATATATTATATATATATATATATATATATATATATATATATATATATATATATATATATATATATATTCCAATATATTATATACATAATTAATATAATCTGGTTGCTGTTGTAAGCTTTTCATGATGACGGTTGTGAAACTAAAGTTTGGTTCACTTTTGATGTGACTTGGATATAAGTGTAACGCTAAATGTCAAATAGAACAGAGACGGAGCAAAATCTGGGTTCGTGTTTTTGGTTTTTGTGACTGTGCTAGCGTCATTATTAACCATCAGTTCAATCAGTTAATGTCTACTGATACTTATAAGCAAGACGTCTTTGAATACTGCTGTTTTTGAGATAATTCAGAATTACATCAATCCATCTTTGGGTGTTTGAGTGCACTTCCAAGGGTAAATGCTGGAGAAACATGCACAACAAGTGCAGGATAAGTGCTTGATTGTTGGCTCTTCTCATGATTAAGCACTACACAAAGAGATGAAAACCTTTTTCTCTTTTTTGTCACATTTATGGGTCTAATTCGAAGACGCTGTATGAGCTTTTTCTCATCATAGGTTTACAGTTAATATTCTTAAGCAGTCGTCCCTTGCCAAGTGTTGTAACGGGAGTCATGACTGAAGGACAGTGCCGGCTGGCTGTTAGGTTTTTATGGTGCTGCGTGAAGTCAGTGAGCTGGGCGATTCCACCATCACTGCTGCTGTAGAGAGTATGCATGAGACTGTTTCGGCATATGCAAACAAATACATGTTAGACTACTCAACCACGCAGACAAAAGGACTCAGTCGTACCTGTATAGCGATGTATACAAGCCCAGAGAAATGGGTTTTGTCTCTACACATGGAAATGCACACACAGACATAGACACAGGGGAATTAACATAAGGTGGTTGTGCCTTTGGTTAGAGAGAAGCAAGGAGTTCTCACCTCTGCAATCGCATACAGGCCTGTCAGAATCAGTCAGGACACACCAGCAGCAGAGCACGTAGCTTGGGGGAGGCAGAGACAACCAGCATGGCTCAGACGCACCTAGATGCACAGCTGAAAACGAGAACTGGACAAAACACACACACAAAGTGTATGACAGGTGCATGAGATTAAAGGTAATGGTACTCACTACAGGCTGACATGTTAGCTGGAGGGAATGCACTCTCAGATTAGGGCTGAAACCCAAAGATAGTTTACAAGGGTAATGGAAAAGCAGTACAACTAATCACTACCTGGATCATTTTTAATTGTTTCAGCCATACTTTTCAGTTCAGCCACGTAAGCATAGTAAATTGAATGCCATTTAAAATGTATTGGATATCCCTTAAAATATCACTTTGTTTCCTTGAAAGACTCACATATATACACTTATATACAGAGTCAAAGTCATATATCTACTCTTTTCTTTCTTTCTTTCTGTGTTTTTCTTCCTTTTCTTTCTATTCCTATATTCCTTATCCCTCTCCCGATTTCATTGTTCCACATAAAATACAGCAGATCTTTACAGCCATACTCACGTTGCTGAATCTACATTTTTTCCAATATTATTATTATCATTTCACCCAAAATTCAATGTAAGTGTGTCTTTTTGCAGCATGACTGGGTGGATGGCTGATAGAGCTGAGCATATATGAGGCACCCATGTGTGTGGTTGTTTCTGTGTCTGTAGGAACCTACTGGGTGGTTGTCCAATAATTGGGAAGTATCCCGCTAACAAGTCAAGGAGCGTATACACTTACACACATTCTTGTGTATCACTGTCATCAACCATTACATCAAATTAGGTCACAAGAGATTGGGTCCGCTTCAGAGGCCAAAACTACGACAGTGACACTGAGGGAGGGCCGCTCTTGTAATGCGAGGCTTGTAGCATGTATAACATCCACACACACAAGCACACACACACACGCTCACTCACATGTACACTCTTTTCTGTATCACTTTCACTCCCCAGCCAGAATTCCTCACAAACAACTGTCGAAGTCAGCTATGATTTTTTTCTTTATTAACTTTCTTACTCTCTGTCTTCTCTATCTCCAGCACCCTCCTCTCTTCCTCTATATCACGTCTGCTCTTCCCTTTATTATATTCCTTTGGCTGCATCAAAGGTCTATTCAGTAATATTTCATAGAGAAACTAATATGCATACCTTTTGCCCTTTCTTCCTGTCTGGATGCATGCATAAATAATTAAGTCCATGCTTGATGCTCTCTTTTCACACAACCTGGCAAAGATTGGAAGTGTTTGTCCATATGTCGTTTTATGTGTGTGTGGGTCTCGCTGACCTTGAACATGTGCATCTGCTTTTTTACCCTCATTTACAAGAAATAGCTGCATGGAGGTTCTGCACACTCACTAGCACATCAAACATCCAGGTTTAATATAAACCCTTTCTCCCTGCTGGCATTCATCAATACGACGGCGTATTAGGGCCACTGTCGAAAAAAAAAAAAAAAAACGGAGCCGAGAGAGGTGGGCAATATTCTGAGATTAAAAGTCGCAAATTTGCTAGTTTTAAAGTGGCAAATTTATGAGTTTAAAAAGTCGCAAATTTACGAGAAAAAACTCGCAAATTTGCGAGTTTTAAAGTGGCAAATTTGCTAGTTTATTACGATGCTAACAACCGGCATTTATGCTAGCTAACTTCCCATGACTGTAGCTTTTATCTTTCTAATTAATCCATCCCGTGTGTCAATGCTTTGCTAACGTCCTAAGGGTGATGGCTCTTGATGGTTAGTGTTGGTTAATTTTATATGGGCCAAATTGTCATCTTACTGTATGTGTGTTTGTTGATCGGGTGGTTTGGCTAAGCTAGCGGTCATAGAGGAAGTAATCACGTAGCTTGACCCGGATGTTTACCGTTGCTATGACAACAAGTGAAAGCTACCGCTAGCTAGCTTAGGCAAACTACCTGCTCAATAAACACAAATAAGATGACAATTTGGCCCAAATAAAATAAACCAACAATAACCATCAACAGGCATAATAAACTAGCAAATTTGCCACTTTAAAACTCGCAAATTTGCGAGTTTTTTCTCGTAAATTTGCGACTTTTTAAACTCGTAAATTTGCGAGTTTTTTCTCGTAAAGTTACGAGTTTTAAAGTGGCAAATTTGCGAGTTTTTTCTCGTAAATTTGCGACTTTTTAAACTTGTAAATTTGCGATTTTTTTCTCGTAAAGTTACGAGTTTTAAAGTGGCAAATTTGCTAGTTTATTATGATGCTAACAACCTGCATTTATGCTAGCTAACTTCGCTTCCGAATGTCGCTTTTATCTTTCTAATTAATTCATCCCAACGTGTGACGCTTTGCTAAGGCCCTTAAGGTAATGGCTGTTGATGGTTATTGTTGGTTAATTTTATTTGGGCCAAATTGTCATCTTATTTGTGTTTATTGAGCAGGTAGTTTGCCTAAGCTAGCTAGCGGTAGCTTTCACTTGTTGTCATAGCAACGGTAAACAGCCGGGTCATGCTACGTGATTACTTCCTCTATGACCGCGGGCTTAGCCAAACCACCCGATCAACAAACACACATACCGTAAAATGACAATTTGGCCCATATAAAATTAACCAACACTAACCATCAAGAGCCATCACCCTAAGGACGTTAGCAAAGCATTGACACACGGGATGGATTAATTAGAAAGATAAAAGCTACAGTCATGGGAAGTTAGCTAGCATAAATGCCGGTTGTTAGCATCGTAATAAACTCGCAAATTTGCGAGTTTTTTCTCGTAAATTTGCGACTTTTTAAACTCGCAAATTTGCGAGTTTTTTCTCGTAAATTTGCGACTTTTTAAACTCGTAAATTTGCCACTTTAAAACTAGCAAATTTGCGACTTTTAATCTCAGAATATTGCCCACCTCTCTCGGCTCCGTTTTTTTTTTTTTTTTTCGACAGTGGCCCTAATACGCCGTCGTACATCAAGGACTCATTCTCCGTACTCTTTTAACAAAAAGAAATATTAATAAAACAACACCTTTGATCAAATCCTGACTATATCTGTAACATAACAGTAATATAGACACTAATGTCACTCCTCTTTATTATTCCCACCTGCTGGATTTTTCTTTTTTAAGTGCACTGGTCATGTCACATGTTGCTGGTTATGGCTAGCTTATGTAACAGGTTTTATGGCCCTTGGATAGCTAATACATCAGCGAAACAGACATGGCCCCAACACTGACAGAAACATGTCAAATATTCGATTTAATGGACAATATGTATCAATTCATTTTTTTCCTTCACCTCCTTTATGGGTACAACGTTAGCCCCTGGTCACAGGTAAAATGGGTTTATGGTTGAGGAGGAATGGGCTTTAAATCTCTCATGTCAAGCTTGACGTTTATACTCCCGTATGAAAAGATCCCAGAACAATAAATAATAAGGATGTATCTTCTGTTTGACACACAGAGCGATGAATCCGACCAGGCCCCTTAAAACGCCCATGACAGTTACATGGCCAGATAATATATAAAATCATAACTACATCATTATTTGTATTTCTGGAAAAATACATCAGATTACAGGTGTTAAGTGTTTTCAGGGAAGTTGAAGTGTAATATACAGGTTGCTTCGATTCAATTTTATAATATAATCTTGATACCTTGTCTTGGTATCAGATGCAAGGGATTTGCATTAACTTAACTTTGAATGTATGTTTATAATTATATGGGAAAAAATAATAATCTGGTAAAACTCAGATCGGGAATCATAGACCATCACTATAAAGTTGAATATGACCTAAACAGATGGTTTCATGGCATAAACACGGAAATACTAAATAAAACACTACACAGGAAAAGTAAGCGGGTAGGAAACACTAAGATACAAAAAATAACAAAACATGATCATACATTTTTCATGGTCACGTGTGTGGATGGTAGCATACAAGGAGGGACTAAAACACCCTTAGACAAGTTGATGGAAAAGGGTAAACCTTAACAGAGAGGAATGAATTACTATAATATAATAATTTAATGAAAAAAAAGTGAAATTATTGAAGAGAAAGCTTTGATAAGGCCTATCAGGTTATATGGTGGGATTTGTAGTTGTGTGGGTTGACATTTGCTCATCTTGTGCGGCAATAAAGCATCTTTCTGAGAAAAAAAAGTATAAATCAATGCTGAAGAAATGTCATGTGTGTCTTGAACTGATCTGACTCTTGAAGCAAGTCTTCTAGTCGAGTTTCAGAGATTTGTGAGTGTAGAGTGAAGCCCCAGGGACTGCTTGGCCTCTGTGATGAAAGGGCATGTTCAACACTTAGCTCAATAATTCACTAGTTTCCCAAGTACAGCAGCCAAAAGAGTGTACCTCTATGCATCCGCTGCAGTGACAAACACATATGTGTTTACACAAACAGAAACGCACGAGCACAGATCTACCAGATTGGATATTATTAATTCATTAGTTCTGCAGGTAGTGAGAAAAGGAGGACTTGTCTCTACCCTTGACAGACATTTAGACGCTCAGATAACAACACACACAGAGGGAGTGTTGCCATTTTCTCTGTTCAGGTAGAAATTACTCCACTATATCTTTACACAACAAATAGACATTGGCCGCTATATGCTCCTCTCTCTCTCTGTCTTTCTATCATGACATGAGAAATGAACTTCCCCCTCCATCTAAACACTAATGCGAGTCTAAAACCAACTACAACTGTGACACCAGTTGCAAAAGGGGAGCACAGGCCAGGCGTGATGTACTGTAGGAAAACAATGGTTTTGCTGGCAGGCTAATGAATCTGTGCAGCCATCCATCAGACTGCAACACTCACTCTTTTCGGTTACTATTCTAAGTTACCACCTTCTGAAAACCTTGTTATTACTAACCCTCACTGGTTTGCTTGGTCAGTTTTGATCCATGTTGCACATTATTGGGGTAGTGATTCAAAATGTTTTTATTGAAAAAATAAAATAATGTGAAAGGCAAAGATATAAACACAATCATTAATCCCAGGTCATTTTTGAGCCATGTTGTGCATCAGAGGGTTAAACAGGGTCATATCTGCAGGCCATGGTTGTCACAAATGTAATTTTAAGGCAAAGGTTGTTTATATCTGTCATCAAGACACACGAATGAGCCTCACTTGACCCCTGTAATGCACCATTAGCACATCTGTAGCAATTGATGTGAAATATTCTCATGAAAGATTAATTTAGGCAAATTAACTTAATATATGAGACCCAAATTGAGTCCTGTTGCATAACAGGGATTTTTTTTTTTTTTTTTTTTTTTTACCTCTCCAAATCTCTGCAGCTGTTGAAGGGAGCTGGAAATCATTATGCAACACACACGCATACAAATTGTGCACGTACCAATGCGCTCACACAGTACATTTGATGCACACACAAGGTTTCAAGATTGCTCACAAACACAGACCTACACAAAGAGAAACAATAACACACATCAGTAACTGTCTATGGGTGAGCAAGTGAGTTTTAGATGACTGTGCAGTACAATTACCTCTTTTAAATAATAGAATCCTTAGAAGTTAAGAAGCGGTGGCCAGGGGTTTGCTTTGTTGTTCCTTGAAGAACAATTAGAGAGAGAAGGGGGAGGGAAAATGAGTCATAGCGACTTTGACTTTGGAGGAGGGGGGGGGGGCAGTGGGACGCCATACGCCTGTCAGAGTTAAAGAAGCTCTTTGTAGATAATGAAAACGAAATAATGGAATAAAGAGATTCACTCACATGGTTTGCTTTACTGTTACATAACTCTCACATGGAAGCACAAAAGGATGCGTACACCCTATACGATACGCCAACAAGCACTAATTATCACACACTTAAACAGATTAATACTACTAGCTAGACTCTACTAGATTGTTTCTATGTGTATATAAAGAAGCTTAATATTCTCCTGCATTAACCCTTCACTGCATTTACATTTTTTAAGTGATGCCTGACAGATTAGCCAGCCACACTTTGAAATCTAGATGAATAAGGATTTAGTCTGCTGTAACTGGACATTTTATTTGAGAAAAGGGAAAGCAGTGAGGGACCGAAGGAAGGTAAAAAGGACAGAAGCATGCAAAGGGGGAGGGAGGGGAGAAATAAGGGATCCAGAAAAAGACCATGAAATCAATTGAAGATCATGAAGAGGCTAGATCACAGTGAAATATCAGCCTCTGCCCATGTTTTGCACTGCTTTTTACTGAACAGTGAAGGAATGATGTCTTAGATGTGGTTGAGGCTAATGATGCTGTCCATGGTGCTGAAATTAAACAGTTGAGATCTCAGTGGGACACATTATGGTTCTGTCCGTGGTGCTCAACAGCTGATCTACATTCTGGGATGGATGAAAACCAAGAGGGACATTCTTTTCTGTCCTCTTCCTCTCTCTTTTATCTGTCTCCCATCTGTTCATCTCACACTCTCTCTTGTGTCTTTCATTTTCATCAGTTTTTACTGTTCCAATCTTTCATTTCTACTTTTTGACATATTTGCAGCATTTACATTGGCAATGTTAATCTGCCAACTTTTCCAACTTTATTGCTTCTTATACATTAATACATTTACTTTTATTACTTTACTTAAATATAGCAGAGATTATTAGTGATATCTCATGAATGCCTTGAGTGAATTTCTTCAAATGTGGCACAACATCCACTTGGACTCAAGGTTAAACTGGATCATGTTATTTCTCCATGATTATATAAATGCTAGTGATGGGTGTAAAAGGTACTTATCATAGGGAACTTCTCACACTGCCTGGTGGTAATGTGAACCACACGGCATGTGAATGCTGCATTCATGTGCTCCTTGGATCCTTTGGTTGGGAAATTCATGTTTCATGTGTTCATGAGCTTATTTATTATGTAGAAACAACATGGACGATAACAGGAGTGTGTTTGATCGTGAATTATGATCAGGAACACATTCTTCAGATTATTCCGAGCACAAATACCCTATAGATTATTATTGAACTGAACTTATATAGGATGCTTGCATACAAGTTGGATGCTAAAGCAATGCATTCAAATTGATATTTTACATCTAGAAATGTAAACTTACATTGTAATGTGCATTGTAGAGAAGTTTGGTGGGGCAGGCAGCACTTCTCGTCGAACGTGCGTGTACTATGACAGAGTGTCACAAAGAAACTGAAAGTATGAAAACGTGTCTGATTCATTTACATGTATCAACACAAAGGAAATTATTCTGTGAACTGAAGAATTGGTCAGCCCATTACTAATAAATGCTGTGGTTTGTCATGCTTAGTTTTTGCTTACAGTAGCTTTTGTCTTCATTCCTTTCTTCCTTATGTCCTTCCATTTGCTTTGCAAAATCAGTTGATTTGTCTCCTCCACTTCTCTTTGCTCTCCCTAACTACCTCCTTAATAGGAGAGTAAAAGGCATGTCTATCCTTGTATTTATTACCAGCCCAGTTTTCTGTGTGTAGACGTATAGTTGTCCACTGCGTTACGTAAAGTGCTGAGCAGACAGTCAAAGTTCAATGCATCCAATGTGTGGGCTGAAGGCAGAAAATAATGGTGTTATCCTGGGATGAGCCCTTGTTTACCCTGCAAATAGAGTGTGAGATGAAAGAAGAAGGGGGAGGGGGATGACTGAGAGACTTCCTCATTGGATCAGTGTACTGAAATGACTCCATTTACTCCATTTAACACACACAAACAAGAGCGAGTCGAAAGAAAGAGAGAGAAACGTGGAAGGGACAAGCAGTGTCTGCAACAATTCTTTCTAGTCATTTCATCACTCTCTTTATCTTCCAGTAGTAATTGCAAAGTTTAAACATCCAAGCAATTTTTGGCCAGTAAGGCAGATTTTATTACATAACTGCTTGAAAAATGTAGTAGTCAAGACAGTTATAAACTCAGGGGATTTCTGAGAAATACACCACAGACACACAATAGATTCCAAAAAACACTTTTCATGCTCATCTGCACGTCTAGCCATTATAATAAGTATGGCAGAGGATTTTAAAAATTACTGGTAGATGAGTGCTCCCCACACATTGCTTTCATTGCTTCATTGCAAGACAACAGATGGGATGCCTAACAATCACTGAGAGATAACAAAAGAGTGTAATAAGAAGAGGAAGGAGGAAGAACAGGTGAGTGAGGATAGAGGAAGTGAAGGAAGGGAAGAGACAAAGACAGTTACATGAACAGGAAGAGGATGTGAAATGTAACAGAGAAAAAAACTAGGTGATACAGAGAGAGAGAGAGAGAGAGAGAGAGAGAGAGAGAGAGAAAGGTAAAGAGATATATGGGGAGAGAGAGAGAGAGAGGGAGGGGATGGAAAGGAAGCTCAGCTAAGCGGCATCTGCTCATACTCTATGGATGTTTTCTTTGCGTGATTTTGAGTTGCACGATATACTTAAGAATGTTTTTTTCTAGCACACTGAGTATTAATGAATGAGGCCCATATGTTACACTCATGCCACTGAAAGCATTAACATGCAAGAAATACAGTTACCTAACATGTTTCTGGTCTAAGATTTTATTTTCTTTAAAAAAAAAAAAAAAAACATTTAGCAGCAGCTGAATGCATTTAAAAATAAAACAGGGAAATTCTTTAAAAATAAAAAGAAGCATATCCAAATACAATGTAGATATGCTGTAGATTTATGCTGCCCGTAGCCCAAATTTAGTTTATAATAATTGATTAAATTATCGAAGTGTGCAAATATGCATACATCTGCTGAGGGCAAAGTTGTTGAGGGATTATTTCAATTTCATGCAAATCTAATTATTTAAAGTAAGAGTTTTGAATCCAACCGAAAGTTAGATGAGTAGATCAGTACCACTCTCATGACGGCACTGGTGTACCACTGGCCATCTGGCATACCAGGACATATCCTTGTTGGCCGCCCCATCAGTGGGCCGTTGGATCGTCAAAAAATCCATCAAGTTCTTAATGGCCATCCGGCCCTGTTGGTATTTTATGTGCCTGTCATGGACCAAGCTGTATGTGTAGTCCAGGACTGGGCACACTGGCCAATCACACATGGTTATGTCATATGCCAAAGCCTACTGTTGCTAATGTTACGGCTGTTAAATGGTGGATAAATTGTCCTTTAACATTTGGAATGTGTAGATTGAATTCAGGTTAGCATAAAGGGCTAAATCAAACAAAGGGAACACAGATAATATACTGTAAGTATTAACTTACAATGTCTTAAGTGTTATTTACCTAAAAGACAACACAAAATGTGATAAAGTTTAGCATACGTTTTGTGTAGGTTACCCTACTCCTCTGCTAAGCTAAGCTTTAAATTTAGCGTGCAGACGTGAAAATGGCATCGATTTGACCTTATTAAAGAAAACTTTCCTTTAAAATAAAATAGCAAAATCCTTCAGATTTGCTACAAAAAATACATTACAAAGCTGCCATATAATGTGAGTGAGGACACATAGGATTTTGTAGCTTCTGGCTTAATAATTTAATATGCCAGTCCCCTTATTCTTTCTTACATACTCATATAGAATATTTGCTATCCATTGTTCTAATATGAGTCATAAAGTAGTCTCCTTCATGACCTCCTCTGACACGTCCTGCCCTCTCCTTCTCTCATACACATACATGAAACGATGTGACATATATGCCACTTGGCTGTTCATCCAGTGTGCCCTACAGTTCTATAAGTGCACTCATCTTAGCCTGCGTGGCCAGCAGGACTCAAACTCCCCTTTTGCTGTATGCACAATGCATTAAACAACACAGGGGTCTCATCTCTTTTTTCCTCCTTGATACCCACACCACTCCCTCCTCGCATCTATTTTCCTCTCTTCTTCGTTCCACCCATCTCTTTCCCTCTCTCTCTGTGTGTGACAGTAGTCATGTCAGAGTAAGGCTGGCTGAAGCCCTTGCAGCAGTCTGCCTCTTTGATGTTGAGCCCTGCTGAATTAGGCCATCACCCAGCGGTGCTCTGCTCCCTGCCTGCACACACTACACACACACACACACACACACACACACACACAGTACGCATGTGAGTACACACAAACAAACAAAAACAAATGCATGCTGGTAACCTTGCACATGCATACATGCTGCTAAGCACACAGAAGTAGGCACACACATGCACAGGCCATGCAGGTACATACACAATATCTTGAATTATAATAATAATAGTATCATTATAATAAACCATGTCCAAACATCTTTCATATTCTCACTTTCACAGTTTCTATCTCACAAACATTACATTCTATACTGTAAGCACTCATTACCTTATTCACTTTTCTTTAATAAACATACATTATTCTTATGAGGGATTCTCCTCCATAGTGTATCAAAGAATGCACACACGCTCATGAATACACACACACACACACACACACACACACACACACACACACACACACACACACAGGGAAAATGTAGGACATTCAGAGAGAATTTTATTCAAGAATACAGAATACGAGTAAGAATGTATTCCCTTTCAATCCGCGTGCTCTCTCTCTCTCTCTCTCTCTCTCTCTCTCTCTCTCTCTCTCTCTCTCTCTCTCTCTCTCTCTCTCGTGAAATATGGCTGTATGAATAATAGTATAATAGCAATCGACCAATGCAGGAAGCCTCTTTAGGCATAAAAACACATAAAAAGACCTGACAACTCATTAAATTAAAGCTGCAATAATCAATATTTCTATGTTAACAATGCTTGAATGATTATGTGCGATGTGAAAGGTGTCTCTCTTAGTGGCAATGAATTATGAGCCAACGCTGCAGTCCCCAGTTCTACAGAGCTTTTTGGCTTCTTTCAGCTGAGTTTACATTTCTTCTTTCCACTCCTTTACGGTTTTGGTTCACTACCACCTTTGTCATTTCCAGCAGGCTGCTGTTGTCAGTGAAAAGGCTCTCCCTTATATGTGACCTGCTCGCCACCTAACAGGACAGTGGAGCATTTGGAAACTTAAGAACCAGATATTTACCTGAAGAGACGGTGGAGATCAAAACAGAGCTCAAAGAAGAGTGACGTGTAAAAAAGCTACTGCTTGATAACACGTTAGTGATTAATTAGTACCACTGCTATCACTGTCACTCCTACCTTGGCAGTTATGTGTTATGGCATTTCTATTTGTGACTTTTTTTTTTTCATGTTTTGTGTTTGAAAATCATTTTTAGTGTCAGAAATATTTGTTGGATTATTTTTTCCGATCTAATGGGCACTGGCTTATTTCTGATTTCTTATACCTTCTTGTATATTTATTGGTCTTTCATTTTTTACTGTGAGTCATGTTCATATAACTTTCTTTTAGGAGTTATTCACTCAGAATAAAAACCGGAAAAATCCATATATTCCTTATCCTACCGCCTTATTACCATGTCATTTATGTTAGCATTGCCAAAGCAGGCTGTACAAGATTTATAATGAGACCTCTCTCTCTCTCTCTCTCTCTCTCTCTCACACTTTCTGGTGGCCAGGAACAGCCCTGTGGTCAAACTGGAGACCAGCCAGGGATCTTTCCATCAATTAGTTGATTTTTTTTCCCCGTCTATCTCTGCCTTCAACTCTTTCTCTCTCTCTCTCTCTCTCTCTCTCTCTCTCTCTCTCTCTCTCTCTCTCTCTCTGTGTATATATATATTATATATATATATATATATATATATATATATATATATATATATATATATTGTGTGTGTTTGTCTGTCTTTCTCATTATTTCCACTGTTGTTGCCTCAGACACTTAAAGAGCAAAAGCTGTTCTTTCAAATGTTGTTATTAAAGGCTGAATGAGTAGGATTTGACCGTTGTGGTTTGTAAATTTGTAGTTTATAGGTTCGCGGTCATCGCCAGCGGATGTCAACCCCAGAATCACGAGGGGAATTTCGCCTCGCTATATTTTTGTTTTTAAGCACATTTTCATAGCTTCTTTTTGGATGCAACCTAACAATCTGGCACCTGGTGGCTTCGTTTTCATAGAGAGTGACACCAGGAAACATCCTGAACACAGGAAAATAAGAAAATACAGACATAGTGCAGAGTCATGCTTGGAGCCATGTGGAGGCATCATATCACAGATATGTGCTAAATTAGGGTTTTATCACCTTTAATAAATCCTTCAAACATTCAGTCCTACTTTATTTGGCACTTATTCATTCTTATTTATTGTTTTGTTTGTATTGAACGTTTTGAGTGTGAGTATGAATGAGTGAGGAGTGCGGGTGGTACCAGCAGTTCGCATAAGACAATAACAACCCACATTTTACTCATGCAACACAACGTTGTGCTTTCCTGCCCTCCATGCCACACACACACACAAACACACACACACACACCGTGTCATCACTGTCCATCAATTACACGGGGATGTGAAGATCCATTTCTAATTCAATCAGTCAGCGCGGTGTCACATCCCTCGCTCTCTGGCTGTCTCACCGCCTCGCTCTCCCTTTATCCCGGTTGCTCCATTCTCACTGATGCGTCTCAGTCACCATCTCAGGGCTGGTGGGTGCTGGTTTCATGTGTGCGTGTGTGTGTGAACGTACTTCTAACCAAATGGGACACAGTTTACATTTTAGACATTGGAATAAGAATGAGCTTTATTGACTCAGTATGTACACTTACAAGGAATTTGATTCCGTTTAATTCATTTTATAGTTTAAAACTTGACATACTGCATCAGACGTCATGCTTTGTGCCATAATACTACAAATTAAAAAAACAAACTTTGAATCAAACACACATCACACTTCAGACACAACTTGATCGGATTAGTGTGACTTTAAACATGATATTTTCCAAAATAGGCTATTTTGTTGAGTTGTTGTCTGTTTGTTATTTTTCTTCTGTATTCTAATGTTCGGCCTCTCTTATGTATCTGTCCTGTGCAACACTTCAAAAGACTAGTTCATGGAAAAATATACTAATTTGTACTTCCTCTGGCTGTCACAAGGTGTTTTTTTAATGTGTGCAACTCTCTCTCTTCCTCAGATCATAACCATTTGAACAATGCAGCCTTGTCTCCCCTGGGTCCAGCCATGGCCTTGTCTCACCCTCACAACAACCTGGGAATTGGCTTCAACAAGTACACCTCGCTCAAGGCCGTGGGTGAGTAGGATTACACACACACACACACACACACACACGCACACACACACGCACACACACACGCACCGGACAGCTTCCTACTTTCTGTGGACAAGCATCAGAAGATAGCAAGTACTACCATCTTTTACAGTAAGTGGTTACATCTTCAGTTTGATCTCAGTGTCAGTCTGATTTCTGCGCAATGGAATATTGTCAAAAAATGTCAAAACTATGCATAAACCAATGCTACAACACAAGACTGTCCATTACAGGGACAATCTAGATTGAGGTAGAGGCATAAATGGAAGAAACAGGAGATTAGCAGCTTGATGTAGATTAAAACCTAGCTGTGCCTTTTTGCACTAAAACCAATGGAATACATCGCCCAATACACATACCTTAATACACTGTGTCATGTATGATTATAAATTACACAATTAATACATTTGTATGTACAGTATATATATGTGAATATTGCATACTGTTTACTTCTGAGGAAGTACTCTGTTTTATAATGCTTTAGGAAACTAGGGAAGTCCTGTATTGAATAACGTAGACATTAGGATCATTGTTGCCTTGCATTAAAAAAATCACTGTGTGTTGTGTGTTATTGGCGGGTTATTCATCTGCCTAAAGCTCAGCCACTATAAGGCCGATAGTTATCGACAGCTTTCCTTTCTGTTATGTGAATCAGCTGTGGAAAAAAAGGTATGATGATGGCATAAATTCACTGCTGATGACATAACTAATGCAGAACTGGCAACTCAACTGGTTCACGATTTAAAAAAAACACACACACACACACACACACACACAGTTAGGCTTTAGTGGGTGGTGAGTGACAGCAGCAGTTACAAGCTACTGGTTCAGGCCTGAAGTTTGCCCTCTGGCCTCTCTCTCTCTCTCTCTCTCTCTCTCTCTCTCTCTCTCTCTCTCTCTCTCTCTCTCTTTCTCTCTTTCTCTCTCTCTCTCTCGCTCGCTCGCTCACTCACTCACTCTCTCACACATACAGAAACGCACTCATCCTAAGTAAAGTAAAAGCACACACAAACATACAGACCATTATGATTTCCTCCACACACACACACACACACACACACACACATAAGGGGCACATGTCCACAGACACACATATATACCATATATCATCTGATCACTAGAGACAGATAAGGACGTGGTGACGATGATGAGGAGAGACAGTTTGACACATGTACATGTACTGTTCATTGACACAATATGCAAATAGAGACGGGGCCGCCCATCGTAGCTGAAGCTTATCAGACCGAAGCTTCGACAACGACACGTCCAGAGTTTTTAAGGACAAAGCCGATATCGATAGACTGTTTGTTAAGCCAGCCCTCTTTGGCTGCTTTTACATCTGTCAAGTTTGTCATAGATAACAGACATGATTCATGGTCGTTGACTTCGGACTATGGCAGACAAAAGCATGCTTTGGATTTCTAGCCAGCAACAGCACAATGGATGAGCTCATCTTGAACAGGGCCACTTTATGGGTTTGGCCAGAGGCATTATGTTTTTTTCGGTCCATTCTTGTGATATCTCTGGTTTTTGGAGGTCAAAGGTCAAGGTAATTTTGAGTTCACATCTGTCCCACACTTGTGATTTCTCAGGAATGTCTTGAGCAAATTTTCCGTTTTTGGCCATAACTTAGGAATTGATATGAAAATACTGACAATTTCTTACAAATGTTTCATAGGATAAAATTTTGAAGCGGTGACATTTTGGACAGACATGGACATAAACTGCAACACTATTGTTTGCTGGAGGCATACAACCCAGAGGCAGTAATGATAGTTTGTTACATTTTTGTCTAAGTTTTGTCTAATTGTGCTAATACTGTATCACTGTCGTTGAAGAACCCCTTGGAAATTAGATGGTACACATCAAGAGGTTATTATATATTGAAGTCAGTCACATTTCACTGAAAACAACCTCAAATAAATATTGTTTGGGCATGCTATATATGAGTGGAAGACACTACTAAGGGCTGAAATAAACACTGCTACGCTCTCGGAATAATTGCATTAAGTAAAAAAGGAGAATTTTGTAATATTTTTATTAAACTCTTTATTTGGCATCTAATCAATCAAATCAGTAAATACAATACTCTGCGAAGTACCAGCTCTCTATCAAGGAAACTAAACACGGTTTTAAATACAGTTGGTACAGTGATCTACACAGAATTTCTCTCTGTTTTTCTTAGTGTTTGTACTCATTGTGTATGAGTATGCCCTCATAAAGATAGAAACATGAATTAACACACAAGCCAATCATCTTTTCACACATGCTTATCAGGTCTCTCGCTGGGCAATAAACAAGACACCAGGTCTAGAGATCCTGGCTGTGTGGACAAAGTCATGGCTAGGACACACAACAGTTTGGGTGGGATGGCTGAGCATTTGCCAGCTGAAACAGCAGGTATCCAGCCCAAGCTGCTTTGTTATCTTTATAAACACATTGTGACTAAATGTGACATAAAGTTGCTCTTCATACATTAGCTGTTTTTGTAAAGTCTGTCATACCATGTAAGATGCAAAAGGGGAAATGTGACAAAAGTCAGTAGTAAGCACAAAAGGTTGGAAAAAGAATAGAAAATAAGAAAACAGGTCAAAGTTGTTTGGACTCTCTGACAGCAAACCTGTGCCATGTGTAGCAGCAGGATTCTGGCTCAGCTGCAGCTCTTGTAAATCTATCTTAATTAAAGCAGCACAGGTGGCCTGAGAAAATATTGGATAAAGATGCGAAAGGTTAAAGAGTGAGAAAGTGAGAGGACAAAAGAGACAGAATGAACAAGCAGACTGAGGTGAGAGGAGGAAGAGGGCCTTACAGGGTCTCTGAGTTGGTCTCGAGGACACAGTTATACATACATTTGAATAAATACTGTGTTTAGACTACATCAAATTATTAGATATTTTGCAGTGCAGTTGCTGCATTTTTGTGGCATGCACTACAGGCCACATAATGTGTAAAAGAAGTTTGGGATTTTTTTTTATGACTACATGAAGTGGAGTGCCCTCAAATTTCCCAAAAGATAGCTTTGGAGTAGAAGGAACTCCACTTGTTCAAAGTTTTATCTTTGGCACTTCAGGATAGGGTTCCTTTACAAGCAACGATCAGTGGAGCACCTGTGGAGACTCATAAAGAAACCTTTTTCTTCGCTAGTATTTTTTTTAGGTGGGATGGAGATCCCAAAGGTAAGTATCAAATATGTCAGCCTGAATTACACTGAAATGTGCATTAAGTGGTGCAAACATCAGCGAAGTATTTCAGGTAGTGGTGGTGCTATAAGCGCATGGAATGTGGGGTTTAAATATTTTACTCATCGCAAGCCACAATGCAGTATTAAAGAGTTACAGGATACTCTTGCTGTCATGGAAAATTTAAAATAATGAGCAAAAAAGAGAGTTCAAGATGCATATCAAAAGATGTACTGTATTTAAAGGGGCAAGCATGTTGTTCACATTTACATTTACACTCTGAAATGGACAAAAATAACATTTCAATTTGAGAAAGGGCTTGTGAAAATACAACTTGAGGTTGCAAATTTGCACTTAAAACTTCAGAAATTAAATTACAGAAAATATAAGGTAAAAAAATAATTGCACTGTGCTGAGCAGATTCTCTGTTCAAACATAATTAAATGGCATTAAAAACATTCCATATACAATACATTATGTCAAACTCTGAAATCCTTTGCAGGGACAAAGATTTTAGAAGTTTTTATGCCTTGGCCCTGATTGGGCCCACGGGCCTCGCTTTAGGCTGCTTCTAGAGCAGAAGCTGAGGTTGTTGAAGAGTACGGAATAAGAGCAATACAGATGGAAAGAAGAGAGTGAGAGAGAGAAAGAAAGAGCAGATGGAGAGTCAGTGAAATGGAGAGGAAGGCACACAATACTGTCACAGAGGACCCTGCTGTCAGGTGCTCCTGCTGGCAACATGTGTGGAAACACTCAAATGGACAGCATCAGCAGTTGTTGTGGGAAGAAAGGGTGTGTTTAATTCATTGTGTCTCTGCCGTCCCAGATTCTTCTGCCCTGTCCAGAGATTTGAACCAATTTTCTCTCAAATTCTGCTGCAGCATATTACACTAAAAGAGAGACGGTGTGTCCGTAATAAAACTGTACAAAATGTATCCATGTACATACATTTTAAACCCAGGTCTTGTTCAGCACTCTGCATATTAAACCATTTTTAGCGATTCAGCTGACGTCAAGAGTGTCTTTTACGTCATTGTGGCAAACAGGCAGCCAGTAAAAGCTGCCAAAACCATGTGATGCACGTTCCTCCATCTGCATCAAGCAGCTTATTCCCTTTTCAATGAGCGAAGAATGTATGTAAATGTGTTCTATTTTGCACAATGCCCAGCACACATTTGCACACGCATGTACACAAATATAGGACAGACACAAATAATCACTAATCTTCAACATGTTCAGCCCTATCTTTCAAAATTTAAATGACAGCAAAGAAGACATTTGGTTCATATAACTCATTCTTAGACATCAATAATGTGATATTTTGTTGCTTTAAAAAGAAAAACTATGCCTCCGTAATCTCTGTTGTTGAACAATTAGTGATATGTTTCATTGTTCTATCTCCATCTCTTACATCCCTCTCCACAAGTGTGCAGGACATACTGTCAGAAGGGCGAACTACTTGTTGTGGCACAGAAGTGCTACTCAGTTTAACAGCTAGCTGTAGAGCAGTGTATGAGTGTATCCATCACTGCTCACTGAGTTTGGTTGGTGATGTTGTGGACGCTTCCACATCAAGTCATTAAAGTGAGAAGTCAAAACACTGGAGGTTAGCAAAAATAAGTTTTTCCGTTGCTACTGTATTGTGATGCTCTTTATTATCTCTAAGATTTCAGTCCTAGTTGACTTGGTGGCAACAGTGATCATACAACCATCTGTCTGGCTCGGGAATGGCGGAAGACCGGAAAAAGCGAACTAATCAGAGCAGACTGAGCTATTTCGGAAGGAAGGCTTAAAGAGACAGGTGCTAAAACAAAGCGTTTCAGACAGAGGGTGAATACTGGTCAATTCTGGCAGTATGAGGGAAAATAAAGTGTTTTTTTGTTTTTTGTTTTTTTTAATAAAAGCATGCAAACATGTTCATGTAGAAACCCAGTATGGACCTTAAATGAGCATGATATGTCTCCTTTAAAATATTGGTCTTTAACTAATAAACCAATCAATGAAACTATTCCTAAATGGTGCAAGTTAAATTTAGGCTGCTTCATCATATTATGAGACAAGTCCAGTTGGCCTTTGTGTAGTGGCATTTTCTTTATTTGATGGCACAGTGAAAAAAGCAGGATAGTATTCAATTGTTTGGACCAGTTTGTAGAGTTTTACTGATTGATTACTGGTGACTTCATCTCCTTCCTCAACAGCTGCTGTTGAAATGCCCTGTACTGACACAATGGACCTACATATGAAATGTTCAATAAGCAGTCACCAGACTGTGATAGCACTGGACAGTTTCTTGACATGTGTGAATGTGAGATCACTCCTCAAGGGTTTTCTGAAAATACAAACATAAGAAAATGTTCTCAGTCCTCTTGGCTATTGAAACTAATTGACAGAGGGAAACACAGGCTTCTAGGAAACTCAGTTTTTCTAACAAATACAGTAGATACATGAAGCAATAAATCTGCAGCCTGTTTCAGACAGTTGATGATTTGTGTTTCTGTTGTTTACTTGAATGTGGTCAAAAACACTCCTTGCAAAACTCTATTTTCATAAAACGGCTTTCAGCTGCTTTCTATTTTCAAATGTAGATTTTTTGAGTTGCATGTTTGTCTCAGAAGACCTTTGAATCCCTATGAGCACAGCGTACATTTCATAAACATGTAGTACAAGCTGATAGCAGCTGTGTACTGTTGTCATACGAAGTAGACAGATGTTAAGATATTGAAAAGACAATAGAACAAGTGTACACAAATGAAAGAAAAAGACCAAAAACTAGCATCATAGAGAATAAAGTTTTTTTATTTCTCTCCAGGAAAAATACACCATTGAAAAAGAGCTAGCCAACAAGGTTGTTCGTATCTTTAGGGCAGAGTGTACGGGGGGGTGAACAGTAGAGTCGAGTTCCACTCAGGGAGCTCACACTAATCTGCCTCGACACTCTGAACCCACTCTATTTTTGCTCCCAACACATCACCCATTTTGCCCGATGCTCACTCACTCTCCTTTTCCCTTGTTTTGTCGGCCAATTTTTTAATGCTAAGTCTCTCTCTATTCGTTTCCTCTGGTGCTGTCGGTATTTTTAACTCCACGGTCGGTGCGTAGACGGTTCAGAGCTCAACTACATAGTTGGCACATATCGTACAAACGCTCACATCTTCATGGACACACACACACACACACACACACACACACACATACTGTAAACCCTGCAGGATTCATCGTCTTTGCCTCGGCTTATTTTTTAATGTGCTTACCTGACTGATTTGCAAGATTTGACTGAAGTGTGTGTGTGTGTGTGTGTGTGTGTGTGTGTGAGAGAGAGAGAGAGAGTGAGAGAGAGATTTCTACATATTTTCTTGGGATATGTGACTTTAACCAGATGAGTGTGATAAATTCCATCCAGTTGACTTATTAATATAGTAGGATATAGGTGTGATATTGATGGTGATGTCCACTTCTGATTGCTATAATCACTTACTGTCTTAACTTCCCATTGTTATTTTTAACCATGTCTGTGCCTTTATTTCTCTTCCTCCGCTGTCTCCAATCACCCAGACACGACTGCAAGAGACTACTACAAGAGCTACCCAATGGTAGACTATACCCACCGCCAGTCCCCTCCCACATTCCAGCCAATCAACTTCCACCCCAAAGACAAACCCTTCCTTCCGCCACCCGACATCCACGCGCCACTGGCCATCACTATCAATGCCTCCCAGATCCCCAAGCCCAAGATCTCCAAGACCAACACCCACCCGCTCACCTCCAGCTCTGCCTTCAAAGCATGGGACCCCAGTAAGAGCCACATGCAGCACCCAGTGGCATCCCACATGGGCCTCCAAGGGCAGCAGCACCACCCCATCCAGCAGCAACAGCACCATTCGCTGCACCAGCAAAACAGCCGGCGTCAGGCCTACTCCAACAAGAGGCAGTTCAGCATTGAGACGCTGCCCGAGCTCTTCTCGCAGCCACTGGTCTACAGCCACTCACCACACGTGCACCCCAAGCACAAGGGACTTCCCACCAACAGCAAGACGGAGGTCACCGTCTGAACATGGGGATGAAGAGGAAACCATGTGGAGTTGTAAGCAACTTTCAAAGAAATGCTCAGATATCTTTTATATCCACAGCCATAATGGCTAGAGGAGAGAAAGCAAATATCGTTTAATTTTTTTTTTTTTTTTTTACATTTTCCTCATCATTGTTGTCAAGAATAATAATAATGTGAGTGATATTCGTGTATTTTTAAGACCACTGGATCAAAATAGCAGCAGCAGATTAGTTGTGAAAGTGATGGATTGGCAGATGCTGGCTATGACTCTTTGAGCCTGGCCGCTCCTCTAAATAATTGAGTGGCCTCTCGGTGTGTTGGCACAGCTCTCCCCTTCTTCTCCTCTCAACCCCCTCACACCTCAGTGACACTCTGCACTGCTCTATAGCACCACTCCACCATACAAAAATGTTCAAATCCCACAGAGACACTATTTACCCCACAAACCAGCCCAGACGCACCCGATCCATCTGCTATTTCAGCACCACGGACAGCGCCATGGATTTATCACTACACAGCGTAGTGAGAGCCGCTTCGGGGACGCTTCTGAAACCTGCTGCGGTGCCTCTGGTGGGATCGCAAAATGGAATCAAGCATCGTCTATTGAGACCACAATCTGCTACGGTGATATAAGCGACAGACAAAGAACAGCGGCCACAGCTCAGCTGTGCCTGGTGGAGACTACTGATATTTATGAGCCATAGATGGGCCATAGATTCTAACCAGCACAAACCTCAGTCAGATGAAGGATCAATGAGTCAGGCAGACTAGACTAACATATTCAACTGAACAAACCCCTATGCCCCTGCACTCTCCCTGCTACTAGGGAATGGAGAGGTGGGAAGGCAGGTTAACAAGAAGGAAGTGTTTTGGTCACTTTGCTAACGAGGGGAATGACATCCCCCCTAAATCGCCTACTTCGTTTTTAGGAGACTGTGGTAGAGGCTGGTAGTGGGAGTGTTTCCCTTAAGACTTTGGCTCTCCTTCGGCAGAGACAATGCCATTGTGTTGTCAGCTTCCATTGCCCTCCAGCACCTCCGGAGAGTGAGATATCAGCCTGGCAATTCATACCAGTCAGGGGGGCGAGGGGGGGGTGGTTATTCATCTCTTTCCAGGGGCAAATGAGATGAGAAGGATCTGAACCTTGTACACATAAACACATGCTACACACTTGTCAAAAACTACAGACGGTTCCCAGCAGTGTCAGAGACCACAGCCCCCCCACTGACACACAAACAGACACACACTTGTCTCTCCACACACTGATCTTTAGAAACTGGGGGAGTGAATAAGCAAGCTCTCTGTGTTTGTAAAGGTTTGTTGAGCTGCTCATTTCAGTCTCTTGTGTTGCTGTTGCTGTTTACCTCTTAACCCAGGATGTGTCACAATGCCGAGAAAGAAAGCCATGGGAGTCCATGTTTCCTGACAGGTTATTATAAAGTCGTTCTGCTTTTGCTTCCTCTCTGCTCCACTTTAGATTTCACAAATGAGGCTGGGTCTGACAAAATGACAGTCAATGATCTGCACATACAAATATTTGGTTGGGCCAGGAAGATAAATTAGTGTGTCTGAATATAGATCATGTGCATCCTTCAAGAATGTTTTTACATTTTACTGTATTCAGGCAACAGATCCATAAGTTTGCAGAGGAATGATTTAAACGTCCTGACTAACATCATGAAGTGTTTCTGGATGTAGTGATGCAATTCTTTTCCCAGCATGGCTATTCCCAAACAGACTGCTGTTTGATGCATGTGTTACAACTGCAATGCTAACATAATCCGAGAGGCTGAAACCACTTGGCAGTGCACGGCAATTTACTCCACTCCCTGTAATCAAGCACTTTTGCATCCATAAGAGAATGACTGCTAGCACCAAAATGAAAATCAATGGAATTCCTGATTTTCAAACGATAAGCTAGTTGTTGATGGTCAGTAAATATATTTGTTGAACCAAAATATTTTGTTCGTTTTCTATCTGGTTAAATACAGAAATTTTAAAATTGTGGGTGTAGATGCTTTGGAACACCACCAGTTTCCTGAGGTCTGTCCTTTGGGACGTCCCAGCCGTCTTTCTGCCTCCATTCTTTGTCTTTCTGGTTACATTTGATTTAGCTCCTTATGTAGTCCAGGTCCAATTCATACAGTCAACCATCAAAGTGAAAAGTCTGCATAATGAACCAAGCAATACTCACCATTGCTTAGAGAGAAGAAGGACCACCACAGGATCCTATTTCTGGGGGGGGGGGAATTATGGTGGTCAATGGCGAGAGACAAATAATTGTTGTTTTATAACTTGCTAGCTGATAAAAAGACAAAACACATGAGGTCAGATAATGTTTGTGCAGAGAACATAGCTCAGTTACCTAGCTAGCCAATTAGCAACCAAACCAAGGGCACAGCAATACTGGTGAGGTACATCGTGTACGACGAGAGATGCGGTTCATTGACCGGTTTCACACACAACTAAATGGTTCTATGACAAACCTACTACAAACTGTGCCTCTCTTGACTTGTAAAAGTATCCTTCAAATTGACAAACATCATACGTGTAATACATGACACAATTCAAACAGGATCAATGAAATAATTATCTCTTGCCGTTGGCTACTGTACATATTTCTACCAGAAGGGGCCTCACTTAGCCTCTCTATTTAGCTTTTTCTCATAAGACACTATAACCGCAGTGAAAGTCAGCCTTGCACATGAATGCACACTGGAATGTCTCTTTGGTTGATACAATTAAGGTTAACGATTAATGTAACAACTTACTTTTGCTGATAAGAAATGAGTAAAGTAATTAATTTTTCAATAAGTAATAAATGACTTTATATTACATTTTTCAAGTTAGTTGTTTCATGCTGTGATTGATGGCTTCAGTTGTTTTTCAGCCTTCAAAATCTCTTATCTCCACACCACATATTCTCCCCTCCTCCTCCTCCCACCACCATGCAGAACAGCCCAACAGCCAGTTTGACTCACTTATTGAAGTCACCTTCATTTGTTATCATGAGGACACCAGCTATGCCGCAGTGCATATGCCTGGCACATGCTACAGCACTTCAGACAGGTGGTGGAACCTAATCAAACGGCAGCGCTTTAACGTCACACACTATTTTGTACTTTCTCTCGCTCCCTCTCTCTTTTGGGCTTTTCTGTATTTTTCTACTTCCTGGCAGACTGTCATCTCCCCCCTGATCTCCCTCTGTGCATCCATGTCCATGAAAGGTTGAGCGATGGGTACCAAGCACTTGTCTGGGGTTTGGTATGTGGTGCTTCAAGCTGTTGTAAACCATGGTATTCTCACTGGCTCCTCAGTGTGTTGTGTGTGTGTGTGTGTGTGTGTGTGTGTGTGTGTGTGCTCGGGGAGAGATAACTATTATTAATGACAGATTCAGTCACAGCATAACAGACTCCAGATTTCCTCCCTCATACACCCATGCTTACACACACATGCAAGGAAACTCCAGCACTCAAAATGAACAGGAAATGTACGTGCATCCACAAACAGGCTAGGACATGAATGACCAGATGTTTTGCAATACATTATTCACATCTGGAGATTTGCTGGTGCCGAACTGCTGCCTTTAGTGTTGTTGTTTTTTTTCTTTTATGTAAAAGTGGTTTTATTTTTGAGCTCATAGATTTTTCTGCCAAGCACAAATATCAGTCAGCCCAATTCCACCAATTTGTATTTCAACTTTATGGCGCTGTGAATGTACTCTGGCAAAGACAGCGAGTGACAGAGTAAAACTTAAATGAGAGAGAATAAATTACCAATATATTGCTTTGTTTGTAATGCTGCAGCAGCTTCTCCACTTTACCTCTCCAAGATGTGAAAAAAAAAAAACGTAAAGCAAGGCAGCTAGAGAGGTGCTTGGAGCGGCTGGCATGCTTTTGTAATAAGGGTTCAGCAGAGAATGGGGATCATGAATACAAAAGCATGGACGTGGATATGCATGGTGTGCATATACATCAAACACATCTGCGCTTATGCTCTCGCCAGCGCTGCGCTGTTTGTAATGTACCGTGTTGCAGCAGGTTTCTTCTCCATGGCTTCCCTTTCTCTTTGACTTTTAATCGGTGCCACACTTTAAGTGGGTCACTACATATGAAAAGTTTTCTGGCCTGTAAAAGCCCTACCAAAATATTCTGTGGGGTCTGTCCTTAATCACTCGGAATGCATTAGAGGTTGAGAACAAACGAGGAATGACAGCGAGTAAACAAGCAATATGCGTCAGTAAAGCAATAAGCGCCCAACCGTCCTCACCGTATCCTTATCTCTCTGTCTGTCCGGATCCCTCCTCAGAGTTGAGGGGAGGGTACTAATGAGGGTGTGGGTGTTCGAACCAAGGGGAGAGCGGAGTAAAAGATTGGGCTTGGAAACAGATGACGGCGATGAGACAGAAAAGAGAAATGGGCTTGCATGGACACCGCTGATATGGCCATGGTTGTTTTTTATTTGGATTATTCTGGATCTTCTAAAAGCATTCAATCTGGGTTTTATCTCTCTGATGTATTCAAACTAACAGCTTTTAAACATGGTGTGACTGTAACTGAAAGAGGAAGTTGGTCTTTAATCGCACAATTTTAACATAGCTTTTGTTGTGGTTGGGTCTTAGACAGGACCCCTTCATACTCTGGGCGACTCTGAGGTTTAACACAATGGCAACACTCCAAGATTACAGGACTCTACAGAATGTCCTTCAGGACAAACGGAGCCTGAGGACAGGCCACCAGCAAAATTCTGACAACATCTTTTCAAATTTCCTCAAGTTTTGTTGACCGATATTGGCTCAAAATCATTTCCCCTACAGAGTTTAAACAGCAGGCACTATGAATGGCAGATTCATGAATATCCTCTTGCTCTTTGGGAGATGCGCATCAAAGGTGCCACAATCGCAGGAAACAATCATGCTGATGTGCTGGAAAACACCTTTACGTGTTCAATTCCCTGTGGCCAGGCATCCTGGATCCAGAATTATTTCTTGCTTCAATGCTGTATGGACTCAATGGCTACCAAGCAACCGCCAGGAGAACAGTTGGAAAACTGGATTGGACTGTAAACGCTTTGAGGAGACACAGTTTTGCCTCTACTGTGGACAGTGTAAATACTTGAACACATGTACAAACATTCACGCACATACACACGAAACAAGACACAAGAGCCACACTTATATATCTTCCATACAATGTCCACAACTTTGTGGTACGAAACAGGACCAAAAGCCTTGAATCAGGAGAAACTGAGTACACCTAACTGATGCTTAAACATCCAAAACAGTGAGAATGCTGAGACTGTTTTGGATCGTCAGCTTAGAGTGCATTTACTCAATCTCTCCTGATTAACGATAGACTACGGCGTCACTCGCTCAATTCAGAGCTAACTGACTGTTGTTTGTAAAACTTCCTCTCTATATAAGAAACAATGCAAGTATTCTACCGCGGGTTATCTGAATGCAACCTGGTAGACATACTTGGGCTCCATGATCCCTAGCAATATATAGATTATGGTGTATTGTTCAATTGTTTCTTTATTTTCAGTCAGTTTGTTTGTTTTTTTGTACTGTGTTTTTTCAAGGATTAAGCTCCCTAACAAAAAAGATAATTTGACCAATGAAAAGTGCTTCCAGATTTTAGACTCATGGCTACGCACCCCCCAATTCCCCCTGTACCCCACCCCCCCTCCCTACCTCCCACCCTCACCTTCCTTTGCCACCAGGGGATGTCATATGTTTGAAGCTTGTGATCTTTTGAGTTACATTGTATGGTACACATGCACTCATGTATTTAATGTTAAAAGATATTGCATTGTATCCAAGTGCTTTGCCAACACATTACCTGAACGATGAAAGGAAGAGTCTGTGATTTCTTGTACAGCTTTTGCATCTGCATAAAAAGAAAAAAAAATCATGCGTTGTTTCATGAAAATTTCTAATGGGCAGCAATAGGCTGCCTTGGATTGCTATGTACTACTTGTGTATATATGTATGCTGTACCACTTGTCTGGTGTGAAATTTGTTGACTACTCAGCTTATATAAGGGCTTTTTATAGATATAAAAACAGACTGGGCAATCTGACGTCACTCTCTGTAACTCAAGACAAATTTCCCTAGAGGTTTTTTTTTAGGGATGAAGTGATATGAAGACAATTTTCATGCATACAAAATGCTATATAAATAACGTTTTGACTGACTAACTGGATGAAATGTCTATAGGCACTCATACGATGTTGGCCCATGTTCCATTTGAATAAATCTTTCGAGAAATACAGCATTAATTTGTTAATCGTACATGTGTGTACTGGCTGTTTCTGTTTAGTAGGAGCAATATTTTAAGAAATGCAAGCATAACTTTTTGTGACAGTCTAACCCAGATCATTAAATGAACAGTTTGACATTTGGGGTGATACGCTTGTTCGCTTTCTTGCCAAGAGTTATGCCGTGTCTCAATTTGGACAGTGTGCTACACTTCCATGTAGTAGACTGTGTGCATTATATACCACCCTGAATTTCGATGAAGAGTAAAGTCTCAAACCAAAAACGGCTGTTGTGAACTTCTAATGCCAAATTGCAACCAGATGGAGCATTACTGTTAACATTTGACCATACTTGTCACTCGCCAAAATATCTGCTAGCTCACATTTGTTTAGTGTTGTGTTCGCCAGAACAATCACAACTGCTGCAGCTTCCTCAGCTACCATTTCACAAGTAAGAACATCCCTCCCCTTCTGTAATACGTAGCCAAAATGGCAAAAGAACTCTTTTTTTGTAATGACTACACCATCCGGGTTCTTATAATGCATTGCATTTTGCCATACTTATGTCGGTAAGAATGTATTTTTGCACCCAAAATAGCAAGAGTAAATACTGAATAACGTGAATTGAGACACAGCATTAGTGAAACGTCGAAAACACAAGTACGGCCTGCAGCGAGCTGCCATGCAAAGTCCATGGAAACCTGAAAATAGCTGCTCCGAGCTCAGTGAGCTACAGCTCTTTGGATTCTGCAGTGAAGTGTGGCCAAACTAAGTATTACCCGGGGAACTCTAGTAAATGGTAATAATTGCAGAAGACGTCTGTGACGTTAATCCTGTGCGATCTGACAATGCGCTGTTTTGTAAAGCAGAAATGACCATATTTTGGAAAACACAGTGGTCATCTGATAATTCCATTCCCGTGCGAAACCACATCTGAGTCATTCAGGGTTGTTTGCTCTTTTTTATTGTGTTTTTTTTTTCTCCTTGCCCTTTTCCTGCCTCTTTCCCCATTAAACATGATGAAGGCTTTGTTGGAAATTATAAATTAATGTTTTGGCAGCATTTTGAGTGCAAATTCGGGAGGCTCATCTTGCTACACAACGTGTAGACCCATAAACAGACAGAGCAAGCTCAAACCCATCAAAAGAGTGAAAACTAAAGATGATAGGATGGATGACATGGATCCATGGCAGTGTGCAGTAAGGAACATTTTTCTATCTTTCAACAGGCTCAAAACAAACGCCTACAGTGTTAAGTTATTATGTTACATAGGTCTTCATATTTTCAATCATATCTGGGAAATCTGGGAAATGCCTGTAAATATAATTAAAATACAGATTGTGCTAATCTTGTTTGAATCCCCCGCATGAAATACAGGTTGGAACGTGTCCTTTAACAGACATTATAAAGAGGACTACGTGTCTGTGATGTCTGCACCAGTCCGTGAACATGTCTGTTTGTGAGTATAACCAAGGTTTTTGATGATTAATACCACTTTAACTGCTTTATAGGTGCTGGTAGGCAGATTTTGTCACCTTTAGACAAAACCATGCTAGCTATCTCATCTTGTTTCCAATCTATCCATCCATCCATCCATCCATCCATCCATTTTCTTCCGCTTATCCGATACCGGGTCGCGGGGGCAGCTGCCTGAGCAGGGACGCCCAGACTTCCCTCTCCCCGGACACTTCCCCTAGCTCCTCCGGGAGGACCCCAAGGCGTTCCCAGGCCAGCCGGGTGACATAGTCACTCCAGCGTGTCCTGGGTCTTCCTCGGGGTCTCCTCCCGGTGGGGCATGCCTGGAACACCTCCCGAGGGAGGCGTCCAGGGGGCATCCGATGCAGATGCCCGAGCCACCTCAACTGGCTCCTCTCGATGTGGAGGAGCAGCGGCTCTACTCCGAGCTCCCCCCGTGTGACGGAGCTCCTCACCCTATCTCTAAGGGAGCGCCCCGCCACCCTGCGGAGGAAGCTCATTTCGGCCGCTTGTATCCGGGATCTTATTCTTTCGGTCATGACCCAAAGTTCATGACCATAGGTGAGGGTAGGAACGTAGATTGACCGGTAAACCGAGAGCTTCGTTTTTCGGCTTAGCTCTCTCTTTACCACGACGGACCGATACAGCGACCGCATTACTGCAGCCGCTGCACCGATCCGCCTGTCAATCTCGCGTTCCATCCTTCCCTCACTCGTGAACAAGACCCCAAGATACTTAAACTCCTCCACATGAGGCAGGAACTCCCCCCCGACCTGGAGGGAGCAAGCCACCTTTTTCCGGTCAAGAACCATGGCCTCGGATTTGGAGGTGCTAATCCTCATCCCGGCTGCTTCACACTCGGCTGCAAACCGCCCCAGGACATGCTGGAGGTCCTGGCTCGAAGGAGCCAAACAAGACCACATCGTCCGCAAAAAGCAGGGATGAAATCCAGTGGCTCCCGAACCAGATCCCCTCTGGCCCACGGCTGCGCCTAGAAATCCTGTCCATAAAAATAATGAACAGGACCGGTGACAAAGGGCAGCCCTGCCGGAGTCCAACATGCAACAGGTCTGACTTACTATTCAATCTAGCGAAGACATTTTCTGGACATGTGAGAGTGATCGCAGAAAAATATTTTAAAGCATCAATAATCCATTTAAATTGTGACTTATTATTTTCACTTTTTCACATATAGGATGAAATTCAAAGTAAGATAAGGTAAAGATACCAACAAAAGCCTAAATAGACCTCCTTGCAGACATTTCAGGTAAAAGCTTCATCTGAAATCAAGTTAAGACGCTATTCAAAGAGCGTCCAGGGAAATACTAAAAGATAAATAACTGAAAGGACTGGGTTCAACAGCGGGGTGAGTTATGGCACTTCATCACAAAATAACCCCCAAAGAACTGACTCTCAGAGACTGATGATATAAACAAGCACGGGTTTGTCCAAGAATGAAGGTTTCTTTATTAAATGGTCGTGACGACAACATTCATGACAGTGCTAGCATGGAAACTGCTGCCTCTGTACAAGCTGCAGCCCAAAAGATCTGCTTCAAGCTTTCATTTGACCCAGTTAGGGAGTTCCCAAGCTTCACGCCCCGCTCAATATGCTTTCCAGTTTACTGGCAAGTGATGCACATGAAAACAGAAGGACAGCTTCATCTCATCTAATGCAAAAATGAACAAAATGTACCAACAGGTTAGAACATGGGGAACTAAGAAAAGGAAATGCCCGTTGCCTCGTTCTCACATGCATTCAGCAGGATCATAGAAAGATAACAACTATCTCTTTCTTTCTCCTCTCTTTCCTCCTCTTAAGTCTTTGTCACATACAGCCTGAAGTGTGGATCTCCCAAATAGGTGTGGTGTCACTTAATATGTTCTGACATCATCTGGGATTTGACTGGATGTGTTTCCCGTGGGTTACTGGCGAGCTGGCTGTGTGTGTGTTTTAGAGCGCTTTAGAGTGTGTGATGTCATCTGACAGCACAATAAAAAACCTTTTGCGTCGCCATGTTTCCTGCAGCCTGAAAGAACATTCCCTTCTGCAAACGTGTAGTAGAAGTAAAGCTCAATCTTAATGCATTAAGAACAATAAAGCTGTAAGTGGTGAGAGAAACGATAGACATTTTGTCACCTATCAAGGATCAGATTTAATGGACTTATTGCAACTAATTTCTTACTTAGGCAGCAACATCCGTAGACAGGATCAATATACTAATCCAGTTATAAATGTCTGCAGTGTCATCTGACTCAATTTATTTTCAACCTGCAGCCTACATTTAATATCTTTAAAATGAATTAGTTAATTGGTTCTGACACTGATAATATGATTGCCCATTCATCGTGTAATAAAGAGATGCTGTGAATTAGACCTCTCATTGTTTTTGACCTGCAGGAATGTTAGTGCAGAGAGAGGACTGGAGGGACACGGATAATAAAACAAATTACAACATAGGATGAAATAAAGAGATTTGACCTCAGTTGTGTTGTCTTTCTATTGTACACACAATCATTAGAATAGCTAATGCTGTCCTTTATGTACTTGGCTGGAAGAAATGGGCAAAATAAGCATATCTAAGGTGCAAATAAGTAATGTGTAAAAGACAGATGTTCACACATGAGCACCCTTTGCAGCAGGACAATGTAGAAAGCAGCGTCATGTCAACAAACAACCCACCCGAGAGGTAAAACAGGATGTGTGCCACTGGAGGCACATGTGGCCTTAAAGGAACACAGAACAGAAAGGCACTTTGTAACAAAGCATTCTATATAATGACACTGGCTTCATAATAATTACCATAATAATAATCCTAATGAGAGATAATCCATATGTGAGTAATATTAATATAATAATAATGACATAATAATATGAAATTATATTATATTTTAGAATAATGATTTAATAATTTCGTATTAGAAACAGCTGTCCAGGGGTGTGTGTGTGTGTGTGTGTGTGTGTGTGTGGTAGTAGGCAGTGCAGTGGGCATCATCTCCAGCTGTCATAAATGTCACAGTTCATTTGTGTGTCTCAAGGGTTTGGACCAAATCCATCGCAGAGAGCAAAAAAACAAATGCCACAAACCATGTCCATAATAATTCTCTCTCTCTCTCTCTCTCTCTCTCTCTCTCTCTCTCTCTCTCTCTCTCTCTCTCTCTCGCCCATGGCGGGCATCCTGGGGCCCAGCACCAGCGTATAAATGTTGTTGTTCAGGTCAGAAGACACTGGAATATTGCATTACCACTACACTTATTTTGCCACTAGAATTCAGAAACTCTGCATTCAAGTGGCAAAATGAAACCTTTCAGTGACCCTTCAGAATGCAATATAATTGTTATCTATGAATTTATTATACACAACAGTAAGGCCTTTCTCTCTGCAGGTGTTAGTAGTTAGTTTTGTCAGACTGTCTTCTGTCTGAAAGGACAAGAGGACATGGCATGGTGAATACTTATGTCTGAATGTGTTAAAATCATTTTGGGATTTGATCTGTGATTAAAAAATGTCTTCTTTTCAAAACCTCAAATGCAAACATAGTAAGTTTGTCACAATCAGTTCAGTAGCTTGATAGCATTATGCTAATATAACAACATATTGTAACTGTTCCTAAAAGTTAATTATGTCATAAAAAAAGTATTGGTTATTTAAAACTGCACCATTCAATACTAATATTTTAAAGTAACTGCTATAATGTTACTGCTGACTTCATACTTGTAATCTCTTTCAACATTCGCTAACACAACTTGCAGCTAAACTAATTGATGCTGTGGAGACTTATTGGGAAAGTAGTGCATGTGTCCACAATGAATGGTATGGTGTAGTTATATCAGCGTAGTTTTACAATTACACGTTCAGAAGCCCGGCCTGTATCGCTGCATCCCTACTACTAGATGAAATGTAAGATTCATGAGTAAAGTAAAAGAATCATTCTGGACCACCTGGTAACAGTGCATATTGAATCAAATCCCTCTCCTCATTTCCAGTCTCTGTCTGTATTTAAAAATACAAAAGCATTCTAAAATTAAAGGATATCGTACAGCAACAAAACCAACTAATTCCTTCCATTGTTCCCCTGAGCGATGAAGAAAGAATAGCGGGTCTGAGAGAGAGGAAGACAGTATCAACACATTTAGTGCTACACAGAGTGTCCAGCTAAAAGAAAGCATTCGCCCCATTGCAGTGTGGAGGCAGCACTGGCATTTTACCAGCCCACCTTTGTGCATCCTCGCGATGAATGTTAACCGGCACCTGACGGAACCAGATAAGAACCGCCACACAAAGCTACTCAGTGCAGTTGATAGTAACAGGACAGAGAACCAAATGAAGGAGGGAAAAAAACACCAAAATGCCAGAGGAAAGGATGGAAGGAAACCGGGAGGAAATATCCCCTCTCTGAAGAAATATTGTCAAAAAGAGAACAATAGCGAGAATGAGACTGAGATAGATAATACCAGGAGAAGAAAGGAAGGACAAAAGACGTGAGAGAAAAGGGAGATGACATTTCCAGCAGCACAGGGAGAAGGAAGGCGAGAGCTAGGCGTTTGCCGCAGAACTAACAGAATTTAACATAAGCTGTGGAGAGAGAAATGGAGCTAGACGGGCAGAGGCAGGAAGGACCAAAGGACAGCTTTAAGTCTGGCGCTGTAGGAGAGAGACAGACAACCAGAGTGTGCCTGGAGGTTAATCCAGCTAATGCTGTGGTTGACTGGAGAGTTAGTAGCTGGAAACGGGGCCATGGAGAGCTGAGGAAGTACTTAGCCTGGCGGTTTGATGGGCTAAGTGACATGGAGGGGCAAAAGCATGTGAGTTTCACTGATTTTCATTTCCATCCAGAGGACAGTCTACTGAGTCAATACACAATGGTGAATTGTATTTACATTGGCAATTTCCTGATTCATCATCTAGCGCTACCACCTGGTCAAATTTCAAAATGTTCCAATTATTTATGAGGATTCCCGTAAAACAGCTGCACATGTAATGCTAATAAGCACATGGTGATCATTATATCCATTTAATGTCAGCATGCCAGCACTGTCATTGCAAACATGTTAGCATGCTGATGTTAGCCTTTAGCTCAGAGCACAGCCTCATAGTGCGGCTAATTCTATGAGACTATAGACTCTCAGTATTTTAACGTTTTTTAGTCATAACCTAAAGAATTTATCTGTGTTCATTTGTTAATTTTATATTTAGTAATTCAATTTTCACATTAGGAATGTTTTCATCCTTGCTTTCCCCCTTTTTTCCTCTCTGATTTAGTATGTTTGTAAATTAATTTGTATCCCCCTGCTTTTTCAGATCGGGTATATTTTGTTTAGTATTTTGTTCAACTAAAATGTTTAAATACCCGTTCATGAGAAGCATTAAGGTCTGTGTCTTCTTATACTCACGTTAGTGAGGGTGACACTTAATATCATCGGGAACAGAGGTTGTAACACACACACACACACACACACACACACATATTTGCTTTCTGCTGTTTTATTCATAAGCATTCATTAGCATATAATTTCCGCTTTTTCACACGGCTCTGCATCCCAAAGACATCACTCCCACTTTCTTTCATGCACTCTAATCTACAATCAATAAATTCTCTCTCATGCTAGCAGAGACATAGCCCAACCACACACAGGCAAATGTGCAACTCTGTAGGCCTGGCCAACAACAGCTTCCTCAATCTGGTCAGCTATCTTTGCAGCAACCAGCTGTCGACACGCACTTGGGAGTGTAACAGGCTGACAAAACAGGTTTGTACTACGTCTCAGGCAAATATTGTTCTTTCTACTCCTCTACAGTTTCTGACAGCTTTAGCTAGTTTTCAGATTCATGTTTTCAGATTCAGATGTTAAAACGAGGAGAAAGAAGAAGGAAAGAAGCAGGAAGGTGAGTGAGATGAACAGAGGAAGAATAAAGGGGAATTGAGAAAAGGATCAGGTGAAAGATGCAGAGTGAGAAGGAAGGGAGTCCACAGACATCATGGTGCTATTAGATGGATATCCTCCATCAATCTGCTCTGTCCACTGCTTCATAAACTCAATTAAACTGTAGGCCTCCTGAGGAAGAATGCTCTACTTCTCCATCTATCTATCTAAAACTCACTCACTCTAATCTGGCAGGAAATCTACCAGTTTGCGCCACTAATTCTCCAGCCGTTCCCTCTACAAAAGCACACTCTGCTTTGATTGTCAGAGACAGTATAGCAAAAGAATTGAAATACAATTTCTGCCCATAGATAATTTACTTCACATTTTTTGTTGAGATAATTTATAATGACTTCAACTAATAAGAAGTGAAGGCTTTGTTGCATTATGGGAGTCTTAAATGCTTTTTCTTTTTTTTTTTTTACCTCTTAGCCGAAAAACGAGGGCATGGGGAATTCTGTTTTTATTACCACAGTGACATAAATTCCATTTGCTTTCAGCTTCAGAACAAGAGGGATATCAGGAAAAGACAAACACTCCGGACTACTTCATAAAAGGACGACAAGCCGACAACACGACAATACATCTGCTTTAAAGGGGAAATGATGGGAGATGGAGAGGCTGGCGACAGACAGCACATAAATGCTGATGGATAGATAGAGCCAAGACCTACTGCACAAAATTAATTAAATTTAAGGAAATTCATGGTGATTGGACACATCTATAATTACTCCGGCTTGATTAGGTGTGTGTGTGTGAGAGAGAGAGAGAGAGAGAGAGAGAGAGAGAGTGATGATGGTCTTATCACGGTTACAGAATGGGCTGGGTGGGTCACTGAAAATGAAATGTAGTGTGTGTCAGTGTGTGCTCTTTTGAATTAACTCTTTGAAGGTAAAGTGCCTCACTCCCAGTAAGTAAACCAGTCAGTCATCAGATATTGGACACTAAGTGAGTCAGTAGTCCGTCTGACAATGACAATTAATCAGTTAATGCGATGTTCGATTAGAGACCTGAGTAAGGAAAGGATCACCTATAATTTAATATATATTTTACGAAAAGAAACCGGAAGATCAGTGCAACCATCTTGTGTTAAGGTTTCTTAAAATGACTAAATTGATTGAGAAGACATTTTATAGGAGACATTTTGATCCACGTTCCAAGCCAGTTGGTGGCAGTAATGCACCATATAGTTGTTGCCAACCACCATATAAACTCAAAGAAAGAAGCACCCTGCAGATTAACCAACCCAATGCCACTGGTTCCCATTCTACACATCCAAAGCTGTGTGTGTTACCTCTAATTGTATGTTCATCTGTGGGTTCTGCCTAATAGTGGGTCCAATGCCTGTTGCAGTGTTAGCATTGTTGTTGTGAGCATGTTAGCATGTTAAATGTAGCATGTAGCCCAAAGCATTATAGCCTATAGCCTTTGTTTTGTCTCTAAACTGGACAGGTAAATCTTTGGCTGAATTGTAGCCCTTGAAATAGAATATCATTTTTTAAAGATTCTATTGAATTCTTAAAGCAACAGTTGCTTTTTCCTTCAAAGAATAACAGATAAATAAAATGATCTCAGGTTTTTGGAAATGGCTTGACTGCAGATGCTTCAACAGACTCACAGGTGATTAATGCTCACACAGACAGCCTGGAAATGGAACCATTGGATCAATTGTAATTTTATGCTCACATCTGTTACAATGGTTGAATTTCAGAATGATCATATATGAGTCAACAAGGCAACTCAAGAATAAATTATACTTAAATGCTGGGGTTCTCAACCTTTTGTAATTTAAGGCCCGCTTCTGACTGTTAAAAGAAATCCGAGGGCTAATTTCCCAAATAAATGAGGAAAAGAAACAACAATAACATGACAAGAAGGAGAAAAAATAAACTGGGCTGTAAATATGTGTTATGCAAGTGTTGGCTGTAATGACCAAAATAAATATTCTGCCTATATCCTCACCCATCACTCCCTGCCATTATGAATCCATTTTCCAATTTAATGTATTCAGGGTCATATTTTCCCACTAGTGCAGGGTTGTCACTATTTTGTTTAAAAAACAATCCATTTAGTTTCACAGCATCCAAGGGCATGTTAGCTACCAATTGGCAACACCTTTGTCTCTATACCTGATGCCATAATTGCAGAGGTGATATTCAAACTTAACTGCTCATTGAAATTATTGTTTGTTTTTTTTGCTTATGTGAATTGTTGAGCACATTTAGATAAAATGTTGTAAATTGTAAATTAATAAAAAAAATATCCATGGCCCAATGGATGGTGCTCTGAGGCCCATTGAGAGTCTAGCTGCTTTTCTGGACACTTTTCCATTTTGAATTATTGGCACCAAACATAAGGAATCCTGGTAAATCTGTTCATATTAAAGATGCTTATCCTCCTCTTCAATGGAAAACTATTAATCTTCTCTCCTTTTCAATGTGAACAAACACAGTTTGGTTTCTGTCATGTTTGTCTAGTCCACAGAGCTACTAAAAGCAGTACAAATAATTACTGAGCAATCACTCAGTGATTAGAATTGAATCCTGTCACTCTCCATCACTACTCTTTGTGTCACTTTGAACTTCAGCACCACTGCAGCGTCTCAACATTGCAGGAGCTGCAATTTTTCTACTCAATTGCCACCATTAATCTGCTTCATGTGAAGCCTTTATGTTCCCTCTCCTCAATAACTAACCGGTCTCCCACAGCGATTCAATCAAGCAGCTCTTTTCTAGTAAAGAGCTAAACAGTCTCCAGAACAAATGGTGGATGTTATCAAAAGATCAAACTGTATGTACACAACGATCGGAAGTTTCTCACAAGTCAAATCCATTCAATGAAGTCAGGTTCAGACCAACATTAATGGCAAAGTCCTCGAGGCCATGGATCCCTTCTTGAGACCAAAGTAGTGTTAAATTACTCTAAAAACAAAGTTCATTGAACAAGTTGGCCACTTGGAGTAGCTAAAGAGCCAGATGTTGCCTTCAAGAGTTAGTGGATTGACTGTTGGAATTCGATCTGTCCGGTGATCTGTCAGCTTGAAATGCTTAATATTACCTTCATTAGCTGATAATATGTCAATGTCGAGTTTTAACATGCTCCATTGCCACTACTACTACAGCATGGAATTAACTAACAGGAGAGTCCAGGCGCAAATTGACACCATACATCTTACATTTTGTCTTTTTCCTTTTCAGAAAACAATTCAGCTCTCGGTAACGGTAAAATGCCTTTGGTGTCTTCCTCTCACAGTCCTGAAGTTGAAGCTTCAACAGTTCTACTGGAAAGGAAGCGCTCCAGGGGAGGTAGAGAAAAGAACGTGTCCACGAACAGCAGCGCCTCAAAAACAGCTTACCACATCACAGAATTGTCAGTTTTAAAATGTAAATAAGGCGTGGTGCCTTATTTAGCATTGTCCTCTTGGTTTGGTTGTTTAGATAAGTGGGAACAGTCAAATGACTTGGAAAGCATTGCACATCTCAATCAAAATACAGTTAAACAGATTTCCATCTGGAGTGTTTCCTATAAGATTACAGAACACTAGTTTAATTTAAATTAACGTAGGCAATTTAATAAAAATAAACCACCTTCAACATTCTTTTTGTGTCAAATTAGATTTACATTTACATTTACAAAGCACCATTGTTCCCATTCCCCATGCAGTTCCCACCTTTTAATCAGCCACGCTTGGCAATACATTTGCAATGTGAGCAGCTGTTTTTATTACACTCCATTTTGCAGTTAGTTGGCCCCGCTCTGCTTCTGTGCCACGATGAACAATTTGATCCCGTTTGCTTGAGCTAAATCGAGCTGTCTTTGTAATTGCTGAATTAGAAACAATAATGCCGAGGCTGTCGAGTACATAATCAGCATTGTTTTAGAGGCTAAATGAATCCCCTCCCCCCACGTAGCGGAGGATTAGAGATTAAAGATTGTAATCAATCAGACTATCCAGACATGTCAGCACTGCAATGCTCAAAACTTGCAAAAATAAATAACATGGTTAATTTTAGATTATCATTATCAGTCCTGCTGACTGGAGATTTACAGTCATAGAGAGTGAAAGTAATTCATTACTGCCATGAAATGTAGCACCATCTTGTCAGCTGGTAACTCATAAAAGTTCTTGATTGGCATACAAGAGGTCAGTTATCCACCGAACACGACCGTATTTAACTCTGTGTGTTAACCGGTTTCTCACTGCATCGTTCTCACTGCTGTGTGCCTCTGTGTGTGTTGGGTTACTATCTGTTGTTTTGGGGTCAGGTTGAGACAATTCAAGTGCTGTGTGAGCTGAGTTTGGCTCCAATTAAAACAACAACACTTGACAGCAGCAGAATACAAAGTGAGAGATACTGCAGCCCTGTATACTCCCTGCTATCCAATTCTCTCTCTGCTTTTCTTTCCCGTCCCTCTGTTTCTCTCTGATTAGATCAATCTTTCATGATCTCAGCTGGGGGAAAATGGCACATTGCGGCAGCAAGTAGCTGAAGGCTACGAAGAAAAAGAATGTGAAAATATGTATATATGCAAGTATAAATTTCAACACTGTTGGTCAGAAATGTATGAAATATTAAAGAAGTGACCAAGCAATGCCTCATGAAGGGTGACCAATAGCAACGGGAGAGGCAGCAAAATGACAAAGACATGTGAAAAATGTGCAATATTGATAAGCAAACGTGTGGAAAGCATGGCTTAATTGCAGCCGGATAGCGTTAGTATGAGAGCATAAAGATTTGATCTGTGTTTATCTCTCTATGTATCTCTTCCCTCAGGTTTCGCCTGCCTCTAATTCTGTTTGCATCCCCTTCCTCTCATAGTCTTGACTCAGCTCTCTGTTGTGTTTTTTTTTTTTTTTTTTTTTTTTCTCTGTACGCCTTCATATCTTTTGTTTGCTGCACTGTCGCTTAGTTGCTCAGGGCTACTTGTTCCAGCTCATCAGTAAAGTCAACTATACAGTGCAGAGCTTGGCTCCCTGCAGCTCTACGGCTCTTTGGTCACATCTGAGAAAACATCCAAACTTTCTATAGACCCAGCTTGCAGAATTATTGTACAGTGTATATATAGCCTTTGTCAACGTCTTTCTAAGAATTAAGGACCCATTGTTTCACACATTTTAACACATTTTGAGTTAAAAATCTACCATTGTAAATTGCATGGGTTTTGTGACTGGAAAAATAAAAACTTTATTTATAGTGGAACACAAATGAGCAACATGAAAACAAACTATGAAAACATTACACAGCACAAGACAAGCCTGGCTCAAACAGGCTCAAACCGTCCCAAGAGTAAGCAACAATGGGCAACAACAATGAGGAAAAAAAACATAAACCAAAAAAAAAATTCCTTTTGGAGTATTCAAGTTTTTAGTTGTGTTAGTGTGGGTGGATTGGTTTTTGGTGTGAAGGATATGGAAGGGAAAGAGGGCTAAAGGGGGAAAAGGGGGACAACTATTAATTGGCAGATAGAATGAGAAATATGACACTATAAATATGGCTTGTGCTCTTGGAGGCCATCTCTGGTTGGGCACTAAGGAACGGAGGCACAAGTTTGGATCTCGAATGGGTCAGGGAAGATTTTTATGTATTTATTTATCCTTTTTTTATGAGTTTGCATTCCTTATCCTTCCTTCCTTTTAAACTTCTTACCCCTTCTCCTTTTGCTTGTTGCCTTTGATCTCATGTGCTTTAGGCTGCTTACCAGGTCCCTCGCAGGATGGCCTGTTGCGGGTCAGATCCCTTTTAGAACATCCCTCACCCTGACAGGAGGTGTGCGTTCAACTGGCTCTGAGGAGCAGAAAATATGTTTTGCTAGCATAACAAAGTTGTGTTGTTTTTTTGTAGTTTTTTTTTTGTGTGTGTGTGTGTGTGTGTGTGTCTGTTTTCAGTTAAAGAAAAGTTATAACGTTGGGAGTTTGGAAACATATTTGTCATGAGAAAATGTCTCCAGGGAGATCACACATGCTTTTTTGTTTCTTTCTCTCTCAGAATGTTTGTGAGATCATCACTCATTCATGTTTGCTGGAAGTCTATTTTGAGATTCTCTCAAAAGATATCCTTTGGATAAATGATCGTGTGGTTTACTGTGGCAGGAGGATTGTGGCAAACTTCAGACTTTAATTTCTTAAATCATACTTTTGGAGGCAAAATATCCTCAGTGTCCATTAAAGGGAGTCAGCACTCAAAATGTTGACTATCCAAAGGGGACAGATGTTCACAAACACTTAACATAACAATTAGTCTGCTATTTCATGCATCCTTTGCCTCCAACAGTAGAACTTCTCTTCTCTCCTTTTACCCTGTTTTTCCTTCTCTATTTCTTGTCCTTTTTTTCATTTCATCTACATTCTTTCTACTGTTTTGTGGAAGTAGTTGTCACTGTCCCCATGTGTGACACCTGGCCTTCCTCATAATGTGTCTCCTTCTCTCCTCTGTCTCTTTGAGGTATTACTCCAGATTTTGTTCCAAAGACTTTTTTTTTTCATAACATCCAAAGTAACTCCTATAATCACTTCTCAAAGGTTGAAAACACAGCTTACTGCTGCAGTCAAATACTACACGTTCTAGGCACAAGGCAGATATAGGTTTACAGCAGTCCTTCTTAAGTTGACCTAGTGAAACCATGTCTGTCAAATATGTAAATATAGTGTCAATATTTGAGTCGTGTATACAGCTAAATTTCATAAGCGGATTCAAAGTAAACTAGAAATGTAGCTCTATGTGTGTAATGCTGTTTATGGATACACATCTTTAGACTGGAGATGGTTATTTTACTATTAAAGCCAGAAATAAGTAGTTAGGTATTTTTGTTGAGGGTTCCACTCATTCAGTAATTTTGGATCAGCACATCCCTATTAGGATATATGAATAGTCATACTTGCCCATCAGTGAACCTCAACCAGAGGAACTGAGCAGCGATGTCCCAGCATCAACACAAGGGACTTAATTAGAGGACCGCTAGTTTGTGTCATGCAGAGAAGGAGAAGATAGGAAAAGACATACACAGCAATTATACCACAAACAAAAGAAGTTTCACTATTTGCTATTGTTTTGTTTGACAGTTTTGACAAAAATATGTTTTGTTACTGAGATGGCTCAAACTACAGAATAGCTGTTAAAAATGTCTCAACAACTGCCAGATATGAACAACAGAAATGTTTGTTTTATTTGCTGCTTTTTACTTTTTTCTGTTCATGACAAGGACAGTTACTGTCATAGCAATGTGAAGTTGCAGTGTGGAGGTGCACGTTGAAAATGACAAATGTGCTCTATTATATACAGGGGTGCTTTTTATCTGACCTCTCAGATTCTGTGACCTAATTCTGAATCAGAGTTATATTTCCCCTTACAAATATCTTTACAATGGTTCCATACTGTATTTTGATAGCTGTTACCAAAATGGGAGAATTGGCATCAGCCAGAAAAATACAAACAGACTTGATACGTGAAAGAAAAAGGGATCTAAAACGTTGTGTGCTATTTCCTCATCCTGCTGCCTCTCACACAACAAACTGTTGTAATTACAGGTAGCAGACTTGGCAGCTCTCTGAGTTGGAACATATTGGTCGCCAGTGTTTCTAATGTCGATCTCCTCAGAACAAAAGAGAATAGAGGTTGCCGTTGTGGATTGGATTTGATTCTATTTTCAGTGACGTTTTTATTTTTAATCATCCTAAAGGTTTTCTCTGAGGATACATTTGTGGGATGCAGAGAATGGCCTTCATGAGGACTGCCAGCTGGCTTGAACCTCTCGTCTTTCTCCAAAATGCCCCATCAGAATCTGTAGACTCTCTTCCTGTGGTAGCACCTTCCTGTGTTAAATGTTATTCACATCAGAGCTGAAATAGGGTTAATAGCAAGGCTGTTGTATTAGTTTGTACAAGTGTCAATTTGGTATAAATAATAACACAAATGTGATTAGCTTGTAGCAACAGCTTTCACCTCCGATACATCTCTTTCCATTGGACTAACATTCCTACCTTCGGTGTGCCTCTACTCCCAATAAATAAAGCATCTTCACAGCTAACACTCCAGTGTGCACTTCAATCTGATGCATTGAAGTGGACGCTGCAGTGCCACATCTTTTCACACGGTCTAAAATTTGTAGTGACACCTCCTAGTTACACGTTTCATGTGTGCAAAGAGATTTCTCTCACAGCCTCCACGTCAGGGAGCACGTCAGTGAGCACATGGTCTGCACGCTGTAGATGAGTCCCCTTTGCCAGTTTTCCTCTCAAATTTGTTGAACTGAAGGTCCAAATTATAATGTAAAAAGTATATACTTTATGTAACACTAAAATCAATCCAGTCCTCATCAGAATATCCTAAATATACCTTAATTCTTAAGGGCTTTTTTACATTATGATACTCTTTATGGATCTTAAACATTTTGGGTTTCCAGCATAAACAGAAACCTGCTGGTGTTGTCTGTTATGCAAGACTCTGGTGGCTTACACTGGGCTTCATGATTTTAAGAAAAAATAAATCTTTGGGTCATATTATATCTTCCAGACAAACACGTAAAAGCATGTTCAACTGAAATAACCATTAGCTGCATATTACTTCTGTCAGATGTGTTCTCAGCTGGTGCCATCAAGTGGAAAATGTGAGTAATGCAAAACTACAAACCAGCTCTGTTGCTACTAAGGAATTTGAAGCTTCCAGGCTTGTTCTAATTTTAGTAACCTTTATCACAGTCTGGATCTCTGCTCTGCTACTGAAGCGGCAATATGACGTGCAGGAGTTCCTTTTCGATACGTGCAGCTAGTATTTGGTAAGAAGGTGGCTCCGGGTTTAGAAAGACATTTCATGGGATCAATATAAAAGCAGGTCCTAAGGTAATTAGTGTTATCCTCTTTCACACTTTCTTCACCTCCATTTCAACTCCACATCCCTCATCACTCTCCCTCTCTGCCTTACAGGTCTGCAGGCAACAGATCAGGTCTCTGTAGACTTAGACACAGCTCTGCGACTACACACTCCACCTAATGAGGGACAAAATGAGTGTGCAGCCCCGATTGAACTGTAGCACTGGCTGTGGTATACGATTTAGCCTACATCAATTTAGTGTAGTTGCAAAGGCAATTTCTTCTACAAGGCTGCATGGTTACAATGATTTTGGATTGTTTGACCTACACAGGATATAACTGTTTGTTCGGCATTTCAGAAAATAACCTAATTCCTTTTCTGAGAGTTAGATGAAAAGATGAAACCACTCTTCATTCAAAATCAATCCTACCTCGAATTAGCAAAAACAAGTTAGCTTCACTTTATATTCTTGTTTTGGTGTCAGGAGGGTTACGTGCCGGACTGTTTCTTGACCTAAAGTAGTGACTTCCTAAAGTCTCTGCTGGTTGCCTGGCAACTTCATGATGATGACAGAAGATAGTCTGGTTAATAAGCATTCAAGACACTACAACGTTTCGTTTTCATGTTTGTTTTTTTACAAGTTAAACAAGCAGATATAATTTGTGAGCTTTAGAGGTGCTGGTAGGTGGATTTTTGTTACCTTGTGTCTGAGCTGTTTCCCTCTGTTTCCAGTCGTTATACTAAATTAAGCTAATGGGCTGTGAGTTGTTGTTACATGATGAACAGACAACTAAGAGTGGCATCAATGTTCTCATCTAACGCTCAGTAAAATGACAAAGAAGCATATTTCCCAAAATTGTTACTTTAAGTGATCTTACAATGATTAAAAGTGGAGACCACTTAAAGTTTGAAATACACACACACACATGCAGGCAGATACACATGAACACACTGGCACACACATTGTCCAGATGGTACGACCCAAGGGCATTACAGGAAACGGTTGCAAATGGTGACTGATGCGGCAGAAGGTCTCGAGGACAGTTCACGTCGCTCTCTATATATATTTATGCATCTATGTATTTATGCAATGGCATGGCAGTTATCCTGTCCTTGGCTTGAATAGGACAAGGAACACATAGCAGCTGTTGACCCAAGTGATTCCAAAATGGTGACCTGTCCAGCTGGTTCTGTGGAAGGAACTGACAAGTTGGAGGGGCAAATAAAGAAAGGAGATAGAAAGATAGGCCTACGGTATCGGCGTGGGGCCAAGGAAAAATCCAGGCTGTGACACCCTCGTTATTTGGAATTCCTCTGTAAATTAGAGTCAAACCCTGGCTATGTTCTTTAAATCAAGACTCAGAAGACCAGAAAGTCATATTTTTTTTCTGCATAAGATGAAAAGCACGTATAGAGACAACTCCAAAATGTATTTTCTGGTTGTGAGTGTGTTTGTAACATGCAACAAAACAAAAAAAAAGTGAAATGTTTCACCATCAAGTACTTCGTAATAGCTGCCAAGTCTAAGCCTATTACAACTAGAAAGCAAATTGGATGATGGAAATGATAGGGGTTGAGCAACAAGGTCAATAAAGTCAGAAGAGGAGGCGAGGAAAGAAATGAGAGGAGGCCTGGAAAGTGAAGGATGTGCAGCCAAGCAAAAACTCCCTGGCTGATTAAAGATTTTGAGAAAAGGGGGCCGAAGAAGAAGGATATAGGGATATGAGAGGAGAAAAGATGGGCAGAGAGGGGAGATCTTAGGTGAAACCGGGGATAGATTAATAGAAAAGGAGGAGATAGAGAATATCTGGTACTGATGAAAGTGTGCTGCAAAAGAGGTAGAGTAAGGACAGCTATACAAGGAATGAACAACTGAAAGGTGAGCTGAGGATGAAGATGGAGGAAAGAGAGGAGGGGAAACAGCATGGAAAAGCATGACAGAGTTACAGGGTGCACAGGAGGATATCCTAACTTTTTCGTACGTGTAAAAAATGTTGCTGTGACAAATTGACAATCATTGAAACTGACACTTACAGAAGTGATTAAACCATGTCAGAGCAGGCATGACTGGACAAGGATAATTATCACACTTTACTTATGTGGCTTACAACATTTAGCCAGACTCCTGTGAGACTGAACTTAGTTGAATGTGGAAACAACTGGCATGACAATGCAAGTAAAATATCAGTGGTTGTGAACAATACATATTTTAACAGATTATTACCGCATTGGTGACTTCTACTACTGGGCTGAAATGTACAGAAAATGCACGTGTTGCATATGGGTTTAGCTGAGAGACTGGTTTGTTGCTTGAATTCTCAAAAGAAAGAATGAAAAGCTGTGCCACCATAGGAGCTTTCACAGTGCATAATGTTTATTCAGGCATGCAGATTTGTAAATGAGATTACTGGATATCTTACTGCAAAACACCAGATGCTGGAAACGTGTGACAAATTGCAGATTTTCTGTTATCCAAAACTAAAAACCTGACACTCTGCTGCTGTGCAGTGCAAACATTAATTATTCCTTGCTCGAAGTGGCAGGGTAACCTTCAAAAATGGTACATGAATCCCTTAATTATGCATATCAGTGCTAAATGAAACATTAAGCTGTGGGAATGTAGTTCTCCCGGCAAAACCTTCAGGCGAGCTCTCAAAAAAATGCAGCTTTGAAACACTTACCTGTTAAAAGCATCCCTCTCGTCTCCGTCTCTCACCTGCTGTCACGCGTACAGGACAGGACTTTGAGGACACTGTTATGCAGCGTATTAAGAGACAAATCAGAATCCTTTGGGGGAACTGGAACTCTTTAACCAATCTTTTTGCCGTGTAGTGGTATAGCTGTGTATGGCAATGCTGTTGTCAAGTCAACTTGGATGGATTGCAATGGCATCATCTGCTGAATTGATTTACTTTCGTTTAGTGCTAAATAGCGATTATAAGGTGTGACGCACTCAGGAGTGGTTAGAGTGGTCACCAGACTGAAAATAATAAATGCACTGTCCACAACAAAACCAAATGAAATACAAAAGTTTATTGACAGTTTGTGTGCGTGAGAGGTGAAGGTTAGCAGCAGGGTTAAGTCCGTAATCCAGTAGAATCGTCGTTGTCCAGAAGCAGGGTCTAGTACACCGATTCTCAGGTGGATCAGGGTCAGGCAGGCAAGTGTCATACACGAAGCGGGTTCTCAGACGTTCCAGGGCAGTGGCACACCGCAGACTTCTCCTACAGACAACGATCATACACAGCACTTTAACTCTTATGTTCTCGACTAACTCCACCATTTGATTTCCCCGACGGTACCCTCCTGTGTGTGTGTTTCACTTCCCCTTTTGTGTCGTGTAATCTGTGCGGTGATTGGCTGCCATCGAGTTTCTCCAACGAGGTTCAGGTGTTTTCCATCTGGCTGATTGTAGTGATGTCACAGGAACTTCATCTTTGGGCATACGCTTGATTGGAGGTCTAGCTGACTGTGTCCCACCGGAAATGGCACATACTGGTGGTTTAGTACCTCTCCTTTTAGGCTCCTCCGTTGCCGGCTGTCACAAAGGATTCAAACCCTGCAAACTAATCTCAAATATTCACACAACAGAAAATAATGGTTCATCACTACAGGATTTTAAATTGTCGTGTTAGGGAGCACCCTAACCTTACATGACCTCTCTCGAATGATCTCATGGGGAAGCAGATATCACAGAAGTGGAGACTGACGTGTTGATGCAATTTGCCATAGTAATCATAAGCCATATATAAGAAGTGGAAGTGTCACTGTGACATCACCCATTGGTCTCTGGACTTTGGTTTTGAAGCCTTGATTGGCCGTCGTCATCTTGGCTTTTTTCATTGGCTCTCTCATCTCGTACAGTCCAACATGAAAAGAAGTGATGTTTTGATCCAAATTCTAACTCTTAAATATCAAACATGTTTGAAATCATCAGTTATTGATGCTGTGAACAGTTTGGGAGCATTGTTGTTGTCATGGTTGGGAGGTTTACTTTAGAATGTAATTCAATTACTGATTAGTTGTTAAAAAATGTTATTCAGTGACCTAATCCAAGGATCATAATATTAAAGTAATTAAAGTAATGTAACTCGATTACTTTCCATTACTTTTTACCTCAATACCAAATATGTATAATGAATTTAGTTAGGGAATTGGAGTGCTAACAAGTCTTGACTCAATTGTTCACAATATTAATGTTATCAGATTATGATATAATAATAATATTGTACTCTGATATATTATGTATATTGTCTAACTTTGCTTCTAGTATTCAAACAGGTTTACATCAGTAGTAAAATTAAATTTCTCCCACAGCTAAAGCAGAGCCTATAGGAAGATAGGTCACCCCTATGTGTCATGGAAGGATTTGTCACCCCAGCAGGAGGGTCTGTGTGACTCACTGGGTTTTGTCACAGAGGTACCGCAGTGCTAACAACTTTGGCCATCTTGACAGTACCCTTGTAAATGGAGAGAAGGTTAACGTTTGTCAAACGTCACATGGACACTCATAATTGTGCTACTAACGGAGCTGATTCAGCTACTCAGCCGCAGGGAGCAAGGACAGGCTAGGTCTGCCTGCATTTATTATCCACTCTCTCATAGGAGGGGTGATTATCTAAAGGCCATGGACCAAGTCTGTTCACATCTGTCTGCACAAAAGTTTTGCTGCATGTGTTTTACACCATCTGGATACGTTGCCTACCGTCTCTGCCATCATATTTGATACCACAGAGTTTAGTTGTCAAAATGATCATACCAGATCTGGTATATTTGTCATAGACATGGTCTGTGTTGTATTTGAGCGCTGCAGGGACAAGGTATTTTTGGAAGTTAGAATCGCACAGGTTCCCTCAACATACATTTTGGAATATTGCAGAAAATAAGCTCTGTAGTAAACAAACGTTTATTATACTTACACTATTCAGTAAAATCATCTTCATAACGATTTTTAAGCATAAAATCAAAATACAGAAGTTAAAAGCAAACAGAAACCAAACATGTCATTTAGCTGTTTCCTAGCAAACAAATAACTCAAGGTTTTCACTAAACCTGCATTGTGAAACGGACCCCTGAAGATTCATCTCTAGCTAGAGAAAGAGCAACACAGCCTCTTTGTGGATGCTCTAAGTATTGCAGTAGAGCTTAGCAGCCTGGGGAGAGGGGGGTGATCACAATAGGATGACATATTGGGCACCTTGACTCCTCACAGTTTAAATGAGCACTTTGATATTAAGCCTTTGTAGGCATATCCTGTTGATTATTAGCCCTCTAGGATCTATGTACACATGGCATGAACACAGTGTGAAGATTTCTAATATTCCAAACTTATATAGCTCTCAATTTATTACTTCAAGGAAATAATGTTGACATTTTTATTGTTTTTTTTTATTAATTTATTTATTTTCCCCAGATCAAAGATATTTTTACCCATATGAATTGATTAGATGATTATGCTATTGGGCATTTTGCTATATACATGAATGTGTATAACTAATTTCCTTCCTATCGGAGGAACTGTTGGTTATTCCAAGAGCCACTATTCCTTGTATTGCAATTGTTTGAATATTGTTTTTCATTTGTGTTGTGCAAACAACAATTCAAACCTAGACCCCCTTTTCTTTCTTCCAAAGATTCTGAAGTGATTGTGTGATTTAAAAAATTTGCACATATTGTAGTCTTTAAAATAAAATGTGTGTGTTGCACGCATCTTCACAGAGTTGCACTTAAAACCCTTTAAAAAATATGACACCAAGATTGTCAAATTTGCAGTCAATGGCTTTATATGTAGGTAGATTTACAAAATAAACTATTACACAAACAATATGCATAATCATATACTTTAGTTGGATTACTTAATAGGGAATAATATCCATCACTATCTGTTGCAATTTCACATTACGGGTAGCAGCCAGCAACAACACATGAGAGCAACAAAGAATGACTTGTGCAGTAATACATTTCACTGGTCTGTTAGCATGTCACTTAGTTGGTTAGCAGAAGGCAGAAATAACAGAAGCCAGAATCACCGTAGCCTTCCAGACTTTTAAAGTCAACCCAAAAGTAGCCAAATACTTACAAATATCAGGTTTGTCAATAAAGTTTTTAAAAGCTTGCACAAGATTTATGTGCAGTTGCACGGGAGATATGATCAAGGGATGGAGACTGCTTAGAAGAGTGTGTGTGAGGTCTATTTATTGCCGGAGAACACAATGAAAGTTGATGCTGGTTGAGTCTTATTTTGAGATTTCTTGTTTGTTTTTTTGTTTTTTTTCTGTGCTTCTTAGATCCTTAGATTCTATTCAGGCTTGTGAGGTTCAATATGGTACAGGTGTATAATGCTGTCTTAATCAGATAAAGCTGAAAACATGTCATCTATGCATTATCTTGACATTAGACAGCTATATGTTCTTTCTGATGGCAGAGTGCAGTGTAGAATGCACTATAAGAGTATTAGGCTGTGAGGGTTGCTGGAGATTTAGTTAAATCTGGAATAATTTAGTTATTATACTTATAACTCCTTTCATCTCATTTGAGTATGATTTTTAAGATTTTTTGGACTTTCACACAGTAAACCTTACCAGCTGATTCAATTGCAGACAGCAAAGGGAGCTATGTGCTACACGATGATACCAAGATAAACAGTGTGACTAGCCAAGCAGAGGGAGATGAAGGCACAGAGGTGTATTGTATGTCCAACACACTCTGGTGGCTGTTGAAGGACTCGAGCAGGTTGTTGTTAAGTTGACAGTACAGGACATCGCCCTGCATATGGTCACATCTACTTTAAAAATATGTGGATGAGTAGTTGTTAAGAAGTATCCACATGGCAACAAAAACTGTGTAATAAAATGTTTAGCATCTGTGGAGTCGGTAACACAGGCCAAGAGGCACAATGTTTGTCCTATAACAGGGCTGTGGCGCAGTTCACTCTCCATTATGTCAGAGAGAAGATTAAATTACTTGGTTCTTTCTTGGTTCATTCTGACCAAGAACATTCCTTTAAAAAAAAAAAAAAAAAAAAAAAAAACTTTAAGCCACAATGAATTTAAAATGAACTGATCCCAGTCCTGCTATAGGGACGTACACTCATCATATTTTCTTTCACCTCTAATCTTATAACCTCGGCGTGAGTTAGGCATCAATCACTTGCTGTATGTCATATCACAAATATTGTGGCAAATGGAATGAAAATGTCAGGTACAGTTCAATTAAAAAGAAACTGTAAAGACAAATATTACAGGTATAAACAGGCTACCAAATAACACACAATTAAACAAACATTAATGTGCAAAATGAAAACATGATTGACATGAAAAGACTCTCCAACCATCTTGTTCTTATTTTCCATCAACCTGCATGCATTTAATTTAATTTATTAAACATATCTATATATCTAATAGTGTACACTTGAATTAATTCCATTGTAGTCAGCAGCAGATGGTCATCACTGCAGAAACCATGTGGGAAACCTGATATGTTGGTAATAATGACAAATAAACTAAAAAAAAACTTCCAAATCCAAATAAATAAACTGAAGAAATATAATCTATATTAGATGAACATGGCAACACCAAAAATGGTGGAAAAAACTACAACTTTGAACTAACATAAAAGTAACGGAGCGTTTTGTACATTAGTACAAAGGTTAAAGGACTAAATAAGCTGGATGCACTAATGTGCAAGAGGTATTTTAATGTTGTATGTGGTTTAATTACAGCCAGCAGAGTGAAAAGTGCAATATGTCCATGTTGAAATGTAAAAGTATTAATTCTTCCAAAATGTAAATTAGGTGTGTTGCCATATACCGGCATTAATAATAACCCTGATTTAAAAAATTAAATATTGAAATCATGTTAATAATACTGTGTAAATATTGTATAAATAATCCAGTGCCTCTGAAATATTTTTTTTATATATATATAGTATATTTTATAGTTATGGTTACAGACTCTCACTCCACTTTCCTACACTCGTATTTTGAGTGTTATTCATCTGCCAAAAATTAGACAAAATGCACAATAAACAAAGTTGAAGATGAATTTGACTGATAGCATTAATTTTCAATAGATATCACTAGTTATTCTCAATTCTTTTGGCCACGATCATTGTGACAGCCCTAAAGTTACAGCTAAATTACATTGCCGTGCAATGCACATTGTTTTTTTTTATATATATATATATTTCACTTCTGAAAAAGCTTAATTGAACATCTGACTTTCCGTAGAATTATTTATAAGAAGGCAACATTCATCAAAGTCAGCGTTTAATGTAAGAGAGTAACTGTTTTGATATCCGGCTATGCTGGTAAACTCCAAATTCCATCTGTGATTTGTAAGTACTTATCAGTTTGAATTGAATTCGATGTACCCTCAAACTAAGGATACTAAGTAGTAATTATGAACCAACCAACTAAAACTAGGTTTTAAGAAAGAAATTATATGCAAATTATGAATTTTAAGGATTGATTGGTTATAGCTTCCAAAATGTCCAATAGCTTAAATGCTAGTGTGTAACTTATTTACAGAAAGACAATTACTTTGACTGTCTGACTACAATAAAAGTGACCTGGTGAGCACTCGTTGAATTTTGCTGCTCTCTCAGGTTACGCGTTCCTTCCCCTGTTGATGACGTTGCCTCCTGGAGGGGCGATGTGGATAGAATCCAGAATGGGCCGCAGTATCTGCCCGAATGGCCTGCAGATGGGAGGAAGAGATTTGGTGGTTTGGTGGTGGTCAAAAATCATTGGACTTTTTAAAAAGTAGACCCTACATGTAAACCCTATTCAAATGTGATTTTGCAAGAATGAAATGCGTGCAACTTTATTTATGATTACATGAAAGCAGATTGACACAGCCATGGAGAATAAACAGTTCACATGTCATGATAATCCATACGTTCTGTGATCTTGTCCTAGAAATCTCTGACTCACGTGGAAAGAACTTCTGATGGAAGGTCGGTGATGTATGACGGGATGGACCTGCCCGTCAGGAACTGAGCCACCTCGTTGGTGAAGGTGTTGCAGTTGTGCTCAAACAGGCGATACCTGTCACCTCTGAACCAAGAGAAGACAGTCAATGCATCAGGTAACGGCGTCATGCATTGTGACTAGTCAGTAACAAGTATGATTAGACTTTGACCACATTAGGTTGTATATTTGAGAACATTCTTGTTTTTTTGTTGGTGTGAAGGAGACATGGATAACCGCTACTCGACCTGTATGTGCTTTCTCCCAGAGAAGAGAGGTAATCCATGAAGATCTCCTCGGACACTTCCGTCTCACCCAGCTCTACCACTGTGTCTGGAGGACCCAGCATTGTCCCACCCTGTCAAACACACAGCAAGCAAATTGAAAAAGGTCTTACAACAGAATAATATAAGCCCAAAATAACACTTAGCATGAGAATATACACCTGATATTATGTCTTAAACATGACAACATTTTAATCCAGCTGTTATAAACACACAGATCAGATGGTTTTAAAGGTTTCATTTTAGCATTACTGTGCACTGCAGCCTGGAACAAATCATCTGAGTGACAAAGATCGAACCGAGAACTGTTTGGGTATTAATCGTGTCTATTGTAAATGTTCCTTCGTGACTTTGTTTCATGAGATTCATGAAAGGAGTCGGTACCCTTGTTACAGACTTACCGGCGAACAGCTGGAGATCCCCTCCCCCCCAAAGAAGAACTCATCACCGTATGCCACTATGGCTGTGTGCCTGGAAGAAAAGCACAACATGACCACAGAAGTAAATTCAGATAAGAACAATATTACTGGATGTATTTTAATGTATAACTCAGTGCCTCTTTACCAAATAACAAGCTGCAAACCAGCCAACCGTATTACTAAATGATTACACAGTTACATAAAAGCTAGCCTTGGTTTGATCCATGCTTGACTAATATGTGATTAGTTATTTTGAGTCAAATGCACGCTTCACTTTATGATTTCCTAAATTGTCTTAAATTATTCTATCCAAAAATAAAAACATCAAAGAATAACAAAATGAGAACATAATTCTAGATGTTTACCAGAGTTATGGGTTTTATTATGGATTTGAATGCCTATCTGCTCTGGAATCATGAATGGGTCACTGGCCTAATGATAAACCTGATGACTCAACACGTGACATGACAAGCAACGTTTTCATGACCCATGGATCTCCCGCAGGAGTTCAAGCCAGCTGTCAAAGTAACGGAAAGAAGGTTCATACCATATACCATCCAGTTGTTTTCCTGTAACAGAAAGGGGGGAAAGTAGTGAGAAGGAAGCCAGAAGATGATCTGCAATCAGCTCCGTAGAGCTGTAACTTATACGTGTTGCATTTTCATGTCAACCCCCAACAACGAACCAGTCCTTACAATGTAACAACAGAAATCTAGTCACGCTTTGCAATATATTTTCAAAATAAATGTATGAAAATGAACTAGACCTTGGTACATGAGTATACTACGCGGTAACAACTGCATAAAAGCAACTTTACAATGCAACCCAGAGAAAGCATCTATTTGTAATTATCACTTATGTGTCCTCAAGGCCAAGCTGCATCGGATTTTTTCTATTTAGCCTACCTAACATGATGGGACTGAGGCTGCGAGCCATTCCTCTCGATAGATCGTAAATATATAGTTGTACATTGTATCGTGTAATATTCTTATCCATGATTTTAAAAAAAACAAACGGAATAGCTTTTAAACGGGTTATTTTCTGCTGGCTTGCTAAGCGACGGACATCTAACGGCACAGCTGACTGGGAGGTTGTCTGTAAATTATGTCATCGCGTCGAAGAATGCGTGGAATACTTCCGTTTCCAATGCTTTCAAAATAAAAACGCAATCAACAGACAACGATGATACAGCTTTCTTGAGAAATTGATTTATTTTGAAGTCAGGTTGTAGATTTTCCGGTTTTATGCTCACTCTCTCTAGCTTTTTGTTACATTATTTGCCACAATGAAAGAGCTTGTCAGAAATAAATGAGCAATTTACACCTATAAGTAAGCTAAAAAATATATATAATATAATATATAACGTAGACTGAAATATTATCTCGTACCCCAGAATTCAGTCCAGAAGAAGAAGAAGAAGAAGAAGAAGAAGAAGAAGAAGAAGAAGAAGAAGAAGAAGAAGAAGAAGAAAATAATAAATAAATTGTAACCGCCACACGGCCCTGTATATGTTGTAATCCCTGATGACCACTGGAGGGCGATTATCATTTGTAGTTCACGCTCCTAAACGGGTGGTGGCAGTAATTAACCTAAAACTGTGCTTGTCAACTGCCGGTTTAATTCAAAAGAAGAAGAGTAGGTAGTTCGCGTCACAACCCAACGCCCTCCCTGCCTCTAGACCAAAATAGACCGTTGAGGGAAGAGCAGCTGACAACAACCAGAAATGGCTGCTACCGGAGTTCTTCCTTTCATTAGGGGGGTGGATCTCAGTGGAAACGACTTTAAAGTAAGGTTTTTGTGCAATAGTCGTTGCTTTTCATATCCATTGATGTTGAGTAACTTAGCTAGCTAGCTAGCTAAAGACAATCTAAATTAGAGACTCACTCAACTCAAAGCTGAGTTCGCTGAAACACTAGCTAGCTTAGCTTAACACTACTAGCACTGGGCGTTAGCCAGTTGTCAGATGTTGGACGTGGACAAAGTAATAGTCTGCTTTCGTCCACAAAAGTCATGTATGGCGGTTTAAATAGTTTTTTTAGTTAAGTGGGTCTGTTAACGCAGTGTTACTTCTCTATTTTGTTAGATTATTCTGGGTAATTTGGGATAACGTAGTTCATGATTCCAACGTCACGTTAGCTAGCTAATTTAGCGTCAGTGTTGGCTGTCTGGCTTCGAAGCACAAGCCCCATGTCAGAACATGTCAGCGTTATCAGTGTTTAAAATAGCTTAGATAAACATGAGGACAAAACAATACCATTTGCTAACGTTTTAGAGTTGACAAGAGTTGCTGACTCAATGTCGCCATACTTTGTAGGTTTTGACACACTTTGTGAAATCAGTTTGGGGAACTGAAAAACAACTGAGATCATCTGGCATGTATTTGACGTGACAGAACTATTTGTGTAGCTTCACTTAACGCTGACTGCTATGTCAGTATGGCCGTAGATACGCTGGAGAAAATACTTGTTTGTCTATCAGTTAGTGAATGGCTGATGTTGTAATTTCAGACAATGTAGGATGACATCATTTCCTCTGCCAATTAGTGTCATAGATCGTAACGGCTTTTACTATAAAACACAATGGAGATTGAACATTACAGCTGACCAAATGTCTGCTGCGTTTACTCGTGTAGCCTATTGTTCGATTCGTTTCTTTTATGGCGAGTTGTACTGTCACACCCACCCATGACTGCAACGAAGATGATGTCAACTTCTAATTTTATATGTAAGGCAAGGCAAGCTTATTTGTATAGCACTGTTCATACACAAGGCAATTAAAAGTGCTTTACAGAGACAGAGAAATGCATTAAAATAAGTTTAGACCATAGCAAAGAATAAAAACAGTAATTTAGACACATTCAATTTACTGTTCTCTTTTTTTCTGTATTTACAAGGTTAATATGTACTGATTGATACATTTTCGTAAAGATGTTGACATGATATTGAACATTTTTGAAAAAATGCAACACTCTCCGCCAGGTCCATCATAGTTGGACATTATAGACATAGACGTATCATTATAATAAAGTCAATACTACAATTACTAGTGCCAGTAGTCATTCTCTCACCTTTTACTGTCTCCCCCATCTCTCCCCTATCTGTCTTTACAGGGCGGGTACTTTCCAGAACATGTCAAGTGTATGAGCAGTCTGCGATGGCTGAAACTAAACAGGACAGGACTGTGTTACCTCCCAGAAGAGCTGGCCTCTCTGCAGAAGCTGGTGAGACACTCAAGGCTATTTGCTATTCATATAAGCTTATTCTATTAGCTTATAATAGTCGCAGTTTGATGCACCTAAACCTCCCCTGATTAAGGACACACACAGCCCTTCTTTAATCCCCAACATCTTTGATAGGGTTATCTAATCTACACCTACAAAACTTCTGTCAGAAGGCCACAGTAAAATCCACAGTGAACCATGCTAGCATGCTTGATCTTATCGAATGTAAGTTAATAAGATTAGAAGTCTGTCATCACAGCTAGCAGTCGCAGTGTCTGGAGTTGTTTTAATCTGTTTTGATTTCATCCTGTTTGCTGTGAAATTATTTTATTTAGAGAAAAATGAGCAAGAAGTACAGCAGTGAGCAGAGCACCTCATAGAGCTTATTGAGATTATTTTTGTGCAGTGCTGTGCACTGTGTGACTGTAAACCAAACCTCTGTGTTTTACCTCTTTAGGAGCATCTTTCAGTGAGTCACAACAGCCTGACTACTTTACACGGAGAACTGTCCAGCTTACCGAACCTACGGGTAACTGACACCCACACATGCATAAGAAATACACATAAAACACATGCAGATTTATGTCTAATGCTTTGACAATGGCCTGTTTGTACCAATGTATAATTATTAAATATCTCTAAATGTGTTTCACTGTGTGTGTAGGCGGTGGTAGCCAGAGCCAACAACCTGAAAAACTCTGGAGTACCTGATGACATCTTTCAGCTAGATGACCTCTCTGTGCTGGTACATCATAATCTCTCACAAACCCTCCTTCTCTACCCATGAAAACATGCTTCCTTTCCTTGTTTTCTGCTCTACCGCCATAGCTTTACACTTATTACCTTCCCTCGTTTTCAGTTGATTACAAAAACAATGAATGTCCCTTTATTCTCCTTCAGGACCTGAGTTACAATCAACTGTCAGAGATCCCCAGGGATCTGGAGAACAGCAGGAACATGCTGGTGCTTAATCTGAGCCACAACAGCATTGACTCCATCCCCAACCAGCTGTTCATCAACCTGACAGACCTGCTGTATCTGGACCTGAGCGACAACAAGCTGGACAGCCTGCCACCACAGATGAGACGCCTGGTTCACCTGCAGACGCTCACACTCAACAACAACCCGTTGATGCATGCTCAGTTGCGGTGCGAGGACGTTATTTTGTTTCTTCCCTCTTTCCTCTATCCTTCACCCCTTTACACAAACACCTGGAATTGTATAGATCTCATGTCAGACCAAAAGCTAAGTGAAAAAACAGGAATATATATACTTATTTCATGCTGCTCTCTTTATCTCTGTGCCTGAGCAGCCAGCTGCCAGCCATGGTGGCATTACAAACTCTTCACCTGAGGAACACCCAGAGGACCCAGAGCAACATGCCCACCAGCTTGGAGGGCCTGACACAATTAGCAGGTAACACACACTACTGTGTTGTTTTTCTACAGCACGTTTTTCTTCTTATGTTTACTGTGCACTGTGGTACATTTTTAATAAATGCGTTGGTTTGTATATCCTCATACTCTCTGTCCGGGGAAACATAATTTCTATGAACATGTGTCCGTCCTGTCTCTCCTAGATGTTGACCTGTCATGTAACGACCTGACACGGGTGCCAGAGTGCCTCTATTCACTGGGCAGTTTAAAGAGACTCAATCTGAGCAGTAATCAGATCTCAGAACTGTCCCTCTGCATTGACCAGTGGACTCAGCTGGAGACGCTTAACCTGAGCCGCAACCAGCTCACCTCACTGCCCGTAAGAACAATCACAATTACACACATGACTCTTACTACCAGTGTTTAGAAAGCTGTGCAGCTTGAGTTGAAATATCTGCCTAAATACAAATAAATATTTTAATTTCGTTGAACAAATGTATTAAAAAGCAATTTGGTTTACTGGGTGATTTATTCATTTGTCGATTATATAGTTATTTATATGAATTTCATTTTTAAAATTTGTGTGATCTCTAACGTGTAACATTTGTTTGTATGTCTCCCTCCAGTCTGCAATCTGTAAACTGGCCAAACTGAAGAAGCTATATGTAAACTCTAACAAATTGGACTTTGATGGGGTTCCTCCAGGCGTTGGTAAACTGTCCAGCCTCATAGAGTTCATGGCCGCTAACAACAATCTGGAACTCATTCCAGAGGGACTCTGTAGGTGAGTTAAACACACAGATTGAGGTTGCTGTGATTGATGAGTAACCGGTTGGAATCATGTAATTATCATTCTGCTTTAATCACTGGATATTTTTAAATTGGCTGATACAAGTCAACAACATTTTTACATCTCACTTATGGATTCTGTTGCTAACATGTTTCCCTTAAAGGCTCAATCTTTATGGAGAACCCTTCAAAGTTAATTTTAGATAGCAACGTAACGGATATGTAAAAATATATTGGTAATAGCAGATCTCTGTACATGACATATTTTGTCACCTCACAAGAATATGTGATTATGTGACAAAGCCATTTTGTGTTGTTGTCTAGGTGTGGCAAGCTGAAGAAGCTGGTGCTGAATAAAAACCGCCTGGTAACGCTGCCTGAGGCCATCCACTTCTTGACTGATTTAGAGGTACAATACTTAATCCACCAGTAAAGTAATGGGATAATGCTGTACTTAAACCACATTTATATTGGGCAAATGGTGAATGAATGTGGGTTTGATTACTTATTTATAACCCGACTGTAACCTCTCCTGGCTGGAGAGAATACTAGTATGTTTTTTATACTTTTGATAAAGACAAAGCATGTTACAATAAATATTTAAAAAGGAAGTAGGTTACAGTTAAATAAAGTAAATGTAATATTATGTAATGCAATTTTTGATGTGATTGCTATGTAGAAAAAAAATCTTATTAGTACAAATATTTTCTTGTGACTTTATCTTTCTGTAGATTCTAGATGTGCGTGAGAACCCCAACCTAGTGATGCCTCCTAAACCAGTCGACAGAGCAGCAGAGTGGTACAACATAGACTTCTCCCTGCAGAACCAGCTCCGGCTGGCCGGGGCCTCACCTGCTACTGTAGCTGCCGCCGGAGGAGGTACTTGTAATTATATCTGTGACTGTATGGAAACATGGTACATGAATGTATACAATACCATTGTCTTTTGTTCATCTGTCAATGAAACTTATTCTTAATCTCTCTCTGTGTACGTGTTTCCAGGAGCCAGCCCCCGAGATCCCCTAGCAAGGAAGATGAGGCTAAGGAGGAGGAAGGACTGTTCTCAGGATGATCAGGCAAAGCAGGTGTTGAAGGGCATGAGTGATGTTGCACACGATAAGAAGAACTTAGAGGTAAGGGAGACGATAAAGAAGGATGATAAAGAATGATGAAGACAATAGGCTTCAGGTACATTTTGTATACCAAGAAATCTGCTAATTCAGCAGGAGAACGGGGAGTTGAAATATGCTGATTTAAAGATCCGGCGATGGGACAAGAGTCTTGAGAAACCTCAGCTGGACTATTCAGAGTTCTTTATGGATGACGCGGGTCAGGTAATCTATCTGTATCTGTGCTCTCTCCTTTCTCATCTCCAACCACCGAAAGTGCCTCTGAAGACTGATTTATATACAGTTAATTAGTCCAAGATTTTTCTTCTTTGCATTGTACAAATATCATTGTGCAAATCTCTTCTGTTTCCCCTTCTTGCAGATTCCAGGTGTAGCGGTGTGGCAGATAGAGAACTTTATTCCGTTACAAGTGGACGAAACTTTCCATGGCAAATTCTATGAGGCTGATTGCTACATCATCCTCAAGGTGACACGTAGATTATCATCAGAGAAAAAATATTATCTTAAAGTATTCCTGTACTGTTAGTGCCTAAACAAGTCTTCTTTTTTTCAATCTTAGACTTTCCTGGATGACAACGGCGCGTTGAACTGGCAGATCTACTACTGGATCGGCCAGGAAGCCACTCTGGACAAGAAGGCCGGCTCTGCCATCCATGCCGTCAACCTCAGGAATTTCCTGGGAGCAGAGTGCAGGACAATACGGGAGGAGATGGGCGATGAAAGCGAGGAGTTTAGTGCAGTATGTATAAATATACTGTTCACACAGCACAAATACATCAAGGACACACAGATATACAAAATCAAAACACTTCTGATCAATCTCAGCTTAGCATGGGCTCTTTCACAGTACAACATTAAACCTTTTGTAAATGGCACCTATATGAATAATCTACCAAGTAATGCTGTCGTTAATGGCCTTTTGTCTTGTGTGCAGGTGTTTAACAATGAGATCTCCTACATTGAGGGAGGAACAGCCAGTGGATTCTACACTGTGGAGGACACACACTATTCTGTCAGGTAAACTGGAAGGACCTTTATTTAGACAGCACATCTTGCATAATTTCTTTCTTTTTTTTCCCTTCTTCTTCTATAAGTCGAGTCAAATTTATTTGACTGTACTAATTTGTTGTAATCTTTTCAGAAACTTGTTTGCAACGTTGTTTTGAAAAGCTGCTCCAAATAAAGTTTTTGGACAGTTTTACAGTTTACACATTGTGAGTTTGGTCTGTAAACAGTTTAAAATCAGGTTTTAATCCTTTTGTGTGTCTTATCAGGTTGTACAGAGTATACGGCAAGAAAAACATCAGACTGGAGTCTGTACCTGTGAAGGCCTCCTCCCTCGACCCACGGTAACTCTCACACACCATTTCTGCCTTGTAGACTACATGAAGTACACAGTGTAGTTTGACACACACAACCTGCTTCTAATACAATGTTTCTTTCTTTGACATAATCATTGCATTTACTGTAGACCTGCAGCTGATATTGTTTCTGATGCTTTTGTATACAGTATGTGCACTGTCTGGTTTAATGTGCAACTTGGGACATTGTGTCCATGACATCCAGTCTTTTTCTTTTCGGCAGGTTTGTCTTCCTGTTGGACACGGGGCTGGAAATCTTTATTTGGAGAGGAGCCAATGCTACTCTCAGCAGCACCACAAAGGCCAGGTAGGACACAAAACAACAAGTAACACAAACTTCTAAAAAAAACAAAATACATAAGAACAACAAAAACATTCTATCAAAAAATGAATTGCACAGTTTACATCGTAGTGTGAAATAGTTTTATGGCCGATATTCAGTAAGAATATATGATTGGGAAATAGATATTAACGCTTACGCCTGTCCTTGATAATGCTATATCGTGAGCAAAAACCTGTGTTGAAATTGGCAGGAGAAGAGCAAGTAAAGTGTGCGGCACTGGAGCCATTATGGTGCGTTCATGCTCTGTGTCGTTCAAAAGTATTATAAGAAGGTTATATGTAATGTTGTCAAGATGGGTTAAAATGTTATCTTGTAAAAAGTGAATAAATACTGTTTGAATGAGGTGTTTTCATAGCAATAACATACCAGTTTAACTTATAATACATAATTGAAACCACAAATGCAACTAATTTTTATCAATCAATCTTTTATACATTATTTTATTTCCTCATCATTTGAGTTGTGTGTTTTTATGCAGATAACTACTATAGATGAGTATAACAAAGGATTTAAATTATCTCTGACCGGGACTGTGGTGAAAGATGTCTGTTAAACAAAACAACAAAAACGATGGGCCAATATGGCTCATCGACTATCGACATCAACTATTGGTATAGGTGGAGAAAAAAATGTTAGCGGGACCACACATGAAATTATATTAGCTTATACTAGAAACTTTTCTGTTGATCTGATTCATGATTCAAAGAACTGTGATATGATCGGAACAAAGTTTTATGGTTTTATAGTGATGCAAAGCGTTAAATGGGTGTGCATTGTTTATATCTTTCAGGTTATTTGCAGAGAAGATCAATAAGAATGAGCGTAAGGGGAAGGCAGATATCACAACCCTCATGCAGAACCAGGAGCCTCCAGGGTTCTGGGAGGCACTTGGAGGACAACCAGAGGAGATCAAGAAACACGTACCAGAGGACTTCTCTCCTGTCAGACCTAAACTATACAAGGTATGTCTTTTCCTTCTATGGCGGTTATAGTAGAGGTAAAAATGCAGTATTAAGGCAGTGTGGGTGTTTTGCAAATTGGTTCACTTTGTCTGAGGCGGGATTTTGGGGATCTATTGGAGTGGGAAACATGGATGGAGTGTTGGGTTATGTCATGGATGCTTGAGTGCTGTTTGTGGATGACTAAAACTTGCCTGACTATTTCCACTTTTACAGATGAAGTAAGTTGGTAAATATTTGTGACCTGCATACAGTTAGTATTAATGTCTATGCGATATCACAAGGGGAAAACTCTTAGTCAACAGATTGCTAGACAGTATTTCACCATTCACATGTTTTCTTTCTTCCTAACATGTAGGTGGGCTTGGGTCTGGGCTACCTCGAGCTGCCACAGATTAACTACAAGCTGTCAGTGGAGCACAAAGACCATAAGATCAAACTGGACACTTTGCCAGAGCTGAGACTGGTATGTTTATCTGCTATTAACTAGATGGCTATATATTATATGACTGATAATGCCACAAGACTCTTTACAATTTCCACTTACTACTACACCTCTTTATTTAACATCCTCCTCCATCGCTCTCCTCAGGTGCAGTCTCTGCTGGACACAAAGTGTGTGTACATCTTGGACTGCTGGTCTGACGTGTTCATCTGGATCGGAAGAAAGTCTCCACGTCTTGTCCGAGCCGCCGCCTTAAAACTGGGTCAGGAGATCTGCTCCATGCTGCACCGGCCCAAACATGCCTGTGTTACCCGTAACCTGGAGGGAACCGAATGCCAGGTAATACCGCACCACTTGACATACTGCTGTTGCAGACCTGAGGCTGTGGGAAGTCCACCTGCATAGTATTATTGTGCATATAAAATCCAGTACAATGGTAAAGAAATTGGTCATGTGCTGTTCATGAATTTACTCATATTCTAAGATAAGATGATGCTTTATTAGTCCCACAGCAGGTACATTTACAATATATATATTTAATGGTAGATTCTACATCTATGATTGTATTTCCTTAGTTGCTCTTCTTCCTTTTCCTCAGGTGTTTAAGTCCAGGTTTAAGAACTGGGATGATGTGCTGAAGGTGGACTACACCAGAGCAGCTGAGACCGTACAACAGAAGGACAACCTACAGGGCAAGGTCAGTGATACATATGTTTGTTTAAAGAAATCAAAATGTTGAGGCTACCGGTGACTCATAACATAGTCAATAGTCAACTTTAAAAACAGAAATGTGTCAACTTTTATTTGTCTGGCCTCCAAGTAAGTGTTTTGTGTTCTGTGTTTTCTGTCTCAGGTGAAGAAGGACGCGGAGAAGAAAGACCAGATGAAAGCTGACCTCACAGCACTCTTCCTTCCCAGGCAGCCAGCCATGTCCCTTACTGAGGTAAAGACACCACAGACGCATGGTTATTCTTTTCATTTGAACTCACTATTTTTGAATGAAACAAACCTCCACTTGTTCCATATTTATCTTTTTTTGTCCAGGCTGAACAACTGATGGAGGAGTGGAATGAGGACCTGGATGGCATGGAAGGATTTGTGTTGGAGGGGAAGAAGTTTGCTCGCCTGCCTGAAGAGGAGTTTGGGCACTTCCACACCCAGGACTGCTACGTCTTCCTCTGCAGGTAGGCACATGATGACTGCACTGATTTCTGGCACTCCAGGGTACGAGGGTATCGAGCCAGACACATCACTTAAATCATTATTACCAGCCACAACAGTGATGCTGGTATTGTTTTCATCTTGTAAGTGAGTGTGAGTCACCATGGCAAAATATTGTCCTGAAGACTTTCACTGTAGCAGGAGCTGCTGTAAACCATTCTGTGAAAGTGAGTCATTGCCTTACACTAATCTCCCTCTGCTATCTTAGATACTGGGTGCCTGTGGAGTACGAAGATGAGGAAAATGAGAAGAAGGAGGGCGGAGGTGGTGGAGGAGGAGGAAGAGCAGCAGCAAAAGAGGAGGAAGAGGACAAACAGCCCGAGGAAGACTTCCAGTGCGTTGTGTACTTTTGGCAGGGCAGGCAGGCCTCCAACATGGGCTGGCTCACATTCACCTTCTCACTGCAGAAGAAGTTTGAGAGTCTTTTCCCTGGAAAACTGAAGGTATCGAGATACATTTGTACACATTCTTAGACATTGACACGCTGAAAATCAGACTGTTGAAAAGTTTTTTTTACAATATTACGCCGACTTGATAACCATCGTCTTTTCTTGCGGGTTAGGTTGTGCGTATGACCCAGCAGCAGGAGAACCTCAAGTTCCTGTCCCATTTCAAGAGGAAGTTTATCATCCACAAAGGGAAGAGGAAACAGAAGACGGACTCTGCTCAGCCCTCCCTCTACCACATACGCACCAATGGCAGCGCACTTTGCACAAGGTAGACGTAGTGCTATTATCACCCATTAGATTTTCAAACAACAAGAGAGCTTTTGTCTTTACCATTCATCTCTCTCTTAGGACTATCCAGATTGGAACCGATTCTAGCAATCTCAACTCAGAGTTTTGCTTCATTCTCAAGGTTGTGATTATTTATATATTTATTTAAAAAAAAAAAAAATAGACCCCAAATAAAGCCCCGTCTTTGGTTATTGTTTAACACTATATGTTTTCTGCAGGTGCCGTTTGAGAGCACAGACAATCAGGGCATCGTTTACACCTGGGTGGGCAGAGCCGCTGACCCCGACGAAGCCAAACTGGCCGAGGACATAATGAACAGCATGTTCGACGACACATACAGCAAACAGGTAAATGTGTGTGTGTGTGCATGCGTGTTTTAGTAGAACTATAATATTCCTATAATTTGTGTATGTTACTTGACATTCTCAACAAATTCCCTCGAGTATAAACACACTATCTTCGTTGCTCCAACTTAAAAAAAAATGTTAAACTCCTTTCATTGCTGCACTTAAACTGCACTGAACATTAAAATACTAAGTCTGTTTTAAAGCTTGCACCCCTTATTGTTTGTTGTTTTTAGTATGACAACCATTTGAAACACCTCATTATCACCTGCAGGCAAACTCGTAGACCTTTTCTGCTTGATCAATCTATCAATTATATATTTAGCATGAAGGCATGTTTAGTCAAACTGACTAATTTGTTTGTCTCCTAGGTAATTAATGAGGGGGAGGAGCCAGAGAACTTCTTCTGGGTGGGGATTGGCTCTCAGAAGCAGTACGATGAAGATGCAGATTATATGAAACACGCTCGGCTCTTCAGGTGAGTAAGCGTTATCTGTAGGTATTCTATAGTCTGTGCAATACTAATACTAACTTCTCTTTGCAATTAATCTTTTCATATCTCTCTTCCCTCTTTCTCTCATTTGACTCTCCTTTCCATCAATTGTTGGCTTCCCCACTATTTATTTCTCAACCCCCTTATACTTCTCTCTCCCTCAGGTGTTCAAATGAGAAGGGTTATTTTTCTGTGTCGGAGAAGTGCTCAGACTTCTGTCAGGACGACTTGGCCGATGATGATATCATGCTGCTGGACAACGGCAAAGAGGTAACATTCATCATAGATTTGAGTGTCTACAGTGGAATCGGTTTGATTTCATGTATAACTCTGTATTTTAATTAATTTTGTGTCTTTCTGCCTCATTTCCTTGTTTACCCTCAGGTGTACATGTGGGTTGGTACTCAGACCAGCCAGGTGGAGATCAAACTTAGTCTCAAAGCCTGCCAGGTTAGTGAAAAACTAAAGTTTTGTATACAAACATATGCATTTCTGTCAGTTTTGTGTGTATAATTATATTCAAACATTTTAGTGTTCTACATCCATCTCCTTGTCTTAATGATCCTCATCCTCTCCAGGTGTACATCCAGCACATGCGTGCTAAGGATGCTGAACACCCCAGGAAACTGCGACTGGTGCGGAAGGGGAACGAGCCTCACTGCTTCAGCCGCTGCTTCCATGCCTGGGGAGCTTTCAAAACTCCCCCAGCATAGATAAACACATGGACAGAAACGCTCACACATGCATCAAATGTATTCGCTTCTGTCATTTTCTACCAGTAAGATGATGATGGTGTCTATGCCTAATCCAGATTTACCTGAGCTCTGATTCCTCCCCCCCCCGTCCTGCTCAGCACTGCTGTCCAACAGCTTCTTAACCAACAAGTTACTGTCGGTCTGCGTACAAAAACAGATTTAAGTTTAGCACAACATCCCAATCTGACTTTTTCTGGTTAAGAAGCTGTTGGCTGTTTCCTATCTTTGGGGCAAACAGCAAAAATATCACCTTTTTTCTACAAGCTTTTTTAGTGGCAAGTCTGAATGCTGTTGTTAAAATGAGAGAATTATGTTTTGAGATAAAATAGATCTACGGTGTACAGAGGCTTTATAAAAACCCAAAGGGAGGTGAATGCCCTAACATATCAATCTCGTTTGCTGCTATCACATAGCTTAAGCTGCATGGTCAATAGTTTTAAGTGGAGGAGGTTTAAAGGTAAACATCGGTATTTTTCAACTTGGATGCTATTTGCCCATGTTTCTGTGTCCAACTAGCAGTGAAGGAAATTTCTGAAACTGGTCCACTATTGAGTTATTGCTGTAGATTCCATTTCAGTCCCCTAAAGGTGCTTGTTTTTGCCACTGACGGGCTCTGATTGTTGCCATGTCTGATGACCTTATGGAAGCGGTTTAAAATCTTGCAAGTTGACGTGTTGCCAGAAGAAAATGGTGCAAATGCAAGTACCAGCCTGGTAGTGATTGTTGTATTGGGAGTAGTGAAAGCAGTTAAGTTTCAAGCTCATGGCTGAATAAGTGAATATTAAGGTGATATTGACGAGTTGGATATGAAAATGAGTATACAGATGAACATATCCAAGAGTGGATGAGAGAGAGAGAGATAATGGGCAGAGGAGGATGAACCAGCTGCTGCAAGGCCACAAGCCCTTTCCATCATGTCATCAGACACTTATCGTAACAATCTGAGCCCGTTAGTGGTATACACAAGGGTTTTTAGCCAACGTAACGTTACATTAATGTTCGCAATTACCCTCGCAGTTTGTTTTTTGGCTGCACGGTTCCTTAATACTAAGACACAAAACATGGGAGGAAATAGTGTCCAGGTAGAAAAATACCAAAGTTACCCTTTAAGTGTTCATTATTGCAGGAGTGGCTCCTTCATGCTGTGTGCCATTTTGCGCAGCTCTTTTGAAGCAGTTTAAGGATAAAAGTTGATTTTACAGTTTGTATTGTTTTTTTGATTATTGAGGGACTTAATAGAAAACAGCACTATTACTTGTTTTTCTGAGGAATGTTGGTCTATAAATATATTTTATTTTATTCTTTTGTTGCGTGTACTATACAGTACGTGGTATGTTTGTGCTTTTGCCCCATGCGCCTTGATTGAAATGGAAAGATGCCATTCCCCGGAGACTGATTGGTCACTGTTCTCGTCTCCTTTAACTTGTCCACTGATCTTGAGAAACTTTTTCGTATGTTTCATCCTAACAGAATGATTTTCATGAAAAGATGCTTTGGACAGTAATTTGTTAACAGTTACATTTATCTGGCCAAAGAAATCTTGAGCAGAGGTCTGCATCCAAGTTGTAGTGCGAGACAGAGCTTTGTTTAATTGTAAGGACGGATATTAAAATGTGCAATTGGTAGAGGCCAGGAGATACTGAAAGTAAATACTACTGTATTCTCCTATGTTACAGGTTGCATTCAACTTGTCAAAATGTTTTGGTTTTTGGCTCTTCTGGAGTGGTGGTGAGAAAAGAAAAGCTGAAGAAATTCTTTCCAAAATGTATTGTAACAATTTCTGAGGAAAGGCATCATGTTAAAATCTCTAGAGGTTTAGGTTTAGTCGGACATTGATTTTGAAGTGTAACTTTATTTTTCCAATATGTTTATCATTTTGAAATAAACATGTATTTTTATTTGCAAATTTTAATGAGTCCTTTTGAAACACACAAGGCATATCTTAATAAATATAGTGTCTTCTGGTTCCACTGATCTCATATCAGCAGTTAGTTTGTATGGTTAACACATGTTTTGATCAGTTTCAACCTTTCTAGATCAGTGCCTCCAGGTCAACTTTTTATAGAACTGCTTCAGTGCTTCTTGAGGTCATGTGACCTTTTCAGTTTGAAATGGTCCAAGCGAGATGTGTCTATTCTGTGTTCTCAAATGGCTGCAGCTACCATCATTTTGTTTCTTTATAATTTTATTTGTGGGATGAATTGTATGCCTGATAGTGTGTGTATGTGTGTGTGTGTTTGAGTCTTACACACATCTTTGTATGTATATGAATATGTGCACATGCTCCTGATGCCACCTGCAGATGCTTTATTTATGTATTTTATATTAAAATCAAATCTCACATTACATATTTTGTCATCTGGCTTTCTTTTTGCACTGTTGTCATTTTACATTTGTGTTTTTTTCACCCGTAGTAATTTTTTTATTGAAAGAAAAGTCATAGTCAGTCGACGAAATTCATAGAATATTGTAAAAAAATATTAAAAAGTCATAAAAAAACATCATTTTGTATGTCAAGCAAAGTCTGAGCGTAGCGAGTCCAAAACAGTCATAAAAAGCCATAGTCAATTTTTTTCAGAAAAAAAAGTCATAGTATATAGTATGTCGAAAATTCACAAAAAAAGTCAGTCGACAAAATTCATCAAATATTGTAAATAAATATTAAAAAGTCATAAAAACCCCTCATATTGTATGTCAAGCAAAGTCTGAGCGTAGCGAGTCCAAAACAGTCATAAAAAGCCATAGTCAATTTTTTTCGAAAAAAAAGTCATAGTATAGTATGTCGAAAATTCACGAAAACTGTCAGTCGACGAAATTCATAGAATATTGTAAAAAAATATTAAAAAGTCATAAAAAAACATCATTTTGTATGTCAAGCAAAGTCTAAGCGTAGTGAGTCCAAAACAGTCATAAAAAGCCATAGTCAATTTTTTTCAGAAAAAAAAGTCAGTATAGTATGTCGAAATCTCACAAAAAAAGTCAGTCAACAAAATTCATAGAATATTGTGAAAAAATATTAAAAAGTCATAAAAACCCCTCATATCCTATGTCAAGTTAAGTCTGAGCGTAGCAGTCCAAAACAGTCATAAAAAGCCATAGTAAATTTTTTTCGGAAAAAAAAGTCATAGTATAGTATGTCGAAAATTCAGGAAAAAAGTCCGCTGACAAAATTCATAGAATATTGTAAAAAAATATTAAAAAGTCATAAAAACCCCTCATATCCTATGTCAAGTTAAGTCTGAGCGTAGCAAGTCCAAAACAGTCGAAAAAAGCCATAGTCAATTTTTTTCGAAAAAAAAAAAAGTCATAGTATAGTATGTCGAAAATTCATGAAAAAAGTCAGTCGACAAAATTCATAGAATATTGTAAAAAAAATATTAAAAAGTCATAAAAACTCCTCATATCGTATGTCAAGCAAAGTCTGAGCGTAGCGAGTCCAAAACAGTCATTAAAAGCCATAGTCAATTTTTTTCGAAAAAAAAAGTCATAGTATAGTATGTCGAAATCTCACAAAAAAAGTCAGTCAACAAAATTCATAGAATATTGTGAAAAAATATTAAAAAGTCATAAAAACCCCTCATATCCTATGTCAAGTTAAGTCTGAGCGTAGCAAGTCCAAAACAGTCGTAAAAAGCCATAGTCAATTTTTTTCGAAAAAAAAGTCATAGTATAGTATGTCGAAATCTCACAAAAAAAGTCAGTCAACAAAATTCATAGAATATTGTGAAAAAATATTAAAAAGTCATAAAAACCCCTCATATCCTATGTCAAGTTAAGTCTGAGCGTAGCAAGTCCAAAACAGTCGTAAAAAGCCATAGTCAATTTTTTTCGAAAAAAAAGTCATAGTATAGTATGTCGAAAATTCACGAAAACTGTCAGTCGATGAAATTCATAGAATATTGTAAAAAAAATATTAAAAAGTCATAAAAAAAACATCATTTTGTATGTCAAGCAAAGTCTGAGCGTAGCGAGTCCAAAACAGTCATAAAAAGCCATAGTCAATTTTTTTCAGAAAAAAAAGTCATAGTATAGTATGTCGAAAATTCACAAAAAAAGTCAGTCAACAAAATTCATAGAATATTGTGAAAAAATATTAAAAAGTCATAAAAACCCCTCATATCCTATGTCAAGTTAAGTCTGAGCGTAGCAAGTCCAAAACAGTCATAAAAAGCCATAATCAATTTTTTTCAGAAAAAAAAGTCATAGTATAGTATGTCGAAAATTCACGAAAAAAGTCCGCCGACAAAATTCATAGAATATTGTAAAAAAATATTAAAAAGTCATAAAAACCCCTCATATCCTATGTCAAGTTAAGTCTGAGCGTAGCAAGTCCAAAACAGTCGAAAAAAGCCATAGTCAATTTTTTTCGAAAAAAAAAGTCATAGTATAGTATGTCGAAAATTCACGAAAAAAGTCAGTCGACAAAATTCATAGAATATTGTAAAAAAAATATTAAAAAGTCATAAAAACTCCTGATATCGTATGTCAAGCAAAGTCTGAGCGTAGCGAGTCCAAAACAGTCATTAAAAGCCATAGTCAATTTTTTTCGAAAAAAAAAGTCATAGTATATAGTATGTCGAAATCTCACAAAAAAAGTCAGTCAACAAAATTCATAGAATATTGTGAAAAAATATTAAAAAAGTCATAAAAACCCCTCATATCCTATGTCAAGTTAAGTCTGAGCGTAGCAAGTCCAAAACAGTCGTAAAAAGCCATAGTCAATTTTTTTCGAAAAAAAAGTCATAGTATAGTATGTCGAAATCTCACAAAAAAAGTCAGTCAACAAAATTCATAGAATATTGTGAAAAAATATTAAAAAGTCATAAAAACCCCTCATATCCTATGTCAAGTTAAGTCTGAGCGTAGCAAGTCCAAAACAGTCGTAAAAAGCCATAGTCAATTTTTTTCGAAAAAAAAGTCATAGTATAGTATGTCGAAAATTCACGAAAAAAGTCAGTCGACAAAATTCATAGAATATTGTAAAAAAAATATTAAAAAGTCATAAAAACCCCTCATATCCTATGTCAAGTTAAGTCTGAGCGTAGCAAGTCCAAAACAGTCATAAAAAGCCATAATCAATTTTTTTCAGAAAAAAAAGTCATAGTATAGTATGTCGAAAATTCACGAAAAATGTCAGTCGACAAAATTCATAGAATATTGTAAAAAAATATTAAAAAGTCATAAAAACCCCTCATATCCTTTGTCAAGCAAAGTCTGAGCGTAGGGAGTCCAAAACAGTCATTAAAAGCCATGGTCAAATTAGAAAAAAAAAAAAAAAAAAAAAGTCATAGTATAGTATGTCGAAAATTCATGAAAAAAGTCAGGGAACGGATTTCTAAACCGTGCGTGGTTTTAGCAAGTTTAGTACATGGCTTTTGTTTCTTGACTGACACCAGGGGGTCCGTAGATACACTCCTTTTCATGACTATTTATATGATGACTTAGTTAAATATGATTTTTTTTTTCGTCTCAAGAGCTTCATCTGTACCGTTTAACTTTCACCACCTTTCTGATGAAATGATACCTAAGATAGATTTAATTGCAAACATTTTATTCAATACAGTTTGCACATCAAAACATATCAAAATCAGTTACAGAGAAGAAAATACACTACTATGCAGATGACATCATCTAACTGACCACAGATCACTCATACTGAGGAACCAACTCTTCATGGAACAGCAATGAGCAACATGGTGGCTAAACCAAGTCAAACAACTAGGACCTCCTCTTTTTTCAGCCTAAAAATCCCAGTAAATTCCAATCAGTGCTCATTTCTTTGCTACCCTCCTGAATATGGATACAGCAGTTTTTCTATTGCGCTCAATCCTTCTGCTGCTATAACTTCCCTCTCTAAATAACACAATTAAAGAGAGCAGTGCGTCTATAAAAACCCAGCATTTTGCATGTATTTTTGGACTATCTGATATATCCCATTTTTGTAAATCTCAACGGTGGCTCATTCAGGTTTTAAGTGCCATTTCCAGAGTAAAGTTCTGACATACTGACATGGTTTGTCCATCAGAAAAGCAGGCTGACCAGCACAAAAAAAACACTTCAAACCTTTACATACAAACACTTCATAAAAGGATATAAGACAACTTTCTATACCCAAGTTTGATGTAAACATGTTTCCCCATTAAAATAGTAAAATAGCTATGAATTGAATGATATTAGATTTTTCTCTTAAAAAGTTCAGCATGAAATTTAATTGAATATGACTTTTGAAAAAGAAACACACACAGAGCTGAGGGCTAATTCAAGGTATTAAACAGGAGCATAATATGTTATTGAGCTGCATTAAAGGGCAAGAAAATGAAAAATATTAAAAACTGGGTACTCACATAGAAAAACAAACAGGCCTAACGTTGGGTCACAGGTTCTTGAACCAAATGAAAAACAAAGATACAAATCAAGCAGTTCTCCAGGTCAGACATTTAAGACTATTGGGACATTCTTTAAACGAAAAAAAGCATGAAAATGCCTTCATATGTTAGTAAAAAAAATCAGACTGAGAAGTGGAACTCTTAGCCAAATGTTTTGCATCATCATGGAAGAGAATGGTTGTCCAAATCCACAAGTGCTGACAAGAGTTTGAAAAATATGTTAATTAAAATCTACAAACCTCTCATGAAAGAAATAATTTAACAGATGATAGCCACACAACTTAAAGGACAGCAGAGGACCGATATCAACAGCAACATGAATGGTTGGTTCTTTGACAAAATCAGATGGAAACAAATGAGGGCTTGATTTATCTATATCAACTGTGACCAAAGAATCTTTGACATTTCACGCTGTTCCATAATGTTATCCTTAAAGTAATATGGCTCAGCTCAACCGACAGGAATGTCATGTTTGGTCCCATGTTTAATAGCCCTGTATGTCTCGACCTCCAGGTAGATAAGATTTTATGGGCACTGTTCTTTTTCTTATAGTCATTAACAAGCCTTGTAATATACGGACGCATATAATTACAAGACTGCAACGAGGCTCAATAATGCTGGTTTATTTAATGTCTGAATGCGTTTCGTGTTTGTTGTTGCATTTCCTTATTGCTCAGCCTACAAAGTAAAAGTCTGGATGATCAGGGTTTAAAAGTATGGGAGAACAGTTTGAAAAAGGTAGAAAAAAATAAGTTCTTCACAGTGATAAAATTATGCCAATTAGAAGCAGCGCTGCTGGAACCTAAAATCATCTCACACAATCACAGCTCATCACATGAATACTGCCTATGAAGTTGTTGCACTCATAAACACAGGCGTACGCTCACACTCTCTCACACACACACAGACACACAAACACACACACACACACACACACTACTGTGGTTTACCCAGCAGGCTAGATAAGAAGTTAGACCCCTGGCTCTCTCCCCGTCTAGTACCCCCTCCTCCACCAAGGGGATCCATCTGGTTCAGTTCAGACTGATCCAGCATTTCAAAGTCCTCTCCGTCCAAGTCTGTGTCCAGCTCGGAGCTGGACTGCTTGCGGTAGCTTCGGTGGGCTCCGGCCCTGGGAGGGCCTTCTCGGCGCTGGGCAGCAGGAGGCCGGGGTTGCATCGCCCCAGCCAGCGCTGCCTGGATCATGTTGCTGGCAATGACTCCGGCCAAGTCTCCAGCAAAATCACAGGCGGGTGGCAGGCCACTGAGAGAAAGTTCTGCATCCAGATCCTCCTGATCCGAGTCCAGATGAGAATCTACATCCAGCACTGAAGCCCGGTGACTAGCTAGCCCAGACAGAGCCAGACTAGGTAGACCTATGCTTGTGTCATCGTCATCATCCATCAGAGTGGCATCAGGGTTTATGGAGGGAAAGTCTGGAAGGTCTTGAGCAAAGGATTCTTCAGCATCACTGTGTCTGTCAAGATCTGCCAAAAAATAAACAGACAAGGGCATGGTGAGGGAGAAGGAGAAACCAGATATACCACATATAATATATCTGCATACTTACCCTCAGATCCCTCTGTGAGTGGAGTCTGGCCACGCGATAGGTTAAACGTTCCATTGTCAGTATAGCACACCTCAGCATCAGAGTGCTCAGAGTCGGTCAGAGCAAGTTCCTTTGCAACGATAGCATCATCAAACTAGGAGAGGCAGAGGATCAATATTTAAAATATATATACCAGGTGGAACTTCTATACTTCTATATAAATATAATAATTGGTGAAGGCATCTGGATGATTTTGGTGCTCACATGTGACAGCACTACTACATAATTGTCATTTTCTGCCAGTTTGGTTCCATCCACATGCTACAACATGGCTGAGCCAAAAAATGTCAAGTCATAGTAAAGTAAATTAAAACAATAGTTATTATGCACAAAAACGGCATAATATGCCATTAAAAGAAATCACAACGTCAAGTCGAACAGGTCTTTTATCTCCTAGGATATGATTTCAAATGTCATAAAAATAGTAGTATGTCCTTAAAATCTGTATATGTCATAAAAGTAATAATGCTTATTATAAAGTAGGACATACAAAGTCATAGTATGCCATAAACACAATTTCATAGAAACATCATAGTATAGTATGCTATCAAAGAGATATAAAAACCATAGTACCTCAATCTTTAATTATTTATAGTATAGTATGTTAGAAGAAAAACAATTAAAAATGTCTGTATTTTTTTAACCAAAAAATTAAGAGGCTAGAAGAACTTTGAGCTCCTGTAAACAATGTCCTACTCTACGGTACATAAGAACTTAATACTTCTATGCTCAGGGAAATAAGTCAGAATGTCTTCCTCCACTGTGCTCTAGCAAACAATCACAAACACACATTGGTTGTATAGACATCATGAATGATGATGACACAAAAGAAGTTACAATCACAACGCATGGTTAACGAGACGAGGCTTTTGTCTTCAGGGGTGCTGCGAATCAACTCAAATCCATTCTAACAATAGCTGGCAACGAATTTGATCAGTGTTTTGTTGGGTCTCTGTTATGATGAACGACTCGCTGTGGGGGCAGTAAACCAGTAAAAGCCCTCCGCTTTTGTGGCTCATGATGAATTACAGGAAATGACGCTGTCTCCTTCATCTCCGTTGTCGGAGGCAGAGACTAATGATATTGCGGAATAAAGTAATGAGGCAAACAACTATCAGATAAATTATTTAGTTTTGGCCAAAATGTGTTTTATGAGGTCACAGTCACCTTTAGCTCTGTGCAGAGCCAAAGTTACAGATTGATGGATTGATGGATCAAAATCATTGGTGGCAGCTGATGGAAGCATGTGTCATATTTTGTTTATTTGTGCCAAACTTTAAGAAATTCCCTTAAGATGTCCCTGAAATATTGCATTCATAAGAATGGGATGGATGGACAACCTGAGAGCATGATGCCTCCAGCCACGACTGTCACCAGTACAGAGCCACAATAACATATTCACTAATAGACTTACCGATGGACAGAAAGCAGCCAACTCCTCCTCGCTGTCGCTGTCTTCTCCTGATCCTGCACCACGGAGAGGCCTCCGCAGGACTGTGGACAAGAACAAAACCATACAGACAGTATTTTTACATTTACAGTCACCAAGTGAAACCAACAGCATGTGTTTTTTCTGCCACCAGAGGGCACTAAAGCATGAACACATCGATACGTTGCTGGCTCCAAATGAGCAGCCTGAGGACAGAACATGTCTTAATCAGTAGAAAAGCATATCATATAAGTGTTATCTATCCAACATGGACGCTCAGTAAAGTAACACTGTCGGTTGTGAAATCCATGTGAATGTTATCTTCACCTTACATTTATTGTTTAAGTCCAATTGTGGCTTTGTTTTCATTTTAATTTAAATTGCAATGTCAAATCAGCACACAGCATTTTTAAATATATAAAAAAACCATGATGTAGTACTCACACTGGTTATCAATAGGCTTTGACATCATGTATCCACAAACACTGAAGTCCAGTCGCTGCAGGACCGGATCCAGCTTCATACACACATGCTGAAAAACCCTGTGATAGGCTCCCAGAGGAGCCAGGACAGTAGCCCACACTAGAGGAGAGGGAGAGAATACTCGTCATTACACAGAATGAGTAAAGCTGTGTTTATTTATGTTCAGTATTCAGTTTCTAGATAACTTCCATCACTGTAAGTAGACACAAGCCTGCATCAGTAGAGATGAGGCAGAGAGCAGCAGGGAGTTCACATGTAGAGCTGCTGTGGATTGTTGCAGACGTCAGAGTCGAAGGCCTTAGCAGCTCTAGCCTCCCCGGCTCTCCAGCCAACACTTGTTAGAGGTTAGGAGATTAGCCTGGTCTCAGGCTGACCTCCTTAGCTTTCTGCCTGGCTCCCTTCCCTCACGCCTTCCTCCCTTGTGTGTCTCACGGCGGCTTTAATCACCTCACAGGCCGGGCTCTGCCACCGGGGCCCCGCAGATCTGGTTTCACCACCCATGTATTTTTAATTAAGAGCAGTTAGGCTCAGTTTCCCTGCCAATGTGCTCCTGTGAAGAGGCCCGGATCTGTAGTTGGAACTGATTAAACCGCTGGGACTCACCAGCAGAGTAGGAGAGCACCAATCCAGGAATGTAGCGTCCAACCGCAGCCAAGCAGGTGAACACGCCACAGGTCAGGATGCAGAACTGACACACAGGGAGATTCATGTTGGCTACGGTGCATGTATCACATTCTTACAACTAGGAGAGGGCTGGACAGCAGATTGAAATTCACTCATTCATTCACTATTTTTAGAATCACGATAATTGTGGTGCCTGGTTTGAGAATAATGAGACTGAAAAAGTTCTAATTATCACATTATACACTGAATTTGTGATATGCTACTATAGTGGTAGAGAAAAGAAGATGACATTTGGAAGTCCATCCATCCATCCATTGTCTACCGCTTATCCTGTATTCAGGGTCACGATGGAGCCGATCCCAGCTGTCATTGTGCGAAGGCAGGGTACACCCTGGACAGGTCGCCAGTCTATCGCAGGGCCGACATGTAGAGACAAACAACCATTCACGCTCACATTCACACCTACGGGCAATTTAGAGTCACCAATTAACCTATCCCCATCCTGCATGTCTTTGGACTGTGGGAGGAAGCCGGAGAACCCGGAGAGAACCCACGCTTACACGGGGAGAACATGCAAACTCCACACAGAAGGAACCCGGGCCGACCCGGGAATCGAACCCAGGACCCTCTTGCTGTGAGGCGAGAGTGCTACCCACTACACCACCGTGCAGCCCCTACATTTGGAAGTCATCGATATTTTTTGCAAACAGCCAATCGCCACCAAACCCCCCTTCCCCCTATTTTACAAATGTTACTGAGATTTGGTAATGGTTTATTTCACTTTTTTTCCCCCTATCGCGTCTCAGAAACAGAGGACGGATTATTGTTTTTTTATGATGTGTGGTCCTCACCATGCCAGGGTTATGTTGTTTGTACTGAACCGCACTGGATGCGAGAACTGCTCCACTGACCCAGGCCTCAGCCATGTGATGGCACAGTTCAGGCACACTGAGGATGCCGGGCTGCACCAGACCCCAGCTAGACAAACACAAAATGATGAGAGAAAATGATTAATACCGACTTATTTCAACTTTTTTTTAGTTGGCATTTTCTTTTAAGGCTGGATTTACAGAAACAGACCTATCATTTTCTGATTCTTCCAGGTTTCTGACTGTGGAGAGAGAAAGAGAACATCACTTTACAAAAAACAGTGTGTACAATATATTAAAAGTAGAATTATGTTGCACTTTCTACTTAAACATCTCTTATACACTTGGTAGGTTACACAGGTTTGGGAGATTAACTGTTCCAGATGTAATACAAATCACTTGCAAGCCATAAAAAGCTACTTTTATCACCTCCAATCTCTGGCCAGATCTTATTTCTCCAGGTATCAACACAGACAACCACAGCCAGCCCAGAAGCCAGCAGGAACAGCAGGCGCAGTGAGGTCAGGGCAAAGAACCTGGAGGGAATAAAAACAGAGCAAACCAGTGAACAGACAGTTCTTCTAATGGCCTGCTATCCCATGAGTAAAGGATGACAAATTCAACAGCTTGGTATAATTCATGAAACCACAAAGCCCTTGCATGACGATCTGCTTCCTTTAGTCAGGGCTAAGAAAAGGGGAACTTATCCGTCCCACTGCTGTGTGTGTTACACCCATTCGTTATGACATAGAAATTAACACAGAAAGATAATATTCACTTAGGATAGGATGCTACATTTTCATTTTCAAAACTGATGACACTGCTGTAATATTTCTAAAACGTATTTTAAAAGAAGTGTAAATAAATGTTCTATCCACTTAGAATGGGAAAGCTACAGCTGTGCATCTAGATTGTGATTTCGCAGGTGCAGTTTTAGGTGGTTTCCATCTTTGAAGGAGTTTTGTTCACTTTCATTTTCTTTGGTTTCAAGAATTTAAGTCCCAAAGCGCTGATCCACTTTCAGATCACAAGACCTCGACGTTTGTTGACCACAACAATGTTACAGGATTCTGCCAATCAGCAAAGATTAACCTAACAAAGGGTTTGTTGGCAGAGTGAGATGTGTTGGTATTTGGGGTAGCAGTGCAATTAGTAGCTAGAGATGCCAGCAAACATGACATGCAAATGTCAAGTGAACCTCGCCTTATACCAAGGCAACAGAATGTACACTTGCACAACGAATTATTGCAGAACAACTTAATATACCTTTTGATAAATGCTAACAGTTACTTAAACATCACCTTTTGTGGATGTATTTTAGTATTTGATGGTATGGGGTTGTATTATTCGATATCTGTTTTTTACTTGGTGCTTTAAAAGGAAAAACAACCTCAGTGACTATAGACAGAAATCTTATTGGCCAATTATGTGTGAGTATGAAAGGAATTTGACAACGCTGGACAACTTAAAGGTAAAGAAAAGACAAGTTTGTGGTAAAAATAGGTGTATATATATATATATATATATATATGAAAACATATATACATATATTGCACCACTGAATGCATATCTTTGTGCAGCACAAGTTAAGAGGAGAGAGAGGGGGAGCGACCTAAGGACCCCCTGGTCTGATTGAATAAAGGTCAACCCAGCTTCCTGTCTTCATGTCTCAGTATAACAACATCAAGCTCGCCTCATTTAGGCAAGACTCGTCCTCTTTCTTGTTTGAGTACACTTCTGGGTTTAGGGCTGGTCACACATAATAAATAGACTGCTATTCATGTGCTTCATGGCCTCATACACTTTCTGTAACTCGCTAAAAAAAATCCCTCTCACCGACAACACGTCGACACGTAAAATTGCAGATTTAATCTAAATGTTCGGCCTCACGCAGCAACAGTGAATTTAGTAGCGCGGTTAATCCACAGCAACGCTGGCGTTAAGGTACAAGTGTTTGTAGAGTGCGTCTAAAAATAGTGGCACCGGCCATCTGTCTCGTCTTGAACTGACAGGTGAAACATTCGTGTCAAAGCAGCATCCGCTGGCTTTCGCCCAACGACCATACAGCCCCGCTGGTTATCTATGCCATCCAAATGTACTACTTTTGAGGTGAAACTCACCAGAACACGACGTTGACCACCACGTAGAGCAACACACACTGTAAAGGTCTCTCCCACACCAGGACCGACTGTAGGTAGGTCAGGACGGGCTCGTAGGGCCCCAGCCTGGACTGAAGGACCGCTTTGACAGCCCGAACCTGCCCGTCTCTCTCGGTGGAGCACGGTCGACTCCGCAGGCAGACACCAGACCCCTCCTGGGGAGAGCAATCACCCGCGGGTGCGTCTTCCATTGCACCAATGTGCGCCATCTTAGCGTCTGCAGTCGATAAAGTCAGCCTGTAAAAATAAAGACACGAGTGAAAACAGGTACATGAGGGGCACCACAGCGCCACGGAGCAGCTCCTCTCACTGACACCGACCAACACACCAATGCTAATGTTTCTAAGCTAACAGCTAGCCACGCCAGCTCAGCCGTCGCGCTAGCTTTAAATACTTAACACCTCTCTGTAAAACAAGCAGGCATATTATCAAAGACAACGTCGATATGTTTTAAAACACGGTGACACGTACTATTTTGGCATTTTTGCAGAAATCTCTTCGGAAGCTGGCAATATGGCGTAACCTGTTTTTCCGAGCCCCAAGCAGCCCAATCAGAATCCGTACATTCTCCGTGTCATGCTGCGTTCAAGTGAAATAGGAATCTGTTACTGTTTATTTCAAGCAGTACATTGACCAATCCAGCAAACCATCAAGAAAACCTATTTTAGGTTAAAATATAGTTTAAAAAAAGTATCTATATATTTATTTTGTATAGCCACTGTCGACTTGATATGCAGTAGTTTCTTTTGTTGTAAGAGTATGATTACTTTCTATGTATCATTGTTTTTATTATTATGACGCGTATTATTGTTATTAATACACTTATTATTATTATTATTGTTGTTGTTGTTGTTGTTGTTATTATTATTATTATTATTATTATTGCACTGTATATAATGATTGTATCAATCATTGAAATGTCAATCAGAAACACGCCAGATGACATGTAAATGCAGAAACAGAGCGCTGGTTACCAAAAAGTGTTTAAAAATGTAGAAAGCCTTTATGCATAGCACGGGAGTTGGTGACTTGAAAGCTTTATTTTTGAAAGAATTAACCGGAAATAATACTATGATGTTACATCTAACTTGATTAGTGGCAGTTTAGTTGTAGTTACTGTTTGTACCCACAAGAGGGCACTTAAGGCAGAAACTGGTATATCTCATTGTAGAAGCAACACTATTTATCACTGCATGAAAGTCAACGGAGAAACAGCATAACAGCACATACAACTGCTCAGTTCCCTCATATCCACCTATCCATCCATCCATACATACATATTTTTTAAATATTTTATGCATTAAAAAATATACAGCAGTTACGCAATGTGGCCACTTGGAGGCAATGTATGAACACTATCAACTCCGCTGATGTCACGGTATAAATAATGACATACTGATACTTCCGGCAAAGACATTCAAAATACATTTTCAAATTACCGAGGGCTGGAAATTCAAGCCACAAAAGGGACGCCTGTTTTCGTGGTTTTAATGTGGTCTTGGCCTGTAGAAGCGAGGAATCTTTTTCTGTTTTTGTGTCGAATAATCGCCTTAATGGCTCGATAAACTCCGAAACAGTAGGCGGCGATGGTGACTTTTAATGTCAGTTAGCAATCCGCAAAAAAAAAACGTAGAAGAAGTCTTCTTGGAGCGTCACATCAGCACCAAGCGGGAAGGAGCAGGCTGGTGTTGAAGCGGTTTGAGCAGGAGTCTACTTTTCTTGTGTTATTTAGCTAGCAAGCAGGCTAGCAAGCTAGCTAAATAAGGAGCAACTGAATACTGAACATGCCGCGGGAAATCATTACGCTCCAGCTTGGACAATGTGGCAATCAAAGTACGTAAAGACGATGTTAATGTTACGATTTATATTTATCTGCACACACTGACACCTAATGTTAAGTTAGCCAATGTCCAACATTTAAGTGAGCTACGATGCTCCGTCATGTAACGGCGTAGCTAGCTACATGCTTGTATCAAACCTAACGTTGGCTTAGATGAAACTACATCATTATAACATAGATGAGCTGCCCCTGGGGCCTCTACGTAGCACTGATGCTACAACACAAGTTAGCGTTCACTAACGTCACCTGTGCAGCGTCATAGACAGCGGTGCAGGTGATGATGTCATTTTAAGTTACTTGACGTGTTAACTGTTTGTCTGCTAAGCTCGCAAACAGCTAATTAACGTGACCCAACGTCTCTGCTAACCTGCTCCTCTCGGCGTGTGTTTGCAGTTGGCTTTGAGTTTTGGAAGCAGCTGTGTGCAGAGCACGGCATCAGTCCGGAGGGCATCGTCGAGGAGTTTGCTACTGAAGGGACCGACAGAAAGGATGTGTTCTTCTATCAGGTTAAACTGCTTCTCTCCACCATCTCTCACACCATGAGTAACGAATTGAGCATCAGCCAGAGCAAACCATTACTAGTTTCTTCGGTCTTTATTTGCAACAACATCATGTGCCACTAGATGGCGTGGCTGTAGTGTAAACTCACTCGGACTCTGCATAAACAGCCACTTAGAGAGGTGCATCATCACCTAGTAACTCCGAGTTCTTCCCCAAACTCCACAGGCTGATGATGAGCACTACATCCCCCGCGCAGTTCTCCTGGATCTGGAGCCAAGAGTGATCCACTCCATCCTCAACTCTCCTTATGCAAACCTGTACAACCCTGAGAACATCTACCTCTCTGAGCACGGAGGAGGAGCTGGCAACAACTGGGCTAGTGGATATTCACAGGTGATCATTGGACATGTCTTGTTTCTTTCTTTGTAAATGTATTGCATCTAAAATTCTGCCCTATTTTTTGTTTTTTTCCCTCCCCCATCCTAGGGTAAAAAAATCCAAGAAGACATCTTTGACATCATTGACCGGGAGGCAGATGGCAGTGACAGTCTGGAGGCAAGTCTGCTGTTTGTTACATACTGACTGTCCCGGGTCTGATCGGGGGATCTGTGGAATTTTCAAAAACGATTTAAAAGTAATGTGATGTTGTTGTGACTAAAAATAAATATCACGTTGTATGGTCAACTTACGCTCTTACCTCAACTGGAACCTGAACCGCAAAAAAAAGCATCTATCGGCTGAAGTTAATTTCAGATTGAACTTCCAGGAATGTTCTGCACTCTAAACAACTACTACAAGGGTTTGTGGTTGTTTTGCGTCTCTTCCACTGATATTTTGCAGGTGAAGTTCTTGGGGATCCTGGGCCGTCGTCCGGTCGGCCTGTTCAGTCCTTAATTCTGGTCTCAGTGGTATCAGGGAACACTTGAACATGATTTCTCTTAATTTTTCAGTCAGATTGTTAGAAATTACTCAAGAAATGAATTACTTGATCAAAACTATGTTAAAATAGTGCCAGTCCCTCACATCTTAAAACTAGCAAAACCTCAGCCATGCCTCACTATTATTCTTAGCCTCTTTTTTGGGGTGAACTTTCTTCAGCTGCCAGCCTCCCATAAAATAACACTTGCATTTCCCCTCTAAGGTCTGCAATTTCTGTAACTCCTTCACATTATGACCCTACATTATTATTTAGTGTGCGTGTGTGTGTGTGTGTGTGTTGGATAAGAAGGTGGGCAGAGTTGCCGTGAGCATGTGTATGTTGGCAGGGTGTGGCGTGTAGAATGTCTGGTGATAATAGCCAGGCGAGTGTAGAAGGCAGGTATTACAGGGCTGTGTTGGGGGGGTGAGGGAGCCTATTTGTGAGGTGGGGCCGCACTGCCATTTATATAACTGCCTAGAAAGAGAGGCATTTGCTCACCCACACACATCCAGCTTTCTGCATCAGTAGAGTTTACAGTAAGCTTTCTACACATGTGGCCGGAGCTGTAATAAGTAACTCTTTGTCTTTGTAGGGATTTGTGCTGTGTCATTCCATAGCCGGGGGGACGGGCTCGGGGCTAGGATCCTATCTGCTGGAGAAACTCAATGACAGGTCAATAAACACACATGCAACTTGTTCAAAAAGCTTTTTTCCCCTCCCTCAAAATGCTGCTCTTGATACCTGGTTTGTGTTCTGATCTCCAGGTACCCAAAGAAGCTGGTGCAGACGTACTCCGTTTTCCCCAACCAGGATGAGATGAGTGACGTGGTCGTTCAGCCGTACAACTCGCTGCTGACGCTGAAGAGGCTCACCCAGAACGCAGACTGCGTGGTGAGTCGCAGCACTCATGAATGAATGTGGATTCATCCCGTCGCTCTCTTTGCTTTTTCAACGCAGCCGTGGCTATAAATAACATCACAAGCCCCGGTTAGCTTGTAATTGTGTCACACAAAAAGTCTAAATAAAACACAGTCGCTAAACTGCATGTTCCACTATCAACCAGCTGAAAGGGGAATCACTTCACTGAAAACGCGGTCAGTCAAGTCTCCTGGGTCTGTTAATTAAACGGTGCCATAAAAAAAGTATTTTATTAACAGCAATCCACACTGCAGTGGACTAGTTCTGGCTGGGTTTGTTGTGTTGTTAGTGATTTAAAGGATTACTCCACTCCTGCCAACGCCATTATCACAAATATGAAGACAGATTGTTAGTTCGCCTTTTTAAGTGTGTGGTTTTGTAATTTGACTACCCAGTTGTCACTTGTCCTTTAAGGTTGTGTACCTGATATTGCAACGCACTTCACAGTTCCTTTTAATCCGTTTCCAAATCCACTGCCGAATTTGTGAAACTACGCATTAAATGTTGTAAGGAAGACTACAGAGTCCATAGTGTACCGGAGCACGCAGATTTAAGGCAACAAACTTTATTTGACGAGTCAAACAGAGCTGGACGGAGGCCTGGTTCACATTAGACATCATACAACAATAAAAAGATAAGTAACAATAACAAATATCTAGCATCAAAGCAGTATAAAGTTGTTCGTACATTATCTAAATACTCCCGTAATGAGGAAGTAGTACTCATTAGCTGGGAGAGACTAAAGAAGAAGCAAACTGCAGTGTCAGCAATCAAACTTAATAGAAGTCAGTCTTACATTCATGATTGTATTAGGCTGAGATGCTCGAACAGTCTAATGGTGTTTCCCCTCTAATACCCACTTCCTCTGGGGTCTTGCATAAGGCCCTCATGGGGATTAAATTAGCCAGAGAGCTAATAGAATCTGCCCAAGAATCGCTCCTCCTGTTGCAACTGTACAGTGTGTGTTTATGCTCGGCTCTGCTAACAACCGCTCACTGTGTTGCTCCTTAAGTGTCATTGCTCTAATTCCATCTTGCTCTTACTTTAACATGATATTAGTGGATTGACCTTCACTAAGTTGTTGTTGCTGGAGGGACTCTCTTGTGTTTTCTCTTCATTTGTCTAATAATTGTTCTCTGTGTGTAACATACCAGGTGGTGTTGGATAACACGGCTCTGAATCGCATCGCCACCGACAGGCTGCATATCCAGAACCCCTCGTTCTCCCAGATCAATCAGCTGGTGAGTGAGAGACATTACACCCTCCGCCTGCGGTTGTTTGAACAGCTCGTCAGTCAGCAGGTTTTGGTTGAACTCGGAGATGGCCCGACTTCCAGACTGTATTCAAACAAAGACAAACGTCGAGACAGGCCGCGTTCGACACTTCGCTCGCTTAAAAAAATGACGAGATTCACAAACTAGTTTGGCGAGTCGGTTGCACGTCAGACTGGGTTTCTTGGAAATGAGTTGCACAGGGCCGTGCTTTCCAAGTATTACGTCAGCTGGAGAGCAAGAGATTTTGAATTTAGGCTGCACGATATGGCCAAGAAATAATGTCTCTAAAATGTTTTGGGCTTCAAGCTTTGGGTCTCTTCACATCTTCTTTTTTTTCCCTGCAGAATTGAAACCATATTGAACAGCTAATAAACAAATATCGCCCTGCTCTTACCACATTATAGTATATTTAAAGCTGTGGCTAACTGAACCCTCATACACACAGGTTTCCACCATCATGTCTGCAAGCACGACCACCCTGCGCTACCCGGGCTACATGAACAACGACCTTATTGGCCTGATTGCATCGCTCATCCCCACGCCCCGCCTCCACTTCCTCATGACAGGCTACACACCTCTCACTACCGACCAGTCGGTGAGTAAAATGATACAAATTGTGCAAATAACCTCACTAGTGACCCACTAGAAGTGTGTGGCGGCGGAGTTTCTATCTGCAGAGACTCTGCCCTCTGCCTCTGTGTTAAGGGTTCTTCTGGATGTCCACAAAGAGCACTTGGACCCCTCTGGGGGTGTAACCCCCGGCCCATACAGGGTGTACAGCCCGTTGTCATTCCCAGGTCAAACACCGCCGCTTTGTCACACCCCTCGGTGTACAGAGTCTAACCACACAGACCTCACAGCAGGATGAAGTGTTCAGCTTTGTGAGGAAGTGTGGGTGTGTTTATTTGTTCTTTAGAGCGTAACTGCCATTAAACAATCAGAAATAACGTGTTATTCTGATCCACAAACACCAGTCCCTTTCCTTATTCACTCTCTAGCTCGCACATCCACACATCTCCAGCCAGAGAGGAGGGGCACATTTTGAAGCCTGCGTTTACAAACAGCAGCTGACAACGTGACTTCATATTAAACCTTTTTTTAAATACTCAACGTCCCTAATTAGAAAGGCCACTGTGTTCCAGGTTGCTAGCGTGAGGAAAACCACGGTGCTGGATGTGATGAGGAGGCTCCTGCAACCCAAGAACGTGATGGTGTCGACGGGACGAGAGAGGCAGCCGAGCCACTGCTACATCGCCATCCTCAACATCATCCAGGGAGAGGTGGACCCCACACAGGTACGACAGCACACCTATGACGTGTCATTCTCTATTCCTGTGACTTCCACTGAGACTTATTCTAATACTGCAGGTGCATAAAAGCCTCCAAAGGATCCGGGAGCGTAAACTTGCCAGCTTCATTCCCTGGGGTCCCGCCAGCATCCAGGTGGCTTTGTCCAGGAAGTCCCCGTACCTGCCCTCGGCCCATCGAGTCAGCGGCCTGATGATGGCCAACCACACAAGCATCTCCTCTGTAAGTGCTCGTCTTGGAGGTGCAGCACCTCGGCTTGTTCCGTTGCATTCTGCTCCGCGGTGTATTTATACAGTCGAGACGTGTGCCTGTGAGATGCTTTGTTCAAAAACTGAAGTTGGGCCTCACAGCAGCGGTTGGAGGGGAATTCCACAAAAATCCTGTCACATTCCTTTCCCCTTTCTGCTGGTTTAAAACACGAGCTGTGAAGGTAGAGAAAAGGCAGTCCTGTGATGTCATGAAATTACAATTACTGTCCCCAAATCAAAATCTTTTCTCATTATTTTAGGTCTTAAATTTAAGCAATACAGTCATCAAAGGAAGTTTCACTGAAGTCGTACATTTCATTTTCCTTTCCGGTAATACAGAAGAAAAACAAAACAGGAAGTGTGCAAGTTCTCAGTAAGTCAGAATAAGAACCTGAAACTCTTCACTTACGTTTCATCATTTCTGTTGCTGTCCCACAGCTGTTTGAACGGACGTGCCGGCAGTACGACAAACTGCGTAAGCGGGAAGCCTTCCTGGAGCAGTTCCGCAAGGAGGACATATTCAAGGACAACTTTGACGAGCTGGACAACTCTCGCGAAGTGGTCCAGCAGCTTATCGACGAGTACAGCGCAGCCACGCGGCCCGACTACATTTCCTGGGGCACGCAAGAACAGTGAAAGGATTTGTCTTCTACAACTGAATCCCCATTCATGCTTGGTTTATTCTAACTTCTTCAATGATTTTCACCTACATGTAATATCCCAAAATAGGCAGATATTTGGTTATAGCGGCTTCTTTGGAAAAACATATTTATTGGCTTGTTCTAGCATTAAATAGTTTTGCATGTTTGTGACTCAAACTGATGGATGAGTGTTAACAGCCACTGTTAATGTTATCCTCAAAGTAAAATGGACAAGACTCTATGACATCCATTAGATTCTGAAACAGTTTAAATTATACAATCGTTAAAAAGTGAAAGAGTTCTTCTGTCATCCAAGTCTGTGCTGAAAGCATCGGTATACCTTGTACAAAACTATCTCTAAATGTCTATTAATAGTTGTTATTTTCCTTTTTCCTAAACTCGGCTTTTCCGCCTTGCAACCTATTTTTAGTTTTTATTTTCCCCCAGCAATATAAAGACAACATGTTGCCTTGTTTCGGTCTATTTTTATACTGAATACAGTACTGTTTTTGTGAAGTAGATTTACAGTAAAACGTCCACCATCTTTGGAATGATTGCCTTGAATAGTAGGAGTGTGTTGCATGATGGTTAATGCAGGCACCCAGACATGTCTGTCACAGTGCTTTGTGTCTGTCTGTCTGCTGCTCATACACATTGCTCATTTATTACCACTGTAGTTGACCAACAAGAATGTCAAGTCAAAGTTGGGTTTGAGCCAAAAACAATGTTGACATTTTAACAGCATTTGTCAGATAGAGTAGAGAACGTAACAGTTTGCACTGATGAACGAGGACAGGTTTCATGTTAACACATCTCTATGCCTGTAAATATACTTTAAAGAATAGCTGGTTCACTGTCATTCTCTGCATTGTTTAAAATGAATATAGCGTTTCATGTTGCTTTGCCTGTTGGACCTGTTTGAAATGATGAATAAACACATTTTCTATAATCTATTTGCAATGATTCTGGTGTAATCTGAAAGGGAAACTAAGTTATACATAAAGGTTATTTTGCTTCCCATAACTCAAAGCTATCTGCAAAGTGATAAGAAAACCGTTTTCCTCTCACCTGGAGCTGCAGTGGTGGCCATTCATCTAACTCAGTTAAGGGTCATTACCACGGGGGAACGTGAAGGCACTTTGCAACGCTTGCTCAACCGGCTATTGTTTTTAACCAGAAAAGCTTCGGGGCTCAGCACTGCTGCTGGCGCCAAACTTCAGCCTTTTATAAAATGTCTGCTTGAAAACAATAGTCATACACTGCTCCACTAGTCGAGTCACAAGAACGCACATTTTCTGAAAAATGAAAAAGGAAATGAGGGCTGGAGGATAAACAACAGTACTAAATGTGGTAAAATGGTGCTGTTTTTTTTATTAATTACATACAGTATTTATAGTTTTTATTGCACTTCCAAGTTAGTTTAAAACAAACAATAGTGCAATTAACTATACACACATTACATAAAAAGGTACCATGCAGCGTACAAACAGGCTTAATACAAAGCAGCAACGTCCGGTTTGATTTATCTGCTTTTCATACTTGGAGCTCGGAGCTGCCTGCAGCTGCAGTAGAAGAAGCAAAGCCCTGCTTCTGAGCAGGACGCGGGGCTGACGTGTGCAATGACTCGTCAAGGCCTTTCATGGTGAGGCTGGTTATTACACTGGGTTGTGTAGCAGACAGTTGTCTAAAATTATATTTACAAAGCCTATCTATGGCCTTAAATTCTTAAAAGGTAATCCACTACGTTAAAATAAGGTGTAGAAAGTATAGAACACCATGTCTCCATATTTGTCTGTCTGACATTCAAGTTTAAAATAAAAGGAGTAAATGTGACAAACAGTCAAATATAAATCGGGGGGTCTTACTGCTTTGGGATAATTTCTTGTTATAAAAGCTTATTAAACAAAACAAAAAAAAGAAACATCTTTGGTCCGTGCTCAAACCCATGTCTTGGCGAAACTTTGGCTTCACAAGAATACTCAAAACGGAGAACAGAAAGACAAAGCTACACAGGATTTACACATCTCAACTACTTTAAGGAGCAGAACCAAAAGCACTGATGGCTTTTGGTTAACCTTGTTTTAAAACACATCTGGGTCTGCATTTAAGACAAAGAACAGTAAAAAAAAAAAAAGTTTGCATAAATAATACTACGAAAGCATCTCTGGCCTGATTAAAACGCCTGTTGGTTTAAATAACAAGGGACAGATGGGGAACTGCATGGTAAATATGGCGTCAGTTCTTTAAGGATCCGCATTTATGTGTACTCTGAGGTTTCATTTCTCCCACTATATACACACATTGTGAAAATAACAATAAGAAGCAGAGAAGCACCTGTTATTTTCAGCAGAGTAGAGCTGCATTAGGAGGACAGTAACTGACATAAGCAAAATGATCAGTCAAGTGTTAACCCAAACTTTGTGTCGAGGATTACAGCCAAGACGAGCAGCACCACAGAGGACACATGAGAGCATTTGGTGGACAAATAGAAACAGCTCCGAAATCCTTTGGTTTCTGTGAGTCATAATCAAATCAGATCCTGAATGTGTAATCCAGGAAATGGTTTTCTTGAAATAGATACACACACACACACACACACACACACACACACACACGCACACGCACACGCACACACTGATAATCCCATAGGTAAGAGTCTATATGGCAAAGGCAGCCAAAGTGACTTCGCTACAGAGCTCAACATCTGTTTCCAGTTCCAAGTTCAGATGGCTGACTGCATCAACAGTTCCAGGTAATGCAAACCCGGCCGGGGCCTTATGAAAACTGACCGTCTCTGATGAACATGTCAGCATGAGGGCACGTGAGAGAGAGAGTGAGTGAGTGTGTGAAAGAGAGAAAGCTTAAGACAGGGGAGGGTGTGTGTGTGTGTGTGTGTGTCACTGAATGTTCTCAACACCATTCCAGCAGTGCATGAGGGACGACCGCCTTCTAGGAAAGGCAATACAAATATGGCACACTTTCAGAGAGAGCGAGAAAGAGAGAGTAGTGTTTTCACTCTGAGCCATACCTTCACGAGGGGAGAACCACAGCTTATTGTTGCCATAAGTCTTGTGATGCTATCTCTCCCTGATGTAGGCTCACGTCAACGTCTCACATTGTCGAGGGGGGGCGGGGTGGAGTGAGGTGAGTGAGGTTGGAGGAGGGGGGTTGCCATGTAGGGTAACAGAGGTGGTTGCGTGACAGAATCGCGTGGAGGGTGTGCGACAGCTCATCAGCAACCGCATTGGTTTCTGTGGGTTTCTGGCCTCACTTGCAAAACAGAACCCCCTTGCCTTCCCATCCCCTCCCCTCCCGCCCCATCGCTCCACCATCGGGCCAGCTCCTTCAGCTGGATAGCTCAGCAAGGGTTTATTTTCATGGATGGGGAGCGAAAACAGCCCTCTCTTTGTTTTGGCTGCCGTGCCGTTCCCAGTGGAGGAGGCGTGGTGTCCTGAGGACCGGGGCTGGGCCTCATAGGGGCCATGTGGAGGAGGACGGTGGGGGGGTGGTGGGGGTGGGGGCTAAGGTCTCAAACTGGGTGTGAGGGCAGCTCCAGGAGGGTGCGCGAGGCTAGGTGATGGTATCCCACCTCTGTGCTTTCTGTTATGGTGATGTCTGCGTCTTCCCCTTTCCCTCGCTGGCGACGGATGGCACTGAAATACGCATTCATCAGCTGCATGATCTCAGTCAACTGTGACAGAGAGAGAGAGAGAGAGAGAGAGAGAGAGAGAGAGAGAGAGAGAGAGAGGTCAGATTGGTGGCAGTCCCAGTGTCTGTCTGGCACTGTCACAGGAGGGTGGAGACGGATGATGTCATCCAGCTGGATCCTCCAAAAGTCGAGGATGATGTTGTTTAGTTTCAGATTTTGGAGTATACACACACACACACACACACACACACACGCACCCTTTTATCAGACATGAAGAGGCCTTACACGTTAATGAGGATGTTTCATTGCGTTAACATTTTTTTTTCAGCAGTTGATGCCAGAGAAACTACCCTGTTCATTGGTGGAGATGACCGCCAAACAACCATAAGCGACGGTGGCTATTACCCTTACTTCCATCCTGCTAATGCTTCTCTTAACATGGTGCGAGAGCACTGACTAAAATAGTTTCAACTTCAACTTTGACTGTAACCCTTAAATGAGCAGCTAATGTCACCCTCACCCTCAACTCCATGCCGAACCATAATCACCCCTCTGCAAATCCCTTCTCTCTTTTTTTCCCCCGTCCAGTAGCTCAAAATCCTCCACATTCATGAGCAATATGAGGCCTTACGTTCATAAAAGTAGGAGCCTTACTGGGCTCTGATTCAATTCGCCTGTGCGTTCAATAAATAAATAAAAGCCACTTTTGTGTCCCATGAGAGATCACAGAGGGATTTCTTGTTCCGCGTGGGAAGATGCAAGCAAATGTGTGCCAGTGAAAGGCAAGATTTGTTCTCCACTGAAGAACATCCATGTTTCTGAGAAATGTTGCCTAATATTTAAATCTAACCACTGCAGTAAAACTCACCCCCATGTTGCCATTTAATGCCAGGAAGTTAGATTTTTTGGTGGTTAGCATCAGTTGGAGAGCAGGGGCAGGTTGTGTGCTCTCTATTTAGACCGAGTGTTTTTAAAGTGGGTCAGGGAGCTGGAGGGAGAGGGGTGTCATGAGCAGACAGCGTGCTTCTTTCACATACTCTGCAGAACACTGCATGGTGATAAGGCCACTTGGCTCTGGACTGTACACAACCTGTATCCCGACTACAGTGGAGATAGATTGTGCCTAAGCTCCGTGGCGAAACACCTCCAGTAATAAGAGATTTAACTTCCTTTAACCTTCAGCCTGTATATGCTAACCTGGGGTGTGAGCCACTGTACCTTGCTGGTTTCGAACAGCAGATCCCGATCCCCAGCTGTGATCTTGAAGGTGTTGCTATCAGATACGCCGTAAGAACAGATCTGACCATAAGGGAAGGACTCCAGGGCCTCTGCCTCTCCTTGCCGATACAGAGACACGGATGTAGCAGCGACACCCAGCCACAACTTCTGGGAAAAACTCCCTGTTGAACTCTGGAGGGAGGAAGAGGTAAGCGTGTCAGGACGGCTCAGTTATCCTTCAAATTTACCTCAAGAGTCCAAGTGACTCCTTAGCACTCAGTAACAGTAAAACCAAAGCGTGACCTCACAATACTTACAATATAGAAGTCCACTTCGTAGAGAGTGCATCCAAAGCCCGACCACTGGCGTGCTATTGTGAGGTAGGCAGCCATACTGTCCCTGCGGCTGTAGCCAGCCAGACCTTTCCAACGCTCCAAGATGGACCCCATGACCGCCGCTGCCTCCTCCTTCAGCCGGCTCCGCAGACGCATGTCCTGCTCCACCTTTTGCTTGTGCGCTGCTAAAGCCGTGTGGTTCCACAGCGTCCCTGCCAGGAGGCCCGTGGGGAAGCGCTGCGCTGTGGGGCAACCCTGGGCCGCCACCTGACATGGAGGCAGGGCTTGGGGTGCAGAAAGGGACATGAGCACTCGCGCTTCTACCACGTGACCTGGGAAAAGCTCGTCCAGCGTTGGGCAGGGGGCATGTGTGCTGAAGTCGCCCATCAGACACTGAAGTCTCAGGGAAGCTAAGGCCTGCAGGTCCTCTTCACAGGCTGGCAGCTGTCCACGCACCACCATCTCATGGCACTGCAGCACGAAGGCCAACGTGAGGATAAACAGGGAGATGAGGAACAGGAGGAAAAAGAAGGCACAATATGTCAGTAATAGCCTCAGTGCTGCCATCAATCCATTCTACTCCACCCTCTTTTATTTTGTCCCATAACTCTTTTATGGGAGTCCTCAGGAAAAATGTTCTTATGAAGCCAGTGCTGGCTGCCTTTTGCCCCCTCTGCACATCAGCCAGTGTTCTTAGTCATGCATTTTTATGCACTGTGCTTTATTGCAATCACAGCCCATAAGACACTAATGAATGTTATGTAAAAAACATAATAATCCAATGAAATGCAAGGAATGAATCACTGCAGAACAATAAATTGTATCTCATTATCGGCACTGAAATGACGAAAAGACACTCCCACAGGAGGACTCTGACTTTGAGGAGTTCTGCTACATTACCTGCTCAAAGAGGAAGAGATACTCAATGCTGTCCACTGATATGCTGTCAGCATCCAACAGGCAGTACAGCTTGAAACACAGTTTCCATTGGGATTTAGACTCTGACTCTTTGGTGGAGAGGCTGCACAGAAGAGGGACAAAAATATACTCATACACAAATGGTATACCAAGAATTGAAAGCCTAGATGTTAATGTTACAAGGTATACATGTGTAGTAACTTGGCGGTTTGCTGAGTTCCATGTTTACTAAGTGCTGAGGACACAGATGGCCACAACCCCCCCCCCCCCCCCCCCAAAAGAAAAAAAAAACACAGGTCCCTTTTATTCTAGCTGGATGTCTTATCGTCTCATTGGAATCTTTGCCTTGTACAACCAAATGACATCAGTTTCACCTTGGATATCCAACGACTGGCTGGCTTTGCAGACAGAAATAGCGACACAAGTCCAGTTTCCCAGTAGGGTGTCATGTTTGACCAACAAGACCAGACAAGGTCACTAGTTATCAAGGATACTGGATACCATGCAGCATGGGAGTCGGACTAGGGAAGATAAATATACAATCCACCACTCTGTCGGCATTCAACGAGTGACACATAGATAAGAGATTCCTGCCAGACTTAGACGAGTTGTTTTCATAGCGTGTCTGTCTGCTCCGTTTTATTGTGTCTGACTTCCTCCGGGTGTCTGTCTGTCCTGCAGAGTCAAGACATTCACTTTTCAAACCTGGTCAGGATGTCTGCGATCAGGGCGTTGCCTGCGACCGGCTGCTCCCATAGTGCGTTCTGCTCGTACAGTGCAAACGTGTTTTTGCTCTCCTGCAGGCCCAGCTTCTCCTGCATCCTTCGAACCACCTGAGGGGCAAGAGGAAAAAGGTTAGAAAAACCGACGGACACACAAATGGTTACATTTTAAGAGTGAAAACAGATGTGGCTGAAAATTTCAGCGGTTATCATGTTTTGGTTCAGCGATGTAACTGGAGGCCAGATTAAGTTAAGGGTACGTTTAGAACAGCATAATGTGAGAAGCTGAGAGATTGAGAAAAGTTGTGCAAAAAGAGTAGAATGCAGATAAATGCGCCCAGACCTCATTGGCGGTAGTGTGCGAGCTGATGTAGAGCTGGCAGGATAGCGGGCCAGGATAGTGCACAGTGCACAGCATCTCCTGTCGGTTCATCAGCATCTGGATCTCCTCCCAGGATGGCACACACTCCCGACACTTGGTCTTCTCCAGAGCCTCGCTGATGAATGACGCATAGTTATCCATCTCAGACTCGGGACTCTGGCTCTGGATCCTGCAACAAAGAGTGAGCGTGAGATGGGTGAATACAGACTGTGAGTGTGTGTGTGTGTGTGTGTGTGTGTGTGTGTGTGCATTAGGGATTTCTAGATATTTGCCAGAAAAAAATTATATTTTCAACACTTGAAATAAGGCAGAACTTATTAATGCTTGTGATGTTAACAGTGATTTAAAGTCTGTAAAATGTTATGCTTTGATTGTGGACTTTGCGTCATCCTTCATGATTCAACCATTTTCTGGCAATGCTCAAGAGTCAATGAGGCGCGGAATGACAAATGTTCTCACTTTAGCTCTTAGGGACTTAAAAGGCTCAACATCCCTCAGTCCTTCAAAGAAAAAGGAAAACGGCAAAGAAAACATGTTTGACTTTGGGTAGCGCACGAAACAGGAAAAGGTGTTTCCGCTCCTGTGAACCGAAGTGACCTGCCACTTCCTCCCAGTGGAGTGTCCAGGAGTGGAAGGTGAGTGTGTGTGCGCTGTTTTACAAAGGAGGGGACACAAAGGCAGCGGACACAACACAGCCTGAAGTCTCACACACTTTGAGTGTGAAATGTGTGAAATACAACCTGATGGAGTTATGAGCTCAGCCCTGTGAAAACTAGGAAGGAAACAATCATACTGTGATGTTCATCCCAAAATACACAAAACAGAGGACAAGGGAGCAAGGGGGCCTCAATGATTCAGCCAGAGAGAGCGAGGCCCATTCATTCCATCCAATGTCTCGCTCTCTCATAACTATATGGCCACAGGGTGGGATTTGTCCTGCTGAAACATAATTAGGAATGTTCCACCGAGTCTGCATGATCCTTCCTATACTCTCCTGTCTTCACCCCTCTCTGCTCTTTCCTCCTTTCTTGCCCCCTCCTCTGCTTTCTTTCTTCTGGCCCGTTCTCACTGACAGCAGACATTCCCTGGGGGGGTTTCTCAGGGCACTGGGGGAGTGGAGGAGGGTTTCTGGGCTCACTTCCAAGCTCCAGTCTTAGCTCTGCCCAGCTGCAGCCTCAGCACAGATCCACATAGCCAGAGAGCGCGTGAGAGCGATGGCAATACATATCAAAACACACAGGCAGCGAGTTCCACAGCACCGTTATGAACCGCCATCGCATGCAACGGTCCCATTAGCTACAGGGTGAGTCCCGTTACAGATATATAGATAGAAAACTGTAGTGGTTTGGTGGTATGGCGTTAGACAGAAAACCTGGAGCAGGAGATTAGCACTGTTAATAACTTAGATTATCGTGCTTGACAGAGGAGCTAATTCAGACCTGTTAATCCAGCCGTAAAACCCTGGATCTGTCTGGGAACACGCTAACAATGTGAAGGCATATCATGCTACTATATCCAAACTGGTAGTCTGCAGCACTGGCGCCTGCTTTCTGTCCGCTGTCTAGAGCCCACGTTCTCCCTGCTACTACTGGTTCACCTTCATCTCCCAGCATTCAACCTGTTCTTCCTCATAACCAACAACTGGCTACTGGTCTGATGTTCCACTGTTTTGGGACTGGAATTGCCACAACTTGGACTCATATAAAGTCATTTTCATATTCAACTATCACTTTTGTGTTTCTCACCTTTTGAGGTGGAATCGCAGGTACTTGAGCACATTGGGCCCGGGCAGGAAGGTGCAGCTCATGCAGGTGAGAAGCTGCCAGTAGCGGAGGTGTGCGGCCGTGTACGGGGCAGGCGTGTAGCTGGTCTGCTTCACTAGCTGGCAGTAGACCTCGTCACGGAGAGGCCGCAGGTCCAGGCAGGTCTGCAGCACGCCCTGGATGATGGGAACCGACTCTCGGGCCGACTCCAGCTGCTGCAGGCAGTTGAAGAGCTTCACGGCCTCCTCGCGAACTGAGCCGTAGCCTTTCCCATTGTGGTCTGGAGAGAAGAGGAAGAGGAGTATTGAAACTGTTTTAAATATGCAGTATCAATACTTTAATATTTTTATCAACTTCAGATACCATTGCCATGATAATGTATGGCATGTATGTGTTAACTACTTACATGTGTGCTCCAGGCTGCCGTAGGGGAAGGGCAGCAGAGGAGCGTACAGGGGGCCCTGGGTGTACTTTAGGATGGGATTGTGCTGGTAGATGTGCTCCACTACCTCGGGGTTGAACTTATTCTCCTAAAGTAAACAAACAAAACACACACAGTTAAAACACACACTTCCATAAGCATACAATGTGCCTGCAGCCAACCTGGAAGCATGTCAGTGAGTGGGGGTGATTGAGTATGTGTGTTTGTCTGTCAGGGGTGACTGGGGTCGATTTGACCAGGGTCACAAATCAGCTCTGGCAACTTTCAAAGCGGCAGGAAGGTCAAGTGATGACCCAGCAAAGCAGACTGCATGACAGACACGTTATGTTTTATATGCTGGTGTCAATGAGTTTAGTGTGCGAGTGTTTGTGTCTTTCGCTGCCTATGTGGATAGATGCCTTCTAGCAGTACAGATGGCTTCCATGCTACTGCCCTCTAGCACCTGTTGCTCATTAGTAACATTGCCACTGCTCTGGCTCTCTCCTGTCTCTGCAACCCCCTCCAACCAGCCGCTCTTTCTCTCTAGCTAGTCCTCTTCCCCCCTCCTTAGTGGGCTAAAGTTGACACATTCTTCCAAAGTGTTTGGTGCACACTCGTGACGGGCTTGTCTGTTTGAAATGTGGAAATGAGACGCTGCTCTGTGTATCACGGACATATGAAATGGTATCCACCTTCTCAACTAACTCATACGAAACGTGAATAGGGGAACGTCCCAAAATGTCCAACTTTTCATTTAAGGGATAGTTCTTGATTCAAGACACACAAGTGCTCAGATGATAAAAGCAGGTGGTAAGATTATGGATATTTGGAGGTAAAGCCCAGACTGAGTGCACCGGAAATGCTGCTGTTAATCCCTCAGTGCACCACAGGATATTACAGCAGTTCAGTGTTGAGCCAGGAAGTCAGTGTGTTAACTGTGATATGTATAGCATATTCATTTCACATTTTGTTTATCCCTTTGTCCTCTAAATGTAATGAGCGATTAAAGATAGACCCATCTAATCGGTCTTTCAGATCTTCTCTCTTTCACACATGGCCACTGGCTGTAGGTCCAAGACTAACACTGCAATCCCTGCTCTCCCTTGTGTTTGCGGCTGGAACATAGACCTATGCTTTAAAAGATAAGCGAGCAGTCCTGTTCACACAAAGCCTCTCCTGTTCATTCTCTCTTTGATTTCTGCAGCAGACGTTCAAATCTCTCACTCGAGAGGGGAAATACCTCACCTATTTGACAAAGTGTGCCTTTATGTAAAAGTGAGCGAGAGAGAAAGCAACCTACTGAGAGAGAATGTGAGCCAGAGAAAGACTTAGGAAGAGACTTCAGGGGGGAAAAGCATAACAATGAAAGTGGAGCACTTTAAAAAGCAAGCCCCCTCTGCTCACCCAAATTATAAGCCTTGGCCCCTCCTGGCAAAGCAGACAGGGGCAGACGGAGGCAAGCAGATTAACCACTTTCTTTGAGATTAGAGACTCTCGTTGGGAGATTACGGAGACAGGAGGCCAGGCACAGGACTGCTTATCTGGGCCTGCTGCTTCACGCCAAGCCCTCCTCCACCTCGTCCGCCTACTCTGCCAAAACTGCCCCTCTCGTCACCCCACGGGCAGACTGATGCAAGACGAGTCATCCGTCTGCTCAATGAGATTCCAGCACGCTGTGTTCTCCAGCAACCCCTGGTCTAAAAATATTACTGTCTGTTATAAATACACTTCACTCTTCTTCTATGTGAGAAGGTGAAGTAAAAAGCATCCTCCTCGTCTGTTATCATGTCCTGTCCCGGTGTGGTAGAAGCAAGGGAAACTTTGGACTCTAGAACTAATGAGGCCGTGTGGTTTGCATGGTAACAGAGCGATGGTTTGTGTGTGTGTGTGTGTGTGTGTGTGTGTGTGTGTGCGTGTGCGTGTGTGTGTGCGTGACCCACCTCGATGTCTCGAATCAGGAGCTGTGTTGGAGTTTCCACTGGTGCTTTGGTATCAATAATCTTCTGAATGCCACATGCCCAGTGCACAGCCTCATTGAAGTGCTTGGTGAATAGCCTGTAGCAGTGCTTCCGACCATATACCGTGATGCTCCAGTGGCCTTAAAAAGAAACACACACCAGAAAAATAGCGTTTAATATGATTGGTACTTGAAATTCAAACTGCACCTTATCTGAAAGTGTAATTTTAGGTGAATGGGGAAGACAACAGTGAAATGTGCTCTGCATTGTACACCCCGCATATCTGGCATGACTTGCTCTCTCCGACTTCCTCTATAGTTTTCATTGAGTATCAAAGGTCAGCTGGAGAGGAACCTAAGACCACGCCATGACCAAACAACATTGGGTATTCTTTCAATTTACGAAGACACAGGTGTCAAACCCCTCAGTGATTCTCCTCTTGGTCAAAAAGTAAAAGAGGCAGCTTCCTCCTTATGTAGAGGATGTACTAGAGGCAGCCTAGCCTGATCTGCAGCCCTGCGACTGTTATCAGCCTTTCCTGCTATGTGACTTGGCACCACATCTTTGTTTCGGTTCTTGGTGAAATAAAAACCATAAATGAAGTTTTGGTTTTGCCACTTTTGACATGGTGGTATTGCCATTGGCTATTTTGAACCAGATTGATGCCCTTACAGTAACTCTGTTGTGAAGTGTCACTAATACCAAAGATGGAACCCTTAAAAGGGAAATAAAAAAAGGGAAGGAATAAAGTTATTCAGTAGTAAAACACCCAATAGAGCTTGTGACAAAGCCACTATTGAAAGGCCACTTCAAACCAGAAAAGTCCCCTGGCATATTGAGTTAGTAAGAACTATGTTTGAGTTGGGTTTATACAATGGTTTGGACATTTTAAGTGGTCAGCAGGACATAATCCCCTCCATTGATGGACATGCAGACAGACATAGAGAGCTCCATGTTTGAGTAATACTGAAACTCGAAAATGGACAAGTCATCACTGTGTCTCTTCCAGGGCAGCAAAGACTTTCCTCTTATTTCTTTCATGCCAGAAAGGGAAGGGAGATGCCCACGTTGATTACTGAAATGTGAGGTTTCTAGTTCAACCTTGAGCCACATTTTGGACCAAACACTGCTGGGGCTTCCCAAACTTACTCAGAATTACAGTGTTCATGGGAAGGGAAACAGGACCACAGGATGTCACAAAAAAATCCCTGAACAACTTCTTAAAAATGTCCACGATCACCACACGGCACAGGGAATTAACGCAGGTCTTCCTGGAATCTCCAGAAAATACCAGCAAATATACATGAGCGTGAGTCAACGATGCATCAGCCCATCTGTGTGCCCCTCACCCGTTTCCTTGTATGTCTGCTTGTCTGGCCAGATGACAGAGCAGAGTTTGGTGAGGACCAGCGTGCCCAGTCTGCGGGCTCCTTTCTCTGGTCCGCTGTAGTAGTCCAGGGAGTCCTGGCTCAGCACGAACCAGTACCGACGCTGCTTGATCCAGTTTCCTCGAACTTCCCGCAACAGCCACCCTTGAATAAATTACACAAATACCAGTCAACTTTGAACATTAATGAACACACTGACATGCAAGTAGAATGGCAACAATAATTAGACTAATCGAGTCTAGGCCAAGAATAGAAAGTTAATCAGCAACTTCTGTGGTAATAGATAATAAACATTTAACATTTAACACATTACATTTTTTCGTTCATGATCAAAATTCTCTATATATAACCAAGTATCTTCCTTTGTCAGTCCAGAACAGTTGGTTGAATAAAACAAGACATTTGAAGATATCACCGTGGCCTCCATACATCAACATAGTAATGGACATTTCCCACTGTTTTCTGATCTTTTATAGACAAAATAACTAATAGAGAAAATAACCGGCAGTTTAATCAAATCATTTGCAGCTCTACATGGCCGTAAAGTGACCATTAACCACTTGGGGCAGCATAGTTTGGTATTTTTTTCACATTAAGAAAGAGAAATTCCAAAATCAGAGCAAATCTATAGTCTCTACATGGCGACAGCTGAGCAGGCGGCTAGCAGCTGACAGTGCTAACAGCACGAACAGTTGAAACAACGGCAACAATGTTGACAGTGTTAACCTGGAGGGGAACCGGAGGGAGTGCGTTACACGTCCGTGGCGGTGCCGTGGGTTGGGACGGCGTTATCAGCGGTAACTGCTCTATGAGTGCAGTAAAGTGGCAGCGATTAGCTAGCCACAAACATAGGGACTCACATGCACTAACATGCACATGTGGCTGGACCTATGTATACAAAGTACAGAGAAGCTCGGATTACAACACACACAGAGGGAGAGTGGCTTCATTCTCTTCTCAGGTGGACATTTCTCCACTATATCTTTACACAGCAAATAATTGTTTTCGGCTATATTAATGCTCTGAATTTCAACTTAAGCACCTTCTATACTTTCTGGCACACCCTGTATAATAAATTAAAACTACATCAGAGTTTAACAACACACCAAGACAAGCATTTCCCTGGAAAAGTCTGGGCGGTAGGTGGGCTAGTCATGGAGCTACTAAACCAGTGCTGCCGCACCATGTCTTCACTAAGAATAATCTCCAAGGCATATAATTGTCCATAAAGTCTGTAGCAGTCTGTATGAGACTGCCTTGTTGGGGTAAATACTAGGGGGTAAAAATACAACCAGCTAATGGCATACGCATTAAAGCCTGCATGCAGCCAACATAATTACCACTTTAGAGGTTGACAGAGTGAGAAAAGGAAGGGAGGGAGGGAGGGAGAGCGTGAGAGAGGGTACGAGAGAGAGAGAGAGAGAGAGAGAGAGAGAGAGAGAGAGAGAGAGAGAGAGAGAAAGAGAGAGAGAGATGTCCTGGAACAGTGTGACAGAGAGACAAAGAGAGTAAGGCAGACATGCCTTCAGCCAGCTCGCAGGCATGCCCATTGGTCTTGCCAGGCCTGGCTCCACTATGCAAGACTGTTGTGTTCCCAAAGTCCTGAGGGTTTGGAAAGACTGCAACAGCTCAGATGCACTGTTTCAAAGCAGTGAACTTCTTCTCCCCCCTCAGCTATGTGTGCAAAATGTTCCTGATAAATATTTAATCTCAGAGTAGATAAATAAACTAGTTTGGCAGAGCTCTGTCCAGATGCCGCCTGGAGAGAGACAAGACTGAGGAGGATTGAAGAGTCCTGGTAGGGGGGGTCATAGTTCATCCAGAAGGCTGAAGGAGAACCTGGCAGAGTGCTGCAGCAGGCCACCTGGACTGGTACTAGGCAGGGTGGGCGTTTCCGTGGGGGCAGGGCGCTGCTGTCCACTGGCAGTGTGCCACTTATTGGGTGGCTATGCATGTGTCTTTATATGGCTTGTGCATGCATATTTGAGAGTGGTTTTCAAAGGAACAATTAGGCAATGTACCTTCAGCTTCCTACCCTATGAAAACGACAATGACGCCACACCAGCATCACAGCTTCCTCTGTGGTTAGAAAGCTGCGTGCCACCTGTCAAACAGCACTCATTTCGCCTGCTTTTTTTCTACCCTCTGCTCTCACTTACTTCCTACTTACTTTCATCTCCGCCTTTCTCTTCTCTCCCCGTTTTCGTCCTTGCCTCAAAGTGGTTTTCCCAGGCATTGCAAAGCCTCCACTACTCCAAAATAAAAATAAAGCGACATGAGGGGGGCGAAGGCTCAGCCTCTCAGGCGATGTTTCCTGTTTAAGAATGCTTCTTCTATATGATATAAGTGGAAAGTTTGAACCCACCATAAACCCACCCAATATAGCCTAAAGCAAAAACCCTGGAGGTACTTAACACCACATCAGAGGGGCACAGCATGAAAACCCAACGTGAAACGGATAAATAAAAACCATGAGGTAAGTTGGGCTGAGTTTGCTGACAGACTGGATGTGCGACGGGGGAGGCAGACAAGCTGACTGGGTGAGAGACATAGACGGAAGGGCATGCCTGCTACCTTGACGCCTCACAGTCATGAGACGCCCAACAGATGCTCTTTTTGGGAACTTTAAACTGTGTGATAAGGAAAGGCTAAAAAGGAAAGAGACAGCAACAGAGAGAAAGAGGAGCACAGTCTCCTGTATACCCCTCCCATGGTCTCCCATCTGGATCCCATCTCTGTGGCCTGCTAATGTCTCCCCTGGGGGCCATGGCTCGCCCTTAATTTGTTTCATTTGTGACCCCTGACCCCCAATGCCCTGCCCCCTCAAACACAGATTGTGCAAACAATCTCTCTCTCTGTGCATTTCCATTTGTTTCATGCACAAAGCCACAGGCATATGCATGCTTATATTTCACAAAAAAAAGTTTTGCTAAAAATTTTGCAACATAAAATCAAGGCACTATTTCACTTTAGGCAAACATTTTCCTCTTTGAACACTAAACTATTTATATTATATTATATACTTTAATATATATTTTGGAATCTTAAAGTAAATGGACTGACACAACAGAAAGAAAAGCACTTTGAATGGAATACACATTTGCTTTTTAAATATGAATTTTCATTCATTCAGCCATATTCTGCTGCTGCAGCGGGGAGGATATGGCTGGTAGGGACCAGACAGAACCTGAGTTGCCAACAGCAAACACCAACTGATGGAGCCTTTACTCAAATTGCCCTCCAATATCAACATAAATGGAATCATACTGCTGTAATGAATGCTGGCGTGGGCAGTTTTTGTTGGATGCTGTCGCCAACGACAACCAAAGCGAGCCGTGTTTGCATTCCTATACATGAAAGTTTTCCCCCTCACTGGAGCAGAGGTGTGCTGGAGACCTTCTTCAGGACCCTTAAGGAAAAGGGGGATGGGGAGGGGCGTATTGTCCCATCTTACTCTGTGAATTATGGATTTATTTCAACCAAACAGGAGTTGCTGATTGGTGAAACAGTAGAAAGACTAACCAAGAGGTGTTTGGTGAATTTACTTTGTTTCTATCCAGTTTGAATGCAGCGTGTTTTACAGAGGGTGAACAAGGTTAACATCTTAAGGTCTTAGTCTCAATAGATATTTTACACAATGGGGAATGTATTTTTTCCAGTGGACCACATTTATAATCAGCACTGATTGGACATCCACATAAAAGATGGCAAATTCTCCCTGAACATCTCCCTCTGTAAGTATTCCATGCCTCCCCCATCAATAGTCTATATCTGCAATGTTAGTGACCTATTTTAGATACTGGGACAATATTAACCCCCCATGTAGCCTCGGGATGTCCTGCTGAAAAAATAAAGCATACTGAACAAGGCCTTAATGGAGGAACTGGGAAAAATATAATTGTGCACAGAAATGAGAGAGATTAGTTAATGCCCTGAGGTGTTGTGGTGGCTGTAATAGTGTGGTCAGTTGAATCCCAAGTGACAGTGTAATCAATGGCCCAAGGAAAGTAGCTCTGATTTGGAGGGAAACTCTTCTCCTCCAACAGTGGGACGGGGACGGAGAGGGGACAGCAGTAAGGGAGGGGCACTAGCCAAGGCTGCATAGTAACTGCTGTCAGAATTAGGCAATCTGACTGCCGCCATTCCAAACAGGACGTAACTTATCCAAGTGCTGGCATTTTACTGCTGCCTTTCAGGAGCAGGCCAAGAAGGAAAAAAAAGAAAAGAAAAAAAAAAATCAAACAGAAATATCCTATGAGATCATTCCTCAAAAGCACCAGACACCCAAGACGGCGCCCCTGATGCCAGTAGCTATCCTTACATGAAGACACAGCAACGGGGGAGAGTGGGAGCAGTTGTGCCACATGTGGTCGGAGAGGTGCTGGCTCCAGGGCACCAGGAGCTGTGGCAGTACTTATAGTAATGAGGGTATTAAAATATATACTATATTGAATGAGATGAACAGTATCAACCTGCATCAACCTAGCCCAGAAACGACCTCATTAATTAACGTACAAACCAGTAGTCTGTAAATGCTTTCAAGAGCACAAGGTGATGTCTTCAAATTTTACGTTTTCAAATCCTTGCATTAAAAAAAAAAAAACTTTAGAATAATTGAATTGCTTATCAAAATGTTCTGCTGCTTGACTAACTGATAAAATCAACGTATCATTCCAGCTGTATGACAATAATCACCACAACTGAAAATGGCAGGTAAATGCATTCAAGCGAAGGAAGATCAGTGTCATGTGACTCACCTTTGACCAGCAGCTCAGGCTCTTCCTCCAGGCCCATCTTATTCTTCTCAATGATCAGGGTCTTCATCTCTTCAGACGCCTCTGAGACAGTGTGCCTGTGTAGAGGAGCAGATAGAGAATGTAAATAACTTTGCTGCCCTCTCAACCCAAGTCTTCCCCTGGCTACTCCCTCCCATTGGATAGCTAATTGGCCCAGAGACGCACAGTTGGCCATGAAGCCCCCATGTGACACTGAGCCAACTACTCCGATACTCTTAGGTGGGGGTCACACAGGGGGGACTGGAAGAAGTGCCATGAATATCTGTCCTCCAGCGTTCCCCCAGTTTTCCTCCCTAGCAGCACGCAAGCACACAAACACACACTGATACATACCACGCCACTGTGGACAGCTCGTCTCTCTTTTATCACTTTGGCCGCCATGCCGAGCAAGCGACTGAAAATAAATGTGACAGAGAGACGCCGGCCTGACTCCCATGCAGACAGCTCACTCCAGTTGGAGGAAAGCAGAAGGGTCGAGAGGTCACAGCCTCGGATGGTTAAAACTAGAAACATCAAAACATCTGTTCTTTCTTTCCCTCTTTAATGCCGCACAAACACATTTGCAGCTACCTCCACTTACAATGATGCTTCAACATCTGCTCAGACAACGTTGTGGACAAATCCAGACTTTGTTATCTCAGGCCAAGGTCCATTTCCAGTCCACAAGATTGTTTGGGAGTTTTATCTCTCCTCTTTTATTTATCTAATTACCTGTTTATTTTCTCAATTTCCTGGGTCTAGCAAGCATATGAGGTACACATGACAAATCCTCCTTCCTTCCCATCCTCCTACTGCTGGAATCATTACTCAGGAAATGAATCAAGCCCTCCCTTCCAGGGATATTTGGCCTCCTGTTACCTACTCCTTCGCCAGCTGACTTACATCCTTATTGATCTGATATCTCAAGAAGGTTCCTCCTGACGGAAGGCAGCAATAATCAATGAGTCCAAAAATAGCCTTATCTGCTTTGACTCAGCTTACATGACAGCAGAAGCCATGTTCTTTTAGTTTGTGTGCACCTGATCCTTATCACGTTGACTTCTGTGACATTACTCTCAATTCTAAAAGTATTTGCTGTTGTAGATCCTAACCGATTGGCATTAGTCTCTAATTTAAGGCTAATGTTTGGGAAGGATCAAACTCTATATTGTGGTTCAGTTTTTCTGTATGTGAACTGGTTCAGGGTGTCATATTATACTCAGTCAGACTGTACAACTAAGCCAGCTCGCCTGCGACAGCAGCAGCCTTCGGTGACCTCCTACATCCAAAGAACCCACTTATAGATATTAAAATAAACACAGAAATGTGACTACATATCTTATTTGAGGTTGTTAATAGACCCTGCTTCATAACGGAGGCATACACACAGAGAGGCAGAGATAATCTATATGTAGCCTGAAAGGAACATATCTATAGAAAAACTACGCCTTGACTAGAGAATATGCTGTGCAGTAATATTATGTTCATTGTTGCTATTGTCTGTGATGAGCATGCATCCAAAATGTCAAGAATAAAAAAAAAAATCCTTACACTTAAGTTTCTAAATCTGAATTGAGTGTACTAAACAGGCTAATTCTGAATTTTAAACCTTGTAAACAACTGTCTTCTAGGCATTAAAGAGGTGAATTTACACACAGTCATACATCAGTTCAAAAACTCCAGGAAAACTCTCTCGCTTTCATGCGTGCAGATTTCCAAGAAATGTGGGCATTTTGCCATAGCGCTGAATAGACATAAATCTCTTTTTTCTGCCCTCTAGGCCCCGTAGAGAAAGAGGAGGGATTAAACCCAGGTTTAGCCATAAGCAGCACAAACTAGTCTGACCTTCAATTTTCAGTTGTTTCAGTTTGATCATTGTGGCCAAAATCAGCCTAATGTTGATGTAGAGGCTTTGGACTGCCACAGCTGTCCAGCAGCCCTATAACCCCCACCTCCACTCAACCCCCACCAGCCCCCCATGCTACCACCCCCACATTCTTAGAAGCTCCGGCAAAGGCTGTGACGGTGGGGCCTTTAGTGGGCAACTTCCTGTGGAGTGCAGGAAACAATTTGACATGGGGATTAGAGAGCACGGAGAATAGAGCAAGTGCACATCGACAGACAGACCGTCTCAGTCTCTCTCTCTCTACAAGTATTTGTTTATGAAAGTGAAAAGGATATCGTCTGCAGCTTAGAGCACAAAGGTCAGCTCAGCCTATCAAATAAACTGCAAGCAAGGTAGGAGAGGGAGAATTTCTGAAAATTAGAGTCCGAAAAGAGGAACCATGATTTGAGCGAGGAAGGTAGATATTTCCCCATCGGTACAACCACAAAGATCAGATTCTATAATAAAAATCGGAAGCACATTTTTACACCCTGTGACCTAGTGTGACAGTAAATGTCCTAGCCTCTCTACAGAGGAGATAATGGTGTGTCAATGAGGCCCTCTGATATTGTGCGATATGTGGCTGATGATGAAATTACTCCTAGCCATCACAATTGTCACCAATACTAGTTTATTTGTGCCCACTTTCTTCATTTCACACAAACAAAATCACATTTATTTTATACCTCAACAACACAATAGCAATATAGTGGGGACAACAAAAAAGGACAACAAGGAACACCATATTTGGAAGAGAAACATAGCAAAAGAAAGTGGAAAAAAAGGAAACAATTTGGGGCATCCAACACAATCAAATAACACCAGGCCAACTGTCATTTACATTAGCATCACATCAGATATTGACACTCTCATTATCAATTATAAATCCTGTTTTTCTTTTGCAAAGCCCTACCTTGGTGTTGTCAGGCATGATGCAAGTGTTGACAGTAGGTACAGATTTCCACTATATCCCAATACAACTGTAACAACAAGTTACTTGTATAACAAGTAAAACCGATTTGCTAAAATGACTCAGGAGATATACTGGTAATTACATGAGGTTACCATATCCCATATACAAAAGCTGTTAACGCCATCCATGGGGTAACCATATGTGAACACAAGTCTGAATAACGGTAAGTTTTCCTGTTTTTCCCCATTCAACACACATTGCATGAATGCAGCATTATTTAAGCTACAGATTGACTAAAATAAGCATCATATGGACAGTTCTCCTACTGTACATACTGTAATAAGGTCATCATAGTGGGTGAGCATATTGTCTGCAGCCCTTTCATGTTGACAATGATGGTGACACACTTAAATCCAGCAAGTGTGAGCAGAACAACGAGTTGATTAGTGTGTTCAGTTATTAGTGTCTGTCTGTTGGTGGCTGCTGGAGCAATGAATAATTGATTTCAGTCCAGGGTCTAATCAAAATACAGAGACGCTAATTAAAGTCAGGAAAGTAGTGTCCTTGCTCTCAGGCTTGGATGACCGCAGTGGAAACAGCGGAGACATGTTCCAGCATACAAAGCGGGTCCTTGTGACCACAAGAACATGCACTGTTGCAAAAATGACCTTTGTGCGGCCGTGTCACAGAAAGACTTTGAGATTTATGCGTCGGATGAAATGTCTGGACCAAAAAGGCATTCAAACAAATGACCTCAAACCTCAACAGAGATTGATGAGCCTAGACACCAATCGCTGTTGATGTCCAGGCTCATATACATGTACACAAATGACAGCCGAATATCAACTTGCACAGTTGCACCAAGGATAGATAACACCATCTGACGGTGGATACAGTGGATGATAGTTTAGCACTCAATGATCCGTTTCTCTTTGTAGAAATCTATTCCTCACTCAAGTCCCCTCCCCCACAATGCATGGGCCTCTGACTGAAGCTGGGCTGGTGGGAAAATGGGAATGTGGTGATTAAGACTGGGCCTATATGACCTCCTAGCTAAAAATACGCTGTTTACTCAAGACCACTGCCAAGAAACTCTGGACTAGGCAGAGGGGAGAGGGAAAAAAAGTCATGTTTTGAGAGGAGGAGCGGGAGCGGGGGGGGGGGGGGGGCTGTGTGTGACAGGAAGTCTGAGTTTGTGACTGAAGGAGCGTTGATCAGCAAGAAATGTTTATGACTGAAAGTCAGCGACTCTTCAGTTTGAAGTCGCTCCGATGGTGTGATTTAGTGAATTAAATCCTTCTAGTTGTTGATGTTGTAAATAGGGCCAGTTTGTGATGGCTGGATGGTTGACAGACAGGCCGACAGACAGGCCGACAAACACGCAGACAGGCAATTACAAGGGGCCCACTTCTAAGCTTTTCACGCAAACACCCACATGCTTCATGCATGCACACACTCTCTCTCATACACACATACATTCAAACACATGAAATACTTTCTGAAACATTGGTCTCTTTCAGCCATTGCAGCCTGGCAGGCCAAACACAAAAAAAAAAATGACTGTAAAAAGTCATCAAAGCAGAAGTTGGGCTAATGAGAAAGCAGACGGAACAAATGGTGAGAAAGGTAGATGGAGAAGTCCTCGAGTGTCCACTTTCATTCTGGGACAGTATGTACTCTGTTCTGTGTCCCAGCTACGAGAAGGAATCTAAGAGTCAGAAAAGTAGGGATGAAAAAATAGTGATGATGTAAGATGGATTTGAGTGCAGGCACAGCAGGAGGGAGCAAGCTGCTTGGCACTTTGTCCTGAGACAGACAGGGGAGAGCCCTTGCCGTCTGTAAGCTGCCCGTGTCTGCAAGGGGTCAGTGCAAACACACAACAAATCTATTACAGGCCTCCTGACCTCCTGGCCAAACTAATATTATGATGTGAAAACTGCGTTCCAAGTCGTTTCATCAGTCTCTGAAGTTACACATTAGTCAACTTAAAGAGTTAGGGTTAGAAAAAAAATTGCTTTTGTTATATTTGTTGAATTTCTCTTCACATCTGGACAGCAATCAATAACTAAAATACTCTGACAAATAAAGAAAGAAAATGTGATATCTCTGGCTGGCATGTGTAATAAGCCCCAATGAAATGCTTGGACAGCTGTCATAATGGTATATTTGTGGTCATCTCAACCTTCGGGCTGCAGTTTCTGGATTCACAAATAACAGAATGCATACCTGCAGACCCATGTCAGGTTAATAATCAAAGCTATTTCACTCTCTTAAAACCAATGAAGTCCACTGTCAGTAATCACAGTGATAAAAGTATATATATATATATATATATTTTTTTTAATACATTTCTGAATAAATGTACACATAGAAATTTAGACTATCCAAAATGTTTCACCTTGTTACTGCAAATGTACACCATCTTGCTCAGTGTCACATCTTATTTGAGTGAAAGAGATGCAAGATGTTTTGCATTCATCTACATGTAATTCTTACTCTATAAGGGAAAAAAAAGAATGAATAGAGTTGACTGTGCATGTGCCCTGCAGCAATGTTAATGTAACACAAATGTTACATTAACATTCTACAGTCTGTTACAAGGCTTGAAATGCATAACACTCACAGATTATGGAAATTTAACAAACATAGAATGGAGAAGTATGCTAACATTGTATGTCAATCTAACGATGTATTCTGTGTGAACAGCCCACACACAGATGTGTGTCTGTGTCCACCATTCTGTTTTAACAGAAGCTCCCTCCCTAACCACATAAGGCCGGCAGCATGATGAATTATCCAAGCATTACCATTTTAACCTCAGTCTACTAGGACAAACATATAACCCTCCAATTCATCACTATCACAAATGGGCCATGATTCAAACTAATAGTTGAGATTAATGTCTCCTTCTGGACAGTTCAATTCAAATCGCTTAATAAAAGTACAGAGCTGCCCTGTCTGTTACATGAGACTGAAGATAAAGTGATATGGCACCATACTACATCACAATGCCCTGACGTATCAGATCCTGGCTTGGCTTTCCCTCCGTAGAACTGAACTTCTGGGCGTGTCCAATCATTGGCCAGGTAATGACCACACACTACACTCTCTAATCTGCACTCCGTGTGATGATTACAGCTATAGTCTTTTAACACACTCCCTTCAAAACCAGTAGGTAATTATGCCATGTGGCCCAGGGCCACCACCACTATAACGTAGAAGTGACACACACGCGCGCACACATCTGAGCCACACCTCTTCTGGGAGTGCTGCTGAGGTAGGACTGAGTCACCCAGTCCAGTTAACCTGCCCGTCTCCCTCTTTTACTTCTTCCTTCCTCCTTTCCCTCAAGCCTTCATGACGGCAGCAAAATGTCACAGCGTTAGCGCCCTCACCCACTTCCTCATGCAGCTCTCCTCTTGTTGATAATTGTTGCAGAACCTCTTCTATTCACTTGTGGTGTATGATAGGCCTACAAGTTGAGAGCTTTGTGACTCATTGCCTGTGAGTCGGCAGATGTACAGGAGAGATTGTGGATGAGGGAAAAGGGGCGGGGAGATGATAAGGGCATGATGCCAGCGACAGAGTGGGGCAGAGCCTGGCTACATCACTGTCTGAGATCACAGCCCTGCACTAATAGTCTGGATCCAGTCCTGCATGAATCACTCCTTTTCATTGGCACCAGCATTCAATTGTCAACCACATGACCATTTGAATTTCATTATTCACGAGATGCATAGTGGTTCCTTGTATCGGCAGTTTCAGTAAACAGACTTAAAACCAACAAAAGTGATTGGATTTGTCATTCTGGAAGATGGATAGAGTTAACCTGCGATTGGTCACAATCATCTAGGTTGTAGATTGACACGATTGGCCAATGTGGCTGCAAACAATAGCCAAGCCAAAGGTTGGCAAATCAAACAGTCAAGAGGTTAATGAGTGAAAAATGATGGTGGCATTATCTAAAAGCAATCAAAGTTCCACTGCAGCGTGTAAAATCTGAGAGCATGAAATCAATATACTCTCAATATACCGGCTGTACGTGTGCACATGCGAGTATAGGAGTGGATTTGTGGTAAGGCACATGTGGAATGACTAAGCACATAGGGAGATCCCCATGAAAAAAAAAGAAACCCTGCAGATGAAGTGAAAATCAAGTTATTGACCTGTACTTGCACATGTGCCTGACAGGAGATACAGAACTCCCCAGTATTTGGAGGAAGTACATGTGCAAAATAAGGAACTATTACTTCCTAAAAATTTAGGCTAAAAAAAAAAAAAAATCGGGTTCTATGTGTCCTTACCCATTTGTTCCATTAGCTGTGCGAGTTGGTTGAGAAACAGTCACTTCAGCTGGACTCTGTCAACAGAAGAGAGAGAATAGGGTAAATAGATGATAATGCAACACAAACAGTAGTCTGTCCTAAGAGCTAATCAACAGGTTGGAGTGATCCCTCAATAGTTTGCCTTCAGTGGCCATCTTAAAGTACAGCGCACAGCCGTTCCTGGCAGTCACAGCACATAGCTGCTCTGGTCCTGCAATGCTTGGCTTTCACTTGCAAGGGGTGAGCCGGTGGGGAGAAAATGGCATTCAAAACAGGCCCATTTAATATAGGGGTGAGGAACAGAGGAATCATTTGTGTAATAGCCGCATGAACCCCAACCAGCAAACCCCAAAAGGCTTTAATTCAGATCAGCCATTTCTCAGAGAACATGTTACCCTAAAAATTAACCTAGTCTTTAGGATTGCTTGCATAACAGGAACTGTTGCATTCAGCTTTTCCATCTACATGTATGTAGTGTCGCAAGTTGGCTAGATGGAAACAAGTGAGAAAGAAAAAGAGCCTCTGGAGGGGGATGTATATAAACTAAAATCTGTGTAAAACAATGTTGGTGTGCTGCTTGACTATCTGATGAACAAGTCTTACACAATTTACGAGCTAAATGTTAGAGAAGTTATCCCGACTGTAAGCAGGCTGGTCATATCAAATCGCATTCCCACTTTCTTGGACCTCAGTTTTGTGTGGAAACTGGGTTCAGTGCTTCTACTCACTACAAATGGGGCTGCCACAGGCAGACACGTAAAATCAAATTTCATGGGTGGAACAATGAACTTTTCATTCCAGGACGCCCCTGTTAAGCAGAGGATGGGAAAGGATGTTTCCTTTCACAGTGTCCGGGCCCCTGGATTCCCAACCTGACCTTGGAAAACCCCATCGGACATCAGAGCTTGCCTGTGTACAATTTGGACTGATCCCCTGCTGTGCATGGCAGCACTGTGCGTCGCCTTAGCCTGCCTTGGTGCCGTGAGCCACAGCCTTGAGCGGCTCCTGTGGCTGCCCCGGCCCAGCTCGGGAGTACCTACCTGAAACTCTATCCAGGTCAGCTCAGGGCCCCTCACAGTTCACACACCACACTTTACTACTGGGCACACCAGCCTAAGTATAGCCCTTGCCTTGCAAACTGCTCAAAAATAACAAAGAAAACATGAACTGCAATTTAATAGGCTAGTATGGAGTTTGTGTTATTTATCAGGCATAAGGACTGGATGGAGGGTTTGGATAATGAGCTTGGATTAATCTTTAACTCAGGGTGAGGTAGCCTACTGTAAATGTCAAACCTGCAGGCAAGAATAACTGAACAGTGTCAGAAAGCGACTAGTGAATGGAAGAGTGTGTACAGTAACTGTACCTTAACCATGAATGTTTTCACCAAGTCAACAGCCCTTAAGAAGAATATTCAGCCAGAAAAAGCAATATGAATCACATCAACTGCTGCAAAGCTGTAATTTCATGATATAAACTAATGAGAGGATCAATAAACTAATGGGTCAGGTAGATCAAGTCAGACAGTTTTTGAGTAACTCTCCACAAAACGTGACGATTTACAGAAAATAGCTTTCCAATACAGTTAATGGGCTGTGGGATGAGGAACAAGGATAGCGTGCGATGCAGAGCCCTGGCAAAAGCTTTCCCTTTGGACGGGCAGGGGATGAATCACTCCAGACTAGAGCAGAGCATGGAGGGAAGGAGGGAAAGATGCCGTGATGTGTTCGTTCCGTGGCTGACTTCCGCTCTCGCTAACACCCCCCACCCCTCCCCCCCGTGTCTACTCTCTCTCTCTCCCCCCTCTCCCTCCAGCTCTCCTGGGAGGCTGAGTAACCAGGAGGAAATGCTTGGGCTCAGCCAGTGTCGGCCTGAAGACCAGATGTGTGGCCTGGAGGTGGTGAGGCAGAGACGCAACGGAAACCAAATATGAACCAGCGTACCGAACACCTCTGAAGACAGAGGGCAGTAGCGATGTTTAATAGGGCGCATTCTCAGCAAGGCCTGACTGAGCCCATTTGTTCCAAGTAACAGGGTGCACTTACAACTGTGCAGGCCTAAACACTGTGCGGTGGTAGTTTATTAGTAAACCGGACTTCACGTTGCATAAAAAACTGAATAAAGTTTCAGTGGAAACATGGAAAGAAGAGAGAATGACGGATGTCCTGTCCTAAAATTAGTTCCTTGCTGTCCCAACACTGGAGGTATTCAGCTCAGTTTGACTGTTTGGTCAGCTGTTGGAGAGCAGTTTCTTTGAATGAGGACTGTAAACATGCAGGGAAATGGTTCTGACATAGCCCTGCTCTCTTAAGGGCCAAGCCTACACAAACGTCAGCACTGACTCACGATTCCAACCTCAGTGAGAAAGAGCACTGGCAAAGACACAGTGTGTCGTCTATGGCTGTGGTGCTGTGCATGCTTCCCATCATGGCATCCTCTGGCAACGTGTTGGAAAACAACGCAGGAGATCGCGGTGAAGGTTTTGGATGTCTTGAGTGAGGGAGACTCCACCAGACCTGTGGGTTGCTGTGGTCAACCCCGGCAGGAGCTGGATGGAGGCCTACTAAATGGAGTATTTCAGTGTTACGAACCCCAAAAGAGAGGGAGAGACACACACAGGGAGGTCTGACCTGCTCTCTGAAAATGTGTGTCTCTCTCTCTCAAGCTCTGGACGAAATGTAGCCTTCTGGTTAAACGGTGGAGCGTAGCCCTGAGGGGCTTACCCTGGGTCTCATTGTAGACCAGTCTCAACAGTACCCCCCACGCCCCCTATTGACACCATGGAAAGCCAAACAGTGTCAGTTAGATCTGTATATTCTGACGGGAGGGGCTGCGTGGTGCGTAACAAATTGCACTGTTTAAGAGTGGGTCAGCTGATGATATTGGCTTTGGTTAGAATGATTCAGCTGCGGTTGTAATTATCAGCATGAACTATTGACACTGAGTTACAATACCCAGCATGAACTAGTGACACAGATCAAGAGGAAACCAGATTGGTGGAAGTGGATTGATTACCTTTAAGCATCAGAGATTTAATAATCAATGAATTACGAAAACCCGGTTGGACTTTGAATAAAAATTTATAGTTTACAGTGATAGTAGGCAAAACAATCGGTGCCATACATTAAAAAAATACCAATAAAGATAGATGCAGCTTTGTTAAAGACTAATACTTGTGGAGAATAACATGGAATAACAGTTGAAATGCAGCCATATCCTATGCAACTTATCTTCAACAGACTAAAGGCAGGCCAGAAGGTGATTCCTCAATGAAGGTCATCGTGTCATAAAGCCCCACTCATCTCCAAACAACACACCAACAATTCAATAAACCAACATTAAGACCTAGCCATCTAGAGGAGCACAATGCTGCAGATGGACTGCAGGTTGGATTTTAATCTGAGATCAGGTACCTGGGGAAGTTACAGGAAACGGGGATCTCTGCCCCTCACTTTAAAAGGCCATCAGGAGTGTCCACTGGGACATGTTGCTATGATCTCGTATTGATCGTGAATATGGAGCACAGTTGGGTTCTTTTGGCCAGGCAGATGGTACATTATGACCAAGACAGGGATATTTGCTGAGAACAAGATTGCTACACATCAACACCTCTCCGGATACCCCTGAGCAAGGGATGGTGCTCTTATCTGGCAGCTGTTGGTACGGTTAGACTTCTGTTGAGGCAATAGCCATGTAAAATAGATCTGTTCCCAATGCTTTCATGCAAATCTCTGTGCCTTCACACTGGCTGGTTGCAAGCAGACAAAGGGGCCAGTAAATAGATAAGCAGGCTATGCATTTTATAACTCCAGGTTGTATTACTCTCATCTACAAGGCCAGCTCAGAATACCTAGGCCTATGATGTCATGTCATGCATTATGCAAATATTATAAATGCCAAACAAACATGCGAGTCTGATGTGAGGACCAGCACTGTTGCAATGGACATTTAAAGGTTTGATTTAAGACTGTACATACAGAGCTGTACGTTGGGTCATACAGATAGTGCCTACCTCAATACAAGGCAACAATGCCCCCTCACAAGTGGGTGGACAATGCTGAACTCTCTGTGCCTGATCAGATGACTAACATTACAGAGAAGACAAGGCCGCAGTCTTATTTGCAATTGAGCGGACGCAGGCCAAACACACAGGATCACTTCAATACACTGGGTTTTTTACAGCTTGCATCAGTGCATGTATGAGTGTGTATGAGTGTGTATGAGTGTGTGTGTGTGATTGCTCAATGTTGCCCAAGCCTAAAAACCTAAACGTGAAGCTGGCCAACAGCAGCAACAGCACATTCTCTATCCTGCATCAGTGATCCAGGCTTGTAGTGAACAAAGTGATAATTCCCACACAGACAACAAAGTCAACAGCTTACTGGTGAACACTGCAGCTTGCAACTTTAAACATATTGGCATTTGTATGTACACAGGTTGCATTAGTTATCATACCTTGAAGCTTCAGTAGCCTATTTTTTTTTTTTTTTTCAAAAGTTAGTATTTTCATATCAAGAATTGCAACCATGCCTATATGCAAATTTACTGAAATGTATAAAAATGTTCAAGGTATAATGTGCAAGGTTATTACACACTTTTTGACATTTTAAATACTGTGTAAGTAGTGTAAGTATAAGTATTCATGCAGTTGTAGTGTAGTGCAGGTGGTAGAGTTTTTACCCGTCCATTGGGAGTCAAGTCCTCCTTGTTGCGCAATTCAAAAGACTCTTCCTCCTCTTTCTCCCCATAGTCCCGTCCGAGTAAACTGAAGCCCTGCCTGCAGCACAGAAACCAGCAAACCCCTTGCAAAGGCATTCAAATGAGGTTAAGTGTGTCGTCTTCTGCTATCCAGGTCGGTGAATTCAACATTCACGGTGCTGTCTCGGCCGCAAGTAACTCCAAGAGCTGCGTGAGAGCATACGGGACAACCTCTCCATAGATATCCAGCGAGGAGGATGAAGGGTAGCATAGGCTCACTGTCTCCTGTCTGTCGAACAAAGCGTCTAGGAAGCGTGTATGACAGCAGGCATGCTCAAGCAAAACCAACAGAGAACTGGTTCAAGGAAAGCCTCCCTTCTTCCAGGACTCCCTCGCGCGGGACACCTTACTGCCCCCCTCTTTGAACAGCTTCACGCGACTAAAGTACAACAAGACACGCGTGTAGTTCCCCAAACTGGAAGTGTGGCTTGAAAATGCATCAAGTTGAATGCGCCTGACGAGAGCGACGGAGTTGCTGTCAGCCGGCGTATAAACACATTTTGAGTGAGTAACGTAAAGCGCGCACCTCTGTTGGAAAAAAAAAAAGGACCGACTGTCTGACTTCAGAGTTTGAACAAAAGCGTGCTGCAGCTGGGACAGGATAGTGTGGGAGGAGTGGACACGCCCATCGATCTCACGTCTAAACGCTGATTGGCTGAGCGCGGACACTCCTCGGGATGGCAAGCCCACAACACACGCCCCTCCACACAGACGAAGCGTCACATGTCCTACAGTAGACGATGGTAATCAAATCATCCAGAACACCTGATGTGCGTGATGCCCTGCTGTCTGTAGTGCTCATTAGGAAGGACATTTGGGAATAATACTCGATAGCGAGTGTAAATAAACTTTTATGATGCTTGGAAAATATGAATTAAGTATTATTATTATTATTATTATTATTATTTTTTACTACTACTATTATGGTGAAGTATTCAGATAATGTATTTTAGTAAAGTAAACAATACACCTTATAACAGGGAAAAGTTCTACATTCAAAATTCTGTTTGTGTAAAGAAGTATTGCAAAATTTGAAGTGCTAACAAATGTAAAGGAGCTCATTATGCAGAATGTCAGTGTTATTCCATTATTGTACTATTTTATTATTATTTTTGATTTTTGTATTGTTATTGATGCATTAACGGTTCAGCTGTGCTTTTGTTGGTGTAGCTGGTTACTGTTAAATGCATGTCAAGGAGTAAAAAAGTACAATATACACCTCTGAAATGTAGTGTAGTTATAAGTAGTAAGTATAATGTAGTATAAAATGTAGAGTACTTGAGTAATTGGTTACTTTCCACCATCACAATAAGTATTCACTTCACGTCAATGTGCTATGAAATGTACATAATACACAAGGGCTTACTTTGTTTACTTACTTTAAATACTTTTATCAGTGAGTGAACTTTATAACATGACTGACTTTTTAAAAAAACTTCAAAAAAGGGGAGATCAGATTTGATAGTGTCACAATATCACTTATTAACATCAGTATAGCTCTTTCATGCTTTATCTTTCCCTTTCTTTTCTTGCACATACATACGTGCACATGCACTCCTCCCCCACTAGTTCCTCTTCCACTTTGCTGAACAGTCTACAAAGATACAGCAGTAGGAGGTGGGAGGACTGGTGCTAAATCCAGACACGTGATATATCCGAACCCTTGTATATCCAGCCCCCTCGGCGCTCATGCTTATTTCTCCTTTAATATCCCTTCATTTCCCCTTCCCTGCTCTGTGCAAACTCCCCCCGACACATCTCAGTCAGCTGGCTTTAACCCGTTCCTCACCAAGGAGCTGCTGGTCTTCCCACTTTAGCTTGATGGATACGCTCCTTTGATTCAGATTCCCACAATACACACAAAAACCACAAAGGCACCCACTATATGTTTTTGCAATCTTCATGCATGCTGCCTATACTCTTAACCCTTATCCTTACCGGTTCCCCCAGGGCTTTGTAAATCAATAAAAAGGCTCATGGCTGCACCTTTTCAGCTGGGGTGTACTCCACATTATGGACAGTAATCCTGACCACCCCTCACCCCATCTGAGACATACTGAGACACTCAGTAACACACATACTGCCCCACATTTCAACTGCCAATGGTTACAGGAAAGCAGAGATGGCTATTCGCGTACCTAAATGGAAGTGACTTCATTTCCATCCCTTTATGATATGTATATGTTACAAAAGAACTTGCACATATTCATACGCAAGAGACTTTATATTTCCTCAACTCTTTTCTTGAAAAGACAGCAGCCCTGCCCCCCTCTGCTCTCCCTCTGCCTGTATCCACTCTGCAGTATCTCTCTCTCTTAGGCCAGATCCTCCCTGTCCTCCCCCATATCCCAAAACAATACGCTGGGGGCCCCTGCTCCCACAGACCTGGAGGAACATATGTTTTATTTTTAGAGCTCGCTCCCTCAGCCCACGCTATAAAGTGAAAAAAGAGAGAAGCCCTCCCTCCATATATGGTTTCTGAAAGAGCTGAAGTCAGTGCAAAAAGCATATCACCAACAAAATCCGGCAGGAAAAGCCGTTATCCAAATATTTTCTTCAATTGCCCTTTGATCAATGAGTGGGAAAAGAAACGACTAGAAAAACTACAATATTTTCATAGTTTCTCATAAACCCTGCCCTAGTCTTTCAGTCTCTTTCACTGTCTTCCTCCTCTGTCCTTCCCTTCCCCTCTTTCCAGGAGATGACACATGATTCTCCACACACACACACACACACACACACACACACACACACACACACACACACACGATAACCTGATACAGTGTGTCAGGTTGAGGCACCAGATCAGTAGAAGGGCAAATTATTTGGTTGGGCTCCAGGTGTGAACACAAGCCATGCAGGCCAGCCTCAAGCTGCAGGAGAGGGAAGTGTGACTCTGGAATAAAAGAGTTACTTATTGAAGGAAGTTCAATTTGCCCAGATAGCTCCAACAGTGCGGAAAAACAGTGGGAATAAGGTTATATTTCTTGCAAATTAAAGAGATTCCTCTTTTTTTTGGTTCTTAATAAAAAAGGCTGTCCTTCATCTTCTCTCTCTCTCTCTTTTTTTCTGTTTTCTGGCTGGTCCTACCCACATCCTGCCTGCCACTCCTCCTCACAACACCACTTGTAGAAATTGGCGTGTGGGGTTTCCAACGGAGATGCAGAGTAGACACAAGTCGCACATGTCAAGTTGATCGTAGACAGAGCAGAGCAGTGCACGGTTTCTCTCCCTCTCTCCCTCCCTGCAGGATCCCATTTCCCTGCAGCCCGCATCGCAGCCACACTCTTATGTTGGTGAACCAGATTGATTGTCAACAGACGGGGATGGGAAATCTAGTCTGCCAAGGAGCTCCCTGCCATGGTTCACATTTGGGTTGCTGTTTGTTATGTTTTTCTTTCCTGTGCTCTCTAGGTGTGGATTGATCATATCATTTCATATGTTTGAGGCCTGCTGTGGGATTACTGCGTTTGACATTGTATTTGAAAACGGGCGTCCAATGTGGTCTGCAGCCACATACTAGAAATCAATAAAAAGCTCCATGTCTGTTCAAAACAGTTGCTCCGTTTTTGGTGATCTACACAAGTTTCTCTTCAAAAGAGCGGTCCAAGGTCAGAGTTTATCTGACAACCCCAAACTGAGGATTTAGGATTGGAAGTGACCTCCAGCGACCCCTCACCCAAAACTCAGACAGGATATCCTCCCCACTGTGTCCAGCATTGGACTTAACCCTCCTCGTGCCGTGCCACCACCCCCCTCCAGCACCAGCCCAGTGTGGTTGGAGCAGCAGAGATTTAGACGATGGGTTAGTGAACAGAGGACTGCTGTTTGACGGCTGTTGGCCCATGTAATGGGATAGGGCTGCTGTGGAGCCCTTTAACTACTGCATCACTTGACCTGAAGTCCCCACTGTGAAATATCCAGCTGCGCATGTGGATCGTTTGTGACAGACAGGTTTTATATGCGGAACATTTGATGACATGATGTTCGAAGATTAATTTAATTAAATGAATGATAAGTTAATAGGAAAGATCTGCTTTCAACTGCACTCGCAGTGTGCCGCAGAGTCTGATTCTTGTTACAGGCTTTATAAGGAGAGAGACAGTGGGATTTCCCATCGATACCATGTCCAGTACCTTCTGTCTTCCTGTCCTACTGCGCTTCAGGAACAGCGTTTACCAGTATCGTGGACAACACAGGGAGGTGTTTCTCACCCTGGCTGTGGGCACATCTGTTCCTGGGGACTGTGTGGCACACAAGCTTGTGTCAAGGAAAGGCCAGGCTGGAGAAAACATTCCCGGCTTCAACTTCTGACCCTCTCGCCCCAGTTAACCCCTCGCATTCCCCCTTTCCCCTGCTTGCCTGGGTTCATTACAGTAACCCTTAAAGCTCCAGTCTCCAGCACTGGCTCAGCCTGTCAACACATAAAATGCCCTAGAATTTGCGTTGGAAGGAGGCATCTCAGGTTTTAAGAGACTGAGTGATATTCTATACTTGAGGCATCTGTCTTGGGCACCATTAGACTATGGATATATTATTTATTGCATATTACAGATCCATAGCTATTTTTCTATGTGGAAAAAAAGTAGTGACACCATCTCTGCAACTGTTTTTAAGAAAAGTCCTGGTAGTTTTTTTTTTTTTTTTACTGCAGGTGTTTATTGGCAGCAAATGGCAACCATCAAAGAAATTGATTATATCATCACTCTTTGAAAATGATTTATGCCTGCAAGCATTTAGATTTGCCAGGACCATCATTCATGCTCTCTATTCAATTTTATGTTGTTACATAAAAACTCTGCACCACAATTCACCTAATACTGGAATGTGAAAAGCAGTCATTCCTCAACATTGGGAAAACTTTAAATAAGAGGAGTCACTATACTAGAGGCCTTTTTATCTGTAGCCGTCATCAAAAGCCACGTGAGGAGGAGTTGTACTGGATTCACAGAGGCAGAGAGAAAGATGGGGATTGATAGCGATGGATAGTCAACCAGTGCAGATAAAAAGCCAGGAGAGCTGAGACTCAAACGTGCAGAGGAGACACAACAACTGAAAATGCAAACAGACAGAAGAAATATGCCCTCATGTTTTTCTTTCATTGAGGATACTGAACGTTTCCTCACATACTTGAGGCAGTTTACAATTAACTTGTGGCGTTTGGGATGGTTAATGGTTGTGGTACTGTAGGTTTTAACGTTGAGTGTTGGTGTAAGAGAGAAGATAACTTATTGACAGTTAGGGAGGCTGGGCAGAGAGCCAAAGTCCTTCAGCTATTTTTAGGATGCTGAATGTGTGAAAGTGCACTGGACACAGAATTAATGACACATTGCCAAAATCTGAACCTGTGTCGGATTAGTGGTGACTTGCATTTGTACATGATGTGCACAAGTGTTTTTTTTGCACAGAAGTATATGTATTTAACCAGAGCTTAGAATGCAAAACTCAATATTTAGTATCTTTTTGTGCATTTAATGGTAATGCCTGTGTGTTGGATAGGAGAACTAAAGAGGGAGATGTCAAAAGGATTTGTAGAATCACTGGAAATGGTCCGCTATTTGTGAAAGACTTTCCCTGTGTGTCTTAGCTAGGTCTCTCTCGTGTTTCCTGTGTTTAGATATCAGCCTTGAGAGCAGCTCTTAGCAGTACAAGCAGTATAATTACTGAATATGGAAAAAGTGCCCACTGCTTTACCTCGGTCTGGGCAGCAGCCCTTCACAGAACAACTGAGTAAACTTCTATTCCTTTGGTCTAATTTGCAAGTATGTATCTGGGTGTCTTTACAGGGAAACCCACCCTAAAACTTAATTGCACACTCCTGTAATCTCCCATACTTGAAACATTATTGTAAACAGGACCTCTCTAAGCAAGAATCAAGAAAACCAAGGCACCAGGGACAATGACTGGCAAACTAATCCTCGACAATTACTTATCTTGTTTGATTTTTTTTTAAAACCTCAATTAGTTTGGTTCAAAAGTTCAAAAAAAAAAATCTTCCGGCATTTATATCGGCAGGAAATCATCAAACATAATGTGACACTGCTCACAATGGAACTTTGCTATTTATAGTTAATGGGTCGGCTTGAGGGATTATAAAGTAGATGCAGCCTCTGAGGCATTTGATCTCTACAGTTTAGTTCAAACTAGAAAGAAACACATGATAGACTCAGGCTTGAGACCTGAATATGCACTTGCAACAGTCTACCAGTTCACGGTCTATATAAATTCATAATCCAAGCATTTTTGCTTTAAGGTGATGTATACATTCTTCATAAAATGTTACTGAATCACATTAGCACACACAGTCACTACTGCATGCGTTCTTTCCTCTGTTAGCTATAATTAACCAAAGGTAACTGATGCCGTGAATAGACAAAACATAGAAAAATCGTTCTGCTTTTGAGATGAATCAGCAATTTCATCTCAGATACATTACACTAAACTCTGCTCATGTCAACATGAGATAGCATGTCAACAAAGTTAGTTTAATCTGGGTGTGTTTAGGAAAACTATATAAACTGTGTATGCGTGTCTGCCTGTGTGTCGTCTCACGTTTCCTCCATTCAGGCCGTTGCTAGGTGCCGTGACATTCGTGGATGCAAAGGGTGAACCCTGCGAGGAGTAGGGCTGTATTTTATTTCTGCACCATCCCCCTACCCCAAACACACATCCTCACTCACACACTGTATACCACAAACTCCCCTTGGGCTTGGCCTGCTCACCAATACTTCATCATCAGGAACAATATATACACTCCTACCACAACTAATGATCTCTTTTTCTAATTAGAGAAAGCAGAGGAGTTTCTGATTTTACGAGGCAGGTTATTTCACCCGTGAAGAAAGGTTTTAGCATGACATCATTGCAAACTGCTCTTGAAAACTTTGTTCCTTCACTACTACAACTGTTATAAGGAATAATCCCTCCTGATGCCCCAACCCCCGCCCCACCTGCAGGAGTGTAGTGGGGCCCAGAATGGAGAGGACAAGCCGTTCTGCTGCCTTGCTGCCAAAGGTACTTTACTCCAAGGAACTGGGGAGGGGAAGGACACAGTTTGCATGTCTGGCCAGATATCTCAACATGTGTGTGTGTGTATACGTGTTCAAAGTACACTTCAGAAACGATGCCAACACTGACACTGGATGACTTTCCCAGTGTCCTCTTGTAACCAAATGCGATGAAAACCATTCAGTTGTCACTTTTTGAACACAAACACAGAAACATCGCTGTTTATCCAACACGGCCTACCTTCATGCTTTGTCACTTGGCATGTCCTTTTTTCATCCTCACTCATCATCCTCCCAGCTGCAACTGTCATTTGCTACAGTCAGCAGTTCACATCAAACAAAGCCCAAGGCAGAGCAACAAAAGAGAGAAGACAGTGGGCAAACAAACTGGGAGGCAGACTAAATAACTGCGGCTTGTCTGATGCGTGAGGGAAACACAAACCAGTGGTGTGTGTGTGTGTGTGTGTGTGTGTGTGTGTGTGTGTGTGTGTGTGTGTGTGTGTGTGGCTGTGGCTCTGCATCTGTTTATATGTGAACTTGTGTGTGTGTCATGTTGGCAGCAAACATGAGAAACAAAAGTGTCTCAGCTCCATGCATTTCCCTGAGACTGCAGCGGTTTTTGGCATTCAAACTTAATGCAGGTGTCAGTGCAGTCGTCTTTGTGAAGCTGTCATTGTGTGTATATCGTCTATGTCATCTCTGTGAATAAATAAACTTTGAAAAATGTATGCAAGCGTGTGCATGTGTGTATTTCCTTGTATCTTGTATTAACAAGAGTCTGTGTGCAAAGTCACAGCAATGTCATAACTTGTACTTCAACACACATCACTCGGTTTTTAACAGCGAGTGGAATCTGACCAGAGCTCACATGGTTTGCAGACTCGTCTACCATTATGGAAGAAAGAAAAGAATTCCCAGAATGTTAAACTAATCCTTTACGATAAGATACTCAGCAAAGATCTGTTATTGTCCCTTTTATGTGAAATCTTTACATTGCATTTACATTTTTAATGTTGCTGCCATTAAGTACTTCAATTGGTGGTTTTTTGTTTCCATCTTGGCCATTATGCCGTTGGAAAGGAGATTTTTTAAATCTCAGTGGGACTATCCCGGATGTTTATAGGTTGAATAAAAAAAAGGAAAAAAGCCACAGTTGCTTGGTTTTGTAGCATTCCCATCACCCTGTGCCCTCAGCTCAATTTGTTGCTGCGTCCACCCTGAAGTGTGAGTGGTCCAACAGGTTGTAGCAGCTGTCTTGGACACAGTTGAGCTAACACTGGGGGGAGATCTTCAGAGGTGGCATCCTAGTCTGGGCATCCCCAGCTGGCCTTATTATCAGTTGGGATTGGTCCTCACCAGCAGGAGGTCATACCATTGTATGGACACCTGAGAGCAGGCTGCTTTAATAGCCCTGTTTACAGCAGCTCTCCCGCCACTATGTAGGGACACCAGGTTCCCATAGGTGCTGGCCAAAATAAACACCTCTCTTAGAGTCCAACTTTAGAATACAATCCTGCTGAATTCCCCAGCTTCTAACACACATTTTCAAACCAGCCAGTCAGCGTTGATCGCTACCGTTTTGTGTTCAACGCATAAATAAAGCCATCAAACAAAACACGACAGATTCCTTCATCCTTCTTCACGACAAGTAGCACTCAGCCATGATAACAGATCAGCAACACTATCTCTTGGAAACATCTGGGTGTGAGTCATGACTTGACCCCTGTTTGTGAGTGCGAGTGTGGTTGTGGGTTTGGCAGTTTATGCGTGTGAGACTGTTAAGTGTTAATGTGTGTTCTCGTGCTCATACCCTCAGCACATGTCCTATGCAGCGTAGCCTTCAGTGGCACCCCTATGGAAAAATACACACAATGCTAATGGGGGCAGAGCAAAGCACAATCTGATCCCAAAAAACAATCCCTGTGAGAAACAAGGCCATCATGGGTCTCCACCTGTGAGTGTGTTTTTAATAGAAGTTGGAGGAAGATAGAGAGAAACAGCTTGACCTTTTGCAACGTGTGTGTGTGTGTGTGTGTGTGTGTGTGTGTGTGTGTGTGTCAATGGGATTTAAGTTGAATATAAAGAAAATATATCTCATCCATATCTTATTTTTTAGCTTTGTTTCAGTTGTTTGCAAATCTGATCTGCTCATCGACCAAAAGATGATTCATTTTTATTATTAATTTCATTAATAATTAATGTACAGGTTCAATGCCTTTTGGCAGGATGGCAGAATAAAGTTAAATGATTGTTCAAGAGAGTTGGAGAACAGTTCATCAGTCAAGCTGAAGGTCATGTGTGAGAAGCAGGGATCCATTGCTGAGCTTTACCTGACATCTAGTGGTCAGTTGTGATATGACTCTGAAATTGCTGCTGCTGCAAACAACGAAAATATTATTTAGTTAAAATAAAAAGTGTATTGCTCTTATGAGTCACATTTCATCTTAATTAATAATGATTTAATTTTTCCATCAACACGTAACTTATCAGTCTCAACAAACTATTTAATCCTGTATTGACTCGTATGTAAAATGTTAAGTTATTTTTTTTTATTTTAAAGACATTAATTCTGTTTCTTACCTGGTAACAAGTCAGCCCTCTTTGTGAATAGCTGTAATTCACCCTATTCACATGATGAAAAGAAGGAGATTGTAGGGCTTAATTTGTATATTTTGCAGCAAAACCATGACTTAGTGTGCGGTTCAGCGTTGGAAAGCCTGAATTATATTTGCTAGGTATTCTGCCTCTGATTGCTCGTTAATCAGTTTATCACTTGAGCCTTTGCGTTATTCTTACCCCAGATGTGTGGTTTAACCCCGACCAGACCTTATTAGGGCTCCTCTGAACCAGTCTGGTTACTATAAGGTCAAATATAATAGGTCAATCGGGAAACAGATGGCAGACCAGTCTAACCACGATCCTCACGTCTATAAGCTAGCAGATATGAGAGAGGGTGTGCATGTGTTTGTGTGTGTTATCTGAAGACAACAGAGCAGCAGCTATCAGACATTTGGTTCTAAACTCTTTCACAAACCTTGCAATAGTCTAACAGCGATAACTCTCGGAAGAAAAGAACATAATGCTGCTAGATTGCGGTATAACCTTTAATTAATGTACGATAAACAGCATAAAACATAGCATGAGTGTAGGAAAATTTAAAGTATAAATTGCAATGTAGCTTGTTTGAGAATATCTGTTAAATATGGATCACTCTACACTAACAATAAGAAGACTTTGTGTATATCAGAACCCTTGAGGAATAATTTGATTTCCGCTGCAACAGAGATAAATAACTAAACCAAATCATTGTTGTGCCTTTCTGTTGTCAGTCAGATTGGTTTCATTTTGCAGCACCCAGACCACATGACAGGCAGTTTCCCTCACTAGATCTGATGTCATACTTGACTCTCCCATGTCATTTTCTTCTGTTTGCCATTGTCTTCTGCAGATATATATGGTAGTTTCAGGGGGAGAGCCAGCGGCAGGGAGCTTATAAACTGACAATCTGATTTGATTGAAAACACTGTAAATCCCACGCTGGCCCAGGCATTCAATCTTGCATCATCACTGAAACACTGCCGTCCCATAAACCCACTTCTTAATCCCAAAGCCCTTTTATTTTGTGGTCAATGTGCCACCCATTGCCACAAATCCCCCTCTGCCTCAGTCTCGCCCCACCCCCACCCCCTGTGTTTATGTGTGTGTGCATGGGGATGAGTCTGAGTTCAGATACAGCTTGGATCATCATCTTGCTATACTTGTTTTTGTGAATACACTGGCTTGAACAGAGTGCCTGCACAAGGTCAGGCAAACAACCTGCTTGTTTGCTGGGATTGTCATTCTACACGGTTCTGCTGCTGATACAGGATATCAAACTTCCAGCCTGTTTTTGGGGTTCAAGTTCAGATCTGCGTTCCTGGAGAGAAAGACTTCATAGCCACCTCCTAGCGCAGTGCACTCCGGTTGGCAGCCACAAAAAAATGTGCCAAAGGACGATATAAGACGCAGAAGAAGAAGAGACGAGGATTAAATCTTCATTTCACTGATGAAATTATCCACAACGCAGATGGAAAATTGTGTTTTTTGACCAGATCTACAAACATGTGGAGATTGGAGACACCTTCATATTCTTTTTAATTGGAAAAATACCATCACTCTGCAGCGGACTGAAAAAAGTTTTTCCCCCTTCCTGTCACCTCCTGCATCCAGACTCCTGGGGACGCAACATAAACCCACTTCATCTGGTCTAGCACTCTGCAATCTGCTAGTTGACACATTCTATAATGCAGGAGCCGCACCGTTACATGACGGCCATGTAAAACCATTTTAAATCATATAAAAGAAGAAGTGCGCGCTCTCGGCGAAGCATCAGCACCAGCATCCGATGCGCGTCCCCGCCCCGGTAGAGGCTGCCCGAGATCCCGGGAAGAGGAGTTGGAGCTGCGCGAGTTAAAGTTGGGCTAAAGGGGGATGAGAGGATGCTGCAGGCACAATCTAGGATCTAATTAACATAGCCTGTGCGAAGAAACGTGTCCTAAGTGAAGGATGACTTGCAAAATACTGAGCATATGCCTCTTATTTCTGGGTTTTCAACATTGCTCATCACGTAAGTCTTGTGAAACAGCAACTGTTCATCTATTTTCGGCTGCTAGAATATTATGAAAATATGTCAAAGTGTCTATACCTGCCGTATCTGCATATTGTTTAGCATCTGATCAGGAAAAAGTTGCAATATGAAATTCGGTTATTCGTGCAAAAATACCACTGGAGGGCAAAATGTAGCCTGAGGGTGTTGAGATCATTGAAGGGCAACACACGTTTGCGATTCGGACAGATAGCCTTAAAGCTCAGTTCATTTAAGTTGGCGGCTATTGTGATTTCAGCAGAGCATTATGTTTTTCTTATGGCACAAATCAAAGTGTGGAAGCACGCCGCGTCCGTCGTGCGGGAGGTACGCATGCTTAGCACTGCACAGTCTGCATTGCAGTACTTTCGCTCAGCCAGCACGCAAGTTTCTGCACCGTGTGCTTTCAACTTCTCTTCAAAGGACGATGCTGCTCGAGTCTGTTTGCTTTGTAACACAATAATAATAATAATGCTAATACCGTGCATGTTGTTGTTGGGTGGAAATCCGCTGAATGCATGATCAATGTGTCGGTTTGGAGAGCAGGGCACGGCGTCCTGACCGGGACCAGCCCACTGCAGTACTTTTTTTTGGGGAGGGGAAGCCCTCGTTGCCAACACCTGAACATAAATTCCTGCATCCTGCTGCGTGCACAAGACGAGCGCGCATTCACTTGGCAGGGAAATCATTATCAGTGTAAGATCAGTGAAGGAGTCGTGTGGAGGGCTTATTTGGACGGAGGTGGGGTTGTGTTTGGGGCTCAAATTGAGTTAGGGGAAAGGTGCCATCTAGCCGCCTGTCACAGAGCTTATGTGGACACTAATAAGCGTCATGCGTGATGTCAGTGGGAGGACTTCACAGGGACCTGACTGTTAATCAACCCTGGAAAGTGCATAGCGTGACTCATTCGTTTTTTGTGTGTGTTTTTTTTAAAAATATCAGTAAGAGATCAAGGAAGGATGCTTTGCCACGTGACTTCTTCTAGACATAATGCATTTCCAAGCTGAACCAGGTTTACAGTATGGGCTCTGGGAGTCAGTGCATCCCCTTTACATACATAGTGTGCACATTTCTGAGTTCCCTCTGTGAAGTTATTGCAGGGAAATATTATTCCCGAAAACGCATGATGCGGCCGATTAGAAGCTCTGGGAAGTGAATGGTGCCATCTCATTGTAGTCTCATTAAAGTGAATGAACAGGGACAGCTGCAGTTGAGTGGGAGTTTGTAAACGTCACTGGATCATCTAATGCTATCCTGCAAGTGGGGGCCTGTGGGTTTGACTCCATCCTGTTGTTACTTTATTGGCCAGGCTGACTGCATACTGTATCTGCTTTGTGGAGATGCACAGTAGAGCTCTGTCAGATTAAAATGGAGCCTGAGATCCCAGAGCACAGTGACCCAGCCTGGGGCGGGACTGAGGCTCACTCAGTAAGTTGTAGAGGAATTCATATCTAGCAGAGAGCAGATTGCTCTGTGTGGGAACTCGGCCTTCCCGGAAAATAGAAAATAACCGTTTGAGATCTGAATTTAAGTCTCAATCTGATACTGATGTGCTGTATGGCAGGCACCACCCACTGTGGTGCCTGCCTGGGTATGAATTATTGATTTTAAGCCCTTTAACAAAGCATGCTATATTTTTGGTACCCCCTTTTCTGCTGCAGCGTTCGCAGTTCAATACATTGTTCTTGGGCATCTGCATTCACACAGACAGACGGAGTTTGCTGCCTGAATCCTCAGCTGTCACGCATCGCAGCCTAGTGACAGGCAGAAGAGGTGCCTCTCTGCATATTGTATGTAACCAGCAGTAATGATATGTCGGTCCAGACAGAGCAGCCACGCTTACAGCAGACTGATGATTCAGCAAGAGCGGTGGTATAGAGCTCTCACAGCCCCTTAATGATAAATGGAGGAAGAGAGTTCTGTGTGGTGCAGAGAGAGAGAGAGAGGGGGGGGGGGGATCACAAGGAGAGGGGTGACTGGATGCTCAGGCTTCAGGTACACTTTACTGCATCATGACAACACCCACACAGAGAGGCAGAGAAGTAAAAAAAAAAAAAAAGAACATAGTAAGATGTTGAGCCAGAGTGTGAGGTAATGGGACGCAGTGAGAGCAAGACAGATTGGATGATTTAATGTAAAAAAAAAAAGAGAGACAGGACTTAGATTGATGTGAAGGAAGCTGTAAGGAATGTTGAATAGGTGGGGGTGTAATGTGTGTGACAATAAGGAGGAGCCAAGGTGCTTGCATGGCCTGGGTTAAACCTGCTCTAGTCTGGGGCGGAGCCGCTGTCCACATTCAATAATAAATTCCTCTCCTCTACAATTTATTGATGAATTAAAACAAACCAATATACCATAAGCCATTAGTTGCAAATGAGCTTTGCCTGTCTAAGTAACTGCACCACAGAATGGCTATTTTAGCAGTGGATCCTTTGAAATGGCTCTTCAGTGTAGCAATGGAGTGATGCAGCAGAGATGCGTTTTCTTTCATCTGCAGCACAGCAGGAAGTTGCGTATGATAAAGATGGTGAGAAAGCCTCTCAGCCTGGCAGCCAGAGGCAGAGAGTCAAGGTCACATTTCACTTGCTCAGCACATTTCGTCCACCTGAATGTGCAGCGTGTCCTTGCATAAAATATGACACAATGCTCATGTGACTAAGAAAGAAAAGGGTGTATTTGTGCTGCATAACGACTCAGAGATGTTTCATGTGTTATTTAAGGTAGTGTAGGCAGTGGATGAAAGCTCTCCACTTCCTCATTTCTGCATGATTTGCTGTGATCACTCCGTCTTCTGCTCCATGACGAAGCTACTTCAGATTTGGGCCTATGCAGCAGTCTCTCTCATCCTGCTCCTTCTGCAGCCTGCATACTAAATCTGCTAATGGGAGGACAGGAAATACAATGCCAGAACTCCTGTTAACAACCCTAAAAGTTTAGAGAGGATTATATATATCAAGGGAGAAGGAGGAGAAAGGTCGTGGAGCTGCTTTTTTTAGTTCGTCCTGTGCACACTCAGATTAAAAACGACAGTATTTCTTTGCATCTGCTTACCTTCAAGTGAACCCCAATCCCAATAGTTTTAGCCTATCTATAATAATCTTTTTGGAGTGGTAAAGAGAACATTTGGCACTTAAAATGAGACAGTGTTTCTCTTGCAGCTTGAGGTGAGGGCATTGCGCATTTATTCGCAGCAGTGACACAAGTAAGATTAGGAAGAATTATGGTCAGTTTTAATAGCCGCGGCCTGGGGAGCGAGCCGGAGCAGATGTGCGATGGTCCTATCGGTCTCATAACCACATGCTGAAGAGCAACGCGACAAAAGGGCCAGTCTCAGGATGGCTTTAATGTCTGTGTCACTGCATGTACAAAATGGCACAGAAACACACATGCACCGAAGAGCACTGCTAACACATGCCCACAAAGACATTCATGTGACGCAGCAACATCCTGCCTCTGCAACACTCAACAACAGGGGACCAGACCTCTTTTGAAATGGGAAGGTGGTGGAGCCGCATGACATTCACTAGTTTTTCACAGAGATGTGCATAATCAGGAGCTGTTGGTCTCAATCCACCACTCGTCCCACCCAGCCTGTGAAGAAATTAAGATGCAAAGATGATGCAGGCTTAAGAGTGACAATTTGTTTGGCTTATAAGTCTTAAAAAGGAGGAACTGTGCTTTACTGTGGAAAATGAATCCGTGACCTCACTCAAACTAAACGTGTTTGTGCTTTACTTTGAATTTAATTGGATTTGTTTTTATGTTTAATGGGGCATGCACTAGAATCTAATTAAAATTGTGTAGCTTTGCCAGTCTTTGTTGCCCACAACCCTATCCTTTTGAAAGTGATGTATGAATGCTACATAATGACAAGTCCTTTTTTAATAACTCCCGACCTTGGTGTCTTCCTTCCTTGTTACTGCAGGAGAATGTGTTGATCCGCTGATCTCTGGGCTCTACGCCTCCTCCTTCCTGGCCTCCTCCAGATATAACTTTCTTTATTCTGCTAATTTTGCCAAATTATATGGTAAGTTCCTAATTGTAGTACTGTTGAGTAAATGTATTTCACGCCATGCACCTTGCAGACCTTTCTAATGGCAGATTATTATGGCCATTTAAGTTATAACAGCATTCTCACGGTGGCATGAAATTACATTGACAGTCACTGTAATATCGGTACGGAAGCCTCACTATTAACTTCTTTTTGTTTTAACTTTAGCACACAAATAAGGACCTCAGATTTATATTAATTTAGCATTAAAAGAACAATTATAATGACTGTGGGAATTGATTTGGGAAATCTTGCTAGCAGCTAACATATTGAGGCCTACAGTATAATTTGCTACAATTTGCTTGATAAATAAGCAATATATTGGATAATCTTGAATACTAAAGGTTTTCTTATTGCAGAAAAAAACCCATAAAACCTAAGCAGCTTTTTAGAGTTCCCCACTCTGCATTTGAGTCCAAGATGGCTGCCTGTTACAAGTTCAGTTGATACCACAATTGCTTTCATCACGATTTCTGCCCTGTCAAACTGGATCTGTCAGCCCTCCAGTCAAACACTCCCCTTTCTCCCCCTCAGGCAGCAGTGGCTGGTCCCCATCCGCCAGGGACAGACAGCCATGGCTGCAGGTAGACCTGGGCAGGAAGTATCGACTGGTGGCCATCGCCACCCAGGGGACCTTCAACTCATATGACTGGATCACCAAGTACACCCTGCTCTATGGAGACCGACCAGACTCTTGGACGCCATACATCATGGATGGAGGCAACTCTGTAGGTGTCACTGAGCCAGGATGGTTGGGATGGGTGGGATGAGAGCCATAACCGGGATGAGGCGGGGATTAACGAGTCAAATGTAATCTTTTCAGACGATTTAGTGGGTGTTCTATTAGATTCATTGTCACTGGCACAGAAACAAAGACAGCACAGCATATTATCTCGTTCAACACTGATGAAGCTAATCTCATCATCAGTTCATCTCCAGTCCCTTAATAATGTTCTGACACCATTGCAGTGACTCAATAACTCTCTCCCCTATTTCCTCAACTGTTTGCAGACGCTGCCTGCGAATTGGAATTATTATCAGGTGAAGAGGAACGTCTTCCATTACGCCTTTACTGCTAAACACATTCGTCTGCTGCCTCTGGCCTGGAACACAGAGAACGGAGGAAAGATCGGTGTGAGGCTGGAGCTGTATGGCTGCTCTTATGGTAAAAATGACTAATGGGCGCTACCCAGGGATTTACCGTCTCTGATTCACATCCAGGGATGCTCTACAATCCCAGGGATTAATAATATTTGGTAATATGCCACTAAATCTAAGTGCCAGATACGCCCAATATCGCCTGCTTCATGCAGGAACATCATACACTATAGATGCAAACACATCTGATGAGCTCCAGGAAATGAGCCATGCAGCATTTACACAGATAATCCTTAAACCCTGAAGGACAAAAAAAAAAGAAAGAAAAGCTACATAATACGATTGTGAATTTGGAAATAGTGAATCCATTTTGAAATTTTGTCCACAGATTCCTATGTGTTACAGTACAACGGGGATGACTCAGTGGTCTACATGTACCCAGAAAAGAGGTCCCGTACACTACACGACCACATCGCCATAAACTTCAAGACTCTGGAGCAGGACGGCCTGCTGTTACACAGTGAGGGGATTCAAGGTGACCTCTTCACCTTGGAGCTGAAGAGAGGCCGTCTTTACCTGCACATCAGCCTAGGTACAGCCGGGGTTGTTTGTTGGATAAATAAAGTTGTATTATTATTATCATTATAGTTCAGCATTTATACTCAGTTTTACAATTCTTAGAGCTGATTTTGAGAATGTGTTATCACTTCTATTCCCCCCTTTGCTTTACCTTCTGTTTTTCAGGAAGCAGTGTAATACACAAAGTCGACGGCCGGACTACACTGAGTGCTGGCAGCCTTCTTGATAATCTACACTGGCACTATGTCACCATCAAGCGCTCCGGTCGACAGGTGAACTTCACAGTGGACAGTCAAACAGTCAGCGCCATCTGTAAAGGAGAGTTTACACACCTGGATCTGGATACGCAGGTACCTCATAGAACAGATAATATCTATACAGTATGAAATGTAACTGAAGGCTGAGGTGAGTAAAGCATGTGATCAATTAGCTCAAAACATTTACTAAATGCTTCTTTGGAGGATACTTCCAAATGTTTCGTACTTACAAGTTGGAAGTGAATTTGTAAAATCTTTCATTCAAATATTATTTTTCCTCATGTATTGACATTTGCCTTTGTTTTCTGGTTAATGATGATGACTGAGTGGCTTTATATCTTATCCTAGTTATATGTAGGAGGTGTCATTGAGCAAAATTTGCCTCACCTGCCCACCACACCAAATTTCCGGGGCTGCCTGGAGAACGTCTTCATCAATGGTGTCAACATTATCAACAAGGCTCAGAGAGAAGAACCTGAAATTCGCATCCCGCGAAAGGTGGGGCTTTATACAAACCATCACACAACATCCCAGTTATGTTTGGGATGATCACTTTATGTTTTTGAGGTTATGTTTTCAGATCCATGGCTCAGGTTACAGCATGGTTGAGAGAATGTTGCCTGCAATTAAATGTCTCAAAAACAGTCAGTATGTTCTTTTGTAAAACCGATAAACCCAATAGTGACCATCACATTATTGTAGCGGGAGAAAAATTACAGGTTGTGAGTGAATTTAAATATCTCGGGGTGTTAATTGATTCAAACCTTTCCTTTAAGGCACATGTAAAAAAAAAACCTGCAAAACTAGAAAACTCAATATTCTCAATCATATACTCAATCACAATACAAACAAGCAATTAAAAAAAAAAAAACTTAAAACACTTAAAAAACCTAAAAACCTAAAAAAATATTTTAATGTATGCTTGGTTTTTAAGGTCACTCACAATCAAGCTCCACCACCACTTGCTGCTTACATTAACAGAAGTGTTATTGTGTTATTCCGATGTGAAAAAGCACTTTTAGTCAGTCAGCCTGGTCTGTCAAAAGTGCAAGAGAATAGAATTGAATCAATACTGTAGTAATCAGCGGCTTGTTTTCACTTTAACTGAGGCCTGATTTCTATTTCTTCCCTGCAGAAAAAGATGCATTATGCCTGCAGGGACATGCTGCTCAAACCAATGACTTTTGCTGGACCCAACAACTACCTGCAGGTGCCAGGATTCTTCAGGAGACCTCGCTTGTTTGTCAAGTTTAAGTTCCGCTCATGGGACTACACGGGGCTGCTCATGTTCACACGCTTTGCTGATGACTTAGGTGCCCTCGAGCTGGGCTTAAGCGAAGGACAGATCAACGTCACCATATTTCAACCTGGAAAGAAGAAACTCCAGTTCGCTGCAGGTGGGCTTATGAAATGTTAGATTGTGTAAGATAACATTTAAAGATTTTAGATCATATGATATTTCAGAACAGTACATAAGAAATGGAGGTGTTTTTATGGAGGGGTTTTGTTTTAACTTTGTTTAGAATAATTAATTATGTTACAATTTCTGGTAGGAATATTGATTTTGCATTCCTCAAAACAATATACACAGATTCAAAATCTATAGGCCTTTTACCAAATAAATACAATTAACAATAATTATTATAATTTATAAACACACAATTCATATGTTCTCCTCGAAGCCAACACACCATTAAAAAAAACAAATAACAGAAATTTTACATTGCTGAATGTAAAACTTCAACCAACCTCAACAAAGACAAAATGAAACTAACCAAAACTTTCTTGGTCAGCTCTTAATAAATGCTTAATTCCTCATGTTGGGCATGAAAAGAAATAGCCGTTATGCAGCAGACTACCAGATTGAAAAACTAAGCAATTAATCCTATAACCTTAAACCTGGTTTGGTCAACTGGGCAATTTAGAAGCAGAGGACACACGTCAGTCAAAATCCTCTGAATGAAGGACTCAATCCTCTGGAGAACTTGGAGGATCCTCAACATTGCTCTAGTCATCCAGAGGGATTCACTGACATCCCTGAAATTCAGCTGTTGAAAGATCCTCCCTTGACATTGAGAAACACCCACTGTTCAGTAATTTCTTGCAATTTTTCTCAGGTTTTTGGTTTTACATGGGCAAAAAAAACACCTACCTACAAACCCATTAGGGCTTTACACAGTTGACTCTCATTCACTCAGACTATCAGACTGGCAATGATGAATGATACATTATACATGAGCTATACTGAATCTGATGAAACAGCATGACGGGCATTTCTCCATGTTTCTAGGTTACAGGTTAAATGATGGTTACTGGCATACAGTAGATTTGGCAGCCAGAGACAACCTGCTGACCCTCACAATTGATGAGGAGGAGGGCTCTCCACTGAAGATTACCAACCCTTTCACAGTTCGGACCGGAGACCGCTACTTTTTTGGAGGTGAGGTTATGACAATTGTCGACTGCCGCTGAAATTAACTCACAAATATGTTCTGTTTGATTCATACATTTGCTTTCCTGCACTCAGGTTGTCCAAAAACCAATAACACAATAAGGAAGTGCGAGACCAAGCTGAACCGCTTCCATGGTTGCATGCAGCATATCTTCATAGACAACGAGCAGCTTGATATTGACATTATTCTGCAACGACAGTGGGGGCGCTATGCTGAACTGTTGCTGGGCACGTGTGGCATCACTGACAGGTAAGAAATAACACCTATCAGGTAACAAAGTGTACATGAATGATATGTGTGAATTTATCGTAGGAAAATGGAATGAGGAACTAATAAATACGGTACATCAAAACTATCTTCTCATGTCATTTGAATGGTAAAGTCACCAACTCTATACCCCAAGGTGTCAAAAGTACAGACATTCTATACTCAAGTAGACGTAGGGATACTAGTATTCAAGCTGACTCTGGTAAAATTAGAAGCACTGATTCTAATTATTTACAAGTAAAAGTGAGAAAAAATACAGGCTTTGAAATGTACTCAAAGTATAAAGTAAAAAAGTATCACTTTGAAGGCCAAAATTAACTCACAGTCAGAAATAAAATGTAAAAAGTATCCCTGTGAAAGACTGGCTGTTTTTGCACGACTAACTGAATCTTGTATATTAATATGAAAAAAAGTAATCGATAATTGAAAGAAAAGTCAGAACTGTAAAGAATTTCTTCAAGTGAAGGCTTTTCTCAACAGAAAATATGTTTTTGCTTTTCTGCTGACTCACTCAGGCAGTTTGATTGACAGACGGTTCATCCAATCAGCTGCCAAGTAGTCTTTGAAAGTGCACGCCCTCTCCCCAACAGTTTCCAATGACGTGTAACAAACAAACAACTAACCCAGAGAAAAAGAGAGAATGGGGAATCGAAAGAAAGAAAATGACTCACTTCATGAAAGTCTCAACTTCGTTACATCAAAACGCTCAGTAAACGCATACCTCTTGTTCACAGATGTAATCCAAATCCATGTGAACATGAAGGCAGATGCATCCAGTCCTGGGATGATTTCATCTGTCTGTGTGAGAACACAGGCTATAAAGGAGAAGTGTGTCACATGTGTAAGTGCTAACCTTATTATAATAAGAATTTCTTCACAGTTGATTACTCTTGGCCCATACCATTTTTCTTCCTTATAATAACAAATTGATCATGTCACTTCTCGGACAGCGGTATATAAAGAGTCATGCGAGGCCTACAGACTCAGCGGCAAGTATTGGTCTGGGAACTACACCATCGATCCTGATCTCAGTGGACCGCTGAAACCATTTGAAGTGTATTGCAAAATGAAGTGTAAGTAATCACTAACAGATTACAGCTGCATCCGCATTGTGTGTTTAGTGTTTTTCCCGGATCTCCGTGGGTTGTTGATGAAAAATTGGAGTCAGATCGTGTTTTTGTAATGACATGTGTGCTGGAGTTTCATGGGGAATTAAGACTGTAAAACAAGATATGTCCAGCAGTTTCTCCCTCTCCTGTTTGTGTTGGGAAATTGTGCATTTTCTTTTTCTTATCTTACTGTTCACATGCATTGCTTTTCATTCTATTCATATTCCCTCCATCTTTCTCTTTTAACATTTAATCACTATGACCCACATCTGTCATGCCTCTACACAGCATATAAAGCTTGGACAGTGATTCTGAATGACCGCGAGGCTGGTACCAAGGTGACTGGGAGTTCAATAGATCGGCCGTACATAGGAGATGTCAACTACTGGAATGCCACCTGGGATGAAGTCACTGCTCTAGCCAACATCTCCATGTACTGCGAGCAGTGGATTGACTACTCCTGCTACAAGTCCCGTCTCCTCAACACCCCCAGTAAGTCGGTTTCTTCATTTGGGCGTGTGCTCATGGGAAAACAAGAAAGCCAGTAAACTCACACACTTCATCTTTCTCAAAATAGATGGAAGACCTTTTGGCTACTGGATTGGTCGGAACAATGAGAGTCACTATTACTGGGGTGGAACATTCAGAGAGGTCCAAAAGTGTGGCTGCGCTATCAACCAAACCTGCACGGATCCCAAGTTTCAGTGCAACTGTGATGCTGACTATAGACAATGGTGAGACAGACATGCAGTACATTGTGCAGGTTTAGTGTCTGCGACACTGATAATTAAGTCCAAACATCTGCACTGTGGCTTCTCAGGTACTCCGATAAGGGCTACTTAGACTTTAGAGACCATCTGCCTGTGAGGAAGGTGGTAGTCGGGGACACCAACAGGACCGGCTCAGAAGCACAAATCACCGTCGGACCCCTCCGCTGCCACGGCGACAGTGAGCTTAATAAATTATGGGTTGTGCTCAATGCCCAGCTTTGTTGAGAGGGTTGAGATTTGTTACATTTCAATGTTTTTCCAAAGGAAACATCTGGAACACCATTGCCTTCACCAAGCCCACCTACATAACCTTCCCAACCTTCAGGCCTGGCTCCAGTGCCGACATCTCCTTCCACTTTAAAACCTATCGAGACCACGGCGTGTTCTTGGAGAATTCTGATGACCAACTTCGAAACTTCATACGGATAGAGATGAATAGTGAGTTGACTCATCTGCTACCAGGGAACTATTCTTCTCATGCAACATGATTTATCTAAGAATAACTGTAATTTCTTGCCATCTTTTCTCTTCCAGCAACCCATAACCTTTTGTTCGTATTTATGGTTGGCGATGGCATCGTCAATGTGACACTACGGTCCCCTGTGCCACTCAATGACAATGAGTGGCACTTTGTTCAGGCCGAGATTAATGTGAAGCTAGCCCGGATCAAGGTTGATTATCAGCCCTGGGCTGTCACACATTTTCCAGGTCAGACTTTCGTCACCATGAAGTTTACCCATCCTGTCCTTGTAGGTAGGTTGATCTGAGGCGCACATGTACATTTGGCATGACATACAGTGGACTTAATGTTTCTTCTCAAAACTTAAAGATGAATAACCACTGATACGAGTTTTCTCTGTATTAGGTGCAGCCAACCGCACCCTCAGACCCTTCTTGGGGTGTCTTCGAGGGTTGCGGATGAACGGTGTTCCACTTGATCTCGAGGGGAAAGTAAATGAAGAACAGGGTATAAGGCGGAACTGTACTGGAGAGTGTCTCAATACTACCCTACCGTGCCGAAACAGCGGCCAGTGTATAGAGGGCTACGCTTCCTACACTTGCGACTGTAACAACACAGCTTTTGATGGTTTCTACTGCCATAAAGGTGAGTTCATGCTTGTTTCTCTAGCCCTGACACAAACCTTCACGTAGTAACCAACATTATCTGTCTAATTCCACAATGATCCTTTGTAAGACATCGGGGCCTATTTTGAGATTGGCTCCTGGCTGAGATACAACATACGAAAGAAGCCTATAACAGATGAAGCAGCATGGGCCAACTGGATCGACCCGCATTACGACAACTTCAGCCTCGGCTACAATGACACAGCAGATGACATTGAGTTCAGTTTCAGCACCGTTTACACACCAGCCGTGTTGCTCTACATCAGCTCCTTTGTCCAAGACTACATTGCCATCATCCTCATGAATGACGGTAAGAGAAGCTTAGAAACTATCTGTCGGAGAATGTGAAAGCTTCTACTTCTGTTAGAGACTTTAATCTATCCAGTAGTTGATGTAAATCAAGTAAAAAAAAAAAAACGGTATTTGCTACTGATGTCTTTTGTTTCCTCTATAGGTAGTGTTGATCTGAGGTACAAGCTGGGGCTCATAACACACAAGTACCAGCTGACTCACAGAAACCTGGCAGATGGATATCCTCACTATATCAACATAACCAGACACAACAGAACCATCAAAACACAGGTTGATGCTGGTTTTTATCTTCAATCAAATAATGTTGTCAAGAAAAGTCATAGACCTTTGTACACACCACTTATCTTAGTAACCTTATCTTTGCCATACCCACAGGTGGATTACATGGAGCCCATAGTGGAAAAGATAACCTTAGTGGAGGATGCCAGGTTCGACTCTCCAAAGTCCATGTTCCTGGGCAGAGTGATGGGTAAAGTTCTAATTAATCACTGGTTAATGAGAGCATGCATTACTGCTTGTATTATTAAATATATTCATTATTTTAAATAGTAACTTTGTGGGTGTTTTATTGTTTCCGTCTGCTCTTTCAGAGATTGGTGACATTGACTATGAGATCCAGAGGCATAATGCTCCAGGCTTCATAGGCTGCATATCTGGGGTGAGATACAACGTCTACGCCCCTCTAAAGGCCTTCTTCCGTCCAAATGAAACGGACCCTCCAGTGACAACACAAGGCTATGTATCGGAGTCCAACTGTGGCGCCTTCCCACCTATCCTGGGTTATGTACCATGGGAGGTAGACCCCTGGTTTACCACTATAGGTGAGTTTATATGAACCCTAATGCATTGGTTTGAAAAAATATATAATTTTGTGGTTATCCACTTATTTTGTATTTCTGTCTTTCAGAGTATTTTTATATCCATGATGATCTAGGCCTGTTTTGGATAACAGGTAAGTTCTACCTCATTACAGAATTGCTGCATTAAAAAAATAAGAATTTAGCAGTATATTAATTTTGAAGCAATGCTTCTCTCTCACTTGTTTCTGTTGTCCTCAATATTTCCCCTCTACCAGATGAGACAGATCATCCGTTTGAAAGTCTCTTTCCTTTTTCCCCACAAAATCCTCTATCCTCTATCTATAATCCCAAATAAGAGCAGGGTTGTCAGGTTCCAATGTGGGCTTTTGAGTGTTTATTCAAGCGTCTGACTGTAGTCTTAAATTTATTGTGGGACAAAACCTAAAAGAGGTGCCTATTGAAAAATAAACATAATTTCTAATGTATTATCAAACTGGAGATTATATTTGTTATCATTCAGTTGAGGTCGGATTATTTTTTAATCTACTTGATTATCTGAATTAAATTAATTCAAATAAAACATACCCATATATATATATATATATATATATATATATATATATATATATATATATATATATATATATATATATATATATATATATATAAAATAAATAAATAAAATAAGAGCAGGTCTCCCTGATGAGCAGAAGAGCTGGGAGTCTCAGGATTAAAGTGCAGCACAGAGAATCTGAGCTCCATTCCTGTCTGAGGCCTTTACCGGATCAGCTATATTTAGCCTGCATGGGCCCAGCTTACTGTGCATCATTGATAGATGCTTCAGTTGAATAGATCATTTCAAATTCAGAGGTATTATGCAAAAATGCAGGACACCAGCCTGCCATTAGCGATTGGTGCGCCATTCAATCATAACAATTATCCCTCCGGTTATCAGACTAACAAAACTGCTGTCACTACAATATTTTACCCATACATTTTTCCTTCATTCGTCCTGTGACAATACCACTTTAAATAGGCCTATAATTTTCGCTTCTTTGCTGCTCTTAGCGGTGTTGGGCGCAGTATATCTTTTCAACAGCATTGACCCGTTCTCTATATCCATTTATTAAGCATGTGAACCTGAGGCTGAGGCCTTTCCCAGCATGCTTTGGCAGAAAGGCTCAGAGGCACTGTCAACATTTCCCCAGTCCATTACACACTGACAAACAAACACACACCTACAGGCCATTTAATGTCTACAGTTCTGCTGACCTGCATGTCTATGGACTGTGACAGAAAACCCAACAAAAGGCAGGGGATGGGGGGTATTAAAAACTACCCTCAGAAAGGACAAGGGATGAGGTCTGAACCTTTAGATGTGACAATATTTCTGGCTCACAGGCAGCTAGTCTATAAATACTCAGAGTCCCAGTCTTATAAAAGAAGCTAATAATCACATATCTATTTGGATTTTGGAATTTGACTGGAGATTTACAAAACATATGAGAAATAACAGTCTCAGTGTGATGTTGGTATAAATTGCAGCTTATTGGATGGATGAGGTCTGCCCCAGGTGCCAGCCTAGTTATTCTAAACTATGATTGTCAGAGGCGGGACTTAGTTTGAATGAGCAAACAAACTTCCTATTCAATTTGGTGTTACCTAAGAGGTAGAAGGAGAGAAGGGGGTAGAAAGAGAGGTAGCATTTTGCATTTAAGTAGGTATGAGATATGGGTATAAAAATGGGAATGTTATTACAACATGCACGCCGATACTTCCTGCCACCCTGTCATCAGTCTGTGCCCCCAGTCAAAAAAAAATGTCTACACGCCACTTCCTCTCAGGTCACAACCCCACACATATGCCCCGAGACTTACTCAGTCTGGTGTGGTTGCATTCAGTAATTATATCTTGTACACACAGTCAACCTCAGGGCATTTTTATGAATTTAATTATGATTAAAAGAATATTTCACCCTTGAAAGTTACATTTATATAATTACTCACCACGTGTTGCCTTGAATCCTTGGAGAAAGCTGTGTTTTCCTTGCATTCCTCAATGGTGAAGGGAAGATCCAAAAATGGCCTAAAAATGAGTAAATCCTTGACGAGTTGATGTAAAAGCAAAACTATTTCAAAACATCTGTTTTGAAACACAACTTGTGCAGTGTGTGACAGGTGTGTTCAGGACCCAAACGCAGCACACAGTAGCCTACAACCAATAAAGTCGGTAATGACTTTTATGGAGAAGTTCAGCAAAAACCAGTGGGATTAGATTGATCAAATAAGAGTTCAGTTCCAGAAAACAGAGCAGAGTCTCTTGAGGCTTTAAGCAGGCCCAGATGAACACAGGCTTGATTTGTGATTGGTAGCAGCTACCAGGGCAGGTGAATGGGTGATTTGATGAGGTGGGAGTGGCTGGCAGGTAGAGTGGAGCAGAGGCGGGGGTAATGGAAAAGTACTGAGACAGCAGACCAGGAATGCTGTTACTGTGACATTTATCTAGGCGTATGTTCAGTATTTTACAAACACATAGATTACGATTATTTAACTCTTTAAAAAACGTCCACACTAACGTCTCATACTTGCACAGCCGTGCATGAGACAGTTGATAATGGCCCAGTCCTAACATCCACACTCACTGGAAATCCGTGATGGTTTAGGGCTGTCCCACATTAAAATCATCGAGGGATCTCTCACAGACATATTAAGCCCATTATTCAGTTTCCTCAAATCTGCAATACTCCAGACTCTTTTGTAGCAAAGAATTTCATTGATCAGGATCAAGAAAAAGACAGAACATACTCAAAGTACAAATCGGAGAAACAAAAGAGGTTGGAGATCCCGAACAGAACAAAAGATGGGGAAGATACTGGGCCAACCTCGCATTGGGCGTGGCATTAAAGCATTAAAACATCAGTCAAACAGGGCCTATTCCTCCTTTTTCTACAGCATCTCTGTCTTCATTATGTTGCAGATTTACTCTGACTGTGCGATTTTCCCCCATTTTAGTCATTGTCATCCTGGCTCTGCTGCTGCTCTTCGGAGGCCTGTACAGCATCTACATCTATGCGTATCAGCAGAAGGGCAGCTACCGCACCAACGAACCTAAAAACCTGGAGTCCCCCAGCAGCTCCAGGCCGCTGACCGAGACCCTGAGGAGGGAAAGAAAGAAACTCCCGGAGATCGAAGAGGAGTTCAGGAACGACTAGCGTCGCAGGACCTTTAGGACAGTGGGTGGGATTTGACTGAGGGTTGGGCAGAGGGAAATAGCACTAACAACAACCACAGATACCTGTATTCATTTTTCTAAGTCTTTCGTTCCCCTTTTTTACATCTCGGTTTGTGTTCCTTTCCGCGGGGTTGACGCCTGGTGCTCTACATAGTATGTATTTTGGTAAGGGTTAAAAGTTCACATCAAGCCCCATGTTGCGTGAGAAGCGTACGAGTCTCACACTGTATTGCAGGGTGAAATACTGAAGTGCCTCATCTGAGCAAGCTTGATCTGAAGTTACATTATAGCTTATTCAGATAGGGTTTAGATCAGACACTGTGGGATCAGGATTTTACGGGATATTAGTTACAGTTGGATCAGTTTAATGTATTCTCACCTATTTATTGAAAGATTTTTTTTTTCCTGAGTCACTTTCAAGACTGATCAAAACTACCAATATCTTAATGCATAGATATATTGCCATCTAAGATATACTTTTTCGATCTCTCATGGAGCAATTTTTGGCATTGTAGCGTCTTGGGTTTAAGCTCATCTGAGATCTAGTGAACTAAACCAGTGCAACAAAAATACAGATCATTGAAGCAAAACTGGTGTTCACGAATAAAAACATCCAACAGACGAGAGAACACACTGACAAGCATGGAGCTTTGAGATGATACATATAAAGATTGTATAAGGTATATACCCTCATAGCCTATTTGTTGTATTGCAGCCTATAGCAGTGCATTACCTATACAGGATGGCACATGTAAGTGGTTGAGAATTGCCATAGCGTCAGTAGATAGCAGCTTTGCCGATCACAGTATGCTCAGATTCCTACACACATTCTCAGCTATGAGGCTTTGGACATGAGAGTGTGATGATATGATAATACTCCTCCAGGTGTGAGAGCTGACAGGCTGTTGGTGCGCTGCAGAATGAAAACAAATGAGGTGATGAAGCTCAGCAGGGACAGGATGACCTACATAACCAAGTTCTCATTCCTTCTGTCTCACGTCTGGTTGCTTATATTAAGATCAAGCTGCCAATAGCTCGGTGCTACAGAGAGTTTGACTCGGCATACACCTCTAATCCTGTTACGAAAGAATCTCACAATCCTTTCACCCCAAGTAATACGCATCTTTCAGGAAACACACACACACAACACACACACACACACACACACACAGAAACATAATGTACAGCGGACCACAAGTGTGTAAATCTTTCACTTCCAACTCATACTGCTACACTATTTTTGCGTAATGCCGTAGGAACGTTAGCCACCCACGCTGTCATTGCTGCTGCTGCTTGATTAGCTGCTTTCAGTGGAAAGTTGAACATTCTATATAGTCCAATGATCTTTTCTTCTCTGGCAAGATGAAATTTCATTTGATGTGCGGTGCAACCAAAGCTTCAGGCTATCATCACTCACCGCAGATTTACTTTGATACTAAAGCACTATTGTGTATGTGAAAAACGTGGGGGAAAAATGTAAAACATTTGTAACATAAAGCTATGCGTTAGTAGAGCATGGCCACACTGTGCAGTAACATGCAATACAATGAGCTTTTTTCAGCCACTATTGATGTTAAAGTTTATTTTGCAGATGCACAATAGCAAGTAGGATGTGTGTATACGTGAATAATGTGTTAAGCGACTTTTTTTTTATTCCTTTGGTTTCTACAAAACAAGTTAAAAACAGTTGAATGGAGTGCTTTGAATGTAAAATCCTCTGACTCTGTAATGTATGAGCAGACACTACGGTGAAGACCTGCTCAGGTGTTTTCATTGTAGGCTGCTTAGCAATGAAAGTAAACTTATTCATGGTAGCTTTTTGGAACGCTCAGGATAAAGAAAGTAGAGTAGATGTTTTCTGTAGCACTATCACACCTCCAAAAACTCCACATTGTTGGTTTCCTCCGTTACAGATGAGCAGAACTGTGTGAAATTGTACAGAGAAAGGATGTCAAAGCTGCTTTACCGCAAAGACACTTGTTAATGATGTATGAAATTGTATAGATTCGGCCAAAACTGGCATATGCAGGCTATATTTTTAAGAATGCTGTAATGTGATGAATGATAAAGCAAATGAGTAAACAGAGTGAAACTGTTGGTTTGTGATTGACACAAGGTAGAGTTTGTGTTTTTGTTAAATGGACAATCACCACTCAAAATTCATATTAGGCACAAGCCAACAAACTTGTGTCGAATATGCTTCGTTGCCTATTAAGAAAGAGTCGACTTATGTATTCTATAAATGTATACACCTCCCAGTATTCATTAGCATTGTCACTTCATTGCCCCTCACCTAAATCATGTGTGGTCCCTGGAGCGTGTGTATGTGTGACTGACAGGATGTTTAGATGTGTGTGTTCATAGTTTGATCACCAAGATACCGATGTTAAATAATGACTCTCGTTAAAAAACAGTCATGTGCACTGATGCCAACTGTCCAACTCACTTATTGTAGTACATCCCAGTTGTATGGTGAGACAGAAACCAGGCCTGGATGTAGCTCAGTGGCTCTTTCAGGTTCAGGCATCAGGTGTTGGGAAATTACAAATATAATTGAAGCTGTGCTGAACGGATCCTGGCGGGTGTGAATAAAAGGGATTATGATAAAAATGGCCAGAAGATGGAGTAGTCAGAATGATGTTGTTAGCTCAGACCGGGTATCTGCTGATTTTACCAAATGTATAGCTGGTTAATATACGTATATATTTAAAGGGGGAAACATGTAATTGGGGTTAGTAAAAAGTCACTTGGGTTCAAGTCTATTCTGAGTATGAACACATATAGCGATTGTAATACTTATGAAGGCCTTAAGACTTTTTCATACTTTACAGTGTATAAACCAGCAGATACCCTGTCAACAGTGGCATCGTGTACATGATGAAGCACCAGTAGGCAGGTCAGACCACTTTCCTGCACCATCAAACCAAATCCTTCTGCAACAAGTACCAGAAATAACCATTACAGTTGTGTTTGTGATCACACTGAATTTCAGGAGTTTTTCTGTTTTGTAACATTTTCACTGTAAATGGCCATTACTGTGTAAATCAAGGCATAGCCACCTCAATAAAAAGAAGCTTGATGAAAACGATCAATGTGTTATTTCAGGTGGGAGGCCTGCATAGACAATAAACACACAGGAAGAGCATGTTTTAATGTATAAAGTTAAACTTTTATTTTTATAGGCAGACACTGTACATAGCAGTAAACTCCATTTTGTTCATCCCTATTGAGAAGGATCTCATTTCAAAGTGGGCTTTAATGTTTTATAAATGAAAAACAGGGTGGATAACATCTGGACATATGACAAAAAAATGAAGATGATAAAGGATATTTTACATTCACATGTGGGGGACTTTAATATTTGGTCAAACGCGGATAATTTAGCTTTTCCCACGGTCATAACCTTTAACTCACCTCGTTTAATTATGCAACACATCCACACTGTTTCAGCCTTTTTTTGGTGTGGAATCATTTGGCACTTATATTATTTTTAAAGGATGGCATTTATTGTGTGACTGTTGTTAATGTATTCATTATTTCCTTCCAAAAATGTCCTCAAGATCGGTTTGATGTGCATGCACGTTGCAAGTACCAATAGTTGTAATATGTAAAATGAAAAGAGGGATGAGATCTCTTCACCATCATCGACAGGTTACATTCAGTCAGTCGGTTTCTTGTCTGGTTGCCTATTTTTGCAGAACAATGATATAAATGCACAATAACTACAATAACGATGTAGTGGTGATGCCAGCCGCTGAAGAGGTTCACAGAACAACTGACAAAGCTGTGAAACCCGGTCAATTCTTCTGAAGATCAAGGCAGTGGCTAACATCACACTACAATACTGAGAGACTGCACAGAGCAGAATCTGACTGAAGCTAACGCTGTTGCTAACATTGTTTATTGTTTTTTTTTTATCCAAGAGACAGCACATGCATTTCACCGAGCATCATTAGGTACGATGTAGAAGCTTGCATTACGTATTGAGAGGTCAAACAAAAGCCGGTCTATAAGTACAGGAACAGAACTGCTTAGAGAGCAACACACTGTATGATGGGTAATCAATCACGACCTCTTTGCTTTGACAAGATGAAACAAAGAAAAACAAAAACCATGTGATCCTCTTGGTGCAGTAAGCGATACGGATTAATAGTATTTCCACTTTAAATAGTTTCATTTCATAAGCTTGGCGTATACAGTCTTGCAGGTGGATCGGGTGGTTTTGGGCAGATGAGAAGGAGAGCTGAGTGATGTCACTGAAGGAGGTGGCATGCTGTCTGCAGGGCAGGGGCACCTGCAGACAGCAGGGAGGGACTCTCTATTTTTAGAATTGTAGCAGAGAGGAGAGAGGCAGTGACTGTTCATTGGAACACGTCAGCTAGATGCTACAGAGAGGGACAGAAGCATTAGTGGGTGGCTGAAGAGTTAGGGGAAGGTTATGGAGGTAGGCAGCAGGTGTAGCTAAGTCATGTCTACCTCCCTCTCTATTCCAACATATTTGAGAGCATCCGCTTGGCTGTATCTGTGGAAGGAAGATGAAGGGAAGAGTCTGCGTTAGTGAAGAGAAAATGCAGAAAGTGGTAATTCAGTCACAATGTACAGCGCGGCCTGTTTTTTTTGTTGTTGTTTTTTTTATTTTACTTTGAAGCTGATGGAGTCACTAAAAGGCCAGTGACTCTACCTGTAGTCAAAGAAGAGTTCCTCTCCTTGCAGGATAGCTCGTTTGGCAAAGATGCCAATGCGGTGGTCTCCGTTCACCATCACCACTGCAAGAGCAGCAAACATAGCGTGAGACAACAAGAGACGTCATCAAGATTTGAATCCACAGCAAAACAAACTGGTTCAGTGTTACCTTTGGCGTAGCAGTTGGGATTAACGGAATGATTTGCAAAGCGGATTTTGTTCCCCTTTCGCGTGGCATCCACAACAAAGTCTACCGAGAGACACAAGGATTAAAAACCGTAACGGGTATGGTTAAGAGCAGGGGAGGTATGGGGAATACTTGCCATTGTTCAAGTTGAAAAGGAAGCTAGACATGTATTTGTCATAGATCCTTCCGCGTCGGTCTGCCTCATCCTGGGAGATCAGCTGCTCATGCACACACACACAGTAATAATACAAACTGTAAGTCGAGCTGAGAGCTTATAAATAATATATATATATATATATATATATTTTAATCTGACTAAACTGCATGGACCCACCTCTCCACAGTATTCAGAGATGAACTCATTCTTCTGAACCGGCTCTTTGATGAAGGTGCCCCATCCGGCGACATCTGATGGAGCCAGAAGCAGGTGCTGAGAGGAGTCAGATGTTAGGTTAGGACACCACGAGTCATATATATGATCTAAGCACCACTGACTTGTCTCCAGAATAACACAACATCACTTTTGAAACAGGAAACCTTTTAGACCTCCAAGTGTCCTTGTGTACCTTTTTCAGGCCTCTCTGGATGCTGCAGTTCTTGCAGGAGATGGCTTTGCTGTCCCAGTGCTCCGCAGTGCCACAGGTCATGCACAGATCCGGGTCACATTCCCTCACGGCCAGGTAGCAGGGACACTGTTTAGTGTTGCACTGGGTCTTACACCTGCAGCCTGGGAAGCGGTTCTGGCCTGGAAAACATTACGACACACAGCTGCTATGAAAGATAATACATTATATGAATTTGCACAGTATGATTAGGATGAATAATTCCTGTTTTTCTGACATTCAATGTTAAAATGCAGTTGCAGCACAAAAACTGGATGGAGGAGCCGATCACTCAGAGCCCTCTGCTGGCAGATATGCTGAAATACAATTTTGCAGAGTGAAACACCCTGCAGGCAGGTGAATGGAGGGATCAGGCAAGAATAAGCAAAATGTCTTTCCAGCAGCCTCTGCTTGGGTAGAACTGTCTTTGCCTTTGTCTCCTCTGTGCTGTTTCAGCCTCCCATTCCCAGCTTGTGTGGGTTTTATGACTCTGTATTATCCAGCATTGTTTAGCTGGAGCGGTCTGACTGATGTTGGAGATTATGTTGTATATCAGACACAGGGCCTGTCACATTGCTTTGATTTCTCTCCAAAGCCTTAAGCACACACATGTGCATCAGGGAGCTGTTTCCTTTTGGCCCCGGCTCTCCTCGGCTACGGGAAAAGGCGAGGTAACAGTCGGGCAGGGAGGAGGGGGAAGACAAAGGTGACTGAACCACAAGGGATAAACAAATGAGGCAAAACCATCTCGTCCAAACCATGGGAAAATATTTACTTCATCTTCTCCCCGGTGTCTGTTGTAAACACTCCAGAGGGTAAAATACAAAATGCATTCCTCCACCATGTGGCCATTTCGGAAAGCACAGTTCTGAGCCATTGCTGCTGCAGCAGCGAATGCCTCATTCTGAGCACAGCTCTGTATTTCAACAGACACCCACCTATGTCGGCCAGAGGACAGTTTCTCCTCTGACCGCTGCCAGAATACTGCAGAATCGTTTTACATTCTGCTGCCATGCTCTATTGTGGTTTGGGGGAAAAGGCTTTTAAAGCTACAGAGAGCTTCCAGTGGAAAATGTGGTGATGACCAACAATTTCCCTTTAGCATTACAAGTCTTGTTGTTTGTGTAAGAAAGAAAGAAATGAAGAGTACACGAGAGTGTGGTCACACTGGTGAATAAGAAAGGTGACACTCACACTCTTGCTCACACTGGCAGAACTTCTCGCAGAAATTCTGGGTCATCACACACGGGCAGGAGCTGTCGCATGGATGGTCGGGATGGTCACATGGCTGGTATTTGTACACCTGATTGGACGAGTTATCTGGAGCAACAGAGGACAAAGCCCTCAGACAGGCACAGTACGCTGCATTATATTTCAGGAGACAAAGTGTAGAAATAGTTAGGCTGTGACAGGTTTTTCCTTTCAGGTGAACATACCTTTCTTTAGCTGAATCTTCGCCCATAACCTGCCGCATTAAGCAAACACAATGACAGGGTCAAAAACTCCACTAACATGCTCCACACCTATTTAGTTTACTTTTCATGGCTTATTAAGTGACACAAATTGAAATGTGACTGTGAAACCACATGCTTTTTCAATACTAATGCAGCAGTGCAGAATATATGACCTTTAGGACTTTTTGGACCTTTATCTATTTAGATTGACTGAGGGAAGAGCTTCTTTTCAGAGGGAGAGTAATAGGAGATATCATGCCTGTGTTTCCGCTTTTTCTTTTGGGGCGCGATGCCTCCATCGACCAAAGGAACACGATGGATCAGGACCTCCTTCACTGCAAACTCATACACCTGTGGGAAATGAATGACACGAACAACAACACCCATTCCTGCCAATTAAACACAAATCTACACTACTGTGAGGAAATTAACTTTTCTTCATTGTAATAACATTGTGTAATGTTGTGCAGCACATCGCCGCCATTATGCCACAGAACATCTTTCCCCCTCTCACACACACACACACACACACACACACACACACACACACACAGAACCACTTCTGGCTGCCAAAACCCAGATTTGGCCTCTTCCCTAGGACACAGACATACATAATGATGCAGCTGGTTTCAGCGTTTCCACTGAGTTGAGCGGTAGGCGGGGCCCTCTGGATACCAGCAGGGCCGTGACACACAGTCTCATACAGACTCTGGACTGGTCTGGCCATGTGACAAGAACTGCCTTAAGGGTGGAAGTACAAGGCTGCTTCAACCTGCCTTAAATATGTTTTGCCTTATTTTTTTGACCTGGGCTTCACTGTGTATGTTGTTCTCCAAAGTACAAAGTCTAATTGACTTAATTAAGTTGTAATATGTTGTCCACTATTGTTATACCCAGCCCTCAAGACACTCAAGTGGCATAAGTCTGGGAAGGTCTAAGGCTAACTGACTGCATTATGAGAATCTATGAGTGATGTCACATCTGGTAAGCATCCGTGTTTATGGTGCCACATGCCATTCTCTCTGTAGTCAGCCCAATTATACACACCACAAAACCACAGGCACAGGATGCATGCGTTATTACACAGCTATGTAGCCGTTTCAGACACTACTTTCCACGTTTAAAATGACATTCCATATCACAGCTATTTCACAGCTAGCAAAAACCAGATGAGATGCGATGCTAAATGGGTGGGGTGTTTTCTTTTAGAACAGTTTAATTTTTCATGTTACATATTTCAAATTGAAGCCATAACTTTTTATGGGCTACTATGAGTCAGTGAGAGCACATTGCATGTATTGATGGTGAATGAATACAGCTACACACTCACTAAAACCGTACTATTCAAAACACTTCTGCAGCCGCGCTGCTGTCCCAATGCATACTGAACGTAGGACTGGATACATGAGAATTCCATTAAACTGCATGAGTCTTGTGAGAGTTTGTAAATGGATGTTTTGAAACAGTTCTACTGTTATAAAAAGTGGCGCTCATCTACTTCAATTCACTTTTCTCTGTTTTTGTTGATTCACTGTGGAGGCATGCGACAAAACCAACGTTTTATTCAAGAATTCAAGGACACACAGGGTGACTAACTGACATACAGATTTCATGGGTGAAGGATTCCCTTAAGTTTGCAAACATTTTACCTCCTTGCAGTTCTTAGTACCGATGAGACGAGCGATGGAGCAGAAGTTGTTGAAGTACGTGCCGTGCAGCACTCTGAACAGCGACTCCTCCGCCCCACTCCACTGGACCACACAGCACCCCTGCTGCTCCCCGTCGTCGTCCCCTGGACGCAGCTTGGTGGGAGTCTGGCACCGTGAATTCCCCTCTGTTACACACAGAAAAACACTCAGGCATCACTGAAGAACTTTTGGTTCCTATTTATTGGAAACTACACGCATGCAGCTGTGCACACACACTATTCTATTACTGTCTTGGCAAAAGGTTTTTGCTGTTTTTTTTCACCTGCCCACACGCAGCAATCCTGCTAATTCAACCCTACACAGACACACACAGCTACTCCTGGGTGCAAGCACACACACACACACACACACACACACACACACACCACCATGACTTTGATTTAGCTTTAGGGTATTCAAGACTGATGCTCACACACCCACAACTTGAGGCAAAGAGCTGAATGTTGCTTGGCAACAGGCTGAATGCAGCATTGCTACGGCCGCATGCTCCAACACCGAGTGTCTTTATTAATCTGCTCCACAATCTGCTTTTTTTTCCAAATGATCTCAACACATGTGATAGAGTCTGCTGAGTCACTGGCTGAGAATGAGCGGCTTCCAAAAGGAACAGAGGCTTCCTATGAGGCAGCGATGGCGACGAACAACGGCTGGAGATCTCCAGAGGAGGAGGGGACAATAAAGAGGCAGAGGAGATTTTTATTTCCCCTCTCACTGCTCTCCACATGTGTCAACAGAAATGAAAATAAAACACAGTAGGAGGACGGGGAGAGGGAACAAAGTGTTTGTATTGGGGCTGAAGCAAGCAAAACTAATGGCTAGTTTATTTTACTTGGCACGAGAGAGCTGATATCTAGAGGAGATGGAAGGGGGGAAAGGGAAGAGAGGGCAGGATATGACTCGCAAGCTATCATCTTGGGCCAAATTTCACTTTTCTGAAGGGCTGCAGTCAGTGGGGGCAGACCTCCTTCCAGAGAGGGAGGGACTTGAGGGAGGTTCTGGTAAGTGATGCATTCAGTCATACAGTGACTCAGAGACACATTTATACTGTGTCTATACTGTATGACGCATAGAAGCTTTACTTTAGAGTGGTGGAGAACTCTCAAAACAACAGGATACATACAGCAAGGTACAAATAAAAACAACAAAATAAGAAAATGAGCAGGAAACTGAACTCTAGCTGTCATGCTTAGAGTAGACAAAGCACCTGGTGGTCTCCATAACCAGTTGCTGTGAGATCAGAGTCCTACCTGAGGAGGAGGTGGTTTCATGGTCACTGTAGCCCTCTTGTCCTTCCTCAGTAGAGGCAGACGGTCCAGGACAGCTGGAGCTGGTAGGACGCTGCTGCCTTCGGCGTCTCCTAGACCTTTGTGACCGTAACATATTCTGATCCACAAACTCTTTCGCCCCTTTCTTCAGAAGTGGACAGGAGGTGGGAAGAACGACACAGAGTAAGCAGCAAGATATACAGTTATACAGCAGATATACAGCTTGGACTACAGTGCACAGAATGCACGAGGTTGGCATACCTGTAACAGGAAGCAGTCTGCACCACACGGTTCAGTCTCTATGCGGATCTCCTTACTCTTCCTCTTGTAAACATTGGGTGTAGCATGGAAAGCTTAATGAAAAGAAACAAACATTTTGACTCGTACATCAGGTAAATTAGTAGCTAGAAACTCAACACAAATAATAAAAAAAATGGGAATTCACAATATTATCTTAATATATGTATCTCAGTGGGAATCAACACAATGTGGGAGGAGTAACAATTAACATAAACCAAGCCTTTACGGTGGAGGAAACAGTCGTATTTGAAGCAACGTCTGCAGAAGAGCGTGTGGAAGGAGTGTAACGACTGCTCCCGCTGTACAGACTTGGCAAATGGTCCGTCCAGGTTGGGGGTGCAGAGTGGGGGTAGCTTCACTAGGCGGGGAGGCTCTAAGAGGTCCTTGTACCTGTGAAGGGTTTTGAAGAGTAATATATCACCTGTGTACAGTTCTTCTACCACACTATTACTATGCATTGAAGTTGGTGTGCTGGGCAAACTCATATGCGTTCCTTTCTAAAGCTCTTTCAGATGCTGATGCAACTGTGCCTTTGAGTCGGAGAGCCTGAGAGGGTGCCACCATTATTACTTTCCTCCCAGACAGCCTGCGTCTCCATGGCGAACACTAGGCAACGGCCTGTTCAGCATTGTGTGCATAGATTCCCAGTTTCACTGCACTTTTCTTACTTTTCCTTCAGCTCCTCCGTGGTGCCTTTGTAGGGGAACATTGAGGCGATGGCTGTAAATATCTTATCGTTGGGGACCTTCTTGCTGCTGGACAAGTCCCTCACTTTGGGAGACACAGAGAGAGAGAGAGTTGGTTATACAAGTAATCCAGTTTTGTCCACGTGTTATGTTGTGATATCTTATGCAATATGTTCTTTGAAACATTTTGCAATGGTACTGAAGTGTTGCCAATGCTCAAGGCCAGTTGAAAACAATGTGCAGAGAAAGATCCTGATGTAACACAAAGTTGTTTGTTCCCCCAGTATCTTTTATTCATACACCCTCACGTTTGTGTACCAATAGCCGTCTAGGGAGGTGTGCTTCCATTTCACTATCATTAAGTGTTTATACAGTGTCCCATAAAGCTTGGTACAGGAGGACATTAAGGTCTGTAACTAGAGCCAGGCCATATCAATGTCACGGACAAACAGGTTCCCCTCACACACAGTACCCATGCAGGGACACAAGGGCAGCTCTGAAGTAAACAATGCCCTTGTGAGGGCTGCTGTGGCAGGGCGACCTCGTGGCAGCTGTAATGAGAGAAACAGTACCGAGCTTGTTCATGCTGCAGCCCTCTTGTTGTCTCACACAACAACGTCTGAACGCACAACTGCACAGCTGAAGCCTTGCTCACCCTCAGTGGTGCTCCTCCTCTTCCTCTTGATGAACACCACCGTACCAGGTTTGGGCTCTTCCGAACCCTCCACCGAGCTCCTCCTCATCACTCTCTCGTCCTCCTTCTTCACCGTCCCCTCCGCCGCCCCCTCTACCACCATCACCGCTGCTTCGTCCTCTTCCTCCTCCTCGTGGTCAGAGTACTGGCTCAAGGCCTCCACCAGCTCTTTAAAGACCTCGTCGCTGATAAACCCTCCCTCTGGGACACAATTAACATGTCAGAACCAATTACCAAGTACCAAACTCTTAAATATTGATGTTTTCCTTCCAGATGAGATGACATCGGCTGCAGCATCAGCATATAATAAACCAAAGTCCCAAGGGAATGTTGCAGTAACATAAAGAACGACAGGTGATTGTGGGTTCTGGGCATTCAACACACACCTCTGTCACCATGGACACCATCGTAGTTGTCGATGAGTTCCTCCAGGAAGGCCTCATCCTGTTCCAGCACCTCATCGCCCATGTATGGGATGTTGTGGAGGAACGTCTCATCCTCCACCTAAGACACACACAGTCCCGTTAAGGTGGTATGCGACCTGTGGCGCTTTTGACTAAAAGTAACAAGCAATAGCTCACAAAGTGGACACTTCTGCACTTGTAATAACACTTATGTCATACCATGAAGTTGTGCTGCAGAGGTGACCAAGAGTACATGAAGGGGATTCCTGCCACTGTTGACAGTGGTCTCATGACAATTGCTTGAGCTTTGAATTCTGGGAAGCCAAACTCCACTGTACACATCTGTAAGAGAAACAGGGGTGAGTATGGGTTGACAAGGTAATAGAGCAGTCCTCAGCATTATTGGACAATTTTATAACTATATAATCGAATACACATGCTGCACGTCCCCCATCAGGGAAAAGAATCCCAGCAAACATAATAAAGCGGACCCTGACAGCACGGGGGAAGAGAAAAATGCTGTCATGCCCTGAGGCTATTTGTCTTTTGTCTCCCACAGGGCCAGAGACCACTTTTTGGCTGCCATATGATCCATTTCTGGCATGCAGCTTTGTTCTCAGATATTGTAGTAACACCTGATGACCAGGTGGGAATCAGAGCAGAACACTGATGCCGGTGAAGTGGACGCAACATGATGGAGAAGAGAAGTTTTCCTACAAAACATTCACACAATAATGTGCAGGCAGGGTGGAATCTGATTATAATAGTTAACAATTTGTTTTATTTTAGTTTGGTCTTTCACTTTTGGATTTTGTTTTAGTTAGTCTCTCTCTCTCACACACACACACACACACACCTTTTTGTTGGCCACAGCTCCACCAGACGCTGACAGAGGGATGGACTGAATCCTGAGTCTGGACCACTCTGCATTCAGGAGATTTGTCTGCGTCTCAATCTTTTGCCTGTTGGACATGAACAGGGTCTGGAATCAAACAGAACGCAGAGCATGTCACACATAGTGTAAGACACATGAACACACACAAACATTGTTTTTTCTTAAAGCAGAAATGTCAATAATTGTGTTGACCCACCTTGACCTCCTCTACTTTTTTTAGCCGTTTTAATTGGCGGAGGCGCATATACTCAGACTTGACCCTCCGCCTCCACTCTAGCAGGCTGCGAGACGGTACAAAGGAGGGAGGCTGAGGTCTTGGGGTTGGCGGGGCAGCACCGGTGCCTGGGGCTGGAGCTGCAACAGCTGTTTCCTCCATGACTCTTTAAATAGAGATGCACAACATTCTAATGTCACAGATGCATCAAGACTATTAACAGGATAAATTATGCTGTTGACTTAGATCCCCTTAGATCCCCAAAAAAGGTGTTTGAAAGGTGCACTTTCAGAAGAATTGTTGCATTTTGGACATTTCAGAAATTTCCAATAATACTGCTACAAGGCTTTACAAAGTTTCTGTGGGACTCAATAGTAAATGTTCACTGAACTTATTCGTTTTCACTACCTTTTCTTTCACAATACGTCTCCATAATACAACTAACTGTTCATAACTGATACTTTTTGTGTGGTAAAGCATAATAAAGCATAAGTCCCATCATGCACTTTATGTTAAATTACTAAGTCTTTATTACTATATACAGCAAGTAAAACATCCTCTCTCCCTCTGCCTGACATAAAACTTCCCCATTCACCCTCATTAGAACTTGAAGTCTATGTGAAATAGCGCCCCCCGCTGTTGGCAAAACAAAACTGAAATTGCATGTAAAAAAAAAAAGAAGCCTTCCACACTAGCGTTTTAAACGGCGGAGGGCAAGACTGCAATTGACCAAATACTGAACAAACACTCATCGCGTGCACTATAATGAAGTGTGTAATAAATAAACAGCATGCCGCCCTGATCCACATTGCTCGGGAGTGGGCGTGCCTCCCCAGAAAAAGCAATATGAAGCGGAGCAGAAAAGTGCGTAGTACAGTTTTTCTGTATTTCATAAGCACTTTAGTGAACATCAACTTGCCCGTCTGAGCGGAAACACGTTCACAAATAGGCACGAAGACAAAACTGAGGTCGGGAAACTGCTACAGTAGATATTTATATATATATATTTTCCGGACTACGAGTCGTGCACACGTTTCAGCCACAGCTATGAAGTGCGTTACGTCCTGTTAGCTGCAGCCCCGCTGACACGGAGCCACACGGTATCCATTTAAATGTGCAACACTTTAAAACGACGTGCGCACCGAGCACCACAATGACAGCACGTTATTCCAGCGGAAGCGTGTGCACGGCTCCCTCCACATCCAGTGTCGCAGTTATTAAATACCTTCAAATCCACTGCTTGCGTCCTATTTGGTGCGAAGAGACCGCAACGCGATCGAGCCCCTGTTTTTTTTTTTTTTTTTTTTTTACAGTCGAGTCGAGATGTCCGGACCGATTTGAAGGCTTTCTTTGCTATGGATCTGACGCAGATGTCGTCTCCACACGGCGGGGGGATCTCAGAGAAATCCCTACGTTATCCATGGGCATGGTGCTGGAGGTTGTTGTTGTTGCAGCCTACAAATAGCTGCGCACTGTCGAGCCTACCCGAGCAAGGAGGGTGACGTATTTATTATGATCACAGCCTTTCCTAGCAGAGGACGATTTATTACTATTCTGCGTCCTGGGAATAAAAAGTAGCGTGAAGCAGCCGCCACAGCACAGTCATTTACACGCGCACACAAGAACTGATGCAACTGTCCGGAGCGCTGGATCGCCATCTAAATGCGCGATGACGCTCCGCGGGTCCGGATCGGCCTATTCATGCGATGTTTAAAATACATAAATGAATCTTTCAGGATTAGTTGTGATTTTTTTTTTTGGTGTGGAAACAGCAAAACAAACACACTGCTCACAAAACCGGAAATATATTAACATAATATGAGTAATTACCCCGATTGATGAGATAACATAAACTGTCCCAAAAAATATTAAGAATGAAAAATGAGCAATAGTTTAAAACTCCCACAGTGGAGTTCTGTCGGATGGAAAACACTTCAGTTGTTGTTCTGCACTCCTCCTCCAGGGAGAGCCCCACGCATTTTATCCTCCTTTTTTAGAGAATGACGGTCCTCGGGCCACTGATGCCTTCATGTACTTCACGTAAAATCCTAATTCTCAGTAGAAATCATGACCAAAAGCACTCGTTTGGTTTGTTATGGAGTAATCCTGAACCTATTTTCTATATTTAATTTATCTAAACTGTCACTGTGGAAAAACCAAACAGAAAATAGAAAAAAACAAAAAATACAATTGTATTTTTTTGTTTTTTTCAATTTTCTGTTTTGCACATGACAAAAATGATGCATGTTATAAATACATGTCCATCATTACTTTAAATCGATAGTGTTGCGTGTTTAAGCTCCTCACAGATTTTTACAATATATTGTGTCTTTCACAGACGTTCCCAACCTTAGGATACTAGCAAAACAGAACATTATCATATTTAAAGATATTGCTGACTATGAAGAAAAGGGCTGAGCGTATGTAAAGGCTATGCACCAAACTCCTCATCTTTAATGTGTCTATGGTAAGGAAGATAGAAAGATGGAACTTGTTTCAAAATTCTGTTTAATTTTCTTTTTTATATATTGAACTTCTTTAATTTTAATTCTTTGATGCACTTGTGGACAAAGATATATATCTTCATTCAACAAGAACCATGGCTCTATTTATTTACTTATTTACATTTGGTTGTATTGATGTTATGGATGTAGGAGTGCAACAAGTCCATCCATCCATCCATTTTCTACCGCTTATCCTGTATTTAGGGTCACGGGGAGGCTGGAGCCAATCCCAGCTGTCATTGGGCAGGGTACACCCTGGACAGGACGCCAGTCTATCACAGGGCTAACATGTAGAGACAGACAACCATTCACTCTCACATTCACACCTACGGGACATTTAGAGTCACCAATTAACCTATCCCCATCCTGCATGTCTTTGGACTGTGGGAGGAAGCCGGAGAACCCGGAGAGAACCCACGCTTACACGGGGAGAACATGCAAACTCCACACAGAAGGAACCCGGGCCGACCCGGGAATCGAACCCAGGACACTCTTGCTGTGAGGTGAGAGTGCTACCCACTACACCACCGTGCAGCCCCTGCAACAAGTCAAATCACTCAAATCAATTTAGGGATACATGTAGGCTATACTGTAAAATGTAATCCTGCATCATATCCCACAGGGTGTAAATATATGCTTATTACTCTGTTAATATTCACAACAGTTACTTTCATTTCCCCCCCCCCAAAATAAACCCTTAATGGACAAAGCAAAGCACAGACATGTTACTCCTCTGGCACCCAAGATGGCACTGTTCAGCTACTTTCCGTCCCATGACACAGCATGTGCTCGTACACGTGTGTAATTCGGATAAAGTTACCTGGTTTGACATAGTTTGATTTGCTATACCAACATGGCTGCCTCACTGTGTCCCTCTCTGAACACCGTGCTGCTGTTCATCCTTAATGCTCTCCGGTTCTGCTGTTCATGCCTTTACTTCCTGATTCATAATGATGCATTCAGTGAGCAAAGGTTTTATCAGATGAAGCAGCATGTTTGGCAACTCTGCAAGTGGTATTTAAAGCAGCTCGTGCCATGTTGATATCAACCTGTCAAACAAAAGCAAACACACACACACACACACACACACACACACACACACACACACACACACATAGGAAGATAAGTTTAGGAAGCATGGCTGTTATCAGCAGGAAGTTTTTAATTCTGTATAATGTAAACAGAGTGTGTTGATCTTGGCACCTGTCATTGTGAGACTCATATCTTCAAACATGGTGCAGCTTTTATGATCTGTGACAAAGGCTTGCAGATAAACAGAATCACAAAAGGAGCTTGAAATACCTCCAGTCAATTTCAAACATGCTATGTAATGTAGCTCCTTCTTGCAGCTAAATCCATTCAGCCATTTAAGTACACATTGAAAGTTTGCTGCAGATGAGTTTAACTGTGTGTTTTTAAGGTGGCCTCCTTTTTGTGAAATGAAATGTGGAGCAATTCTGGCCCCGAGCTGACTTTCTCCCAAGTCCAGCAGCTGAGAAAAAGCACTCATCCTTCATTGACGTGGATGGGTGCATCAGTTTCTGCCGCCTCTCTTTACCACAGAGGCTCAGCGTGAAGGTGATGGGGAAGGGTAACCGTCATCAGCACTGATGGTGCAACAAAGCACAGACGCAGAAACAATTCCCACATTCCTCACCAGCAGTCATAGTAAATATGCTGTACAGCTACAGAAATAGAAGCTCATAAAAGTCTGTATATAGGTCTCTGGGAGTATTACTGCATTTGTGAATTACGTTTTATAAAATTTGTCTCAAACAAGTGGCGTAAGAATGCAAGTTTAAAAATCTGGCAGTCTGAAGTTCAAAATAAGTGAGCTTACCAGACATGTATCCCACTCCTCATCTCTGCTTGAGGCTAGTGACTGAGCTGGCCTCTTTAGACGACTCTAAGCCGAGCTATCTCTAAAACAGAGCCACTCTATGAAGGAAGCTTATTTCGGCTGCTTCTATCCATGATCTCTTTCTTTCGGTCAGTACCTAAAGCTCATGACTAGATGAAGGCCTGAACGTAGACAGACTGGTAAATCGAGAGCTTTGCCTTCTGGCTCAGACCCTTCTTTGCCACAACGGTCCGCTACAACCTCCGCATCACTCCTGACACTGAACTACGTTTACCATCTCTTGTGAACAAGACCCTGAGATACTTGAACTCCCCTGCTCTGGGCCATGACTCACTTTCAATTCGGAGGAAAAATCCACCATTTTCCGACAGAGAGCCATTTCCTCAGACTTGGAGGTGCTGATTGTCATCGCTTCGCACTCGGCTGCAAACCTGGAGCCAACAGAACCACGTCGTCTCCAGACCTTGAACCTGTACATGAAAATCTGATCACAAACAGAATCGTGACAAGGGCGCCGGCGGTTGTAAATGTAAACATTCCCAATGTGTCCACGCTTTTTTTCCTGTTGCAGTGTAAGTGAATGGCATCAGCTGACGGGAAGTAAACATAGAACCACGCAATGCAATTCTGTTGATACACTTGGTGTGTGAACTCATTACTATCATCTAAATATCGCTTGTATTGATAAATAAAGTATGAATCACGAGCCAAAGCAAAGACTGAGAGGGGAGAGAGAACACGAGAGGCCCTCCCCAACTCCTCTCTTTCTGAGGGTGGGATGAGAGAAAGAAGTAGATAGAGAGAGAGAGAGAGAGAGAGAGAGAGAGAGAGAGAGAGAGAGAGATGGTTGTGCACCAGTGGACCACGGTAGTTCTAACCTTATCAGAGGCTCTCTGTCCCATTGTGTGAATCCGCCCATCCTAGGAAATGAGGCTTCCTGTTGTTTTATAGAGCTTTCCTGTAAAAAGGTTGAGATATGTAATCCCTACCCACCAGGGAAGACAGACAGAGCAATGTCAGGCAAAATGACAGCCATTAGTTCCTCACGTATTTCTGGCTGTTTTGTTACTCTTCTCATCTGGGGTAAGTAGAGGATTTCTACAGTCCATTTCTTCACTCTTATATGATATAACTTCTTTACTTGCCCTCTATTTCACCTCTCAAGAGGAATGCTTAAGGGCTACCAGTGATTGAGTGGCTTTACGAAGGAGCTTAGCGAGTCTCATGATTGAGTTTTATACTTAATACAGTTTGTTTTAAGTGCCAAAGAGTGAATTTGACCGAGCTGACACAACAAATTTGTTTTTAAAGAAGAATTATGTGTTTAGAGTAGCTGTTAAGAAGAATATCACCAGATCATGGCAGTTTATTGTTTGATTCATGCTGTAGTTATTATCTGCTGATATTTATCAAATAAGCTCTTTTATTCTTGTGGGAGGGAAATGTATTGTACGTTTAAATGTACTTGAGTTGAATATATTAGAAGTGGCAGACAAAGGGAGGTCGTATTGACCTGTTCACTCACTCCCTACAGCTTGCTCCATGTCATTTCCTTTACCTCCTCTGCTTTCTGAACTTTGTACACTCACATTATTATTATCATCATAATTCAATTTAAGTATCTTTTTACTGGACATCTTTATTCCAACATTATTTTCTCTCTCCTATTGCAGGATGCACAACAGTGGTTTGTCTGGTTGATGAAAAGTTAGCTGCACAAACAGCAACAACAATAGGTACAGTATGTGTATTCTAAAGCAAACATGAAAAATACAAAACAAACTTGTAGGCTAAATTACCACACATACTTGGCCTAACATGACTTCCTTTCTCTACAGGGTATCACTCAACAGAGATGACGGTTGCCAGTAAGTCTACAACTTTTTTTCTATCATACTTTTTTATAGACCGTTAACTACATGTCTGTAAAACCAATCTGCTAATGGTGGGGTTTTTATTACATCTTTGATAATTCAGAGAAATATCTGACACATGTTACAGTTACAAATTGTAATAATGTATTTGTATTCATTGGGGGATGGTTTTGGATCTGTTCCCTAAACTCATTTGCTTGGCCTGGAACTGACAAACACAGAAAGCAGAGCACAGAGATCCTGGTTTCTGCCAAGATCTCCCTGTGTGTACTACCATGAGAATCCAAGACAAACTCCTGGGGAGGTCTCTACCAGTGAGGGGTCAACAGCGGTAGACACGAGGCCCAAAGTGGGTTGGGGTTAAAGGTTAACTTAAACCTCATTATGAAACGGACCCCACCTGGCTCAACTTCCTGAATTTGTTCGTCATTCACCCCATGCAACGTCCGTGATCAACGCATGAACTCCCGGTTGTGAAACAACTGGAACTTTGGAGCAGCGCCCCTTTCACTGTTCCTCCTCCTGTGCCTTCCTTTTTTTTTTTTTTCCCCTTGACTGTCCCCCCTCCTTCCCCTGCCAACTCCCCCAAACTCTGAGCTCCTCCCTTGCCGAAAAGACACATTTCCTGATGTCATTACTAAATCAAAATGCTGCTCAGCAAACAGATGTTGTGAGAGGCCCAACATGTGGATTTAGTGACATAAATTAACAAGTTTGTCGTGAGAAAACAACCTTGCATTCAATTTTTTAAAACAATCAATGAAACCACCTCTCTCACACTGCTCTTTAAAGTTGTGAGTGGTGACAGTGATAGATGTAGCACTCTCATGAGATTCTCATGACATGAAAAAAACTAAAGTTAAGAACTGGAAATATCAGACGTTTGCTTTTAAAATGGTCAGCTCTGATTAATAACTTCTTCTTTCTTTATTAATTAACTTAAACATGAATTCATTGCTGTCTGCTCAGCACACCCTGCAGAGTCATGATTACATCCACCCCAAAAAGCTAAGCCTTAAATGTTTACTTATGTTTCCTATTTGGCAGAGGCAGCCCAAAAGGCAAATAAATCACATGCTGTGAGCTGGCCAGGCCTTCAACTGTGAGAAACTGAGACTAAAAAGCAGAACAAGAGTTAAAGAGTAAAGGGTTTTCAGATGTGAGTCCAGCCCAGCTTGGGTGTGCTCCCTTTTATTTGGGAGAATGGAGAGGACAATCTTTGTTGCCTCCACCCCTTTAAATAGGGAAGAAGATCCTAAAGAAACGTGTGTTGGAGAGGGGAAGAGCTGCTGCCAAGGCGCAGGGCCGTCAGACAGATCTTCGGAGAACATCTGGTAACCGCGGGTAACACTGTTTGGACATCTGGTAACCGAAGGTTACACCACGTCGCTTCCATCCTGTCGGGTTTCCTGTTATGCCTCGCTGTGCACAGTCTAAGAAGTTTAGGTTTTTTATACATGGTCACCGGTTGTGGAAAAGGCACCTTTATTCATTTTTTCTGACATGAAGGGAGCACTTGGTTTCATTGGGGTATTCCTCTCCTTTCTCAGCGGTGAGTGTGTGGTCTCACTTCTACAGCTGCAAATGCCTGCCTCAGTACTAGACATGTGAAGGAGCTCTTTGCATTGAAATGTGTTCGGATGCATGTCTTTGATTAACGGATTTCATCAGAAAGGCCCTACATGGCAGATTTAAAGAGGGTCCATGTGAACTTCCTTTACTGCTTAATGTAAGTTTTTTTTTTAATCTAAAAAAAATATTTTTCTTCTCTTTTAGATGCCATTCAAGGGGACTCTACCTTGCCATTTAGTAGGTGACATAATAACCTAATACCCATATCATTCTGTAAACACATCATTTAACATGGATGTTTTGCAAATGTCATTTTTCTAATTTCAATCTCTCTTTCTTTTCCTCGATCTTCAGGTTGTGGGAATAATACTCACTATTGTATGGACGTCTGCCATATCTGTTATGAATTTTATGATGCACCATCTATGGATTGTCTTTCCTATCTGCTTGACCATGTATGTCTCCCCAAATTTGATGAGGCAATGGCATCACTCAACAGCACTGACTGGTGCACTTGGGGCAACGTGAGCGGGTAAGATATTTGCAGTTTATTCTTTTTAATATTAAAAATATTGTTAAATATTTGCTGATGTCTGAATCCCCTTCTGCATACCCTCTGTCTCCACACTGCAGGTTGTATAGTAACCTAAGCCTTTGCACAGAGGACATATCTGACTGTCTAGTGATCCCATGGCCCAACCCGTTGGTGGAACAGACCTTTGTGAACATTCACTCCAGGTTTTTCAAGGATTGTCCCACAGAGGAGCTAAGTGACCCACCACCAGTAATCGTCTTTGCCCTGGTGATAACCCCCATCTGTCTGATCCCTGTCATGGTTAGCCTAGTGGTGCTCAAGACCAAGAATGGAGATGGCAGCTCCTGAAACTTTCTGAATCTCGACTCACAATCATCAAGGATATCACGTTTTTGACCTGCGCTCTTCCTCTTCTCCCAACCTAATGGCTACAGCTCGTTTAAACATACGCTGCAGCTGCGCTTTCATCTCAGCAGTGACCTTGCAGAGGACTGATATATCTGAGATATCAGCCACAGAGGAACCCTTTTGAGAAAATGACACCGATTTAGACAATGTGATAAGGGCATCACAGTGGCATCACAAAGATTGCATCAATAGCAACCTGCCCAATGCTAACGGAGACATACTGTGACAAAATCTATGTTATTACAAAATCCTGTATCGTACTGTGACAAAAGTTTGTTTTGAACCACCCCACTCAAGATCTGAATTGTTGGGTTGGTCACCTCCAATTCACTGGTGAACCCAGTATTCAGGGTTATGATGACAAAAGCTCTGGAGCTTGCAAAAGTAAGTTAAAATATGTTTGTGTTGACTCTCCTTAATATGTTGGACAGCAGTTTGTGTTGATAAAAGACAAGGTAATTTTTTATTACTGAACTCCAGAACTCTTATGCAATGTGTATTTTGCAGCCACTAGAACTTAACTCTGATATGAGCCACTTATTTGACAATGTACACTTTGTACGCAGAGGACATGTGCGACCTAAACTGTTTGTAAGCGTGAATTGGATACAGGTATGTTGATCTATGAAGAGGGTCCTCTATATGTGAACAGAATGAACAGGAAAATGAGTTTAGTGTGATGCATGGGTCTGGTTATGTGACTCATAGCGTTTGAGGTCAGAGGTTACAGATGGGACAAAATGAGTGGGCACGCCCAGAAAGGGAGATTCCTTTCCTGGTATTGTCTATTTTTTGAACAGTTAGACCCTTCAGCACTTTCCCCTTGTCCAAACGACGACAACCCTAAGCTAATTGAAGCAAGATCTTTTAGAAAATCTCCATCCATTTCAGACAGACTTTGCCTGTGCAGCACAGCGATAAACACTGAGGCAACAACCCAAAGATAATCGTGTTGTATTTCACCTGATTCATGATAATGTGGTAATATATTGTTCAGTCTTGAATGACGATAAAGCCAGGGTTAAGTGCTTTCAGATTTGGATCAAAATGTGTATTTATATACTGTTATATTTCTACTATCGTCGGGACTTACTGTATCATCCGAGAGAACACATTCTGCCTGCTCTCACACCATTTACTGTATGTATTTTGATATAAAAATATATATTTTATACAATTAAATTGATAGTTGGATTGTTGGCTCTTACTTATCTACACTGTCGGATGAATGAAAACCAATCAGAACTGGTTCTTTTTAAACCAACCCTAACATGAAAGAAGCAGATTGTACTCAGTCCAGCTCACGGTCTTCACTCGGATACATTAACAGCATTGCAGCATAATTCTGACAAAAGTACCCTTTAACCTTTGTCAGCATTTGATGGAACACCCCTTTCCCCTGAGTGCAATGCAGATGGCATTGCTTTGTGCCTCAGGTTGTGTTTCACTGTATCTCCACTGAACAGAATATTGTGGTGCAGTTGCTATGCTGTGCAAGTGCTGATGTAGTGAAGGAAGCAGTGACAGCAGTCATGTATCACACCCTCATCTGGCAAACACAACACTGCAGGGTGGGCCTGCGTTTGTGAGTACGTGTATTCGTCTGGCAGCGCTGGGTGGGAAAGTGTGTTTGGTGACCTTCTTCCTCTCTAGATGTCGGGTCATCCCCGAGTCCCACCCCCTTCTGAGCTCAACCAAGTTTGTGGTACTCCTTATTGTTACAGTAAGCCAGAAACTATTTCTGAGGCCATTATACAGGATATGATTGTAGAAACAATATAAATCATATTTTCTTTAAAACATAACATTGATTGTTTCAGCAAACAATGTGTTTGTGGGTTCCGTGCATGAGTCAAATACACATGGTCAATTTACGGCACGAGTTTGTGTTCAGTCCTGCCCTCTAGTGGATTTATGTGACAGAGTGACAGACTGCTTTGTGACTCAGTAGCAGCACTTACCAATGTGCCTGTCATCTCTTAAACATCTTATATCAAAGTTTTTTGACAGTGGTATGACCTTGGCTAATCCTTTGTTTACAGACAAATAGCTTATCTGACCCATATGTGTATATGTTTAGCCTATAGAAAAAGGCTTGAGCTACAAATGTTTTTGGCCTATATGTGTTTACAGTTTCAAACACATCCTAGCAGTTCCTGTTTTTGATATACAGACAACTATCACTGGACGAAAACCTATAAACGTGGTTAAGGTCAAAACCTATTAAATAACGAGTGTGCTGTGCTAGATCTCTTTGTAACAGTACAGTGAAGTATGCTTTCACTACCAATGCTTTAAGTGAGTACATGAGGCCAAAGGTTATTCTCCTGTCCTTGAGCAGTGCCACAGCACAATTATGCAACACACTGAGATGACTCAACTTCTATATCAATCAGCTGATCTGAAAACAATCCCCTGGGCCTCAGTTTTAATGATCCGTGCTGACACTGAAGTGGGATGACTTGATGCTCTGGGGTTGGAACTGCTCTCTGAAATGACCCAGGGAGCTTGTCTGCAGTCCTCCAGATCTATCTTGTTATGTTAAATCTGACAGTAGTTAGTTGACAAATTAGGAAGAATGAGGACAGGGAACCAGGAATACTTTTAAACTTTTATTGACACCAAATTAAATATTAGAAATTGCATGTGTAATTGGTGAAGGTAATAATTGTAACACAGATTTAAAATAAGCTAAAAAAAAAACATGCTGTTGTTGTTTATGAAAAACATAAACAATACAAATTAAAATGTACATACATCACATTCTTTTGTAAAAAGTTTGTTGTACATTGCAAATGCACCAGTCGTAATACCATGATGATAGAATGATGATGACGATAATGATGATAAAAATAATGAAGGGTAAACTTTGTGGTCATGTTGTCTCATAAAATAACAAACAAAAAAACTTACAAATGCCACAATGGAAATGTTAACTTAGCTATGGTTACCTTCGAAGTTGGAAAATATATATGGCACAACAATGTAAATATTGACACGCTCCTTATTTGTAGAACAGAGACAATACTTTTCTTTTTGTTAAGTGATCACACCCAAGAACCACAGCTGTGTCTCCAGTTGCAGGTTTTGGCTCTGGAGCCTCTGCTGGGGCCTCTGGGTTTTCTCACTGCGGGAGCCGAAGACTGTTGTGTCCCAGATATCTGGGGGTGGCTGGAAGGACAGCGGGTAAGGGCAGCCGTACATCAACTGCTGGTTCCTTTGGCAGACTTAGTAGCGTGGCTGGGCACTTGGACTGTTGGAATAAGAGGTGGCTGACAGTGTCAGCTCCAATGCTTCTTATGAAGAAGCATTCATCAGGAGCATTAATGATGACAGCTGGTCAACCTCCACAACTGGCCACAGAAAGTCAGCTTCCTGGAGTCTATGCCGAGTTAATGATGAGTTATTGATTTCTCTGTGGTTTTATAGATGTATTTATTCATATACATCTGTTTGCATTACATGTTTTTATCTTCGACTAATTCATTGAAGCTCTTGCAGACTGGATTTTTTTGCCAGACTTGATGAAAATTAAAAGACTGCACCCACTGATGCGAGTCATTCAGTGCGACATGAGTAATTACTTTGTTGTGTGAGATCCAGGCAGCTGGCCCTGCTGTGTCGGACCTGACCCTACAGCTGGATGACACCGAGTAGGTTTGACATCAAAATTGCTGCTGCTCGATCAGTCAGAATAAACTCAAAGAAACACAGAGCATGAACAACCGTGTTCCACTGCCAGCTGAGAATTAAGTGACAAGAGGTAGAAATACTTCAGGACTTTGACGATGGTGGAAAAGGAGCAGGGCTTATGCCAGCCTTTGAAGGTCAACATTAAGATCCTAAGGGATTTATCTATAAAAAAAAACAACAAAACAAGAACAGGAGCAGCATCTGGACAACTTGAAGGAAAAAAACAAAAAACAAATCAAGAAATGAAAGCAATGCATATTGCCGGATCTGGCAGTTTACCTGAACTCTGTCATTGGTGACAACAGAGAACAAAATCAACAGCAAAATAAGCATCACGTTCCTGATGATCATTTTGGGGAAGTGGCTTACGGAGGGAGGACTGAAGGGACAGGGTGTCAGTGTCAAGGCCTTTGCCCAGCAAGTCCTTTTTTCTCATTCAGAATCGTTGTTTCAATCATGTTTGCAGACCAACTTTCAAAGTTTAGAGAGGTGTTTGACCACTCAGAGCCTACGTATCGCCTACAAACATCCAAAATGTCAACTGACAAGCTCATCCACCACGTCAAAGCAATGCACATTACGACAAACAATCTAAATGTTGTAACAATGCAGAGATGAAGGACAGATTGTGGCAAGCGATTGCAGAGCAGCTTGAGATTGGGGATGGAAGGTACTGATTGCAAACAAGGCATGTAGAAAGAGACTGCAGTGATTACATTACGCATAGCTGTCAAGTCTTCCAGCTGTTATGTGTGTGCATCGGACTCAGTGTGCAAGGTTTCTGTGCATAACAATTTTTATCTGATGACGGATAAAAAAAAAAAAAAAAAAAAAACTGGCCTTCAGTGCTCCAGACTTGCCAAGTTTCTCACTAGATGTAGGCACTACTGGAACTAATGCTACAACTACTTTCAGTGAAAAATAGTTGGCAACACTGGGCTCGTTTTTTGGATTGGATTCTTCTAAAATAGTAAGTCTAGCTTACTCTTGCTTTTTTATAAAATGTTGCTGACCCCAGCTTTAATACACCATATCATGAATAGATCATCACATCACCTCCCAAGACTTAAACCTATTTTTTTTAAGACACTCAGCAATATGGAAAGCCTTTAGAAGATAATTATTTGTAGAAGTAGGTGAAAGCAGGCTGGTACAGCCAGGTACTCCACTAAAAGACTACGTAGCACCAGGAAGAGGGGACAGCAGCTGTCTGGTAAAAACCCATATACTACTAAACAACAACAACAATCCCTAACAATCGCATTTTCACCAAGAAAACACATTTAACATATTGTTACATCCACCAAGGAGGTTATGTTTTCCGGTTGGTTTGGCTGCTTGTTTGTACACACATTAGGCTACAGTATGTTTCTAAGGATATATTGACATAATAACTTTTCCGTTTACTCTGAATGTATACATTATATTTTATTCACTGTAGTATAAATGTTGAGGGCTTTTTCATGACTTGCCTTGTGTGCTTACAGCATTAAGGTTGTAAACTGCAAGTACATTTTGATATCAGAGCTGGCCTCTAGATGGCAGTCTTTGAGAACATATTTAGCAGTTGAAGGACTTCAAACATGGTCCATTTTAAGTATATTTCTACTTGAAGAGGAGAATCTGTACTAAATTGCATGTTGAAAGAAGGGCTGCTGTTCACATCCAAACATCAGGTCATTGAAATTCAATATGTTATGCTTCTGTTTGGACACTCCCAGTTTGAGTCAATATACAGTTCTCATGTGCCGTAGGCTTTGTTTCAAAGCAAATAGAAAGACTGATATTCAAACTAACTAACTTGGAGGCTGAATCTTTCATTTTTTTCTGATCACACTCAAACAGTTAATGCACTCTGAGCTTTGTGCTGATCAGCACAGCTTTTGTTGAGAGTCTGAAATGTGCTTGTGGTTTTGTCATGCTCTGAAGAGACACAGGCATGCGTTCTTGATAACAGGTGATGATGATAATATAAGGAAGGTAAATAGACTCCAATTACAAAGAGGGAGGCCGATGCATTCTGCTGTTTACTTCACTCTTCAGTCTGTTCATAGCATGGATGATAGTATCAGTTCAACAATGTTGTCAAAATACAGGAAGTACTAAATGAAAATGAAAATGTAATGGGCAGTAACAGTTCCTTTACTATGGTAAAATCATGTTTTCCATTTTTTTCTTCGGCTCTGCTCATCTTCTTACAGTGGCATTTGCTGGAGCCTTACTGTTGCTTTGGTTTGATCAGATACTTTTTTTTTGTCTCATGGAAAGACGGGATGTGTTGCAGCATGTTCACTCAGCCAACACCCTTTCCGCTGAACATCCTGGAAGGATTTTTTGACAGACGCTTTTACCATGACAGCTAGATTCACTTCTGTTCAGTCGTAAAATAGCATCTGTTTCAATCCACAAATGCTGAGCTTCTTAAGTTTATCTATACAGGAAAATACAATTTTTACACTATCTTTTATTTCCTATTGAAAAAGTCTAATCCCACTCTCTACTTAAAAGATTTTTTCAGACCTTGCAGATCGCATAATGGACAAAAAAAAAAATGCATTCAATATAAAATATCCATTTCTGCCATGCGCAGGCACACGTGTACAGAGATGCTCATCACACAAGCGTACAAATACCTTTACTGTACGTACAAACACAAAAGGACTCCCTCACAAACACACAGTGTGCACAATATGATATAAAACATGAAAGAAGACTCGTGTGCATAGTAAACATAGAGAAGAGATTGAATGGAAAAAATATGAAAGGAATATGTGGGAACTTATCAGCATTTTAAAGCTGTGACAAACAAAAGTTACCGCTTTGTGTCCCTCATCTGTTTATAGGGGCCGTGTGTCATTTCTCCTCTGATACACACTCAACAATGCTTCAGGGATTGAGCCTAAACAGGCCTAGTTTATGCCTCCATATTATGGCTTTTATGCAAATGCAAAGGTGACAATGAGCAAAACCCTTTTGATCTGGGCCTCTTTGTGACTGGAACAGTTAATGCAGCAAACGCATCATGACTATCAGGAAAACAGAAACAGGAATGCAGGGTTGAGATTGTAAATAGAATCGGGGGAACCAGAACTCTTCGCCTGCGATGTAAATTAAGAGCTCATACTGACTCCTGCCTTATAAACTCATATTTTCTTGAGGTTAATGACTGTTTCAACACAAAATGTACTTTGCCATTACTGCAAAACAAGTTGTTAGATAAAAAGATAACACATCAAGATTGTTATTACTCCTCAATTAAAGAATTCTAAAGCTTTTAGTAAGTGAAATGAGTTGCTGAGCAGTCATAATAATGGGGTCGTCACCTAAATCCATTCCCGTCTCATTCACCACGATACCCAAATGTCCCTGCCAGGATCATAATTGAAAACAAAATCTATTCATTGTCTCCTTGAGTTAACTGTGTTTGGAACAAAAACCACATAACTGAAGATGTTTTAGTGTTCCGTATGGTTCTGCCAGGACGACCAAACAGGCAATTAAAACCCTCTTAATCTGAAAATGTCTGGGAACAAATGCTGTTGTAGTAAGTCTCTTAAAAAACTATTTTAATGACAAATTTATATTTAACCTAGAATGCTAAATGCTTTCATGTCGATGTTCATTGGGGCTTTATTTAGGATATAGTTATTATTGAAACAGATTTGTAGAGGTCAGTGTCTGGTCTTAACTGGTCTGGTCTGCTGTTCTAGCCGGTCTGATCTTTCACAAAAATATACAATTTAGCTGTAGGTTACTTACAGAAAATAAGACAAAACAGTGGAATATCTTAAAAGAAATCCACAACAGAAAGGTGCAAAAATATTTAACAGTCATATGCCCTGAAGGAAAATCATACAGAAGATGTTTATTTTGAACACAATGGAAAGCATGTAACGTATTATTAATTATAAAAAAAAAACAATAATGATGTTTAACCAACATCTTTACAGTGTGATTTGAGTCATATGTTTGGTGTAGTGTAAATACAGTTTGGCAATGATATTGTTTGACATTGGACAACAAGGGTGTGTCCCTTTGCCACTCTCATACATCCCGAAAAAGCTGTTCAAATTAAAATTTCAATCTTATTTCGTTTTAAGCGGATGTTCTTTTCTGAGCTCAATCAAGACACACACATACACAAATATCTTCAGGAAAAAGGTTTATTTTATTTCTCAGACTGCAGTGTTAAAGTGAAGACAGAAAAGCTCTCATCGCATTTTATTAAGCTATGTGCCCTCATTCTCAGGTGAGTCATCCTTTGATTTTCATTTCTAAAGATGGCATTTTAAAAAGGGGATTCTACAGAAACAGACAGAGGCTTCAGCTATAAAGGAGGGTTATTGCCTCCTGGATTTATAAACAAACTAAACTCTGATCTTAAGCAGATTTACAGAGGGGTAATACCCAAGTATACAGACACATGTCAGCAACAATACATCCGTTAAATCGTGATCGCTGCCTGCTTCAGGTATAAGGATGAATTTGCTGCTGGGGCTCATGACAGAAATACTGGTAAGAGCGGGGTAGGGGGGCTTTAGTTAGGCCGCTGGCCATGGGGTGTGAAAAGGTTATCCCACACCTCCACCTTCATGATGGCATTGCCCAGGGGAGACATTGTGGCCCTGATATCCAAGTAGTTGCCTGCATAATTTATTCCTGACCCAGTGGACTCCTCCCTGGTAAACTCATGCTGTTTCTTCTCATAGTACATTTCTTTGTACAAATCCTTATCACAGTTACGGCCCTTTTTATAGATGCCCACTGCAAACCAATTCTTGTACAGGTTGTAGTCAAATGGCACTGAGAACATGATGGCCAGAGTCTCAATGTAGTCGTTCTTTGACCTCTCAAAAAGGTCATAGGTCATCACGCCAATGCTTCCGGTTGCCTTGCTTGCAGACTTGGCGAAAGTGCAGACCTCTGTCTTTAGAGGGCGCACTGTGGGTTGAGGTGGGTTGTATGTCTCTCCATTCTCAAGGAACACCCTAATCAGTACAGAGACAGATATTACACATACTCTACTGGATCCAGAATAATCTCCTTTAAAAAGCCTTAAAAATAAATATCAAAACAGTCAGGACTTACTTGGGGTTGATGAGGCAGTAGTTGTTGGTGACATTTACGATTTCAATGGTAACACTTCTTTTTCTGTCGATATCAGCAGCTACCGCTTCAGCTGACTCCGTCATGTTGGAATGGGTGCGAGTTCTGCTTGTTGAACCAAAGATAATTTAGGTGTTAACCATCTGAACACAACCACATCACAGCTGTGACTATAGAGCGGCACTCTACCCCTAAACACACTAGGAGTCATGAGAATCACACTTACTACAATGTGAAACATCTTCCTGACCTCTGCTCAACTGACATGCTGTAATGGCATTACACTCACCTTCATATGCGCACATGAACTAGCACTAGCTATGAATGATGCATTTCAAGACAGAGATTTCAAAACAGTTGTGAACAACCACAGAATAGCTGCAGACTCGCTTTATTAGGGAGTGTTCTTCTTGAATTACAGGACTAGCATGAAAAAAATTAATTTAGAGTGACACGAGAGAAAATGATCGCCCCTTTTATCAACAGATAGAGGTTACAAATCAAACAAATGCCCCATCAGGCTTCTGCATGCCTCTACAAATAGCTTCTTTTTCAGCTAATGAGCTATTCTCTCTACTGTCTCTCATTAACTTTTTCAATTAAAGTATTTTGTTCAATAGTGACTTACCTGCTGAGAACCTTTGCTGGTGCTCCCAAGTTGCAAAGTGGGAAAAGTCTGGAAGGGAGTTGCCAGTATTATTTTTTTTAAGAAGGAAGTCCACCATCAGACAGGTAACCCTCCTTCTTGTAACACGACACCATGACGGCACACACCCTCCTTCAACACACATTTACCACCCACACACACAAAAAGGAGACTATGAGAACAAATATCCCTGTGTTATTCTCTGTGGGATAAAACTGCCACACCTTAGTCTGGGGCAGATTTGAACAGTTTCCAGCAGTTTTCTATTTGATTCCAACCTGCCAGGTAAGCTTATCTCATTTCTGTGGTATTTTTCAAAAGACCTATAAACAAACTTAACAAGTTTAGTCAGACATCTCTGGAGATGCTGAACTCTTATTCTGTCTGTTGCATTCTTAAGATCACCCACAAACCACACCCTTTAGAGCAAGATGGTGTGTCAAAGCCAGTGAAGAATAATATTGTTATAACGCCGATTAAAAAAACATCTATGCAGATATTCCATCTGTTGCTACTCATTAGAATTGGATTGATCCAGCGAAGAGATTAAAAATGATTACTGTTTAACAGTAAAAAATGAAAGACATAACCCAAACAACACAAGCATTGAGTCTGAATGTTTTATTACCATAATCACAGAAAAAGGGAGTGTAGAATTCACATAAGCCCAAGAAATAAGCTAATGGAGAATCAATGAGCTGGCTGTCAGATATTGATATCTTTCAGTGGACACAAACTACAGATGACAGCAAAATCAGTCTTCCTCTCCTCGGATGTTTCTCTGGATGTCAACATGCAGCAGCAGTCAAATCAAATTAGGTTTATTTATTCTGCTTGATACAAAAGCAACAAAATACAAATTAACGACCCATTTTATCATAGAGCTCCACTTTAACAATGGCTTTGCCAGTAGAAGACATTGTAGCCCTTACATCAACATATTGACCTGGATATCCCAGCCCACAGCCATGCGTCTCAGAGCGTATAAAGCCAGTGAGGTCTTTCCCATCATACATTTGTTTGTACAGATGTTTGTCACAAGCACGGGAATGCTCCACCACGCCCACGGCCAGCCGGTTCTTGTACAAGTTGAAGTCAAACGGCACAGAGAACATGATGGCCATGCGCTCGGAGCAAACCCGGCTCTGCATATGGAACAGGTCGTAGGTCAGCAGGCCGACAGCGCCCGTGGCAGTGTGGTCGTCCTTGGTGAAGGAGCACACTTCGGTCATGGTGGTACGGACCGTAGGCTGGGGCGGGTGGTAAGAGAAGCCACTTGACATGTATACCCTAAACAAGAGAGCAGGAGACACATCCTTACCATCTCTTCCAAACAGTTGCTAACTTTCATGTCTCACTTTGCAGACTTTTGATGGAAAAACAAAGTTTTGCAAGTTTTGTGGTGATCGTCAGTGTATTTTTCAAGTGCTGGGCTTTCCAGGGTACCTGAACTACCATATGCTGATGGATGGAGTGTGACTGTGTAAGTACTGCAGTGGACTTCTAAGCAACAGTGAATGTACCTGCATGCGATGTGCAATGAGGCAGTATGTGTCACTGCATGACAGATAGGTGGATGTTCTCAGCAAAGTGATGTCACACATGAAAACCACCCATCCAAGACATGGTCTGTCTTGCTACAGCGAGCTTAATGTATGGTGGAAATTCCAATAGATGTGGATCATTCTATTTATTTCACTGTTTTGGTTTCTTCATTTCCCTTTCTTAGCAGAAGTGTAATAAACTGACAGATTTCCTTGTTGAGGAAATATTTATGTTAAATAGATGGTATATATCCTAACCACATAGAATTAATATAGACTATTTATGCTTGACAAATCTGTGTGACTATTAGAGAGAACAAAAGTTGTGGATACTACATTTTTCTGAAAGGATTGCATACTTAAAAGGTATCAAGATGCTGTTTTACAGGCGTAATCAGGCATTGCAATCACTCAAGCACTTAACAGGAATGCATTGCAAGCCTTGGATAATTCTCCCCAGAACCAATCAAACTTGTTGAGTACACACACATGCCATGATACTATGCAGAAGTTTCTCTCTAAGTGCAGAAAACAATGCTGAGGCAGGGGACTGATAGACTTACCTAACCTGCAATGAGCTCTAACATAGTTAGAAAAAAGTTTTTTTTTTTTTTTTTCATAAATTGCCATTTTCATCACTATCTTTGCATGTACTGTTATGAAGTCGCTTGTTATTTTGTACTTTTTTCAGTAAACCATTTTTTGTTTCCTCATCAATTCGCTTGATCTCAGTTTTGATGTTTATTTACATGGTATTAAATTAGTAAATACAGTTACAGACTTACTTGGGGTTGATGAGGCAGAAGTTACCGCTGACGTTGGTTATTTCTATTGTGCAGTTTCTGTTGGTGGGGAGAGTGGCTGACACAGCTTCTGCTGTTTCTGGCATCTTGGCTGCAAGAGGAACAGAACTGAAAGCTTACAACAGTATATCCACAAACAGGTCACCAAGCAGGTACAGTTATGTGCAGGAAAATATATATTCTTTTTTATATAAAAGACAAAAGTGAACTATTTAGAGTATTAAGGTCATAAGTCATATTGGTTAAAAAACTCCTTTTATTGTTGTAAAGGTAAATTAATCATTTACAGGCTAACCAAGCTGATTTTTCAACTTTAACAAAAGTCCTGAATTTATTCGAACATGTTCTACATTCTGTGTGTATAAAATGTGAATAGCCTGTATGAGAACTGTTCTTGTCTGAGAGTATAACCAAGACATAGATCCCAGCTAAGATATATTCATGCAATAAATAGAAGTATATTCACCTTTTGGAGTTGAACACGCGAGTTGTGCTAGACAGCAGCGTTTTCACAGATCCTGCAGAGAGGTGAGAGTGTCTCCCTTGTGTGATTACACCTCCACAGTGCTTGTTCCAACACAAACACAGGCGTGTCCACCATGCAGTGCACAGTCACCAACCCTAATGAAAAAATATATCTCCAACGGTGCTATCTAACATCACATGAACACAATATAAATAGTAAAAAGCAATAATGCTAATGAGGCGAATAATCAAACTAATTAATGTGTTAATTAGATAACATCTGTCAGCTCATTCACCTTCATGTCAAACATGGTGCTATTTATACCACCTCTGAATGTGTAAGGATTAAGGATTTGTTGTTGAACATTCATTCATTGAACATTGTTAATTTTTATGTTTAGCTTTATCTGGTCTAACTTAATCTTATCAGATTTTCATTCTTAATTTATTAAGAATGAAAATTGCTGCTCAGTTGAGGACATGTATTTCATAAAGATCCTTATGGAACACATCATGTTCTGACACGCTTAGAATGTGACTTCAATCTGCCAAGCATTGCTCAAAATGACTTGTTGTTGTTGCAGGTAAATGACTAGCGACAGATTCCTGTGGGAACCTCCCATACATCAGCCACAAATTTCAACACACTGTGCGACTCTTATATCACTAATTCTTTTACTGCCAACTCTGCTCCCACTGGAATGTGGCGTAGAAAAGGAGACACTCCCTTCTTCCATGTAGGATCAACTTACATGATCCATGTATTGTACACTGCAGTGTTACATTTGTCCATAAGGTTATAGGGCTGAGGGTCTTCCTAATTAAGTTTGTTTTGCAAACTTAGTATGTTTCAAGATGTTGTCATTACTCCACCAACTAATTCAAGTAATATTATGGCAGCTGCACTATATCATACATCAGGCGTCTGGAACTTGATTTAAATCCTTCAACTCCAATGCTTGAAGTCACCAGATGGCACCAAACACGCATTTACAAAAATACATTTGCACTACACAGTCTTTGCCAGTTAATGTTTGCTTTCTGATGGTTAGCCAGTGACCGTGACAGAAAAACTCTGACAAATATTACACATTCAGCATACCCTTCTTATGTCCTGCAAAAAGGGCATGGCTGCATTCATATAGTCATAGGTGCAATACTATATCAAGAGCAATAAGTCTAACGGCAAAAAATGAAAAAGATGTTCAAATTAAGATTATTTTTTGAAGAAAAAAAAAAGAAATACCAAAAGTTGACAATTTATCATTCATCCCAAAAATATAGAAAATAGAGTCTTACAGCCTCACAGAGTCCTTAGAACCTCGGGTCTAGGGCAGGGGTGTCGCCAGGTCATTCTGCTAGGTCTTAAATCCAAAATGTTTTAGGTGTAGCTCTGAATATAATTACACAGTGTGCATGTACGATAGTGTTAATCAAATACCAGACTGTCACAGAAAATGCTCTCTAAACCCAAATCTATTTTTAAAGATCAACAACACTCGGATGCAAATAGTTATGGTCGAGTGGGCTCATTGGTGTGTCACAGCAGTTAAGAGTGGATAACATGCTCGATTTTAAATGATGATCTGGATAGAGTTGTATAGTCCCATGGTGCATTATAGAAGCTTTGTTCCAGCAACTCAGATGATCAAGTCTTACTGTAGATGCAACACGTTCTTCATAATATTTATTCATTTTATTTATTCATCAAGAATGATCTTTCTGTCACTGCAAAGCAAATCTACCTATAAATAACATAGCCTGAACCTTTAGATAGGCTACCATTTACCCCAAATCTGAGTCAAAGCTGAACAAATACTACTTTCACAAAAATTACTGAACACTTTGTTTCCAGTAGATTGCTAGTTTGCTCTTTTGCGTATTCAGCCTTGATTAAACTGTTAAATAATATGTCAGCATGTTGTCAGCAGTGAAGGCTTCATTGCACTGAAAATAGCTGAGCCATGGACTGAAAGTTAATCTGCACAACAGTAAAGACTGCATCACAATCAACATCTTGTTGGAATTATGTTTTTGTTGGCTATCCAGCCACTAGGGGATAGATTTACTAATGCAATTGCGCCCAACTGCTAACGCAATTCCTATGCAACAAGTGCGTAAAAACATGGAGCGGTATTTACACACTGGGTGCACTTGGGTAAAATCGCAGATTGCGTGCCACATGAGCAGAAAGAGGCAAGTTGCGCTTTCAATATGCGCTCATGGGAGGGTCATGGGTAGTTAACCACAAAAAGATGGAAGGATAAGCGTAAAGTGCGCCTAATTATATATTACCTGGTATTTACAAAAACTGCCAGTGAGATCGTGCCTCTATTATGCGGGGGAAGTTCTCTGCCTCTTAAAAGCAGGTCTTAACCAGAATCTACTTTGTTCAATGGCAGCATTCATCTGAGCAAAGCGAGAACACAGGCCAAGGCGACAAGCAGAGAGGATTTATGCCACACAAATCATACTTTCAATTATGCAAACCAGAAATCATCTGGCGTTACAGATTAAGCAGCCATACAATAATACAGTTACTGGACTTGATCTACATTGTTATGTTGAAATTGGCTAAAAATAAAAATGGAGAAAATAAATTATCAACGCAGACTGGAACTGGAACGTTTTGTATTATTTATTATTTTTTAGTGAATGATTTATCTAAGATTGTTTATCTTAGATAGAGATATTTTTTTTTCCTGAGAACACGAGTGGTCACAGATGTGGATGGTGCAGGTTTAGGTGGCGCAGGCTTAGGTGGCCCGGACTGACGTATGCCTGGGGTCTGGATGGCGCAGGTCTGGATGGAACGTCAGAGGTCCCCTGCAAAATGCCTCTTTAAGAGTTGATAATTCTTCAAATTCTGGGGGACCTGAACTGGTAATCCTTGCCTGTGCCCTGTTGTATGCGCTGATTGCCCGATGGGTGTCAGGTTTTATAAATACGATATAAAATGAGGAAGCACATACACTGTGTGCAAACTCGCAATAACAAAAGCAGTGTAAACTGCGGCAGTCTTATAAATCTACCCCTCTCTGTGATAAATACAGTACACCTCTGTTACAATCATAGAGAAGCCTTTAACCCCCAAACATGCTCTGTAGAAAGGGCTGGTAGAGTGATTCTGTTGAATGCAAGCTTAAATAGGTAGCAATTGACCATTCACCAAGTCCCGGACTGCAATGCATTAACGAACTCTGACCAGAGTCTGACAATTATCAGCCTGTGCTCCAGCTATATCTCTCTAAACAGACTCCATTGAAAAAGTTAATTCATTTTTACCATGTTATAAAACACACTTATTTCAAACTCAAGAACAAGAATAAAACTCACACTTACTCGAAAGTAGAACTGCATTTGGTGTGAAATCATCAGAAGAGGAGCGATCAGAGAAGCAGCCAGAGCAAACCATGGTCATTAGTTCACCATTGGTTTGTGGACTACAGTTTTGAAGCCTTATGTTCAAAATTTGAACTGTTGCCATCTTGGAATTTTTGCAACCTTCCATAATTCGAGGTAAATTTACTTTTAAGAGTAATCTTAAAGTAATCTCAGTAGCTAATCGCATATAGCATTGTAGCGATGGAACAGAGGTCACGGTAATGACAATCACAAGGGTAGCCACGTCCTTAAAAATACCCTGCTTTATCATTTACTCTAAATGGGACCATACTGTACTAAATGAACATCATGCTGTTTTGAAGATTAACTTGAAACTAACAATTGAGATTATCAAACCAATGTTTATAATGTCAACTGAAAGCAATTGAGATTATAAACCAATGTTTATAATGTTTACTGAAATAATAAATCAAGTGAAAAGTAGGGTAATTTTCTCATAGACTTCCATTCAATCGGACTACATTTTACAACCAGCGAAGTTGCCCCCTGATGGCCGGTAGAGAGAATGCAAGGTTAAAGAACTTCCACAGCAGCTTTACTTTTCAGGACCGGAGGATGCTGCCTGGGGGAAACATCTAACATGGGGAATTAAGGGTATATTTTGATCAAACCAGAGTGGTGCCAGTGGTGCCAACAAATTGTTTGTTTGTTTTTTCAACACATTACATTACCGTTTTAAATAAGTGCCATGGATTCTGGTTTGTTTGGCGAGAGTAATATATCCGCAGTACATAATAAAAATGTTATGGTTCATTTATACAGGTTGGGCTTTAGCTTCTATTTTTTTTTTCAAATCTTTTTAACCTGTCTTCGCTACTGAGATCCTGAAAATATCCCTCAAAAGAATGTTGTAGACTCTTCTGTTTACCTTTTCTGAAACAGCTTTCTGCTTTTCTAAAGAAATGGATAATATTTATGCAGGGAGTGCATCTGACAGCATGACCGAGTAGCAGCAGGAGGGGGGCTTAGTGAAAGGTCAAATCAAAGTCAAGAGGACAAATGGAGGCAAATAAAAATCAAGTTGCTAATGGCCAGTCAGCAAACTTGTTAGCTTAGCTTGGTCGCTAACAGGGCAATAAATTAATTCAAAAGAGATGATGTCAAACCAAAAAAAAGAATCCGATAAAGAGGATCAGATATGAGTAGGATGGAGCAACTGTTGCCATTAGGTCAGTTAGTGATACACAAATGATTGCAAATAAAATTATGTGCAGAAATATTAAATGGTCACATGCTTTCTAATCTAGTTTATGATAATTGTCCTTAGATCAGATAGAATTGTCAGAAATTTTCAGCACAAAGAAGCAGCCTCAACAAAAACAGGAGGCAGCATGGGCGTCTTCCACTCATGTGTACCAGGGAAGTGAAATAATATATGTAATAATAAAAATGGTGGATTTTAGAGCATCATTTTTTCAAACCCTAAGGTAATAATTTCCATTAAGATTCAGAGCAGGAGATTAATTCAGTTTCACCGAATTATTTAATCATCGTCTATTTTCAACTTGCATGCTTACAACCTGACCCTGTGGCATTAACTTTTTTCTTTTTTTTTTTACAGCAAAAAGACACAATAACAATCTGCAGGAAAGTCCTGCTTTGTATTGATAAGAGGCAATATAATTAAGAAGTTTGATAGTTCATAAACAATTTCACAATTTAGTAAAATGACAATTTCATGTGTTATGTGTGTGTATATAGCCCCCAATATGCACATTTGTTTTTCATGCCTGCCAGCTCTTATTATCAGAGCAGTAAAGCTTTGTCATCCAATGCTCTCTCTCTCTCTCTCTCTCTCTCTCTCTCTCTCTCTCTCTCTCTCTCTCTCTCTCTCTCTCTCTCTCTCTCTCTCTCTCTCTCTCTCTCTTTTTTTACCTTTCCCAGAAACAATCATTCACGACCAAATGTGATATCGACATTATGGAGCTCTGGGATGTAGAATTGGCCACTTAGGACGTGTGAAAACAACCATGATCGTAAAATTGCTCCTCTGACGCAAGCTTAGGCAGATGTGCTGCCAGACAGGTTTTAGATTGATATGACTTTGTAGTACAGCATGCATTGGTCTTTACACGTTTGCTTCTATTTGACCGTCTGGAGACAAACAAATAGCATCCCTTCCTCATAGTAAAGATTCAAATGCTTTTAAAAATGTACTAATTGAACAGTGAGTTTTGTTTTAGTTAAACACTAATGTCTCATGATTCATGTTCCATCCAATTAGAACCGGCATAGTAATATTCTATTCAGCTCTAATGTTGTGTAACATTAGTGACACCTCTCTCTGAAGCACACTTTAGTTCTGTCTTAATCTCTTTATATCTGATGTTATACCTGATAATTGTTTTCCTGATGCACTTACACCAAGCCTTATATAAAAAGTGCCCATACCAAGCATATTTCATTCATTATGTAAGATGTATTAACCCCCCCCCATACACACATTTTTTATGTTTTAAATTGTGTCCAAGATAGCAACACATGATGCATGTTTGCAATGACAAGACACACTGTTTTGCCTTTGTTATGGTCTTGTTCAAAGATTTTCTGTTTACTGATTTGGAATTGTTTTCATACTATTTGCATAATGGTATGGAAATAAGTCGTTATATAGTACCTGATGGAAAAGGGCAAGTTGCTGTGGTTTGTTTGTTTCAAGAATGTATTAAATTCTATTTTTGTTTCAAAGGTTTGAGCTAGACATAATACATACATTCATATCAGAATGTGATGTTCTCAATAATAACCTTGTCAGGTTAATCAGTATGACATTAAGATACCCCATTAACTTTTTAGTAAGTCAGAGATATTGATCTTCACTGAAACATTTAATAGGTGATAAATTGTGCACTTTACTTTTACTTTGCCTACTTAATAATTATGCAGCTATAATTACATTTTAATTGTTAAATAATGTACAGATATGCGAACAGTTATAACTTGAAGACATATTTTGTATTATTACAACAGTTACTTTATTGTCATGCATTATCTATTTAAACTGCATCTTCCAACTATTGGGTGGCCACAGGGGAGTTCTATCTGCTTACATTTACATCGTTGTGTGTTATAAACCTTTGCTTAATAGGGAGACTTAAAGGTGTTCATTAGGGTTCCCAATATTGTTCATGCACTGTGAAAATAACCAGAATGTTTTCAATAGGTTTAATTTTTTTTTTATTTCTTGTAAGTAATTTAGCTGAAGCCAGGCGGATTTTTTCATTAATATGTGGAATTGGTTTATATTATAGTAGTTAAATATTTAAGTTTAATTTAAATACTAATTTGACAAATAAATGACTCATATGTAAACGTGTGTTCTGTGTTACACTTAAATATTACAAATACCATTTGAGTTATCCACGCACAATAAACAGTTATCAGCTATTTGTTGTATTTCAATTAAGGAGAGACAAATTTGTTCTGGCCAAACATGTTAAAGCCCTGGAGTTCAACGGTGTTAGAATTAAAAGGGAACTTGTTTTATTTCAACAAAGTCAATTATATTTTATTTAAGAATCATTTTTGTTATTGTTTTTTATTTATGTAATTCATTTAGAAGGTTAATTAGTCTTAATTTGTGCCCCAGGCTCTGTTCTTTTTGAGCAATTAAATCTCATGTCAATATACGTTTTTCAAACTGTTGTTTTGTCATGAGTACTTTCACACAGAATGCAAATATCGGAACAAGTTAGATTTTTTGGGAGTTCCTACTACTCATAAAAGCAACAACCCATCATGTTTTTCTTCCTTTCAACCTTGACAAAGGCAGCACATAGCAGATCGCTCCTTCAGTTCTTACCTTTCAAAGTAAGAGCAATAGACATAAACTGCATAACCATTTAACAGAGGAAACTACAATTGACTCAGAGTTTTTGCTAAAAGGAACCTCAATAAAATAGCTTACAGTAGCTTAGGCTAACAATCGACCTCAGACAGACTGCCAGATGCTGCTCTGGGTAAAAAGTAGTTGTCACTCTTGCATGAATCTACTGGAACCTTTTCTTGGAAGTGTTGCTGATATGAATAGTTTTAGTGGGAAATATTCACAGTAAATTATAAGCAGCAAACTTTTAAGATTGTTACAAGTTCACATTTATTGTGAATAACTTGAGTCCTGCACTTATATTGCTCTTATATAGTCGATCTAAAAATTAAAATGTAAACTATGAACTAGAACATTTCTGTTTTCATCGGGGATCACAGATTTTTGTCAGGGGTGGGATTTGGCTCATACTCTACTAATTGCCAACACACAACCCTAACAGTAGATGACGTCTCCAAATCTAAATTGTAACCAATGCCCAGGCAGACGTTCTCTCATCACTTTTGTTTATATCACTATTCCTGCTATCAATTATGTCAAAAAACAAACATGCGGAAAAAAATCTGTACATTTACAGCTATGCACATTTAACAGATGCACATTTCCATGTGCACACTTCATTTCAGTAGTTGATTTGAGCATTTAGCAATCATCAGGAGGAGACAAATTCATTTCATTCAATTGGATACTTTCATTTTTTCCGACATACACAAGATGACCACTAAAGATTGTCTGATGAGATCCAGCATGCTTAGACAGATTCATGGTTCAAGGCAGAATTACTCAGGATTTTATGATGTAGAGCCATACACAGTTTCTCAAAAGTATAAATGTAAAATTCCAGACAATCAGTTAAGCTAGATCCAATCACTGAATATAAATACCTCTTTTTTTATACATCATATTACCACCGCATAAACTCTTACAATTTCATCAGCCTTTAGAATGGGATATTCTGATTAATCCCTTCAGTCATCAAAATGGTCTTCAAAGGTAAAGGTTCTCAAACGTGGGGTAATGGGTGGGGGGAAGCGGAGGGGATTATGCAAACTTCACAGTGATTAATTTTGGCCTGAGACGTATCTCCACTGATGGTAGCCGGGAGAGGAGCATATTGATTGATTGCTACAAGGGGCGCGAGGTTCTGCACATTTACTTTTTGATAAATAGGCTGTCAGGGACACGAACAACCAAATATGGCTCCGTAAATTAATGTTTAAGCGATTATGGTATAAGTGTAAATATTACACATCCATTAAGGAGGATTACATTTGGTGCCACTTTGAAGAGGGGAGGAAATAAAAGGGACAAGCCCGAAGAATATCCCACAGCAGAGTAGGTGCATGGAGAAATGTGCTTTTAATCTGCATGTATAATGTTTTGGAATTCTAAATAGGAAAGTCCTTGACATTAATCTGTGTGTCCGTGAGTGTCTGCGCATGCATGTGGGCAAGTGTGTATGTTTATGTATGTGTCTTCAAGAGGGCAAGGACTGAAGATGGGGGGCTTTAAGTTGACAGAGCATGCCAGTGCATCCACCTGCTCAAATTACCATGCGGTAAAACGCATCACGGGTGTTGCACTGGAGGTGAGAGTCGAAATAAACGGCTGCTACAAAGATGATTTGTGTTCCCCATGGATAAATTCTCCCACCTCTGAAAAATCAATAGCACCGTGTGTTATAGGAATACATTTGTGTCACCTCATGGGGACAAAAAGTAAAACCACAGCTCAGAATGTTTAGACAATACACATCAAAATGCCTACGGAGAGCCACCAGTAATTAAGGACCCTCTCTCTTTGTCTCCCAGTATCTTTCTCAATCTCATGCCTCACTGTGAATTAAATACATTTTTCTGAGATAGGACTTGTGTAACTTTTGAAGCTTCAGCATTTGATCACTCAAGATATGCAAATATATTCATCATTCATTGTTAAAGTAAGCACTTTCCATCTAATTGTTTGTCATGCTTTCCCTTACATTCAACCCTTGTATCAGTAATCTAGTTAAACGGGAGACTATTTTGCTCAAATTATCATATTTTTTGGAGAACATACTTTATGTACATAAAGTCACACACTGATGCCTGTAAACACAAGCTGCTGTTGGAGAGCAGTTCACACATGCACTGAAAACATAACAACAGAAAGAGGTTTCAAACACTGGAATTCCACTGGGAGGAACCCAGTGTGTGCTTTTATTCTCTCAACAGCATGTAAAAAGACTGAAATGAAAATAAATCAGTTATCCTAACTGCGGGCTCATTCTGCCACAATTCTGCTAATTAACCAACGTGAATATTTATTGCCTTTTCTGTCCTTTAACAGCTTGGTATGTTTTCTCAAAAGTATGTCGACTTTTGCCCTTTATGCAGACCATGTTTTCTCTCAAAGACTTTTTGGGAGAATATCTGCATCATGCAAACATGCAGAGTTTGCCAATTCCATATTCCCAGACAGAACGTCCTCATCCTTGCATTGACTAAATGATAAACACCAGGGCCTCTGTTTGCCACTGATCTTCTGAAGAGGAAGACGGACGGGAGATCAATAAGCTCCCCACCCTCTATCCCATCTGTAGGCATTGGCTTTTTTCTTCTGTTCAACCCCCCACTCTCCGCTCACCCAACCCCTCTCTTTCCCCAAATCATCACTCTGTCATCACATCTTCCAACAGCCCTTGTGCAGCATCTCTGACGGTGCGATCCTCTGCCACTCACTCACACACCCACAAGCCTGTGCCGCCCTTCCTGCCACCCTCACCTTCCTCTGCTTCGTCCTGCTTTATAAGAAATATAATCCCATTGATCCAAAATCCGATGGGAAGCGTTGATCTGTAAACAGACGAGTGCTCAATAAGAGCTGTCCAGTCCTCTAGAGAGGAGATGGAAGGATAGTGGGTGCTGGGGTGGGTGGGGGTTGTTCTAGCTGCAGCTTGTACTGGAGAGGTGTGCTTGTGAGAAGGGCTGCTGTGAGAGGAGATGGTGGTGGTGGTGGTGGGGGGGAGTTATCTGTGTGTCTTGGCATCGTTTATCAGTTTTATTGCTTTCTCTTGTTGCTGGCTGCCGTCGCCCCTCACATGGCCCTCCAGTTCCCAGTAAACCCCGCTCCCATCCCTGCCGCAGTCACACGTTGATCAAACTATGTTCTGCCCATGCAATTAAAAGTCAACAGCTCAGGGTGAACAGACGAAAGGTGTGACATTTTGCTTTTGCCTGACGATGAATTCAGAGTGACGGGCAGGACAGACACATCCAGGCACGGATATGGATTTTTTCCCCTTATGTTCCCACACTCTCCCCATAACCACACCTCTGTGCCCTTCCCTGCTGTCGAATTTTGCCTCTTCCTGAGGCGACGGCGCCTGGCTGTAAGCTAGTGTGCCCCTCACCCCACCTCATCCTAAATCATTACCTGACAGCGTAAAAGGGCACAAAGCAATGAATTTCTCTGTGTTTCCATGGTTATTTTCTTTCCCTTAACCCTTTCTCGTTTGTACTTTTGATTAAGTGAGTATTTGTACTTATGCTGCTTTTGTGGGTCAAGGTAATTTGTCATCGAGAGAATGAGGCTCAAACTCTCTTGCCAGATGGAAGCTTTTTGCTGGCTGATGTGTAAGAGGTGCAAAATTAGTTTTTGATTGTTTTTAGCAATTAAGATTTAAGTACAGTCAGGGTGTCATTTCAGTCCCTCCATACTCCAATACACGATTTAGCTTACCCCTTCCATCTAAACTGAACTTGGGTTAACGAGTACCTCTCAAGCCACAGGTAGAGGATGTCAATTCAGTAATGGTCTTTTGTGGTCAAGCTCTAGCATTCCTGGCTTTAGAGGACACTTCAAAGTGTTACTTGCAAAATACACTGATCTTAACAGATTTTTTGTGCATTTGAATGCAAATGCACAAATTCTGTTTCATATAGTACTGGTAATAGGTACAATAGTGGTGCTATTTTGATAAACAAACTGGAAAGTTATTTTTTATTGATTGGACACTAGACGGCAACTTCCAGTTCTGAAAAGGGGAGCTAATGTGGAAGTGCCTTGCATCCTTTTTAACAGCCAGCATGGGACAACTCCGCAAGAAGGTGGATTGTATGAAGTCTATGAGAAAATTACCCTATTTCTCACTTGATTTTGTGTCCTTGGTCAAAATCACTATGTTCCCATTTAAAGAAAAATAATAACAGGGTATGCTCTAGTATTAGAACTTTAGCATTTCACGATGTGTTTTCAGTTGATGAAAGTTAATTGTAACACTTTGCCTACAAATTTGTTATTCAGCGTAAAGTTGAACTTAGCCCCACACTTTTGTGTCAATTCTGGTTTCAAAAAGCCAAGATGGCGATGGCCAAAAAGCTGAACACAAGGTTTCAGAATGGCAGTCCACAAACCAATTGTCGATGTCACTCGACATGGGACAATATAGGATTTATCGCACATCGGGATAAGAAACGCTCACAATAATCGATCATGGTGAATTTCCATTATCCGGACAATCGTAAATATCATCCACAAGTGAATTGTAAAAGCGGTTTAGCTCACTATCATGGCAAAGAAGTGAAAAATGGCCTGATTTAAAAAAAAATAAAATAAAAATGTATTCATCCTGTAGGGAGACCATATGATCTCTCATCTTATTTAAGATAATTTCATTGTTCACTTAAAAAGTTGTGTCATAAAACATACACATAAGTGTGACACAATAAAAAATATGTTTTTTAATGATTAATGATCCCAGTATGTTTAAGTGCCATTTTAAGAGTTTCAAGCACATTTTGATAATATCGGGATTATATTGTGAATTGCAGTATTTTGGCCAGAATAATCATGAATTTTCACATCGTGAAAGTCGTGAAGTCGATGTTGAACACCCACAAAGCTGTGGGGGAAAATTGCAAGCAAGCAGCATGGATCTACACTCAGATTTCGACACATTCATGGACACACCCACAGTATTGATTGGAACAGTCAACAGAACCACCAGCGACCTTAAGGTCAAAGGCACATTCTTGTTAATGACCCATAAAACAAACTGTACAATTAAAAGGTGGTATCAATACTGACACCTTGAACTCTTCTAACACAGGTCCAAAACAGTGTGCGTATGCGTACTCACACGAAAACTCTCCACCTCTAGATTCTTTAATCCAAAACCAATCAGAACTCAAATCCAGTGCTGTTTGAAAACATCATTTCGATGACAGTCAGGCAGAGGCAGAAGCAAAAGGTTGAATATTAATACACTGGCCCAAGAAGTGCTGGCAAAAACAAAACGGGACTCATCAAACAAATGTGCAGAATTATCATGGCATGATTAGAACAACTACAAATAATAATTTAATGTGAGAGGTTTATCAAACATGTGTTTTGAAAATGTTAAGCCAGCCCTGTTAAGTTGTCCAGAAACGATTATCTCACAGAAGAGCCGAAGAAAAATAAAATTTAATAAACAGATCTTCTCTCAAATCTGAGCTGGATTGGATATTTCATTGTTATTGGTGTTGAGCCAGCTGAAACCTGCCTTTATTGCTGTTTATTGTGCTGTCTTGGATAATATTGTTTTTCTGCCATTACAAGGATGACATATTAATGTCTCCTCCATTTCTTTTCACAATTTCTTACCAACTGTCCTGCATATGGTGTGAGGAATTTGTCTTTTTGTTTACCTTTTGTCTCTGAGTTTTATTATTTTATATATATATATATATATATATAGTTTATTTGATGACCTCAACACTCAATGTAATGCCAAATTTGCTGTAGCAGCTTTAGACTGAAATAATGAGGTATTTCAGTATGGCTATGTATGTGGGACATAGAGCCACAGGCGCCGGAGGGAATCCATCAACAACAGAACAAAAACACAAAAGATCCAACTCACAGTTCGCTGTCAGTCCGGGAGAATATGTGGTCCAACAGAGGAAACAGGATGGTAGCGCAGGTGAAATCCTTGCCAGAACGCACACGTTTCTTCATCAGAGGACCCATCTTTCCTGGTCCCCATGGGCTGACCTTGAATATAGCGCCAGGTTCAGCTCACACTCAACTCTTTCACTTATAGTCACGCAAGCTAACAAAAAGAAGCGCATGCTTACCGATGCTACCGGTACATATAGCCCAGCTAATTAGCATAGCTGCACGGTTAGCAGTGTTACCGCGGCTAGCTTAGCTAACCGCTACGTAATTTCAGTTACTCACAGAATTCAGGCTCATGCAAACACGCACACACAACCAGTTTCTTACCCTGTCTTGTCCTGCTGCTGCTATCTGTTCCTCCATTACTCAGCATAGCTATCTTCTCTCTTCTTTCCACTTGCCGGCCAGCCGTGTTGTTTTGTTTAGTTTCTCCCGCCCTCTTCCTGACCTACGACCAATTAGCACAGATGACACTGACAACAGTAACCAATCAAACAAAATAACTGACACTAACTAACGCCTCTTTCTCTCAATTAATTTAAATTCACAAGGCTTTGTTGGCATGACATTTGAAATGTGTTTCCAAAGCAACTATTTATTTACCTACCTTTCCTGTGCATTATTAGGCTCTCACTTTCTTTCTTTAATTTCTTTCAGTTGAATTGTCCTACTGAAATATTTTCATCCAACTTTATTAGGAGCTAACTCTTTTTCTATAAATTAGGCCCATATTTATCTCAAATTGGCAAGCATGGGAATGCAACAGCCTTTTAGTTTCATACCCATTTCAGTCTTGCCAGTCAGATCTGGTGGTGCAGACGTGTGTCTATTGAGCTGAGAATCAGCTGCAGTTAGCAGCTATCTTTGGGCCAGTGTTGGCCCTTGGATTCATCTCAAGTAATCAATAAACTGTGCCTAAACTTTTATTTCCCATGATGATGTCCAGTGTAATGAATCTGATCGATCCCTGTCAATTAAGATTATTTTTTTCTTTAAAAAACTAAACTAAACTAAAAACAACAACATACAAACCCTCTATTCACCTCTTCAATGTGTGGTCACATCTCCACAGAATGTAATATCTGTGGCTTATTCTTCCGTAACTTTAAATAGGAACTTTCTTGTTATTGCACCAATGATAACCAATCTATGTGTATCAGAACTAAAACTGAGGAATTATTCCTGCATGCATTTTCTCCTTGATAGTGTAATCACCTACACCAACAAATAACTTCAACTGCCAGGCAGACTTCATTGTCAACCAACCAAAAAATGACTTAATTGGTGGGTATGTGGTTTGAACTGGATGATGTGTCTGCGATGACTCTTATCTAATTTTTGTTTGTATGCGTTTCTCCCCAAGACCTGCAGGATAAAGCTGATGCAGGCATAGTGAGGCAAACGATTTCAATCTGGTCAAGTCCAGTACACTGGCTGAGTTCCTTCCTTCTAAATAATTGGATGTTTTTGCTTACATTCTTATCAAATGTAACTTTATCCAGTTTCAAAACAGCACTTTGTATGCATCCTTTTTTAGGAAACCTTGGATGAAATAAAAATGTTACGACCAATCAATGATCTCCTGTATAGAAAAGAGAAACAAAGAAAAACAATCCAGACATTTTAATGTTTTTGGGATGGATAAACCGTGTGCAACATCACCGATGATTGAGGTGGAGAAGTTTCACAGGTCTTTAGCCTCTACTCACAGCTTGTACTTGTGCTGGAGAACAAAGGTGTTCAACAAAGAACATGAGGAGATCCCTCAGAGGTAACCTCTACACAAATGCCCGAGGCTAGAGAATAAATACGCTGTGCCTTTTTACTCACTTGCCTTTTGATTTTTTTTTGATTGTCTTCGGTCTCCACTACATCTCCCTAAAGGCTCCTGAGCTTTAACTGAAGGACTTTGATGCTGCAGGCTTTACTTAATTGTTTTGTTCACTTCGGAAAAAATCATTAAATGTTCGTGTGTGTGTGTGTGTGTGTGTGTGTGTGTGTGTTGTTGGGCCATCTTTTCGGTCAAAGGAAGCTGGGGAATCATTTCAGATTGATCCATAGACGTCCAGTAGAACTCCCAGGCTGTTTTGGCACCTGTGCAGATGGCAGACCTTAAAATATTAGTCTCGTCTCAGAGGAGTGAGCCTGAGAAAGTGAAGCACCAGGCTCCATAATGAAAATCACACCAACACATTGTCAAAGGTGAGTAAAAAAAACTGTGCAATGTGGTGACCAGATACTGGCATCGTATGGGCTCTTTGATTGTGGGTATGAATAAAAACATATATTAACTGTACGTTGATTATTTTTGTGCAAACATTTCAAAGCCATGACAGTCCTTGTCAAAGCATACTAAAAAATTTCTCCTGATACACATACACCTACTGTATACACACTTCATTATGTTCAAGCTACCATAAAGAGAAATGATCAAAGCAGTTCTGTGCAATATTTATATTAAGAGACACACGAGGGAGTTCCAGGACAGAGTCATAACAGATAGATGGGGTTTGAAGAAACCCTGATGCTGTAAAAGAAATGTGTAGAGGAATGCGAACAGCACTTACCTGTATGAGATGTATAAATAAATTGGTCATACTCGGACCATTATGTGCACAGAGAGTAAACAAAGTATTTCATGTTGAGCATTTCCTCAGCTGTGTGGTAGTATATGAGGTGGGGGCGGTACTGCCGACTCTGGCCTGTGTTTGACATCAGAGATACATTGCTGCGAATTGTCCTCTAGCATCAGCCTCAGACACCTTACTTGGCTCCCACTCCATCTCTCCTATTCAGGACTAATAGGCAATATGTCTGTCCCCACTATCTTCACCCCTGTGATGGGCAGCTAATTAATCACAATTGTGCAACACTGTTTTCTTTAAAATTCTTCCACCGTCCACCACTTTGTCCACGTGTTTTCTTTTCAGCCACAGAAGTGAGCTAGCTCTGGGGATGGCAACGCTGCTCTGTCAGTTGCTCTGTCAGCAAGCAGACTGTGAGCTCTGTCGTTCCAACAGAGAAATATCTGAAATATCTCAATAACTGCAGTTGTTTGTGGTTCTCAGAGGAAGAATCCTATTCATTGTGATGCTCCTCTGATTTCTTATCCAGCTTATACTTGTACAACACAGGATACCCCATATCCCACAACTTCTGAACACATTACACATTCTTGTGTGTACATAAAAGGACAACTAGGTGTACAGAGGTAATGATGCTTTGATTAAAGACGGTATTGAGGTAGTTTCTGTCTGAATGCATTTAAAAAGCATGTAATAAGATTCAGCATTATGATATACCGTATGTTAAATTAAAGTGACTAAACAGACTGTCTTGAAGCATGCGTGAAAGAAAAGGAAATGTAGATGATGCCAAATACAGAAAGTGAGAGAAAAAGCTGGAGGCAGATAGAGTCAGGGAAGAAAAAGAGAGGCAGATGAAATTACACCTGGAGGTCTGTTAGCTTTAGCAGCCGGCGTCTAGCAGTGTGGTGTCCACAGCATACCCCAAGGGTCCGTAAGAAATAAAGAGTGAGTAAACCTCACATATCAAAGTTTCTCTTCTTACACGCCCCTGTTATTGCTCCTGTGCCTCTCCTTGACAGCCCAGTGATTCATTTCCTCCTGCCTGAAAGACGGGAAATGAATAGAAAGCTTGGATATTGTCAGCCGCTAAATGGGAAAGCAGTTGCTCTGGAGACACAATGCAGGTGCAGGTAAGAATGGTGAGTTCAGTTTAAAATGCCATTCAGTCCCACTACACCGCACATAGCAGCACCTGTCTCACAGGGCGGGAGAGAAAAGGAGGGATGGTTGATTGGGTGTGTAACATTCACACATCAGCATGGTTTTGTTTGAGTGGGATATTCATCTCTTTGCTGTCAAACTGCAGGATCCTGACGCTTTGTTAAACACCTGCACTTTGGAATGAGAAGGACTTTTTCCACATCTACATATCACAAAAAAAGCTTATAACTGACCTGAAAGTTTGACCTCTTTTGATAAAAAAAAAAACACTAAACAAAAAACAACATTTGGCAACTGGTTAAGTGCTTTGCCTGCAAGACAAACTGTAAAAAACTTCAGGAGTGCATGTGGGCTGAGCGTTCCCACAACACCTTTGAAGTTTCCTTCGCACTTGCTTAGATATGTGCTCAGTGCTGCAAACACACACTGTTTGCTCACATGCTGACCATTTCTCATCCAATATGTGGAATGAATATCACATGAATGAGAACAAAACTGAAATGCATGTATTAGCTTTGCACAGTGGGATGAGTTATTTTGGGGGGTCTGAGGATCTCTGGGTCGTGGAAACTGTGAGATGAACCTCCGATGAAAGATGCTAATACCCGATTCTGCAACGCATTCTTACTTCCATGTTATCAATACTAACACAAGGTGATTGGTGAACTATGATGCAGGTAACCCGTTTCAAGGATGGTGTGTTTCAGTTTCCTCTTCTTTTCAAAATAAAATGCCATCTTCACAGGAAGTTAAGTTTAGGCAACAAAACCACTTAGTTAGGTTAAGGAAAAGCGCATGGTTGACATTAACTTGACTGACTACGAACTATCGTGATGAATGAGTAACGTGACTCGACTCACGTGACTAACGATACTAATGACTCACGAGACTAACGACTCACGTGACAATACGCCACCATTAACCTTTCGTTTCACAGCGGTCTCCTGGACAAAAGTCCTGTGTTTGTTTAACTCATCTATCTCCCTACGTCAGTTGCTCTGAGCGCCTAATAATGATGCGGGTGGATTCGCATTGGAGTTGGTTGTAAGCCGATGCATCGGTGTCAGACAACGCTGGGCACTGACCAATCGTCGGCATTTGTTGAGTTTGAAACTGTGATAAAAAGTAAACGCTTGAGTACATGAAAATGTCATAAGGGAAGTCAACAACTCCAAAGGCACAACAAAACAACAATACTACTGCATCAGACAGACGGATCGGACCATTTCACATAGCAGACATAATTTATATATGAAAAGAATGAGAAATCAAGGTTTTAATGTAGCTCAAAGATGTAATGCCTCAAGGCTTCGCTACTTGAGGATACTGAACCCACTTGAAGTCTTTGAGACTTTAGATGTGTCTGAGTATTATTGTAATCCAAGCAGCCTCCCTAAAGTACATCTGAGATCATCAGGAATAACAAATTCAGGGGAAAACGCCGCTGATAAGTGTGGACGAGATATCGACGAATGCTCTTGAGCTTAATAGATTTCATGCGTCTTAAATGTCTCCATGCATTTTCATTAGAGTGAGCGTAAGGCCACATAGTGCCAGGATGACAGTAATATACCCAGACAGGCACGGAGCAACCAGAATGTGAACCAGGGGCAGCTCTACTGGATGTGGTCTCAGACAGGGTGGGTGATGCTGTTTGTGTTCGGCTGGATCAGCACGGTTCGTGACCTTCTCTCCACATATGTGCTCCACGGGGCCTCGCTCTTTGTTTGTGATGGTATTGGTCTTGCTGGGATGTGCCGTTCCTTGTGTCTGTGCATACCTGAGGCAGTTACCCGCTGGGATTTGGACTCTTCCAGATGTGAGGGAGTGAAATGAATGTTCGTTAAACCAAAAAACAACTCCCAGTTACTATTCGTATTCATATTTCACCAATGGTTGAGCACTGAATGAGATGATTTTGGCACTGTTTTGTTCCTTTGCATGTCTACAGTATAGCTGCGTTGGGGTGATGCTGTTGAATTTAAATTCTGATCTCACTGTCTGGATGAGTGCATATGGTTGCATGCAGTGTTGTGTTGGGCTCATGACTATGTTCTGAAATAAAAAAGATGGGGAAAGGGACTTACAAGCCATATTTCCTGTATAAAACAGAAATAGCTAATGGAGAAAATTATTTTGGTTCCATAAAAAAGCTGAAATCACATGAAAGCATAATGTGCATGTAGTAATTATTTATAAAAACGGTATTCAAATGACACTGGCCATTAGTCCATCTTTGCATTTAGAGAGCTTTGTGGTTAAAAGTTGTATCAGCGATTTTGGGCCGAAACATAAATCATCACATTCATCTGTTTTAAACCTCATGATCCACTAGCTGCCCGCCCCATAAGCAGGCCGTCAAAAAAACACATCTCTCTAGGCAGCCTAGGCTCCGAGATCGCACACAAAAACAAATGGTATTACCAACACCTCAAAAGCAAAATAAACAGTGTTCCAACCAATCACGTTCATGAAAATGCGCGTCCATGATCATTTTCAAAACACGGGAGGGAGGGGCTAGCTGGCTCTGTTTGTTTTGGATCTCGCAACGGAAGTGAGGGCAACCAGAATCGCTGATACAACCTTTAAAAAAGGGTAATGTCTAATTCCTGGCACCGATTTGGAACAGCATATTTGTACTTATGCTACATGAAAATAAATCTTTTTGTTTTATTTTATTTATTTTGTTTTACAAATTATTATGATTAAACATTAAAGGTTGAGTAAGTCATTCTATTCAGAAACACTTTCTGTCATATTACTTGAAATCCTTGTAACATACTGATATCAATGAATACATTAAATGCTCCGATCTGATCTCTGATCTGTGACCGTGGCAGGAGTGTTAAAATCCTGTCCAATAAAAAAAGTTAGCCCAGAGAAAATAATTGGACAGCCTGTCTGACTGTTAATGCTTACTTCCTGATTGTACGCACTCGGCCGATCTCGAGCACTCGTTTGGTGTTCTGGGGGACTTCTTTTGGTTCGGCGATGCGTTCAAAGTTTCTGTGTTTTTTTTTCAAATGACCTACTCAACAAGTTAATTATTAATTTATTTAAGACCATATGTGTTTACTCCTTTTTGACAATCTAATATTAATTAAATTCACAAGTTTTTTATCGGTTACTCTTGTTTCGTTTTCTTATTATTTGCAAGAAAAGTTTTGGCATCTTTGGCATCTTTCATCATGTCGACTAATCCTTAATTTTCCTCTTAACTGTCCTCTATTGCCTCAAGGTTGCAAAAACCTCTTGAAAAAAACCTGCAGTAACCTGCCTATAATTAAGAAAAATTGTTGAAAAATCTTAACAACATCATAGTTCCAGAGGTAAAAACCATCTTTTAACATAGAAATGTGAACATGTGAATAACATTATATATCAACCTTCTGATTCACTGTTTTGCAGAAATGATGTAAAGACTGCAAACTTTTATAAAGATTACAATTATATGTGAATTCATTTAACTGTAAGATAATTAATTCCTGGGGGGTTTAAATGTCTCACAGCTGTGATGAAGACGGAGCGAAATTAGGAAATGAGTTTGAAATGGGAGCTCTGTTTAACACAATACACTAAACGATGAAGACGAGAAAGGAAATGCAGGGAATGGATGCAGCAAGCGTGACAAAAGGTTTGTTTAATGTCTTTCTCAACGACTAACCCGTGTCACCCTTGGGTGTCATGTACAAGTTCTCTCCCTGAATAAAGTTGGCAAGATCAATCAGAGAGATGTATCGCTGAACTGGCCTGATTTCACGGCGGCTGTGCTGCTAACTGCGTTATCAACATTTGTTTGTTGAATTTTTAATTGAATGAAATGTGTTTTAATACAGCATGCCGGAGTGTGCGCTGCTTCATGTTCAACACTTTCAAACTGCTGTACTGCGCTGTGGGAGAGAGCGTGCATTATTGTTTGCGAAACTGGGGATTACAAGTAAGACTTGTCTGTGCCAGAGCCTGCTGCTGCTGCAGAGCCTGCTGCTGCTGCTGCAGAGCCAGGCCGACACTAGATTTAAAACTCTTCATGCCGGGATGCTGAATTAAAGATTGCATGCATGCCATCCTCAATCTGCGGCCCTTCAAACAATCCAAGGGTGCGTAATTAGTCACACAGTGCTGTCTTCTCTTTTGGAGACGCGTCACACTGAACGCACACAAGGCCAGAGTCGGGATTAACGCATATGGACAAAGTGTCCCACAAAGAGGAAGGACAATTATGACAGTTTAAATCCCACAGCATGTCCCCATGGCCGCCATCGCTTGTCCAAGACGTTTTCCCCCACCAATGATGTTGCTGCTTCTCAAGCTGCCTGTCAATTACTGTACAAAAGTTGTTCTGTCAACCATATGCCATGGTAGTGTGGATTCTTGAAAACCCCTCTGAAGAAGAGAGATCGAGATCTGTGCTTCTGTTGCCACGAAGTCAGAAGAGTCAAGTAGCCCCCTGTAGACGAGCCATATGGCCGAGGAAGAGTTTCATGGGTGGCAGCGAGCATCATGCCAGTCCCTCTGCTGATTTCTCATTATCGAGGAATAAATAGAACAAGACAACAAAACAGTGGCCCTGTTGTGTCATACCCATTCTGACTTCGGTGTGAGACAGATGGTACAAACTAAATGGCAAGATTTGAATAGTTGGGAAACTGGGCAGCAGCACTAAGCACAACAAACAACAAACTGTGATGAAGAGAGAATTTCTTTCTTCCCCTTTCCTCCTCATTTGTGAATAACACCATGATTTGCTTTCTTTTTCTTTGTCGCCTGTTTTGTGTGCGGCATAACCAAGTGTCACTTTTAACAGCAAATGGGATTGAATGCTCCTGCACCAGTTCTTGCTTTATTGCCTGTGCGAGCAGGATGTGTGGCAGTGGCGTGGGAGGCTGTATGGGAGTCACAGGGAACAGCAGATGCCAGGTCTCCTCCAAGGTGGCTGACGGGCGGGCAGGCAGGGCAGACAAGCGCGGGATGCAAAAAGCTGAGGCAGAGCCTACCTGTAAATATAGCACAGCAGCTTCAGGTTCCATTAAATAGCCATGTATTTCCCAGCTCCTGGCTTTATTGCACCGTTGCTTCGAGACTGGGAGCCCAGGAGGCTCTTCAACATTATTAGCAGCTCACAGTACATAATCCCACAGCAGATTCTCATCTATCTTCAGACCAGACTGAGATATATAGAGAGGGATGAGGAGTGAGAACAGAGGGAGGGGAGGTGGCAGTTGACAGTTTATGCGAGTCCAAGTCATTGACGCAAAAGGACAGAAAGAGAGGCAGACATACATTGTAAAGCCTCCGTGTTTCTCGTCATGGTGTCAAGCTAGTTCAATGACAGACACCAGATGGTGGCCTGTCTCATGAGGTCCCATGTGTCTCACTAAGTTATGAGGCCAGACACCATGCCAGTGCTCTCCTCTGCCATTCCTTTAGAAGGGGCTGAAGCCACATCACTCGGCCTCCCTGATGCTTCGGCCTCGTTCCACTCCTGATGGACACTCGCAGGTGCTGTTTGCTGGCTGACAAACTGAGAGGTGGTGAAAAAGGGCAAATTTGGAACTTAAAAAAAAACAAAACTTGAGTTTACTATTGTTCATCAGAAAAAAAAACGTCATCTTGTCCATTGTCCAAATTTTCCGTTTACATATCAGAAAAGAAACATAATGGGGTTAATTCATCATGTTCAAGGGTTGCAAAGTGAATCTGGCCTCACAGACTAACCCCTGACTCATCATGTTTAATGAAATTTAGGAGTAACACACTACAAACAAATGCAGGACAAAAACACTCATCCTGATCAGTACAGTTTTTAATGTTAATTATTTGAATTCTTAATTGCCCCACCTCCTCCTTACTTGGTTTCTTTTGATGACTAGAATATTTGATTGTGACATTTTAGTGAGGTTTGGTTTCTTCTCCACTCACAAGAGGTTCTATGTTGTGATCAGAAATAATAAAAAATTAGGCTGGTTTGTGTGGTTTAATGTTTCAAAACTTGGTGCTGAAATAATGCCACTAAAATTGTTTAAACTCACACAAAAGTATCGCATTAGAGAGGAAAATTCACACACACAAGTATGTGATGTTGTTCAGTGTGATGAGGACGGCATCCACAATTCTACACTATACACACCAGCTCCTCATGCACCGTGCTGCTGACATCCCATGTCACAAGGTGAAGATGCAATCTTAATATCCTTCAGCGAAATGTCTCATTAACATTGTTAACTTATGTGGTTGTCACGACGCGTGGCACCAGCCTGTTAGATAATCACTAGATTAGAAGCAGCGAGGGACAGAACAAACACGGCATCACAACATGGGCCTTCATGGGCACAAAAAGCACATTATCATCCTGACACGACTTTCAGCCACTCTGTGATTATATAGGCCAAATAAAGCGTGTCAAAGCGTGCTGTCACCACACATGACTGACTCTTTTAGATTGTCATGCAGAACCTGTAATCTTGCCCCCATTATTTGTACTTTTGTTCCACTAATCTTCAGAAAATTAAAGTGATCTGGTTGTAAGATCGCAGCTGGATTCATTCTGTCCCCACGTTTGAATGCAGTGTTTTAAATGGGAAGTCTGATTCTCGATGGTGACACTATGAAAATGTGTGAGAAGGAAGAAAGGCAACAACATTAACCATATAAATGTTTTTTTTCCTTTTCTTTCCCAAACATATCATTACATCAATTAACAAATAACAAAAAACGTTTATATTTTCACAATCCATACCTCTGATTGTCTTACTTAAAAAAAAAAAAAAAAAAACGGAGCTGAGAGAGGTGGGCAATATACAGAGAAAAAAAGTCGCAATTGTGGGACTTTCAATCGAGCAAATTTGCGACTTTATAAAGTAAAACAAATGCACAAGTGAAAGCGACTGCTAGCATTTCAACTGCCCGATCAGTAAACACCCATAAGATGGCCTATATAAAATTAACCAACAATAACCATCAACAGCAATCACCCTAAGGACCTGAGCAAGGCATTGTCACACGTAGTAATCTATTATTTAGAAAAATAAATGCAACATTTGTGGGAAATTGACTTTAAAACTAACAAATTTGCCACTTTATAAAGTGACACATTTTTAAATTAGCAAATTGCTAGTTTTGCTAGTTTTAAATTAGTTTGAATAAGTTTTAAATTAGCAAATTTGCGACTTTTTTCTCTGAATATTGCCCACCTCTCTATCTCTTTTTTTCCTACTGTGGCCCTTATATCCCATCGTAGATCGTCTTACTTCAGTACCAAAGAAAATGATAAAAAAATAAAAAATGCAGACACTGTCACTTCTTTCAAACAACTCTAAAGTTGATATGCACTTTGGATAACTGGGACCAGTGGAAAGGACATTAAGCCTGCTGTATGTGCATGTCATAACTTGCTGTATTTTGTCTCCCAACTCCAAAGCCCCCCAGCTGCTTTGCTGCTCTGCTATTCTGCTTGGCAAGATCACTTTCACCACTTGCCACTTAGCATCTGCCCAGTAGCATCTCAGCAGAGATTTCACATCCTCCACACTTACCCACCCTCTCCTCCCCTCTCCGTCCTCCCTTCTCACTTCACCCTCCTCTTGTGCTCTCTCTGCTTCTCTGCTGGCTGGTTTGACATTTGTCATTCAGACGAGCGAAGAGAGACAAACCCTTATCCAATCTTTGACCTTTTACCCCCCCTCTCTCTCTGGTGTCACTGACGCGTTCACTGACAATTCATTCCAGAGACTAAAAGTTAAATTCAGCTGGATATATTGTACGTAATCTTTTGTTAGTTTGTTTTAGCCAACTTTCTCTATCCAATGATATTTACCTGAACATTACTACCTCACTTAATGCAGGTAACTGCTGCAGAAGCAGTAAAGGTTAATGAATGCTCATTGAATGCCATACGCCATGGGTCGCTTTGGGGCATTATGTATTCAACTTATTCAGTGCTTGGCCTACAGATGATCTACAGTACATTTTCTGTTTCTGGCAGAGCTACAAGAGATATCCTCTCGGGACAGTAGATACCTCCTTATGCCTGGACTACATGTGAAGGACAAGTGCTTAAAGTATTGGGTGTTTTTTTTCTTTTTCGTTGCTACATTCTAACAATAACTTTACTGCCGGATCAGGAAGACTTGCGTTACCACTAATTGAAGTGGTAGAAGGGCTCAAGAATTCAGAAGTGTTTGCCAAGATGAGGCTTACCTGACATGTCAAAACAAGAGCCATCCAACAATCACCTTGTCAAAGCTGTGATCTCCCTTTCCTTCCCTCCAGCAGCGGCAGCAGGGTGCTGGTGACACATATGGCCAATTATAGGTGGAAGTGGAGAAGATGATGTGAGCTGAAAGCTTGTTCACACGTGGCGGGTGTCCAGACGGCCAGGAGCTGTATGGTGGAGGGCCGTGGGAGAGAAAAACTCATCAATAGCTGAGCTCCCCTCCCCTCCCCTCTCGTCTCATCTCCTCCTCTCTCCTCTCTTCTCCTCTCCTCTTCTCTCCTCCTCTCCCCTCCCCTCTCCTCTCCAGCCGGTCTGTGGCAAATCAAAGACTACTATTTAGCCGATCAATACTGCCCCTTAACTTCCCTTTATTACTCCGCAGCCAGAATAAGGGTTAGAGAGGGAGATGCAATATTCAGTTCATAAATCATGCAGTAAAAAAATGTCAGGGGGGGGTAATTGTGGTTTTCTAACACCCTTTAAAGGGAGGCAGATTTTATTAGTGGGTTAACATTGCCAGGCGACCCTCATTCCTTCTCATTATGGGCTCATGGAGGCATCATCAAACCTTAAACGTTACACTTCTCAGCGGACCATGACCTCATTTCTCATGCACACACCTCTGCTGAACATGCAGATGCACGATACATGATGTACTTGCACCATAAAGCCTTTTCGTGTTTGTAAAACATGACGAGATTGTCATTTCAAACTCATTTTATGGGCTTTTTTTTTCCATCCTCAGTTTGTTTTGTGAATTACCTTTAACACTGCCGGTTTCCTGAGCAAATAAAACGCCTCCTTTCTGCACGCAAACATACAGTAGACCAAATAAGTGGAGTGATTGCCTCATTGAGGTGCTACAGAGTATACTCGCCCCCCTCTCTCTCTTCCCTCTCTCCAATGATTTTCAATTGGCCAATCATTTTCCACCATATCCCCTAGTTACAGCGTTTTTGTCACATCTTTTAGTGATTAAATGAATCGATTTCTGTTCTCTGTGGGTGATTAATCCCACAGGGTTAGAGAGATTACAGAGAGGAGAGCCACAGAGAAGGCTTCTTAATGGATTCACACAGAGAGCCTTCCATTCATAGGGCTAATGAGATTGGATTACGGGACCGGGTCTCCAGAGCAGAGAGGGAGAACTCACAAGAGGAAACTCTTGTCCAATGGGATAAAAGAAGAAGGGTTTTATGATGAGACACATTGTAACGCATGCAAAGAAAGACCTCGTCTGCTGTCTGAGTGACCCTTTTTGCCATTTTCTCTTCGGACTGGGACTAAAAAGTCAACACCTGGTTGGCTGGTGGGTGTTCCCACATCAGCATGTATTTCGTGTGATATTCTCACACTGAAGTCTCAAATGATTGATCATGGTCATTATTAGTCAGTGGGACGGGTGAGCGGTGCAAAGGATCAATGCAGTGAGCTGCTGCAGCCGCTTCATTCATTCGGGTGTCCCACATAGCCAGTTCGGACTTGAAGGAGCTGGTGATGCTGGGGCAGTGAGGGGTTTTGGATGGTGGTGTCAGTGGGTGGGGCCTTAAAGTCAGAGGCTCATATCTGTCCTCCACAGGTGGACATGCGAGAGGGCAAGCCGTGACTCTTGTGGTCTAGAGGACTGGAACTCTCCCTCAGCTGGACGATCTGTGTCACGCCCCACAGCTTCAATCCTCCCCTAAAGCTGGAGGGGAGGGGGTGGGAAAGGGGAGGCAGGAGTGTAGATGGACTAGAGGGGGAAGCGGAGGAAGGAAAGCGTGACGTTGAGTTTTAAAACACATGTATGACCCACAAGGGGGGATCAGAGGCCCCAATCACAGCCGGAGGTCATCCGTGTTACTGGGAGGAAATAAGAGGCGAAGCTGGCTGAAGCTGGTTACTCCAGGTCACCGCACAGCCGATAGCCCCATTTCATGTGGAGTGTATGGACTAAACGTATGACAGATTACAGAGCGGAAAGCACACTCTTTAATCTTTCTCTTTCGTCTCTCACCGGATCTATAGGCCTGAGGAAACGGCATGTGTGTGTTATTGTGTGTGTCAGTACTGTATATGGTATGTTATTCATAAACACAGCAGCTGTTTGTTGTTACAACAAGAACACATATCACATCACTGTAATAGATCATGAATAAAGAAAATTCCAAAGTTTGTATATTTGGTTTATATTTAATAATGTTGTAAAAGTGGAAGAAATCAACTACACACACACACACACACACACACACACACACACACACACACACACACAACACACACACACACACACACACACACACACACACACACACACTGTGTACTGTATCTCCACAAGGCAAGATGGTTTTCTTCAGGGTGCGAGTTACGGGGGAGCAGGGGGAGCCATGGCTCCCCTGGTGGCCACCTGAGCTCCCCTGGAAACATGATTTGTGAAATTTGGGGGGAGCTCTAAAATATTGATATGATTGCCAAATTAATTATATTTTGGCCATGGTTTTCCCTCAAAGGTGTAAAATAAGAGAAATAAAATTGTATTTTTTGTTCGTGATTCTTGAAAAAAGTGTTGCCTGCTTGCACGTCGGAGGCGCTTAAAGCGTGGGGGCGCTGCCTGCAGGCCGTATGTGGCGTTGCATCTCCCCTAGCTGTATTGTAAATAATAGGCTATTGCCATATTGTTCATGGTTGGTGCCGCTGGCTGCTCTTATCGCGTGTTTGGCTCTGTGTACAGCTATAGCCTATAGCCTTATAGGCTATAGCCCATGTGATGTATGATGTGATGATGATCGATCGGGGTGTTTCATGTCAATATTGTACATAGACCTATGGTGTGCGTGCAACGGATTTTCTCTTTATAATAGGCATATGCTGTTGCTATTAATGACAGGATCAGCATTTAAACTTTGCCCCCCTCCAAAAAAAAAAAAAAAAAAAAATGATCGCCCGCCCCCAGCTCCGGCTCCCCCAGACACCGTGGTATAACTCGCACACTGGTTTTCTTCTTATGTACATGAGATATCCAGACAGCTCACGGGAGAAATGTATTTGGCAATACTTCAGTGCATGTTTCATAATGGTCACACCACTGTACTCAAATGAGCAGTGACAGGTCATGAGGGGCCAATAAGGAAGCAAACAGGGCCCTGAGGTAGTATGTCTCATCCCAGAACAAAGGGCATTGCTGACAGGAAACTGTGAACCAGCTAAAAAAGCAAACAACGGGTGCCCTCCGTCACATACTGTCCCCAACCCACCCTGTCTGCTGCAGCCTGATCAGGATACCCCCAACCTCACTGGAGGACATCGCACGCACGACGCACGCACGCACGCACGCACGCACGCACACACACACATGCACACACACGCACATGCACGCACGTCTGCAAATGTCAAATGTTTTTGTACTCCTTTCTGTATTTAGAACTCAGTCAAATCCGAACACGTCAACATGATACACAGATTTTAAGATGTTAAACAAATTAAACATTCAAAGGTTTTAATTATGTCTGAATAAATATCCATAAATCCACAAAACAAGACACTCCTTGAAGTGGCAGTTCGTAAGATTTAAGATATGTTGCTTCTAGCGGCCTCTCTGGCGGTAGATGGAACTGCAGGCGAGCCTCATCTCCCTCACCGAACAGCGTCGACTCATCTGTGTGATGCCTTCAAATGCTCCACACTGAAGGGACGTCTGTCATTTTCCATCGTTGGCAATCACTTTGCTTACTTGTGCTTCCTTCACTTCAATTTGTTTTTTATTTCGTTTTCTTGGGACTGGAAGTTGAATGGTCTTCTTTCTCTGTTGATCCCCCATTGTGAGTCAGCAGTAATGATTTGTACCTGGCTGAGCTGGTCAAACACTCAGCAGTTGGAAGTTACCGATTTCCAATTACAATGAAACGTAGCATAGGCTTCTGTGAGTAGCTCCACCTGGGCAGACCAACCACTGCTGACTGATGGAAAGAGCCTCACCAATTTAGAATTTTGCACGGGAATGTCGCCACAGAGGACAAAGTACTTTCATTAGGTCATGTGATCAATCACCATTTTAACCCAATCTTTGATAGATAGTAACTTAAAATAATTAAATAAAATTAAATGAAAATGAAAAAGTTACCGACTGCCACTTTAACACTTTAACAGTTTCTTCAGTATCAAAGCGATGCAATGATAGTTGTATGTACATCTGTGGCTGCATTGCAAAAGGGAACGGCTAATAGTTAATGCTGCATACTTTTAACAGTGCCAATTAGCCAAAATGTAAACTTTAATAAAATGAGTAAAGTGAAATGTGGAAGTAAACCAGATGAGAATGCGACTTAAAATTGCACTTTAGCAGTAATGTTTTCATCCATTTAAATACTGTAAGAGGTTTCCTTCTTCACTTACTGCTAGACTTTACCTAATTCCACAGTTTTACATTCTTTGAGAAAAAAAATGTGTTTGAATATAACTGCAAAAACACACACAAAGAAAACATTTGCTGTGAAATAATCAGAAAGACTTTGTTAACTCCCTGAGGTACACCACTTTGAGGATAAGAAAACAAATATACAGAAGCTTTTATGACTCACATGACTCATAAAGCTGGGTGAGTTGCGCTTGTGCGCTAACCCAGGGTGATTTTTTTGGAATCCAGTCCAAGGTTAGTTTGGTGTCACACACTTCTGACGTCAGACGGTTGCAGTTATGGGGGCTAATTATGGGCAAACACAAGGGGATTTCTGCCTCCAGTGAAAGCTGCTCGCTGTAGAAGGGTTAGTCGTGCTGCTGACTCTTTCAAAAACTGTCTGTCTGAGTGAAGCACTACTCATATATACCGGATATATATATATATATATATATATATATATATATATATATATATATATATATACATATATCACACACACACACACACACACACACACACACCAAGTGTAGCCTATATTTTTTGCAGTGCAGAATGTCTCCAGGTAGAGAGGCGAGAGTTTTCCCTCAGTGCAGAAGCCATTAGTCAGAATGGAGGTGATTTATGGGTTGTCTCCTTGCAGAATTTAAATTAACTGCCATGCTGTATGGAGGGAGGAAGGAGGGTACCACTGCGTTTTGGGTTGCTCCCCTTTGCACTCCACCTCACACTCTACTCCCTCTCTCTCACTATGTCTTGCCTTCTCTCCCTCTCTTGCTCAAAATTTAGAACATTTGAAGCGTTTTTGGATCCAGGTGTTCCGCTCACTCAATCATCTCGGAAGATTTCATGAGAAAATATGCTCTGCCAGGCCAAATTAAAAAAAAATAAAAAATTCTTCAAGGAATAATAAAGCTGAATCATAAAAGGACACGTGTAAGGTAAAGGTCAGCCATCACTCTGCAGAAGGTGCTGTGTCAAGAATACGCAGCTGACCCAGCTGTCCAGAGCCTGCAGAAAAAGCTTGGATACTTCTTCTTCTTTTAATGTAAATTTGGTTAACATTTACACAGTCTTTCCCACACTTATTTTTGAATGATTAATAATAAATGCGAGCCCAGATGTGGAGATACAGCATTACTAATCATGGGTTTCTCATTATTTCAGGATGTGCTCTCCCTGCTCCCAGATCCATATTAATGATTTTAATATTAATGATGTTTTGTGGTGTACTCTCTCCTCCCTGATGGCTCTATGATATATAACTGAGCTGGGAGTCAGGCCTGCGGTGTGACATGGGCGTTTAAGGGACAGAAACGTCATCATTGTTCATCAGAAATTCCCTCCATGTTGCCCATGATTCATGGAGTCTTCAGACACATAAATACATACCCATTGCTTGTTACTTAATACTGTGTGGATGGACGTGATATGGAGCCTGCAGGGTGGGGCGTGTGGCTGCCAGGGGTCGGGGATCAGAGGTCAGGGGGGCCCACGCGTGCGAGGCAGTGAGAGGCTGGATGGTGGGGCCTGAGGAGTGAGGATGACTCCATATGACATTGCACTGTAAAGCCTGTAGAGTTTTGTTTCTAGATTTACTAGATAGATATGTAGAAAAAGGGCTGCACGGTGGTGTAGTGGTTAGCACTCTCGCCTCACAGCAAGAGGGTCCCGGGTTCGATCCCCGGGTCGGCCCGGGTTCCTTCTGTGTGTGGAGTTTGCATGTTCTCCCCGTGTAAGCGTGGGTTCTCTCCGGGTTCTCCGGCTTCCTCCCACAGTCCAAAGACAGGATGGGGATAGGTTAATTGATTACTCTAAATTGCCCGTAGGTGTGAATGTGAGTGGGAATGGTTGTCTGTCTCTACATGTCGGCCCTGCGATAGACTGGCGTCCTGTCCAGGGTGTACCCTGCCTTCGCCCAATGACAGCTGGGATTGGCTCCAGCCCCCCGTGACCCTGAATACAGGATAAGCGGTAGAAAAAGTCTTATTTACTTTTAAACCATTTTGCTGATGAGATAATGCTTCACCAGCAGCTTTACTGCTTCTACCCCAAACACACACACACACACACACACACACACACACACACACACACACACACACACACACACACACACACACACACACACACACACATACAGTGATTTCCACCTGCAGGCTCGTCGGGTGATATATGTGCTGATTTCATTATGCATCTGTTTCCTGTATATGGAGCCTTGACCTTTTGTGTACTTGTGCAATTTTGTTGCTGCAGTGCAAAGAAAAGTATGCAATTATTATCTTAAAACTTAGTGATTTTAATATTAATCTAAAGGAAATACATTCATCATACTGTGTAAGTTAAAGTAATTCATTATATAATAACAGTTTACTATATTGTGCACAAGACAAAATTCCCCTCTGGGACAATAAAGTTTATTCTTTCTATAACTCGATCTTCATGTTCACTGTGTTTTATTTAAGGCCGCTTTAGTTAAAGTGGCAGTCTGTAATATTCATCTATTTAATTGTTCTCTATTTAAAAGAGTTAAAACAAAAAATGGTGATTGATCATGACCCACTAATGAAACTGCTTGTACTTGCTGCTTTGCCCAGAAATAGGATCTCCGTGTTTGTGGTGACATTCCCGCGCAAAATTACATTTCAATTTCATTACTGCTGACTCACAATGGAGTATCAACAGCCAGAGAAAGAAACATTCAACTGTCAGTCCCAAGAAAAAGAAACAAAAAACAAATCAAAGTGAAAAAGTGCAAGTAAACAAGAAGCAAAGTGACCGCCAACGAGGGAAAACAACCTCTTTTCAGTGTGGACAATTTGAAGGCATCACACAGATGAGAGACAGTCGACACTGTTGGGTGAGGGAGATGAGGACCCAGAGGCTCGCCTGCAGTTCCATTTACCGCCAAAGAGGCCGCTAGAAACATCAGATCTCAAATCTTACGGACTGCTACTTAAAAATAAGGCTTGACAAAAAAAAAATAAAAGAATAAACTTGTGGGAAAGCTCAAAATATATACATTATATGATCAAATGAGTCAATAAAATCGAGATAAATGATAAAAATAAGAGTATTATTTCCATCACAGCATCATGCCCCAAACACTCTTCATCTCCACCATCTATCTCACCTCTGGGGAAGTTGACTACTCCAAAAAAGCTTGATTCCCTTCACCGGGGAAAGACTATTCCTTTGTGGTTTCTTTGCTGCAGCCCTGCAAGCTGGGAGCACGAGCAGGCAGAGAGCCTTCGGAGGACTCCAGCTGAGGTTTTGACAGCTGCTTGTCTTCAATGCCTGGATGAAGGAAACCGGACTTCCCCTGGATTGAAGGTGAACAAAAAAATCCTCGCTTATCTCCACCACATCACTCGAATAAGGATATTTACATCATTCAGATTCACAAAGGGATCATAAAATGCTTTATTAACTCTGATAAGTCTCGGGTAATGTTAGCTTTCATACACTCAGAGTTAAAATAACAACTCAATAATGTTTTTGTGTGTTCTACATTTTTGCACACATGCTAACTAAACAATTTCCTTTCACTAAAATCAAAGCAGTAACACCTGACAGATGCTACTCCCTGACTGATTTTGGACCACATCGGTTGACATACGGCCAACAGTCATCACTCACACACATAAGACTTGCACAAACTGAATTGACCTTGAAGCAGGCCCAGCCCTAACCAATCTGGAGCCCTAGGCAAGATATTAGGTGGCGCCCCCCTTGCATCGGCAGTGTAGTGTATATACTCACAAGGAACTAATAATGCAAGTACACCCTTTCAAAGATCAAAACCATGTAACATGGAACAAAACACATGGTTGCCATGACAACCGTAAGAAAAACCTGAAAAAAAACACATGGTTGACATGGCAACTGTAAGAAAAACGCGGAACAAAACACATGGTTGCCATGGCAACCGTAAAAAAAACCACGGAACAAAACCCACGGTTGCCATGGCAACCGTGAAAAAAACATGGAACAAAACACATGATTGCCATGGCAACCATAAAACACGGAACAAAACACATGGTTGCCATGGCAACCATAAAACACGGGACAAAACACATGGTTGCCATGGCAACCATAGAAAACATGGAACAGAACACATGGATGCCATGGCAACCATAGAAAACATGGAACAAAACACATGGTTGCCAAATGTTAGCTAACCAGAAGGCAATAAAAATGTAAACAAATGTAAACACCTGCTTAAAAGATCTAATACAAATGTCCCTGAGGAATGTAAGGTGAGAGTACTGTAATTACATAACGTTACATTATTACTTTCCATAACAACTTAGCACCCTCCACAATAACTCAACTAACGTTAGCTATTTATTGATTAGCAATTAGCGAATCATGTAACGTTATCCTAATGCTAAAAAGCCAGGTGTCTATCTGTAACAGATAAATAATTTCATGTAACGTTACCTCTGTCTTTTTCTCGTTTCTCCCCCTCTTCTTTTCTTTTTTTTCTTCCCTTGGACAGTTTTGGCCGTTTTGACATCTTGTGTTGATTTTTTGATGTGGTGACGTCCAAAAAGAATCATGATAGGCTACGGGCAGGGAGGGGGCGCACCATGCATGGAAGGGGTGGAGGGGGGGAGGGGGGGGGGCGGGGTTGTAATGTTGTTACAAATATTATTTCTATTTTGGGTTTGCTTTGCATTTTAATTAATGTGGGATTATTTCTTGTACCAACCATTTTTTTTTTACCATTTGTGATACTGGCGTGGCGCCCCCCGATGGACGGCGCCCTTAGCATTTGCCTATATGGCCTATGCCACGGGCCGGCCCTGCCTTGAAGCAATATGGAGAATCTGGTCAGAGAAGCAAGGGAAAGGCATGTTAAGCTAATGACACTTAGCTACTCTTTTTTATTCTTTAGAAGGAAATTAAATGTTTCACTGAAAATGATTAAGTAAAGGTTCCATTGTGGAAGAAAACATTGTTTATTTACAATCCATAATCGCCTGTGTTTTTTAAAGGTTGTATCAACGATTCTGGGCCGAAACATAAATGATCACATTCATCTGTTTTTACCTCACCATCCGCTAGCTGCCAGCCCCATAAGCAGGCCGTCCAAAAATCGCGTCTCTCTAGGCAGCCTAGGCTCCGAGATCGCACACAAAAACAAATGATACTACCAACACCTCAAAAGCAAAATAAACAGTGTTCCAACCAATCAAATTCATGAAAATGCGAGTCCATGATCATTTTCAAAACACGGGAGGGAGGGGCTAGCTGGCTCTGTTTGTTTTGGATCTCGCAACGGAAGTGAGGGCAACCAGAATCACTTATACAACCTTTAAGTTAAAGCTACTACAAGGAACTTTCAATTTGTGTTGATTTTGGCGGTCTCTGTGGACAAAAGTGGTAATGCTTCCGAGCACCAGATTCCCTTTAGAAAACGTACATTTTACTGCAGCATGGTAGACTGACAGGCTGACCTGCTCGGTCCTGGTTTTGGTTCTTCCGTCCCTTCCCTTCAGTTGGTCCAGTAATATGGCCGGGGGATCCAGCATCAGGACATCAGTCCAGTGGGGGCTAGCCTAGCGACGCTCTGCCCCTGGCTTAGGTAGGAGACAGCTGGAGCTCCGACTGTAGGGCCAAGGCGCCCGCGAAGCAAGATCTGGGTGTGTCTACGCCATGCTGGTCACTACTGGAAGTCCTGCTGGAGTGTGTGCTGAAGGATCTGTAAATCAATTTGGAGTAAATCTGATTTTGTGGGAAATCAGACCAATCAAAGTCACATAGAACTAGCCAATATTTTCACTAATGGTTATATTTGTTGTATAGGTCATACAGCGGCATCAGTATTAAAATGAGACCATATCATAACCAGTTAAAACATCCTTATAATAACTTTTAAGGATGAGTATAATCCTGGTTTCAAGAATATAAAGTACTATGAGAATGAAATTCCTGAATATATTACACTGCCACGTGACAAATGATAATAGTTGTGGTGCTATAAATATTGCAAATATGATGTATCCCACAACTACATATTCTGACCTTTCTTGTAAAGAAGGATTCAAATCAGATGCAAGTGGAGGAGGCAGGCAGAGTGGAGAGTGATCCGAGTGTTTAGCAAGGAGATGAGTTTCCAGTTCATGCTGTGAGTGACGCTGCAGTCCGGGCCGAGGTGGAAAGGTCATCCCATCATTTGGGAGCCTGGAGGGAGAGGAGTCAAGACTGAGTGAAGCCACAACCAGCTCGCCGCAGGCAAGGCAGACTCAGAAAACACACGCATGAATCACACACACACACACACACACACACACACCACACACACACACACACACACACAACACACATACACACACACTCACACACACATGCCTACATACTTTCATTATGATACCTGGATATATTATCCAGCCCTGCAGCAGGTCAGGCAAAGAGTAAGTCTGCCATCGCTCACTTCTCTTTATTCTGCAGAATAGGAGGACAAAGAGTTAAACAACAATTTCCCTGGAGCTCTGCTGCTCAGTCAAGGAAAACGTGTAAACAGAAACTAAAGACCAAGCCATGTTCAAGGGTGCCAAAAATGCAGCAGAACATCTTCACCAACGTGTACAGAATCCTACTCTTGGCTGATGCTGATAACGTCTGTAATCAGCAAATACATATTTCATAATCTTGCATAGAGAGCATGCAACTGCAATCAGCTCATAGCACTGAAAAGTGCATGCAACGAGGCTGCTTCGAGTGTGCCAATAAGTGGTTACAACGTGTCCTAATCGGTATCCGGTTCTGCCATCATGGACCCCTGAACGTGAAGGAACACCAGGCGGACTCACTTTTAAGTGGAGGAACTCTGGTTATAATGTCTTGTAAAAATGCAACGCTGTCACATGCTTTCGTAAACAGGGCAGACGTCAGGCCTGATAGAACCACGGCTGCTGTAGTGAGGAGGAACACGTGGCCTCAGGGTATTCTCTCTGTGTGTGTATTGCTCGTTTCCTCTGGAGTCATGTCCTTCACCGTTTCTGCATTCACCTGGATATTCTGAGCATTATAGAGCGCGTCAGCAAGAAATCACTGAGGCAGGGAGGGCTTAAAGCAAATACATATTAATTTTCTCCACACATATATAAAACAACTCCTCCCCAGACTCCCAGATCGCTCTCCTCTCCATTCTCTGTCATGAATGTGCACACACACACACACACACACACACACACACACACTTAGTCCACAGACACTTTGCAGAAGCTTTGGGCAATTCCCCCCCCCGAACACAACCTTTTTCCTTTCCCATTTTCCCTTAAATGCACAAATGCACCATCTCCCCTTCACTCACATCTTCAATTTTTGACTTCCTTGTCTTCTTTGTCTTGAGGCCCCCCTCTGCCTCCTCCCCTCCCCATCTCCAAACCACCTCAGTGGGTGCCAAGCAGTCACAGCAGTGGCTTGATCCTGGCACTTATGAAAGGAGCTCTTTGATAAGCCTCGGCCAGGAGTAACACAAGGGAAGCAATCAGAGACACAAACTCAACTACAGATGAGGCATCTACTGTGTTTGCTTGTGTGTCTGTGATGTTTTGTGTTTCCTTGACCTGTTAAACTTTTTTCTCTAAAAAAAAAAAAAATCAAATCTGTGAAAGTCTTTTTTTTTTTTTAAACGCTTCCATGTTTTGTGGTTTTCCCTTGTGCACTTCAGAAACATTTGGAGACACATTTGTTCTGCCTCCCATTCTCTTTGTAACCAGGGAGAACAACAAAGTGATTAAAAGCTTTTGAGGTGTGTTTGGATGTAGCTGATGGACACAGTGCTGCCGAGGTTGAGGTTTCCTGTTCTTGCCCTGTCCTCGCATCCCCTTACTTATTGTACTTCAAAAGCCTTCCCCTTCATTAAAGTCTGATCAGCTGTGCTCCTCCGACCTGTTCCCTCTTTTAATAAAAAAATTAACATTACAGCAGTACAGCAGTCTGCTACTATTATTTTTAAATATGTTGTATTTGTGTAGGATTGGCAATCATTTCTATAGGTTACAATAATATTTTACTTTGTAAACCTATTTAGTTATTTGATCTAAAATACGAGACGGAAAACTGAGCTAATAATGACTGTGAAAACGGCTTAGATTAATGCTATGCTAATAGTGGTAACTGCAAGATGTGTAAATAAGTTTGCTCACGTCAGCTTAAAAAGTGATGCTATGGGGGTTTAGGGTTTCATACCTTGTCACCTCCATTAAAGTACGTGTTACCATGGCTGCCACTGACACTCAGGGATTCTCTCCCTATATGCGCCAACAAATCAAGCAAAACAAACCAGCTGCACTGATATGATGCTCAGCTGTCACGGCAGTTAACTCCCTCGCCACGTTGCACCTCTTGCTCCCCTTTTTGCCTCTCTATTGCTTGTCTCCCCATCTTTCTCATCTCTCTTTCATCGCTCTCGCTCTCTGTTTGTCCTCTCTGGTGTGCATTGATCTCTGCAGTTCAGAGATTTAGAGATTTGGGGCACAGTGATCTCACTGGCAGTTACAGCAGACAGGTGTGGAGAACAAACAATGGCCTCCTAAACAAACCCTGAAACCAATTTAGGGCTTGTGTGCTTCCTCATATAGGCAAACTCCATGTCTGTTATGAGGAATCCAACAAAATGGGCAAATATGCATCACAGACACACCTGGTGTGCCAGTTATTCGGGTATGTCTCACCGACGCTGCTCAGTGATAAATTAAACCAACTGGTGATGGCATAAGTTTGCAACTTAAGTGTAATGATGAAAAAGAGAGAGAAATGCAGCAAAATATGAGATGTCAAGTGTGGTGGTGACAAATAGTCAGGCATCGTGCTCATTGATCCATCTCAATCCATCACGAGAGCCCAGTCCAGTTCAGGCACAAACAGTCCCATCGAAGCCAGGAACTGAAAGCCGCGTGAAAGCCAAGAATCTGCAGATTTGTATTCCAACCAGTGACTACATCATCTGATTCAGTGATTAATACAACTTTAAACAGAGATGTGACTGATAGCTGAAAACACCTGGTGGATTAAAAACTCTTAGCCCTTGAAGGCACGATGGTCCATTAATCTAAAAATGTGTTCGGGTCATTATGTAAAAAGCGAACAACTAAGCATTTATATCTAGAATATATAACCTATATTCTAATGCATTTCAATTGGAACAAATAGTAGATATTTACTTTTTCAGACATGATTGTAAACAATGGGTAGAACCAGGAGCCTCATGAGGACCGAGGCTGCTGGACATGTTCCCATGGCCTCAGGCTAAACCATGGTTAGGATGGAGAACGCTATAAAAGGGAATATGAACGGATCTCGCTAGAACCCTCAGGAGGGTTGTGGTCAACACCCATGAGCCGTTTTTCCACCAAGAAATTCTCTGTAATTTTAGCCCCAAAACTACTTTTCAAGAAACTAAAAGGTTCCTTCAGCCCATTGTTGTCTGTGTTTCCATAGTGGTCTCAAGACGAGACTGACAAGGGCTGCTGGTGGTCGCAGAGGTAAACACACTCTGCCAGCTGTCACTGCGACAATATTTACTGCTGCATCGTGTTTACTGATGCACGTTGGATGTAGGTCCAATATAATGCATGAAATGCAGAGTAAGAAAATTAAAGTGTGCACCAACCAATTACGTTGGGTTCTGCTACCAGCTGTACTGGCTTTGCTTTTGGGATTCAAAGCCAGATATATCAGTGCGGCTGTTATTTATTTATTTTTTTTAACCAATCGGCAGTTCATATTGACATAGACATGCCATATTCTCTCCATGCGACATGATTTATTTGTCCATTTTGTGTTCTGAACTGTATTGAGACCAAAAACAGTGAAGACCGACCTCTCTGCAAACACAACACATATTTCACGTGATGGCTATGTTTGTTTGCCATCTACAGACTTTGTCATTTGCTTTCTTACTTTCCCATTCATCACTCTAAGGGATGAAAATGTCAAACAAATGACATCACTGCTACATATAGATTTTTTCCCCCCTCCCAACCAACCCTTGATTTGATAAAAACCATGAAATCAATACCTAAAAAAAGACACCAATAAGAAACGGTGTCAGCGCATTCAGGTGAAGAAACAGGGTTATTGGCACGGGGGAAAGGCAACGAGGGGAATAAAATAACAGCGGAAGAGCATCAATGTCTGTGGCTGCTTATACCTTTAAAAAGTGTTTAGTTTGACATGCCAGTTAGTGATATAAAAAGTTTTCTAACAGTCTTTCTACATGTGTTATTGCAATGTTTAATCTATATTATACAGGTCAAGCTGTTGGCTTATGAATTCTTCTTTTAGCATGAACTTTTGTAATTAGCACCTTTTTTTTTTTTTTTTTGAGAAGCCGTTAGCACTTCCTGGCATAACAGATTAAGTGTTGCCTTGTGTGCACATATATGCATGCATCTCTAGAACCCACCTCCAGGAAAAGAAAAAAAAAGAAAGAGAAAAAAAAAGATTGTCTCTCCACAGCTCCATCTTTATTTTTAGAGTCTGGATGCTGATGAGAGAGAGGAGAAAGCAAGGGGAGTGAGAAACGGCATCAAAAGTGGGGAGAAGGAGGGAGAGCAAGGGGAGAGGAAAAGAGAGGGATGAAAGAGGGGGAGCAAGATGGTCACGGGGGGTTGCCTTGGTTTCTCGGCGGTTCAGGAGAGTGGTGGAAAGAAATGCAGTGTGATGAGAGTCCTTCCTCCGAGTGAGCCGGAGAGAGAGAAGGGGACGTAGCCACGCCAACCTCTCACTAGATGGGGGAGCAGGGGGGAGGGGGGGGGGGGGGGGGGGGGGGCTCTGCTTCTCCTGCCGTATAAAAAGCCAAAGCCTGAGAATCCGGCACCACAAACTCATCTCACACACACACACATACACACACACATACATACACACACGCACACACAGATCCAGTGGCTGCTCTGTATCTTTCACACTCACCCACTCTCTCTCTCTCTCTCTCTCTCCCTCCCTCCCTCCCTCTGTCTCTCACTCCATTCCTCTGGGATCTGCTTCCTTCTTGCTTCTTCTCACAAGTCAGATTGTGTTTGTAAGTGCAGGCTGGATGTCTCCCTGTGTATGCTTGGGCTTCCTTGGCTCTTTTTGTATGTGTGAATGACTGGTTGCCTACTTTAGTGTGACTGAGCAGAACAGCGAGGAGTATGTGAGTAAGTGTATGTGGGTCTCTGTCTCACCCTCACACGCTCGCCGGTCCTCTCGCAACTCTTCTCGGGATCTCTGGATCCCTTCCGACGGTGACAGGCTCCCCACACCAAGCAGTCACCATTTCCGCCCCCGGGAGACCCACGCTGGCAGCGCAGCCCCTTCCCCGACTCAGCATCGGGAGGAAGACCCTGGTGGCGGCTGCCGTAGGGGTTATGCTGGTCCTGGTGCTGGTGGTCCTCATCCCCGTGCTCGTCAGCTCTGTGGGCACAGACGCCAGCCACTATGAGATGCTGGGCACCTGTCGTATGGTGTGCGACCCCTACCTGAACAAGGGCACTCCGGCCAGCAGCACCAGCTCCACCGGTCTCCAGGCTGAGGCAGAGGCGTTAAGTGACCATAGCAACGTGCTTCCACCCTCCACCTTGCTGCAGGGCCCACAAGGGAAGCCTGGCAGGCCAGGCAAGCCCGGACCACCCGGACCACCGGGAGAACCGGGGCCACCAGGACCTGCGGGACCTCCTGGTGACAGAGGGGATCAGGGAAGGACTGGGATTTTGGGTCTTGGGGGGAACGGAGCTATCAGCACGGCCACATACAGCACGGTGCCTCGGGTGGCCTTCTATGCGGGGCTTAAGAACCCCCACGAAGGCTACGAGATCCTCAAGTTTGACGACGTGGTCACCAACCTCGGCAACAACTACGATGGCATTTCGGGCAAGTTCATCTGCAGCATACCGGGCACATACTTCTTCATCTACCACGTGCTGATGAGAGGAGGAGACGGCACCAGCATGTGGGCAGATCTCTGCAAGAATGGCCAGGTGAGCTCTTTGAAACTTTTACCGACTTTCTGTCCGCAGTGTAAGCATATACCTGACTTCCCTGCTGCTCCCTCTCCTTCGTAGCATCAGTAATCCACACTGTGGCAAAAGATTCTCCAAAATAAAGCAATACATAGGGACATTGTAGAGGGAGCGTGCGCATCAGCCGTGCGCCTCCGGAGCCGGGAGCGCACAGCTGTGGCACCCCGCGCGCCTGGAGATGAGATGTGTCGGCTGGTTGCAACCCGCGTCCGCTCGCCGCGTGATGCGTCCTGACATTGCCCGCTTTCCGAGATCCGAAGGACGGTCGCTTTGGGTTGAACGCTCAGTGCGCGCCGATGATTTTGCCTTCAGAGTAAAAACTGTAACTTTCAGGCATTCCGCTTTTTTTTTTCTTAATTAGGATTAAAATCTAGAAGTCTTAGGGTGTTTTGGAGTGATGATGACAAAGTGGTCGCCTGGTAATTCATTCAATTTCGTCATTAAGTCTTTCGTGCATTGTGAGGGTTCCAGTTTTGTTATTTTTTAGGATTATAATAATTATAAAAGACAGTGTGTGGACCCTTCCGATTCTTTTATTGCACGTATATAACATAACTTTTGGACTATATGGGCTTAAGTGGCTTTTCCTCGTTGTAAGTGTAAAAGGGGAGGGGGGATTTAATTCCGCTTACAATATTCGGACCATACCTGTCCGTGCACACGCATCACATCGTGCTGACTGTCCACCGCTGCACACATCTGTCTTTGCAGCCGAGTGAAATGCATTAGGACGTCCACACGGTCTATTCTCGGATTCTTATGATGCATCATTCTAATGGGACTCTAATTTTATTTTGCGCCCCGGAGGGTCTTCTCAGGTTGGTTAATGTGTGCCTTCCGATCAGCCGTCACATCTCTGATCTTCAAAGTTGCTCTGAAATACGCGTCGTCCGTAAAAAGATGGCTGTTAACGCCGCAGTTATTACAGATATCGTTTGCTCCAGCCGCAACGGCGTCGCTTTCATATAGTTTATTGTGAGTATTGTGATAAATAGGAGGGGAAATATATTAATGTAAAGAAGAAGAAAAAATCCGCGTAGGACCAGCCTACCATTTAAACACGTTTCATCCTTCAAAACCAATTTCATGCGGGGGAAAAAAACACATTGTAATAACAATTCTCTGCTAAAGTGCATAATGTGATAATAAATCATGAGAAAGTAGATGTTAAGGGGTGTTCCACACATTGTCATGCTGCATTAATTTTAACTGCTTATAGCTGCACTTTATTTCTTGCCACAATGACCTTTGTACTTGACGTGAACTGCACGCATGGAGACAGAATGTTGATGATATTCTGCTGGTGACACTCCTTTTTTCTTTAGTGTGCACAATAGGTGAGATCACACTTATCACAGTTCAGAGGAAACGCATCATTTGTAGCCCATTTCACCGACACATGGGGGTTTCTGATTCACCGTCATCAGCTTGTGCCACAGTCAGACACACACAGCCCTGCAATGAGATTAGATGAGTGATGCATGGATGTAAAAATCCACCCAATCTCATCCTCTGATATGTCACGTCACGGCCCTGCAGCCTCCGTGTTTCACGCCGACTGGCTGTAAAGTTATTTTCTAAAGTTTTTAATGCTTTTGCCTGGTGTCAATAAATACACAACTAGTGAGATTAAAGCAGAGATATGTTGGGGTCTGGCAGTATAACCGTATATGAGCAGCACGGAGACAAAAACAACAGCTGGCATCGGCCCTGTAGGATGAACCCGCAGTCTCGCCAAGGCAAGCCAGAGGTTAATTCCTTTACCCTCGCCAAGTTCACAGCCAGCAAGAAAAACACAGTTACAGCAATTGCCTTCTATATATGATGTCTCACTCAACAGTAATGTTTATGGGTGGGCGTAAAAGCATTGATATATAATAGGGGAAGAAGAGCATATGTTCCTATAAAACGCCGTCTGTTCCCGCTTCGTTGTGCTCCCAAGAGGAGGGTGTGGAGGTACTTAAGTTAGACGCACACAGAGTGGATCTCCAGAGACCCGCGTAATGTTTATAAAGTGGTAACTGAGTCTATTTCTCTAGTTTATGCATAAACACGCTATCCTCTTGCTGCGGTGGTTATTAAGTTGTGTGTTGGGCTGATTGAGAAGGCCCCAGAGCCTTAGTCTGTGTAAATGACTGTGAATGGTTATAAATGTTGGGCCAACTTATGCTACATCATTGATGAAGTGCTGAGAGTCTCACTGAAGCTCCTGCAGTCACACTGGTGCTTTCCTCAGCTCATTAAGGCTGCAAAAAGCTACACTGTGGGTTGGGAGAGGGGGGGGGATGAGGGAATTGTAGACAATACTAGTATTTTATCATCTTTTGGCTTTAGTGAAGCAGCGGGTTCCCAGGCCCTGCAGTGCTCCTCCCACTCCAGGGGTTCTTACAAGCTGCGTCTAACATCAGCATCCACGACTTCCTTTATTTCTTCTCCTCTTCTTCCACTTCCAGAGTGCAACACAAGAATCCCCAGCACTGTCCCCCCGCAACTTTGACACTTTTCAAGCTCGACCAAAAAAAGAAGAAGAAGAAAAAAAAAAGTGAGCTTCCGGGTAAACAAACATAAGAAATCTATTTTCAGCATTTTTTGCACCACCCTCCCAGTTCCTCTCCATACTCTCTTTTGCACGGCCTATTCTTTTACCCGCTTGCCAAACATTCCAAGCGGTCCTACACTCCCTCCAACAAATCAATGCGTTGCTATAACCTGTCACATCCTGAGAGACACGGCAGTGACAATGGAGACGACTTCAATGGATGCAGCAGGAGGGGGAGAAAGAAAAGAGGACCAAAAAGACATAGTTATTGTGCTATTGTGCCATCCAGTCTATTTAATTGTAATTAAAAAGCCTGAACCAGATCCAGGATGCGTTTGCGCTTCTCCTCTCCATTCCCTTCTTAATATTGTTATTAATCCGCAAAACCGTTTCAGAGTTAATTAAAAGCAATGACTTCAGCGTCAGTCTCTCAAGAGGACCGTAGTGAATAATCACTCCGTCTCCTCCTTTAATAAGCTTCAACGTCCTTCGTGCACATGCCTCTTCTTTCGCAATTACTGCTGCAGTCTCCTCCTTCCATCCACACACACACATCCACACATGCACTTACACACAGGCTTGCCCCCCCCAAACTCACTGCCTCAACCCACCCCAACTGTGCGCTGCCCTCCATCTCTCCTCTATGGCAGGTCTACAGGAGCTCACTTTCCAAAGGGAGCAGAAAGTTTTCATCTTAAAAAGGAAAACGCTTTTTTTCTTTAAAAGTGACAAAACGGAACCGGAATCGTTTTTCTAAAACACAATGCCATCCATTACTCAAGTGATGCATTGCACTATAACAGAATATGTAAGAGTGCCATGCAGTGTTTTTTTTTAAACCTTAAAGTGTTGCTGAAGTTCAGTCATGTGTAATTTCCCTCTCACACCATCAGCCCATCAGAGACACCTTCAGGGGTGTCTTCAGCTCCGATGCACATGAACAACAGACTGTTTATCCTGTTGCTGTGTATCCAGGTGAAACCCACGCTTTGTGTTTAACATGAGGAGTCAATCCCGACATTAGAAATAGGAGCCGGCACATCTGGATGAGTCGTCATGGACATCAGAAAGACATTCCATTCAATACCTTGTCACTCACTTACATTGTTAAAGGGAAAAATATTGGAGTTTTTTTCAGTACAAAAAATGAAAGAAGAAAAATTGGATTGTAACTAAACACACAAAGTATTTGCACACACACACACACACACACACACACACACACACACAGCAATACCTCCACTTGATTGATTTTAACATTCTGGTAATGTTCAGACCTGCTATTCTTCATCGTGGTCTGACTTCAGCACTGAGAGGCCTCTGTGTGTCGGCCTGGTGTAACAGAGAGACTCTGTCTGAAATAGACAGACAGGGTTTGAGAGAGCCACCCTCAGTCCCTCAGCCTCTTTGCCTGCGGTATTGATCCTCTTATGTGTACGTGTGCGAGCGTGTCTTCCCTTCTCCTGACAGACCCATTTCTTCCTATGTGATGTATTCCATGGCATATCTTCTATAATCAGCCCAAGAGGTAGTGGAGGCGGACCTTTGGCCTTGATCTGCTGTGTAATTGGACATTGGATTTGACACTCTGCCGAGTGGAACATTAGAGCCGGTCTAATTAGGTGCGAGGGCTTTCAAATGAAGATTGGCCCATGTTGTTAGGAAATACCAAACAGATTGGAAATGTCAAGATGACATGGGCTGTCATCCGCAAGCACGGGGAAGAAAATCTATCATTTATTGGTGAAGTTTCAAAACTGGCTCGACAACTGCCCACCACTAGTCCGTAATAATTCCGTTCCTTTAAAACAATTTTACGCTGAGCTCCTTGGCTAGAGAGGCATTAGAGTCATTAGTGCCCACACGGCCCGCGCTGGCATCTCAGATTAAGGAGCTCGTGAAATACTGCTATAATGTCTCGTGTGTTTGTGAGAGCAAAGACATACGGTCTAAAATAGGCTATGGATTGTCTCCTGTGGCTGGCTGACTCGATGATGCTGTGGTGTTGACTCACAAGAGTTCTTCATTATAATGAGGGCCATATTGGAGATAGACAAGTGCCCCTGGGCCTCTTATGCAAACACATCTCTCTCCACACCCCCCCCCCCCCCCCCCCCCCCCCCCCCCCCCACACGCCCCTGACATTTAGCTGTCCCCCGAATTCGGTCTTCAGTGATACCCACAATTATCCTCTCCTCCTTCACACGAAAGCACCAAGTCAATGGCTTCAAATGACTCACAGTCTGCTACATAAATCAATGTGTTTAACACCCCCCTCCTAATATGAAAATGGGTGAGATGATCAACAGTAAGAGAGGATGGATCAGCCACTGTATGAAAAAATATGCGTCACAGCTAAGCTGCCTGTCATCCAGCACTTGTGCAGCAACTCTCTATTCCTCGTTTTGGAGTGTTTTCTTCCATTTAAGAAATAGAAGGGGGAAATCTCAGCGCCTCAGGGTTACTAAGGAAGCACACGGGAAAAGCAAGGCTTAGTGTGAACAAAGGTTGAAATTTTTGCTGTAAAAGTCTCTTCTCAGACAATGCTGGGAGCGGTGATTGTGGATTTGGTGTTGGCGCTGGAGGCAGACAGTGCTGTGGATCTCAGTAATTAACTGAGCGTGATGAGTCAGACACAGGAGAGAAAGAGTGGCTGGATCGCAGGTCAAAGTTGATGCCTCTCTTCCCCCACTGCCGTTTCCTCTGACAAGCCTCTTGTGGCTCTTTCAAGAGGAGCTTGTCTTGATTTCACCCTCTTTGTTGCCGTGACGCTACAATTGCGATGCGGCTTTTTCTAGACTCAAAGTTTCACTAGATTGAATATCGGTGACACCAGACTCCCTTTTAGCATTAGTGTAAACAATTTCATTAACAGCGCGAGGGTTTGTGCAGCAAAGTAATTCTGTTTCCAAAGAGGCTGAGCAGGTACAAAAAGCACAGCTGGTGAAATGAATTCAGGAAGCCTTTTCCTACTCTCGGCTGACAGATGGCAAATCTCCTGTTACCATTTCATTCCTCTTATCATGTTTTCACTTAGGTTCCTCTGACGAATAAACCCGCGACACATGGGAAACCCAGCGCTTTCTGACAATACAATTCTCCCGCAACCCGTCCTTGTTTCCTGTTCTCATTATTTCAGTAAAATTGCATCTTGTGCCCACAGACATGCACGCGTGTCTCTCCTCTGTTGTGCGGTGCAGTGAAATGTTGGATCAGGCTCAGTAGCCGTGGCAAGCTATCTAAGCTGCTATTAGGCATGCGGTTCACGGCTGGAATGTTCAAACACAATTAGACGGCAGTACACTTTGATTTAAAGAGGACCAATAGACTCGTTGATCCAAAATGGAGGCTCAACATCAAGTCAACAAATCCCTGTCAGAGAAGCCACGAGACACGTCCTTGTCACAGTGACAAAGCCTCGTGTAAGATGTCCCAGTGGGACATTTCTGGCTCCGCCTGCACCAGACAGAACAGATAAAACTTCACATTGTCATGTTTTTCATAAACAGTATTCTAATAAGGATTTGGAATAGATGTACACTACGGCTGCTGGATGAAAATGATGCAAAATGCCTTTTCAAAAGAGGCTGACTGTAAAAGAAATACCACTTTATTAAGGAGAGTGTAGAAGCATTTTAAAATGTGCCACGAATTCCTCTCTGATTCCTCACATAAACAACTGTACTGATATTTGTGATATTCACTTTCACAGGTACTGTATACTGAGCATAAGTTAAGAGTGCTTCACTTTTCCTGGCACGCATTATCTATTAAGCCCAAGTGCAGCCTTGAATTTTTTTGTGTCTCCACTCAGAATATTATTCAATCAAAGCCATCACGTTGACGATATGACGGATGTAAACACGCACGAGCAGCCACAAGGAAGACAACATCGCCTGACACCTCATTTACCATCGCTGGAGCCGGCGCGTACAGCCTCATGCTTTGTTTGTCTTGTCAAAGTTCCTCTACATATTCCGCGTCAAGGTCACGCGCTGCCAGTTGGCTGTTTGTCCTGCTCGTCTCTCGCTATACATCTGCCATAGCCTGCGTTTGAACCTCATATCCCCAAGTTCCTTGTGTGCATCGGAGACAATAAAAGAAAAATAGCTCCAATAGGAGCTCCCTGATCATTATTTCAAAAATAGCAAGGCTTTATTCATGCATGCTTATCATTGAAAGCAAAAGGAGGAGGCCTAGACTGCGGCGGTTAGTCTCAGAAGGGGATGAAAACCATTAGAGCAAAGAAACAAAACAAGACAAAAATATCATTGTGGAAGAAACTGGAATGATTTCAGGCAAGTTGGCTTTCACCAGGGCTTTGCTCATCCTGTGTCTGCTAAAGGAATATGTTATGTTTATATTCCCCCCTCCCCACAAAAATACATAAATCATGCACATGAAGGCAGCTTAGATTCCTTAAAGAGCAAATGAAGAGAATAATTTAAAGGAATTACACATCTGTGACATTGCCAGAGGTTCCCGGGTTCTGTGTGAACACCTGGAAAGCAAATATTTTGATAAAGTTTCATTAAAATCCCAACAGACAAATCCTCCTGAGCAGTCATCACCCACTCCCTCACCGACCCAAGGCGGTAACCCTCTAATAGGATGGTGTTGACTTTGCACGCCCGGGGCGCATCATATCATATTAATATGCTCTGGACGCGGCATCTCAGAATCAGAACAGGAAGCTTTGTTTGCACATTGATATGAGCTGCGCTCGATTTAATCAAGAGGATAAACAATAGAAAAAAAAGTACAATATTCCATATATTACTCCTGCATCTTAAAACCTCTCCCCAGAATTTAATTAATCAGATTAGCCTTCATGGCACTCACACATTTCATGCCAATGTGACTTTCACTGTCGATGGCGTGCTGTGTTTGAGACACCTTCAAACCTCCTTATTTAAACAGAAAGAGGGTCATTTTGAATTTAAGGACATTAGGACTGAAATGTTGCTGTAAATAAATGATTTATGCTCTTTTAAATCCATCTGGCTAGTGAAGTTTTGCGCGGTCCTTTCTTTGTTTATTTCACCTTCCATTAGAAAATTGCGCTTTTATATTTCAATCATTGGCAAAAATTCCTATTGAGATGGCTGAAGAAGTGTGACCTCACTCCTCTCCGCTCCACAGCTCAATGCGGGGAGCTGAAGGCAATGCAAAGAAAAGTTCCATCCATCCATCCATTTTCTACCGCTTATCCTGTATTGAGGGTCGCGGGGGGGCTGGAGCCGATCCCAGCTGTCATTGGGCGCAGGCAGGGTTCACCCTGGACAGGCCGCCAGTCTATCACAGGGCCGACATGTAGAGACAAACAACCATTCACACTCACATTCACACCTACGGGCAATTTAGAGTCATCAATGAACCTATCCCCATCCTGCATGTCTTTGGACTGTGGGAAGAAGTCGGAGAACCTGGAGAGAACCCACGCTTACACGGGGAGAACATGCAAACTCCTGGGTTCGACCCGGGAATCGAACCCAGGACCCTCTTGCTGTGAGGCGAGAGTGCTACCCACTACACCACCGTGCAGCCCCAAAGAAAAGTTTTCTCTTTGAAAATGATTTAAAAAATGATGGGCTGCAAGAGGACAAGTGATTCAAAGAGTACACATTTATTGCAGTCCGTGTTCCTGTATCTAATATTGAAATCGTTGTTTATAATGCTCAGAAACAGTTGTGCTTCTCAAAACTGTGTCACAATGTTGCTTAATGTGGGGATGTTAAGAGACACGCTTTGCTGCCTGCAGTGAGATGTAATGTAGAGAAGACATGACTAACATCCTGGAGCACGCAGCCTGACCCTGACCAGGTCCACTGTAAGGTGGCCACTTAAATGCTTTTTAAAGTAGTGGTGCTGGAAACGCTCAGTAGCCTCTGGAGTAGCTGATGTGCGTTTGCCATTGTGTTGCTCCGGAGAAAAACACTTAAGATTCTTTTGTGCGTCTCGAAAGAAATGCTCTGATTTTCTATCACAGATTTGTCACATTTACCGCCTTAAATGTACAGATGTGAAGAATCATGTGCTGCAGTCTATCATGCGCTTTAGAAGTGAAAGAGTTCAGGAAGGCTTTTCATTTGCTATTTTAATAAGGCGTGCGATGTGTTTCCAACATCAGGTAAAATCCATAGAGGATGAGCTGAGGGTTCAGCATTATCGGTGATCGCTATGAGACAACAGGAAGAACATCTTCAAGGGGAGACACCCAGCTGAATAGGGTCAAACATGTAACCAACAGATACAGCAATAACATCTCTCCAGTTCTTTGTATCACAAGTCTTCTTAAATGTGTCACATTTATGTAGGAGCTTATTAAATATGGGCTCATTTGGAAAACAGAAATGTCAACATTGGATAACGCAGGTTACAAATGCTTATTTCATGTTGTTGACATATTAAGGTTTTTACAGAAGGGATTTTGGATATCTATTTGCATCAGATCATAAATCAGAAAATACTATCAGCAGCCATAAAAAAAAAATCCATTATCACTACGTTTTTAGGAATAAAATAATATATAAATCAGGCTATGAATGATGTATGAACAAAGCCCCCTATAAAAACCATTAGAATATAGATGGGATAAAATCAGAACGTGTGGTGTATGTAAGTGAAGTGGAGATTTCTGGCTCGGAGTGTAAGAAGAAAAGTCATTTGGGAAAACAGCATTTGAAGATATGTATTGTCAAATGTTATACTTTGTAAGGTGGGGAATAGGGTAAAAAAGAGAACTAATAGATATCGCCATAAAACAGCTGCAGTGATTACTTACATTAATTAGTTTTACTTACATTAAATATTACGTTAAAATATGCAAATTAAAAAATCTAAAGACGCATACAAAAATATGTATCTTTTCTTTCCACACGTCATGAACAGAATCCATAGAAAAAGGCTAAACTCAGAATAACGGTGACAATGACTACATTTGAAACAAACCCTGGGTTCTTTAACTAAACCTTAAAGTCAGTGATTTAAATCCTGCAAAAATATACAATTTATTAATGTAAAATATGTGGAAAATGTTTATAGGTTTTGGCAACGGTGATGCATTCTGTGCAGTCGATCTCTGTCAGTAGCTGAACCCTGTAACATTTATCAATACGCCTATTGTGTGTACGGCTTAATATTGGCCGTCCTCTATGCTGCCTGTTCGAAAAGCCCCAATTTAAAGCTGTGCGGACAAACACCGAGCAACGTTAAGGGCCAGAATGGACTTTAGATACCCGATAATGGGTCACAAGAAAATACCTCAAATGCACATAAACTATTGATTTTGTTTCAAACTTACTGACCAGACTAAATGACTAATTGGCTTATTTAACCAATGTATACTTTAAAGGATGTACAGTGCTTTCTTTCTTCATCTCAAGAGGAAATAATGATCCATTTGTTCGATTCTGTTTAAGTTACGACTGATGCAGTTCTCCTCGTTAGTCAATGAGGACTGAGACTGTAAGCATTGGAGGAGTGGCACTTTTTTGTGCTTGCTCTGAAATGATGCCTATTAGGTCAAAGTAACAGCTTTTGAATTTAGCATCTGTATTGGGTGTACAGCCCTTTTTAGAGTCAATGTTAGGTGACCAGAGTGAGCTGGTAGATCAACATTAATGCAAATGATGTCAGTTTAGTTCTGAACCCTTCATTAGAGCCCATCAGCGGTTTATGACCCATATAAACCCACAGACCCGGAGATGCTCTGCCAGGCTGTACTGCAGCCAGATTTACTTCTTGTTTACTTTCAGGGCTTCTTGGTAGTCAGCAGTTGATGCCACGCTACTATAAGCTGTACTGAGATCACATTGATAAAGACAACCATAAAACCTCCTGATTCTTTAGGGTCATCATCCTGCCGCATGGTCTAAAATGTGTGTGTCTGGTTTATGTGCAGGTCTTGAGGGTTACGTGGGAAAAAGCAGCTGCACAAAACAGAGCTAAATAGAGTGGTGGAGAGAGGCAAACACAGGTTTATGAAACTAACACACTTTGTTCAGCAAGATAATCTTCACAAAACTGATTTTTGAAGCAGGAATGCGGAATTAAAAAGCGAACGTTCGGCTTTAAACCAACTACACCACGGTGGCTTCATATTTAATGAGGCCTCAGCAGACAAAGGCACACACTGGATGCCAGCAACATCCAGTCTACGACCTTCATTGTGTGTCACTGCTGGTTTCTCCCAACTTCCTTCTTTTACTGTGTTTGGCAAAGAGGAGACAAACGGTTCGTAGAAAATTGCAACTTGAGATACAGGATTTTGTAGTCGTTTTGTAATGATAACGTGTAAGATTAGTCTCTCTTTCACACAAGCACACACACAGACACGCTTGAAAACACAGCTCTTGCTTCAGCGCCCGTTTGGCACCGCAGCTACTTCCCTCCCCAGAGAGGGAGCATGTTTGTGGTGGAGGTCTTAATTAGCCAGGACAGGTTATTTAGAAACCTCTCCAGAAAGTCACACACACACACACACACACACACACACACACAAACACACACACAAAAACATCCCGTATGATATGTCAACTCATTTCAAATATTCTTGACACTCCTCAATATGCGTTGTGAAATATGTCTTCTTATATTCATTGTGTGTCTTTCGTGTTTCTTCTATTACATCTCACAGTAATTTCTACCACATAAGAAGCTAATAAAGGCAGCCTTGTTGTTGACTTTTTGAGACGGTGTCTTTCTGTGGCCCTTTTGTTCTGAGGTTGGATGTTAGGTCTTCTGTGGAAGACCGCTGGCTTGATTGAACCCATAAATCTGCTCGACAGAAAGGCCCAGTTGCCTGACCCTCTGCTTGGACCTATAGGTTTAATATAATATAAAGAACTATTTTTGCCCTTGTTTTTTTATTTCCGTAAATGACACATTCTCCCTCTGTGCAACAAATGTCACTCAGGTGTTTTTTTTGTGGCAGTTAGTCGTTTTTGTTTGAACAATTTTTCGTCTCCTTTGCTTGGTTGCTAGCTACTTAACAGAATATCTCGTAAATCAATCAATAGATATCAATATACATGTGGTGGTGTTTATGCAAGATAAGCATTTGGTGGAGGTCTGAATCCAGGCAAGGCTCTGAGAATTTTGAAAGGATTTTTTTAATACTGTGACGCCTGCACTTTCTAAAAGAAAAAAAACATTCTGGCACTGTATTTTTATGGAGATCTTGATGTAAGTGTGCAGACTTGTGCAGCCTTGGTGAGGATATGTGAGTGCCTTTAGAACTGATTAAAAATTATGGAGACTGGCAACAGTGTTGCTGTATAAGTTCTATGAGAGAATGACAACCGATTTGTGCTTATCCTAAATGAATGAAGTCAACGTCCTATATATACATATGTACTGTGGCTATCAAGCCTATATGTTCATCTGTCCCCGTCCTTCCAGGTCCGTGCCAGCGCCATTGCCCAAGACGCTGACCAGAACTATGACTACGCCTCCAACAGCGTCATCCTCCATCTGGACGCGGGAGACGAGGTTTACATCAAACTGGATGGAGGCAAAGCCCACGGAGGAAACAACAACAAGTACAGCACCTTCTCTGGCTTCATCCTCTACGCAGACTGAGAACAGACGGACACAGGGACAGTCAGGCAGGAAGAGATTGGGGGGTAGGGGGGTGAGTATGTGTTAAAAGCTGGAATGCTCTCTAGTTTTCCTAATTCTCTCCATCATCACGGACACCTCTGCTTCGTATTCATCAGCCTCATCCAGGCTCTGTAGCCGAGTCTGGATGGAAAGCTCCCGAGGACACACCGAGTGGGGCCGGGCGGGAGGAGTGGGCGTGGGGTGGAGGTGGGCTGGTTTTTCTACACTCCTCGCGACAACGCCGACGTATCACAAGCTCCTTCGCTTTCAGTGTCTCTCCTATTCAGCCCTTGCACAGAAATATCAACGACAAACATGAAAACCCTGCAAAAGTGGACGACCTCACCTCTCCTCTCCACAGTGGCAACAGTCGGCTTTACCGTCAGTGGACTCGATTGACTGAAACTCGTGGTGTTGTTCCGTGCAATTTTTCCTTAGAGTGTGTTTTTATTTTGTAGACATGCATAATATTCTACACAAATGAGATTTAAAAAATATATATATATATATTTGTCCCTTGTGAAGATATCCTGTTTGACCGAGAGAACGGATTCGTGAGATGTTATTTGTGATGCAGCACAGACGTCTAACAGCTGGAAAAGAAATCTATGTGAGTAATTCATGGCAGTGGGTGTTTTTCTTCATCGATGGGTACAGCAAGCCAACTATATAATGTCCATGTGGAGAATAACAATACATTTTGCACTGTACCATACAATGTATCTGAAAAAGGAATTATCCCATATAGATGATATCCTTACCGCGGACCACCTACACACACACACACACACACACACACACACACACACACACACACGATGATGTTGCTGCTGTTTGGATTAAAAGTAGAGTTCAAATTGTCTCCTCGATGTTCTAGTTTTATGTAGACGCTCTACTCGCCACATCTTCAGATTCAGAGGTAACCTAGTCGAAGAGGTCTTTATTCTCCTGTGCTACGCTGACCTCTGAGCCTTGTTGCGCTGTATAAAAAGAAAAAAAAAAAAAAAAGATAGAGAAGAAGTGTCTTCTGAAGTAGAGGGCGAGGTGGGGGTGAAGTCACAAAGACGGAGACGGAAAGACTCAGAAGTGAGTGAGACGGTGGGGAGGTGGAGGGGGCGTTCAAGCACAGTAACAGTGAGTGGGCGATTTTTTCTGTTTCAGTGTCTCTGAGCCTCACTGGATGTCATCCATTCATTAGCTGCATACTCACTGACACACAGGCATTATGGTAATATTTACTCAACATGGCGGCCTGACAGCTTGCTTGAGAATGAAATTGATTGGGTGAGTGACTTGGTCTATCATGGCTGTGTGCGGGGTTTGTGGGCGAGTGTGTGCACGTGTGAGTACGTATGTGTCCGTGCGTACAAGTGAGCGTCTGCATTTTTAGCATGTGCCGTGCCATCGTTCTTTTTTTTTTTTTTTTTCTCAGTGCTACAGCCAATGACAGATATTTTTCCTCAGCAGCCAATGAGATTGTGCTCTGTAGGGTGGGGAGCCTCAATAGATATGATGAGAAGAACAAACAGCTTGTAAATGAAATCTATGACATGTTTGTTTATCTTATCTTTTGGAATTGTTGAATACATTTAAATAATAAATGGGATTTTTTGAGTGACTTGTCTCGCGAGAATTCTTGTATCCCAAATACGCTAATTAGAGAAAATGATGTAAAGGATCTCATTTGCTCTGTGAGACTAACTAACTACAGTGCAAACAACAAGCCTGGAAATGTGTTTCTCTTTAAACGAAGAATTTTAACAATGGTCTGTCAGTGCAAACATTAAAAAGAGATTTTATCAGCGAGTCCCTCATCTCTCTTTTTCTCTCCAAAAACTAAAGTATATTTAGGGAGATGGGTGTTGAGGGGAAGATGTCTGTGTTTATGCTCCTAAAGGGATCCTGCATGTGGAGCTTCTCTCCATCTGTAAAGGTGCGCTCCGAGATAAAGACCCTCCAACTTTGGCAACGTCCAACCGTGGAGTAAAAATGCTGTTCTTGAATGCTGATGAGTCCTTAAGGAAAAGCAGCCTATTCCTCAATCGGCGATCACATGGTCTTTTCATAGATTCTCATCAACAGAGGCATGATATACCCGGCGAGAAAGTGTGAGCGGAGGAGAAAAGACAGAGGGGAGGAACGATTGAGCGAGATAGAAGAGAAACGGAATATGGTTTGACAAAGACAGATGGAGACACGAGAGAAAGAGTAGGCCACAGAGAGAAGTAATGGGGAAGGGATAGATAGGGAGGGAGAGCTTAAAGAGAAATTTAAGAAAGACAGACAGAGAGAATGAATGGGGAAGGGATAGATAGGGCGGGAGAGGGTAAAGAGAAATGTAAGAAAGACAGACAGAAGGGGCTGGTGTCGATTTGGAGCGGAGAGGGAGGGAAGGAGGGGTTGGATTGTTTTCAGGGTAGAGTGATTCCCTGTCGGGGCTGTGTGAGGTGTCAGGAGAGATTAGCCGGCATGAAGCTGGAGGTGAAAGCTTGAGATAGCTTGGATTGGACAAGTGTCAAGGACCGGACATTCCTCAGATCTGGCAGGAATGGGATGCGACACTGGCTGTTGTGCTGGTCTACACTGCTTTGCTCTCCAGGGAGCCAGTCACCCCTCTCTGTATCATTTCATCCATTTCCCTCTAGCATATAACAAGCTACTGCACGCTGGTGGGAATGAGAACGTCTGGTTTAATGGCATCTCTAAATCGTTTCCGCAGTCACTTTGAAAACATTATTACTAAAAGCAGCACCATCGCTGAAAAGAAGCATCTACCAGCTGCGTTTTAGTGTTTGACACCAGGTCAGATTCTGTTTGAAATATTGCTGCTGTACACAAACTTGCACAACGTGGGAAGTGGATGCACTTCAACACAAATGGACTTGAAGCTGTCAGAGCGTCTCGCAAAACACAGATGGTGAAATAAGTAGAGGAAAATCGATTTCCTGTTCATCTTTGTCTTTTTCACCCCCCCCCCAAAAAAAGCATCCGCTTCGTAAAAAGGGGGCAACACGGCTCACGGGAAAAGTGGGTCTTGTATTGTTACAGCTCGGCTCTTAAAATAAAGAATAATTGTGTGTGTGTGTGTGTGTGTGCCAAAAATAACAAACCATAACTTTGGAGTGTTGAGAGCAGAGATCTTGCCTGAATGCTGACCCAGTCTCACACAAAGTTCATGAGTTGACATTACTTTTTCATGCAGTACAACCCCCCTTGGCACCTCAGTGTGGCAAAACTAACCGACTACGGATGCAATGAGGGAAAGAAAAACACATGCCACGAGAAATGCTAATGATGCGGAGGACCTAGCAGACAGTCGGAGGTCTGTAGGCATTGCAATGTGGCCACAAACAACTTCACTGAAGAGTTAAAAGGCATTCACGACAAAGGCTGGTGTTATCCAGGGAGAATATTTCACCTGGAAAGTTCCTGTACAGGAAGACTGAATTGTCTCACAGGTGATTGATTTGCTTATTTTGTTCTTTAATCTGTGAGTCTGTAACCACTATCCTCTCAAAAAAACACTCACATCTGGCTTTCATCTTCCATGGGAAAGGTTACAGTCAGCATTCAGACAAATGACTCTGCCACATATTTATCCATTCCATGTGTTCTATGTTCTCCTCAAAACCAGCATACACAGACAACGTCATCATCAAAACTCACCCACTCTTCCAGCAATCACCAGTCAGACTGTTGGAAAGAAACAGCTGTTAGAAACGCTACCAGACTTCTTATGACAGAAATAATCATTTTCATTGTAAAAGACACTTCATTTGACAAATACAAAATAAAACTTGTCGAACAAACGTCTCTGTTAGTCTTTCACTGTTCCAACCACCACATTATTGTTACCGTTCACTAACACTAACTTTTCCTGAATGTTCGTGACGAGGAACGTGACACAGAAGAAAAAAAACACAAAGGAGTCCATCACCTGTTAAAAAACGTTCATAAATGCGTTCATTTTTGTGGGAAAATGTCAAACATCATGCCTAAATATTCCCAGAGTGATGATGCTCCTAGACATCTTCGCAGGGCCTTCAGTGTTTTTCCTGTTAATGCACCTGGCAGATGTTGAACGTTTGCCACTCAGGAGCAACTGCGGGTGATTTATGACACCTGCATATCCCCATGAAAGAAAAGTAGGCCCAGTTAAGTGAGCTCTACGCAGCTGATAACAGATATATTTTTAGTAAAGTTATTCTAAACGCACCGATGTGTCTTGTCAGATTTTGTACAGTTAAATCGAGATAGGTGGAAGAACAAATCCTCTGAATGCTGGTCCCTCCATTGTAATGCAATTAAGGTGTTGATTAATGTGATCCTGATGCTTATATATATAATTCTATTAAGAACGGTTAACGGCGAGGTTTCACCTTCTGTTAGAGTCGGAGATTTTGGCAGCCAGCAAAGGTTTCCTGAAGGGTCCCGTCTACAGTGATAACGTTGTGATTTGGACTGGCATGCTCCCCAGCGCCATCCCTTTTCTTTCTATGTTCAAGCCTGACCTTTTTCCTCTCACTTTCTTCATTCCACCTTTTTTTCCTTTCCTCCTGCCCTGCCTTTAACCTGGTATGACAAACACAAAGCTTAGAGAAGCAGACAGCTGTTAGTAAACTGGCCCACAGCCTCTTCTTGTGCGCACACACACACACAAAGGCATAAACGTATACACATAGACAGACACCTCTGCATGATAGCGCAGTCACACATTAGCACTGTCAACCTTGCTCTGTTTGCTCCTGCGATCGCACATGATTCCCTTTGTCAGGTTCGGTCGCGGCTGAAGAAGAAGCCTTTCCCAGTTGTCCCTGGATGGTATGAAGCTGCCAGGCCAGGTGTACTCTGCAGTCACTCCCTGCGCCCGGGGAGCCGGCTGAGCCGAGCGGCCGGCCTCTTATCTGCAGAGCCTCGGACCGTGTGACACTGTGACCCTCACCTCGCCGCTCCGCTGCCTTGTGTACACTCGTCTAACACTGCAACAACATGTTCCACAACAGCATGGAAGTTAACTCACAGAACTTCACACACCTCTGACCCTCGTTCCTTTTTTTTGGACTTTTTCTTCTTTGAAAATGTCTGATCCCTCAGACAGGATGCGATCTGGTAATGTATGTTTCTCACATCCTCCATCTCCCCCCTCACAGTGAAAACACCACGGTACCCTCACATGTTGTAGTAGCGCATCTCCAGAGAACTCACTGTAAAGAGAGATAAAAACGCACAAACAAACATCCAACATGCCTTTTTTCCCTTCAGCAGGCTGAGTGCATTAGTGACCTTTTAAAGTGCTGCCTCCCTAGTGCTTTGCACACACCCCAAAGAAGAACAAACTACTAATAGGGCTAAAAAGCTGACACACTTTAAACAAAGATCAAACCATTTCTTGGCTGTGAGGCAGTGCTTGCTACATTAATGGTATTCAATTATGTAGCCAAGACAAACAAACATCTTTGTAGGCCAAATAAGTAAAGGTTTGTGCAGAAAGAGGACCCAAAATATGTAAAAAATACTGTACTGTTCCATCATTTTGATAATGCTGGAGATATTTTCCATCACTTAAAACAAAATGCATGTCGTTGCATTCACCCTCTTCACATTTAATTTCTCATACAAATGACAAATAAAGAACAAGGACTCTGAAGAAACAACAGCGATGCAGATGTAAAGAGATGAGGACACCAAAAACAGTATAAAACAGATTCAATTTACTGTCGGGTTCAAGGAAAATACAGAGTTGCCGAGTGTATTTCGAAATGGGCAACTTGCAGGAATGGAAGTATTTGTTTTCTTCATCTCCTAGATGACCTTATTGGTGAGAATCGTGGGAGGCGGTAAGCTCACACCATATGACTCTAATTGCAGTGAATCTGTATGTGTGCGCGTGTTTGTGTGCGGAGTGCAGTCGTGTTTGCGTGAGCGGACATCAGACAGGGCTGCAGGCCCTGCGGCACCGTGGCGAGGTGGATAAGGTCAAAATCGCAGAAGGCAGATGTCAAAGAGGAGATATTACCCTCCACATTACACCCACTCAACCAGGATAGGCCATTATACGGTGCATTTCAGACATTAGCATGCAGATAAAATACATATTGACAAGTAGGAGAAGTAGTCACCTTAGCTGGCCAATTAAGATATCGTGAATAATACACGAAGCCTCTCCGAGACGTCTGAGGGAGACGGTGCAACCAGCATGTAAGATATCATGCCAAAGTTGTGATGAAACATAAAAGATGAACAGATTCTTGCATAACTATGAGCAGTGTACGGAGGAATAACTCCCCAAATTTAGCTTGGTTTGCTCTCTCCTGCTGCTTCTCGCAGTCTGATGGATGCGTGGCTTGCGAGTCATGCCGCCTTGTGTCACCTGTGCTGCGCTCGCTCCGGGCAGGCAGACAGAGACAGAGACAGAGAGAGAGAGATAGCCATGGGAGGTCTGGAGGAGGCCAGCGAGGGGGAGAAATAGACATCTGTGATTAACACATACAGACACGTGTCAGTGTGGAGCGTTGGCTGCGAGGCGCGCTGGGAGACGCTCACACACAACCTGCTCCCGACAGCACAAGTTCGCCTAAATAAAGACGCCGATGAAAAGGAGGAGATAAAGTTCACGGGCGCGTCGAAAATGCGATTGCACGCACGAAATGAGTGGAAATGAATGAATACGCTTCAGTCTGAAATGAAAGGCATGCATGTAGGAGCCACACGCATGTATGCTCCTCACAGCGCTCTTTGGCGTGTGCTATAACAAGGGATTGTTTGAAGTGTTGCTACGAGATGTGAAAGGACCTCTGGAGACGTGCCAATTGAAGGCGGTTTGGAGGGGATTGGCGCAACACTTCCATTATTCTTTTTGAATACCATATGTTCAGATTATACAGACCCCACCCCCCCTCCCCCTCTTTGTGTCTCCCTCCCAACAAGTTAATAGCTAAGATCTGGAAAAGTGATGACAAGAAGAAGAAGAAGTCAGATGAGCATCCAGGTTTGAGACGGACCATCTCGGCATGAAAACAAAAAGTCTGGAATAAACAAAACTAAGAACCAAATTGTAACACCCCAGTTGCATAACCCACACTCTAAACCTGAACCTGATTCTGACCCACATGCGAGAGCACACCTGTACACGTAGACGAGGTCGAGCGGTTTGCTCGGTGGCTGTTGCCGTTCCACTCGGCTGGATTCACAGATGCTGAACACGCGTACGATCGTCGAGGCAACAACAGCCGCTCAAGATGACACCTCCTTAGCTGAATTCATTAACCTGGAGAGTGGCTGGGAATAAGACAACCTTTCAAATCAAGAGATGAGGCAACGAGGCCCTGCAAGGTGAAGGAGACCACAGGGGAGGACTGAGAGCCAAAAAAAGGAAGCCAGCAACAATATCGCACACCTGTATCTGGCTTTCAACTCCCAGTGCTGATCCTGATGTAAACTTGAATCGTTAAGAGGACGCTTTGAGGAGTCTCTGAGGAGTTACACAGGCATTAACACACACACTCGCACACACACACTCACACACATACACACTTAAGGGAATGGTTCCACAGAGAGATTCAGTGAGCCATCTGCCAAATTAGGCCATGAGCCATGAGCCAACAACTTCACTGTTCTATTCAATTTTCAATTACTGGGCTCCAGGCTTAAGTACAAGGTCTGAACACACACATTTGGACACATACACACATTGATAGAACAGATTTTTTGTTTTTTTTTCACGCGTGCATCCAAGATGAGATAAGATGAATCATGCAAAGGCGGCTGAGTTGTTCAGAATGTTTCTATAATGGATAAGTTACATGGTACAACTACTTTAAAAAAAAATGCAACACTTGGCATGAAGATGCACAGCAACGCGATGCAACAGCTTAGGTGAGAAATCATCTCCTGAGGAGGGGGGCAACTCAAATGTCAACATTGATCTGCATGCATACAGTGCAAGTGAGCATACGGACACACAATCTATTCATTAAAGCAACACATAAAGACACCAACGGAGCCGGGCAGCAGAGTCGCTCCTGTTGCCAGCGCCAGCTAGGTCCCTTCTAAAATGTCAGACGCGTACATAACAGGGAGGGTGTGAGGTGATATACGTAACCGACTGAAAATGTCACAGAGTCACTCGTTGCCATGACAGCCAGGAAAGTTTGGCAAGGACTAGAGTGCTTCAGCCAAAGGCCAGCTTGATTGCTACAGCTAATTGAGTCTGTGGTTTCGATGATGATATGCATGCTATAAAAAGATGCTGGAAAATGTATACTTCTCAGTATTGGCAAAAAAAAACAAAGAAAATAACACTCCTTCTTGCATCTGATTGTATGAGTTGTCTGCGTCCTGGGGGGGCTGGGGGGTGGATACACGTTTTGGTAAGACAATAACATTCTGACATATCTTAATTAGACTAACAGTAACAGTAATCATACAGAAAACATAAGTCAGAGACACCAGACTAAGAAGGACCAGAGTGTTGCTGAGGATACGGGAGGTTGATTAGAAAGCAACCTGAAGGAAGTGGGCAGATGGACGGAGGTGAAAACTATTTCAGGGAGTGAAAACTATTTCTGAGCCACAGTTACATGTAGAGCCTCTTAATGCAGCTTGGTTAGTCAAACCCAAGGTCAGACAAAGTTGCAATATATATACAAATATTGAAACTAGTAAAGTTCAATGACACCGTATCCATCTATAATACCTCATGTGCAGCACGGATATAAATCAATAGGCAAGAAACACTGAAACTATTACTTTGTGTTTGTTTAATAGTTAACTGAGATACACTTTTATGCTGTACTCTCTGGTAATGTATCTATATATAGATATATATGTATTTCTATATATAGTCTATATGTATGTATACATTTCTGCTCATTACTGAGAGGAGAGCGATGGGAATGTGTTCCAGGAAAGTCAGTGACATGATTTACAAACAGCAGTGGAAAATCAATAAGACAATAGTCAAGTGTATTTTGGAGGAATTTTGACCAACAACCGAGCCTGAACTCGGCGCATCATAGCAACACCAATCAGGCAAAGGGTCATAATAAATCGATGTACGAACATCAGCGTTGCCTTTGTACTCCAAGTTGGTTTAATTCTAACTGGGAGACGCGTTTGCACTTCGACACCATCTGGTTGGTGAAAGAATGCTCCTCAGACGTCATCCTCTAATGCCAGCAGCTCGACGGCTCAGTGGAAAGCAGTGGGACTTGTGTGTGTGTTATTATTAACTCATGTTCTACAACCCGTATGTGTGAACTCTTACTTTTTACCTCCAACAACTCATTAATGAGAAGAGCTCGGTTCAGTCCTCTCCAGGTTAGTATTATTATTACCATGTATCATCTTTACAGAGAGTCATGTTTCTCAGATGTGAGGCCCTAAAGCTGCAAACAGAGGTGATGAATCTTCATTAATGATGTCTTTTACAATAGTATGCTGTACGCGCCTGGACACAAGCATATCTGCATAAGGTTACTGCTTTTGCATAATGTTTATAATATACTAACAAAGCCCCAATCTGAAACGTATTTTTCTGTGATTGTCAGATATGTAATGTTAGAAGTTCCTCATCATTTCTTCATTGAAATATCTTAAACAGATCATTAACGTAGCTGTAGACCTTTTTTTAAATCTAAATGTGTTGTTGCTTCTCTGTGATTCGGTTAACATTTACCTGTCTAAGGTGAGTCTGCACAGGCGGCAGTTCAACACTTTGTTCCAGCTAAAGCATGTACTGGAGAGCAGAGAGGCTGCTGTCTGTTAGAAGAACATAGAAGTAAAAGAAACAGGAGCTAGAAAGCTTTTTAAATAGCTCCCTCTTCCCTTCACCCTCCCAAACTGGGTGAGTGGGCTATACATTTGTGTCTTTTTGCTAAGAGAAGTGTGAATGTTTGACAGCACATGGGATGAGATTTTTCTCCAGTTTTATATTTGATTGCAGTCGTAGATGGCAAACTTGCGAGCAGTGAACCAGCACATTAACTCTTGAACCGTTTCACTTACAAACTTATTTTTGCTCTCACTTCCTAAGTGTTAAAGTGAGACGGAAGAAGCAAACATGTTTTCATGCACCGGTTTAGACTACTTTGCTTCAGTAATGTCCTCTTTCAGACTAGTGGAAGGAAAAAAATCCAAAATACACATTTTGGTGTTTATTTTACTGCGCTAAAGAGGCATGAAGTCATAATGCATCATTTGCAGAAATATTTCAGAAAGGTAAATAATACAAGACTTGCAAATGTGCTGACAGAGCTGACAGAGTTTACCTGAAGGGGAACCAGAGGGGGGCGGGGCTACACTTCCATGACGCTTCTACAAGTCATCTTTACAGCCATTTTCTCAACATGAGTTTTTTTTTCCTCCTAAAATCTCGACTTCAGTATCATTCACACACACCAAACTTTCCAGGTTCAGTCTCATCTTTACTCTGAAGCTTGTTACTGAGGGGTTTGTTCATGTATTATTCATAGCCCGATTTATCTAACATTCCATTTCTAAAAACATGGTGAACATTGACTTTCTATGCCTGTTGACAGTATTTTCTGATTTATGGAGTGATACAAAGACATATCCAAAATTCCCTCTGTTAAAAAAAAAAAACATTTCAGTTTATACATCAACAAAAATAAATCACGTTTTTACACTGATTTCATGCAATGTTCAGATTTCTGTTCTGGAAATGTATGTAAACTAGCACACATTTAATAAAAATAATGCTTGCTTTGTGTATTAAACATAACATTTTAGAAAACATAATGTGTAGCTTCTCCCCTTGAATCCCACAAATAAACTTGCAGTGTGTAAAAGTCAACAAGTTGGTCACAGGTTTGCTTGTATTGTTGAATGCTTCATCACAAAGACAGAAAGTCACGCTGACAAGATGCACCAAAAGCACGTCTATTATCCCTCAAATCCCTCTTGTCATTTACCCGTCATTTGTTATGAGTTGACTCAGTCCAAATGGAATCAATTATGAGGATTTGTTTTCTTTGTTTACTGTCGAGAACGGACAAACGCTTGAAGCCGCTCCCCCCGGCTACTACCATCAGCGAGAGAGTGAAGGCTGAGTACAAAACCAGAGGTCATGAAAACCCTCACACACAGAAACAAGCATTCAGATGACTGACATTCTGACGCCGCGCAGTAATTCTGACACAGCGTGGGTCTCGCACGCTTGTGCAACACAATCACCTCCTGATCCGCAAAAGGCCAAGTGTTGACTTTGACAAAGGCCAAATCGCTTCTCACAATCCTCCTCTTCCCCTTTCTTCTCTTTCTCCGTTCACCTTGTTCACTCTATTACCTAATAGTCTTTTCCATATTTTGTGTGTGTGCAAATATGCAAATTCACAACAACAAGTGTATTGGAAGGCTACAACTAACGATTGGGGATTAATTCCAAATTATTCAACCACTCAATCAATTAATCATTCAATTCATTAAATGGCAGACAATAAATCAAAGAATATAGATATTAAATTCATAATGATACAAAATAGATAAAAACAGGAACTCTTCATATTTAACAGCAATGTTTTGCTTGAAAACTGCATAAATCATGAATCAATTATCCAAATAGTTGATTATTCTTCATTATTCAGTCATTAATTGATTTGTTAATGGACTTATTGTTGCAGCCTGGTGACGTTCGACTCTAAAATGAATCAGATGTTAATTCCTGTCCACATGGCTGTGGTAATTGCAGAGCGGCTGTGTTTGGGCTTTTCCAGTATGAGGAATCTGGTGGCGAGACGAGACGGAAACATGTGTTGGCATCAAGTCTCCGGGGGATAAATGTCCAGTGTACCTTCAGCTCTCTCTCTCTCTGCCAGGCTTTTACCAGCCAGTGTTTTCTGTCCAGGCCACTGGATTCTTCCAGGATAAAATCCTTTCTCTCCGTCTGTCTCTCCTGGGCTGTTTCTCTGTGGCGCCACAGGGGAACAGTGAGACCAAGAGTGAGCCTCCCAGAGCAAATTATGTACATTTAAATGAAGCGTTTCCTTGAGTCTGCTCAGCTCAGCGCTGAGAAGGAGTTCAGACGGAACGGAGCTGGAACAGGAGGTTGAGAGGATGTGTGTGTGTGTGTGTGTGAGAGAGAGAGATGGAGAGATGGAGAAAAAGAGAGAGAAGTGTATCAGGAATACATACGGTGCTGCCCTGAGTAGGAGTGTAAAACTTGAGTGGACCCCAGGCCCTCGCTTAGCCTTAATAGCTTTCCTGTCCACCTCCTCCTGCTGCATTAGAGTTACATTTCCACTCTGAGGGGACGTTCCTTCTTTTATATATTTATTTATTCTATTTTCTATCCCATGCCCAAATGCACCGCCTTCATCCACGCAGTCACTTCACAGAGGTGGTGCTGCGAGGCTCACTTCAAAAGCCACCTAAACTGTCTAGCAGGGGTTTGGCAGCGATGGAGAGACGAGGAAAGTTCCAGCGACCATCAGTCCAGCACACCTACACACCTACACACACACACACACGTGCACGCACACACACACACACACACACACACACACACACACGTGCACACACACACACACACCTGTGGCTTTGTTTCACATTCAGACAATGTATCACGGAGCCTCCGTTGTTTGTCAGGCTGTTCCATTATTTACCTCCTCCCCTTCCCCATCCACCTGGGCCTTCGGATGCCATTTATCATCCCCGGGAAACCTTGCGTCCGCTGGAACTTGAAAACCTGATGAATAAGTAAACTAGTTCCTCCTCACTGCCACACACTTCCTGTCCTTTTCACAGGAACAAAGACAAAGAGCTGGGATGCGGTGCTGGAGACACAGCTCTGAGTGGACTCCTCACAAACTCGGCTCTCGCTCCTCTCCCCCCCCCGCAAAATACTCGGTGACCTCGAAAAGCTTCTCTTTAATTCTCCAAGCCTTTTAACTGCTTTCAGAAGGTTTCCACAAGTCATTAAAGTCATTAAGCTACATGATAAGAAGAACTCGGAAATGGTGGTAAGTCGGCCCCTTGCGAGATTACGCCGCCGCTTGCCTTATCCGCTGCTCTTATAATATCTGTACGGTAGCTTAGTCAACAAGAGCAACCCACCGTCAGCTCCACTCTTCAACATGCCGTTTGCCAGCCTGCCAGGCAGCGCTGTCTAAGCATTCCTGTCCATCCAATGAGCTGGAGTCAGCCAAATACCTGATCTTCTGTTAGTTATTCAATTACTTCACCCAGCTGGCCTCCGCGCCCCGGGGCTGCTGGTGGGGGGGCACAGGGGAAGGTGGGCACGCTGTCCTGTGTGAAGCTGCCGGCCCCCTGCTCCCTGAGGGGGGGGGGGGATGAAGGCCTCCCACATTAATGGATCTGACTTAGCTCTGATTTAACCAGTGGGGAAACACAAGAATCAGTTGTCATGCCATCTCCCTTCCTGCCGCCGACCTGTTTCCTGTGTCTTTTGTCTCGTGGTGAATGTGAGCGTAAATCCCTGCGAGCGCCCGTGTGTGTTTGAAGTAATTGATATTGTGAAAGTATTCCCACGAGGACTGTAAGCTCCCAGCAACTTTTAGAAGTACTAATACCAACAAGGCTCTTCGCTGCAAACATACCCTGGATGAAATATTTGCTGTGTCTGCCAGGAGACCAATCTATTCTCTGCTTTCAGTAAAATACTGTCTATGCGGCAATATCTTATTTGTAGGACGAGACCAGAGTCTCACAGGGACCAATTGAGGCTAGCGCTTACCCTCCCTGTGCTTTGTGTGCTAATTACTAGGGTCAGAAAGACTGATGGCTTAACATAGGAGGTTCTAAGATGAGGTTATCACTGTCCGACTCCCTCTCTTCTTCCCTTTTTCTCTCACTACCCCCGCTTTTGTCTTTATTTCAGGCTTTTCTGCTTCTCCACAGGGTGCTCATGGCTGAGCGGACAACTTCAGCTGACTAGAAATATCGGATCCATGAGCTGCCATGAATGATAAAGCTGACATGAGTGAGTTTCCATATTCCAATGTTTGTGCTCCAGGTAGCACCATTGGGTGTACATGGAGGTCATGTGAAGGATCTGCCTCCTCTCCCCCAACACTTTTGCCCCTTCAGGGCTTTCTTTCTTTCTCTCTCTCTTTCTCTGTATATATATATATATGTTGACAGACTAGTCTAGTGCTTCCTCTCTAGAGACGAGAAAGTTAGCTGTAAAGGGCCAAGCTCAGCGGGAATGACATGTATTACATGAAGTGACATGTGGCTGCTCATGTAACGTCCCACACTTTAACCGGAGAAGAAATTCACCCGACACGTCACAAATTCAAGTCTGCCGTCACATTACAGCTTCTTTAAACGTATAACCTTCTCTTAACCTTGCCGTGTGTACACGAGAGGGGGGTTAGAGAGGAGATCTTCACACTCCTGAGTTCACAGATGTTTCTGTCTCTGCTGTCTAAATGGATTTCACAGTTTGTTTGTCTTTTTGTCTTTGAGAAATCAACTCGGTGTCAGCAAACATGACACACGTGTAATATGAAGTCTCCCCCCTCCGCTTATAGAGTGAGAATTTAAAAGCTGAGATATGCAGATTGCCTCCACCAGAACCTGAATGGAGCGTTTACCCTACACGCGTAATAACATATGTATTTTCACTCACCCATGCAGAATAAATGTGACTCAATATTCATCATTTCAAAGAGCACAAACCATTAATGCAATGCACGCCCTCGCCCGCCCTCCGAATAACCTAATTAGTCTTCAAATGAGATGTCGGCTGGTCTCTCATATTGTCTCATTTCACAGAAATCAGGGAGGGAATCCACCGAGACAAGACAGAGAGCACAGCTGCCTTAACGAGACCTCAGCAGCATGACGACCCACAAGAGATCACTCACAATGACATGCACACATAAAAACACACATTCTGATGAACATGCATTCCCCTTGAACAAATGTAATGTAAGCAAACACATAACGTGCAGCTGGCACGCATGTCAACACGCACCCCGCTCGCCCTCGGGCCCTCAATGCCCAGGCTGGGTGGGTGGGTGTGGGTTTCCCAGTCTCCGGAGAAAAGCTAGCACCCTCAGGTGATAATTAGCGCAGTGTTTCAGTAACCTTGCATAGGCCGGACCACGAGAAACCAGAGATATAGAGTCATATATATAGACATATAGTCATATATGAAGAGTTTGCTGTGGATTATAGAGCAATACAGAGAGGATAAGCCTCGGAGGTGAAAGAGCATTTCATATCAATACAAAAATCAAACCCAACAGCAGACTGGGCTGTGGGGGCCACTACTTCTCCCAGGGTTAGTCGGATTGCCCTCTAACTGCAAATTGTGATTTAATTGCAACGTTCAGAATTATTCAGTATTATTGGGGCTACAACTTTTTTTTTTAAATCATCAGTCTAAATATATATATTTTTAATAATTCCATTACTTGTTCTGTTTCAGAGTTACAAAGTTTCACCAGCCCTCAAACTGATGTCTGGAAATCGCTTGATTTGTTCAAACCAAAAGTCTAAAGAATATTCAGTCTATAATGACATTAAACAGAGAAAAGTAGAACATTTGGGAGCTTGAAACAGGACATGTTTTTTCTTAATACATTCTTTTGTAGTTCATCAAAATTGTCTTATTCGCTCACAAATATGCCCTGGATTTTGTCAAACTGTCTGGAAATCGTCTACAGTCAATCACCTACTTAATAAATGAGTGATGTTGTTGCACCATCAGTGAACCAGTAAGTACAAGTCCAGAGCTGCTGGACAATGGAAACCATCATAAACCATCATAATCACTCCAGGTCGCCAGCAGCCATCACTGCGACTGACCGTGTGTGTTGCCAACAACAGCCCGAGTCCCTCAGGGTCACCTCCCCGCTGCACCGCAGAGCTTCGGCTGTTGTGACAGCCCTGCTGCCATGGGAGCATGGATTTCAGCGCAGACCTTGATCTGTGGGTGACTTCAGTCTGTGATCCGATGTGCCAAACACAGACCCAGACAGGCCTGATCAGCTGCAGGATCTCAAGGCAGAGCTTCGGGTCGAGAGGAGGGGGCTAGAGTTCAACCGTAACATTGTGATAAAACGCAAGAACGTTCCACCTCCTGCCAACTTTCTGACGACCAAGAATTGAGAATCGCTGAAAATGACTGGATAATAAAAGAGAATGGAACTGCAAGCTCACAAAGAACAACAGGATTACCAATTCAACCCTAAATTACCCTCTCCAATGCCATTCTTCTGTTCTCAGTGAGTCACCCACCCTCATCTTCAGCACACACACACACACACACACACACACAAATGATCAAACTCTAGTGTTATTGCAGATGTCCCACCCTCCACAGGCGGATAATTACAGTGTTAGTGATGGGGTGAGGCGGAGGGTGGGGTGTGGGACAGGCGGAGGGGGAGTGGGGAGGAGGGGTAAGGGACGGAGTGGAGCAGCACAATGATTCATCACCACGGCACTCAACACACACCCCTCCTCGGCAACACGCCCGCTCCAACACCCCGCCAGCAGTTTGGCAGCGTGCCCGAGAGTGACAAGGTGACACCGGCTCTTTTTTTTTTTCCCGTGTGCCGCAGCTCCACGCCACTCCAATCAAAACCTCGAGCAGCACCTCTGCTTCACAACAACACACCAGGCGCTGACTGGCAGGAGGAGAGGCGAACCAGAGCTGCGATCGGACATAAATCATTCACTGGTTGACAACTGCTGCCAAATGTTGATTGCTTTCTGGTTATCCTCAAACCCCTTGTTTCATTGTGATAGCGGCAACATATGTTGAGCATAAAACAAGAATGCATAAATAAAACAGTGTGTTCACGGACTCGGTGGCTCAAGTGAATCCAGTCAGAATACCGTGATTGAAGCGCTCAGTGATCCCGTGTGTGCTTAGTTAAATAGCGTTTTCACACCACTTTTACCAGAGAGGCTGCTATCAATAAGGAATAATAAAAAAGTGGGTTGCTTTATGCCCATTGTGTCTGAATCGTGATGTAATCAAGAGCAGACTGTGTTAGTATTCATTACCTCTCATAGCTGCTGTTCAAATAGTCCGACAATGACCATCACAGACAGTTTCAATTTATGTCGGCCTATTCAACAATCAAATCCAAAGTACAGCTCCATTGAAAGGAGATTCGGCCCCCATCTCCAATACTTCAAAGTGCAAACACATGGGGCAGCTGGGGATTCATTAACACTATATGTGTGGATGCATCCGTTCCTCGGCTCCAGAGCATTGACAAAGTGGAGGAACTATTCACCAGAGACTTGATCGTCTTATTTCATAGATTTTAAGGTGATTTCACTGGCAGGTGTAGTTAATGTATTTTATTGATACCCAAGGTGAAAACTGTGGATCCACAAGAACAATAACAACAACATCAGTGCTGCAATGTGTTTTAAAAACAAGGGTTCCTAATATGACATTCACCATGACTCCCTAATGATTCTCTCTAATGTGTTCCTGAAATGCAGCTATTGACATCAGCACTGTCACTTTACCATGAATTGTTTCAAGGCTGACCTAGTGCTGAACTTAGCTTCTCCATTTGGCCTCTTGACAGCTGTATCCCTCACACGTGCATCACGATAATGGTCAAACAACCAAGACCACGTCTCATATAGAGAATGATCGCTTATGCTCGGAGGATCATTTTCATAGCCAGACACGGCAGAATTATTCACTTGAATTAGCAGCGCTGCTGTTGAATGGGGCATGTTCGAGCTCCGCACGCTAACACAGCACTAAATATTTGACTAACCTCGAGGAAGGTTTTTGTAAAAATGTGTTGACAATGCAACACCATTTTTTTTTTTTGTCTCTCACGAGATTCAAATCACAATATCCTACAAGTTAGATAACCCCGCGGAAGTGTCACTGACATCCGGACCTCGCGTTGAATTGATCCGACCCATGCTCAACCAGAGGGCACCAACCTCAGTTGACAGAATGGATATCGTCAACAAGACAATTTCCCGACTTATGGTGCAATAGCAGATCACTTTCTCCATTTAATAAAAAAGAATAGTCCTCATGGCTCAGACAACACTGTATTTGCCCTGAGCTTTCAAACACTGGAGTCTACCATTAACTTCTCAAACGCCACAGACCAAAATGCCTGATGATCAAATCCCCCAACCCGAGCCCGAGCGGATGAAAGCTGTTGAAAAAGGCTCACGCGAGAAGTGGTGCTTACATCTGTTTGACAGCGCACAATTTACACAAACTGTATGTACATGTATAATGAATGGCAGAGAACTCAGTGAGCCAAAAAACAAAGCACATTCATGCACACAGGCCTCTGGTAAACACTGCTCATCCTATCCAATCAGAGGCAGGGCACGATGCGGGATATGGTCAAGTTCACAGACTCTCACTGAAAAAGAATACTATACACACACACACACACACACACACACACTCACACACATTGAATAAAAAGTATGCCTGCCTGTATAGTGTACATGATTTGAAGTGGGGAAAAGAACACAATGGAAATACTTTAACACAACAAGTAAACTAAATGTATGGTATAAGCAGAAGAAGAAAAATGTCTTCTGCCTCAGTTGACAACTTCTAACAAATGCAGAGGAGTAAGCCGTTTCTTTGTCTCAACTAAATGGTCTCTTAAATGCTCAAGGACAGTGTGTGTGTGTGTGTGTGTGTGTGTGTGAGTGTGTGCATACCTTCAGATCTCAAACAGAGCAAACTACTTCATTCCCACCCCGGGATATACAATAACAAAGGGTCAAAGCCTCCCGAAGCTATCCGATACTGCAGCTCCTCCACCGTAAACGGACACTGCAGTAATGCAGGACAGATTGATTTCTACGTATCCAAGACAAACGGTGTTACCTTGTGGGAGGCATTGTTTTTCTTCAGGCTGATGTTGATTAAAAAGCGTAGAAAGAGAGAGGATCAATTTGCATCTGACAACCCGAAGGTAAGCAGAAAATGATAATGAAGGATTTAATTGAACCCCTGTGCACGGCAGAGGAAATAGATAAATAGTATGGGAAACATTGCTGTACAGTATAGAGCTGAAATCAAAGTGCAGTGCATTATTTTTTTATAATTAATACACTTGGTCTATGAGCATGTTTATTGTAAAAATAGCCAGACAGACCCTCGTGAGTGGGCTAAATCATTTAGCATTCTTAAACACACACACACACACACACATACGACAATGCATAGAAAGCCATATCTGTGCAAACAGTGGGAGGTGCTGTAACAGTTTGCCAACAGGAGACATTCACGCTTTGGTGCATCTGGACGGGTGCTAGCTAACGCCCATGACTTCCTATCCCACACGAGAGTCGTGGATGACTTTGTTCATCATTAGCCATTCACACAAACCACCGGCTCTGCATGTGAGCCCCTGCTCCTCCGTCTCCCACTGAGAAATCCTCCCTCTCGCGTCTAGACTCGCACCTTTATTCTCTCTCCTATCAAACCCACACATCCTGACACAGTACGTGACAACATGAGATGTCATCTGCCGATATACCTCCGTCGTCGAAGGCAGCAGGTGCTGATTACTAAGGATGTCACCCATTGTGCCCTGTGATATCGCACAAAGGTCTATGATCACGTCAAGTGCAGGAGCTCACTGTGCGTGCGCAATACTACTGGGCGAGGAGAAGTTGTGCCACAGAGAGGCCTAATTGGCAACCTGTAAATCAGCTAATATTGCTTGTTCATTGTTTGTCTTTATGACTGCCTGAACAGTGTGCGATGTCAAAACCTATGGATACGTTTCTATAACTTCGTGACATGGAGGAGATGTCACAGCAAAAAGTGGCACAGCTAAAAAATTGCCTCCTCAGGTGCTGGAAGGTTGATGGCTTTGTAAACCAGTTTAAATTTCTACCAGTCAAATTCACAGACCCTTTATGACACAAAGTTACTATCTTCCAAAAGATGTGTTTGTTCAGTGATGACTCAACATTCGGTCATGTTAACAGACTAGCGAGCACATACCAGATTTGAAGATGACTGCAGAAAATAGCCTGGCCAAATAAAGCTGAATACTATTTTCATGAGGAATGGGTCACTGTTTTTTTTTTTTTTCTTTTCAGGAATGTGAATGACAAATGTGTCTCTGATTTCTGGTGCGAGGGTTAGGGTTAGTCAACTATTCATGGGACAGAGAAGCTTTTTAGACAACAGCCTCTGTTTACCAAACGGACAAAGAAGGCCAACCCAGTGGCGCACATCCTGAAAAAACCCACAAAAGGCAGGACGTGGTGGGGTTGTAATAGAGGCAATGACTGCGGTGGATAAAACTTTATTAACTGACCACAAAAGTAAAACAGAAATGATGTCTGCTCTTGGCCATGTGCAACTTTCCCTTCTTTCTTTATTAAGATCCCCATTAGCTTCTGTCTGTCTTAGACAGTAGCTATTCTTCCATAAGAATGTTACATAAGATGGATTACATATCCATAACATTCATACTCACAACATGACAAAAAATCAACACAATACATCAAACAACACAAGATCTATCTAATAGTAGCTCAACTAAACATATCATATCTATAGTGTTTTACACTAATTCCTGTGTAAATGAATATAATTTAAATGTTTTGTGAAATTTTTTTTTTTTTTTTATCACTTCTGAGTTAAAGAAACCCGCGAATTAATTCTTTGCCACCTTCCTCGATAGGAGTTCTCCAGGGAGGCAACAGAAAGCGCTCACACTTGTTTTGTATGGACAGCGAAGAACAATACGAGCTGCTTTGTTTTGTGCAACTTACAGTCTACTCAAATTCATTTCTGATGTATTGGACCAATTAACTGAACAATAATCTAACTGTGACAGCACCAACGCCTGGGCTAATTGCTTAATCAACCAGTCTGGCATTGACTTTCTACGGTGCTTTACAGCAGCCATACTTACAACTATGGGTAGTATTTGTCAAATGAGCTCTCAGTGGTGAAAAGGATGGAGTCCCCTAGCATAGAGCCTACAATTAAAAGGACCTGCAGCAGCTTTGTGTAAAGAGTAAACTTCTTGGTGTTGTTTCCCAGGTCTATTTGGATGGTGGCAGTTAAATGAGCCATACTAGAGGAGGTAGAGGAGTTGAAACAACGGTGCTAGTTGTGTTTGACTCACGGTCCCCACCCCAAAAAATGGATACACCTGAAGGGAATAGACTTGTGTGACTAAACCTGTCAGAGAAAACGAGAAGGCAATTCTAAGGACAATACTGGGACGTTGTTCACAAAGGACCTCATCACGATCCGACACTGACAAGCAGAGAAACGATTCCTGCCTGTTTTCTGAACAAATGATGAATTCTTCTTTTCATGCTAGTTGTGTCTTTAACGGCCCAAACATAGGAGGACACATGTCACTACAATGCATTTTAAACTATACCCATTAAGTTGGAATCATTTGCAAACGTCTTTTATAGCGCCAACAAATGTCATGCATGAATACATTTTCACCTGGGTTATTGTGACACATAATGTAATCATCGCATCTGCTCAAAAGTGATTACTGACGCATTTGAATAAAAAGAGGATTGTGTCTGAAAACAACATATTTCAACTTTATGGGCAACAGTGTATTTGTTAATGCATGAAGATCAGTGAGTAGAAACGCTGCATCCAGTACAGGTGCTTCTTGGATCCTTCAGGAACCCTGTGCTCATTCTATGATGTGGGCTCATTGCATCGGAGGAATAAGCTCTTCCTTCAAAATAAACCAAAATGTATTTATTTTAATAGGAAATAGATCATGAAATTGACCTACGCACTGTGACTGACAAGGGTCTTCACCGGGGTGGATTTCTGCATAATTATGGTGATGACAACTCTGAGCAAGATGTGCAGAGATGTGCTCGAGGAAGAGGCGGTCTGACATGCAAATGAAGGAAATGGTTCAAAAGTAAAACAGGCATAAAAATAAAATGGATGGATATCTTTACCAGCAAATTAATATACTAGAGATGTAAAAGCATCTGTAATGGATAAAACTGACTAATTTGATGGACGCATCTTAATATTTATTTGTAGAATTTCATTTTATGATATCATATAAAATGTTTTCTTCTTCATAGACTGATTTAAGTGTTATCAACAAGGAATAGTGCTCAATATTACTGAACCTCTTTTATCCGGAGCAACTGGGATCTAATTGGCCTGAATACCTTTTTGTGAAATAAAAACTGCTCTTATGCAAACAGCACTCATCAGTACAACATAGACTAACTGTGACAGATCATAGTTACATCCAGGTGCTATTAAAGAATGTGTACATTAAACAGCAGGCGTGATGCAAGGAGAAAACGAGCAGCGATAAATATCCTTTAAGCGTGACGAAACTTTGCGAGTGAGAAAGTTGTGTGACACCAGCAGGGGTGTGCTCAGCACCATTGCAGATACAGCAGCCAGTAGCCAGTGCAGTGGACTGTTTCAGGAGCCCAGAACTCTGCAGAGTAGTCTGATGAAGCTATCCATGGCTTCATCTGCTGTCACTGAAGAAAAGTGGGCGGCTGGCTGCTGTCCTTTTATAAGGTCAGCACCCCGAAGGGTTGAAGAGGATCATTGTGACTGTCTGAGCATGTACCTGAGTGGCTAGAAGCCCTGTTAGAGGGAGACGCTTGTGAAAAATAGAACATAGAGACCATTATAGGTAGACATTAGATTAGATCATCAGACATTATTATAAATTATAAAGATTTTGACTCTTTTTCTCTCTCTTCAAACTCTCCCACGATACTGTTCTGTGCTCGGGGCGAGTTGATGATTTTGAGGCTTTCACGAGCCAACATTGAGTCAGTTTCCATGGGACTCGGGTGTGGTTGAACCGCTGGTGCTGCCAGGACAAATGACAGATTCAAATGAATCTCAGCTATTGGCAGTCGTACGGATTGTTATTTATGGCGGTTTGAATGATTTCTGCATGCCCACTTCATGCAAAGACCCGCCCCACCCTGCCTCTGATTGGCTAGTACACCTCGCTTTCTTCGCAGTTGTTGATGAACAATAAAGTTTTTTTTTAATGCTGCACATTATGTATGGAATACAATAACAGATCTTTTGGAGAATTAAATGTTGTTGCGTTATCATTATTTCATTTAAGTTTACAGGAATTTTCACTAATTCACAATTTTCTTTAAAAATGGCACTTTGACACAGCATGCCAGAGGTGATGGATGTGAACTGAAATGTGGGGGATTATGGGATGCCTGTGGAGATATTTGTACATGACGGGTTAACTTGTGTGGGACTGATTTCTGCAGAAGCTTTCATTTGTGCACAGCGATAAACCGAACCAGACTAAATAGATTGAGACTAGCCAAATGGACCATGGCATGTGAAAGCACTTTGAGACCGACTCACGGGTCCAAACCACTGGTGTGCAAACGTCTAATCAGCGATATGTAAACATGACATTTTGTTTTGCTGCCATTGTACTAAAACTGACTGCACGTGTGTTCTCAGGTGTGGATGAACAGTGACATCGCTCATCACGCTCTCTGCAGTCTTCGTCTGACAGACTTAGCCAAACGCCCCTGCAAAAGCCTCAGCAGCTGATGCCATGCATCTTCTCACATCACATCTGTTTTATTAGAATGTCATTGATTTACTTATGAAGGAAGACAGTGGTTTTGACCGCTGGAAATTAACTGGATATAGTTGCATCCATAAATGAGTCCTGATTTACATATTTTAATTAATAACCTACCAATCAAAAGAACATTTGAAAAACAAAGAGATGATATTTGGTTCCTTCCTCTTATGCCTATATTTTGCAGGCATCAGTTGCTTGTGGATTATTGCATTAAGTGTAGATGATTGAATCTAACAGGAACAGTGGTTCTGACCCCGATATTCTTCCAGTGTGAGGCCAGGACCAAAGTATGTAATGATTCACATTGTTGGCCTGACATTGGTTCCAACAATCTGAATATAGAATATAGAATATAGTGCTGTGTCGAACCCTATTACTTTCCCTTTCCCATATATGTTGAATACATTATTTTGTTGTTATATTCAGAGTTATAGCAGATATGAAATCGTTCATCATTCCATCCTCTGGGGTTTCATTAAAACAATGTTTATTGTTCTAGAAACAGTCGCTTTTTGAGGAATCTGTAGAGGTCTTAGTCTTGGAGATTATATTCTTCCCTCAGTCTCTTTAATGCTCCCTTATGTATCACATTTTCTCACCCAGACTAAGCCTTTGTCAGTCAGATTGGGGGGAAATCAAAGGCACATCCCCTCAATTCCCTTGATGGATAACAACAATAATTGTTAGCTTCCTTCCAAATATTGAGGGACAAATTCATGAATGGATTTGCTCAGTTCAAGCTTGCACCAGCAGCACATGAGGGGCTTCAGCTAGGCTGCATAATAATACTCTAGCATGGAAGCCCCATCCCCCCTGTATGCTCATTTTGTTTTAATACTTAACTTTTGGGCTATTTTGAACTCTTCGATCACATGTTATTGTCTACTTAGCTTGTAGGAAAACAACAGGGCAACTCCATAATCAAGTGTACGGATGCTGATGAGGGGATTTCTGCACTGTTTGTCCATTTGCACAGTAAAGTCTTGGCTGAAATGCCTGAGTTCAAATTCCCAAACGCAGAAGCCTCCACACTGACAACCACACAATTCTTACGATTTATTACATTTTGACTTCAGGCAGCATGTTGAGGTTTTTATTCATGAGAGGAGAAAGTATGAAGCACGGCCCCCTCAGTCGAGCAGAGAGACAACAAGAGACAGAAATAGAGGGCCAAGAATGAGGGCCCGTTTTCATTTTAATCAGTCAGCTTGTTGATTCAGTTGACTCTCAGCACTCTACAAACAAAACCAAATGGCAGCTCCTGGCACTGGCTGAGGCACAGAGACTTTGGGCAGAATGATGAGAGATGAAGCATACAGAGAGGGAGTTTGGGAAATCAAGGTTTCATTAAGCTGGCCAAACACAGTAAAACTCCAGAGGTGATCAGGCACTGCGATGGAGAAGAGAGAAGACTAGACGTTTCTCGTCTTTGAACCCTACAGCATCTGCAACAATGGCTGAACGCACTGCAGGAGCAGACACAGCAGGCGGGAAGCAAAGTGTTTTATTACCCCGAATGAAGAACTCAGATAAGGCAGGTTAGTCAATGTCTATTTGAATTGGTCCATATGGTCAATAAGAGGGGCGTGACGGATCTATGATTGGCATGTTTAGAGTCGTAATGAAGATAAATGGACTACTTCAAAACTACTCATGTCTGATAACCTCCAGTATTGATAACGGCTTCATTATCCCTCCACAGCCTCTCAGTTTAAACAAAGCCACAGGTTCTTCTTTACATGTGCACGTGCTGAACTGCAGGCTGATGAAGTTCACGGCGTAGACGGCCCAGAGGGGCGTCTGCGTCAGTCACCACGCCGTGCTCTACAGAGCGTCGGGGTCATGCAACTGGGCTGTTCGACTACATGTTAAACAATTAGGGGGGAAAGCTGCCTTTGCACCCGAGCTTAATTGGGAAAATGTCAAGCTCCCTAGCTGAGTGCAGCCTGACATATTACCCAGATTACTGTCTCACTTGAAGGCTTTCTCATTACCTAAGACAAGTCTCCCCGTCTCTTTACCCCCGTCTCTCACCCTGCTTCTCTATCTTTGCCTCTTTCAACTATCTCAGTCCTCCACTTGGAGATCACTCTCTGCTTCTCCATGTCAGAACTGCTCTTTTATATTCCTGAAAAGGAAAGATAGCAAACTGGAGAAATGCATCCACGCCATTCCTAGCCCCATGATACATTACATTTACATTTACATTTTACATTTAGGTCATTTAGCAGACGCTTTTGTCCAAAGCGACTTACAATAAGTACATTTGTCAAAAGAAGGAAACAAAGAAACCACGACGTATCATTGCCGATAAAGTAAGAGCTAAAAATAGAACAAGTGTTAGGTCCTCATCTGAGTAAAGTAGTACTTCGCGAGCAACAGTGCTAAGATCAGAGTGCTATAGGTAAGGTTTTTTTTTTTTTTTTTTTTTTTTGGGGGGGGGGGGGGGGGTGTCGAGGGAGGGTGCTAGTGGGTCATGCTATGTAGAGTCAAGGTGAAGTCTGAACAGGTGAGTCTTGAGCCTTTTTCGGAAGATGGCAAATGACTCTGCTGTCCTGACATACCTTGGGTGAATTCACAGGTGAATCCAAACTGGCCATTGTGTTTGAATTAGCGGTATGCAAATGATGTCTTGGAATGGATTTGGGAGCATAGCCTGTCACACATTAAAGGGAAAGTTCAACATTTTTGGAAATTTGCTTTCTTGTCAAGAGTTAGATGTCATATCTAATGTCTGTATGCTTAATATGAAGCAGCCTGCTAGCTGGAAACAGGAGGAAACAGCTGGACTGGCTCAGTCCAAAGGGAACAAGCTCCACCTGCTAGAAGCCCACTTATATCTTATTTGTTTACTCAGCGTAGTAGCATTTAGTGTTTGATGGGGAAGGAAGTGCATTTGCTCAAGGATGCAAACAATTACAGTTCTGGCAAACGAGATAATAAAAGAAATTTTGATTTATTCTCTGCATGGACGTTCCTTAATGTTTTGCAAAGGGTTTAACCTAAGGCCGCACACTCAACATCACATCCTTACAGGGTTAGTAGTACACAGCTGTCTTTAATCAAACGCATGATCCATGAGACATACTTGCACAATAACACAAACCGTCTCATGATAATTTGATTCTCATACTCATTTCATCAGCAAAACAACAAACAAGCTCGGTGCTGTAGCAGCCGTGGGTTCATATACAGTACAATGGTCTATTCTATCAAAAGCCCGATCTCACCCTAACCACACAGTGCTGCTATCAAAAGCGATGTCGTGCCACGATAAGCTTTTTTAGACTTTGAACTCCTTGATAAGCAACAAAGCGCAGTCTCTGAAGTCTGATCGCCATTTATGTAAAAGAGTGTAACATAAAAAGGATCGCAGGGACAGCTGCATCAAATCTGTGCTGATGGAGATCAGGCTAAAAGCGCAGATACTCCTCTGCTGATTAGATATCGTAACATATCCTGCCAGCTGTTTTCACCCAACTCTCGCAATACGTCTGACACTGTCATTAAATAATAATCGACATGTCCTGGATGTGCAGAAATAAATGGTGCATGCAAAAAAGAAGGTGAGGCAGCCCAGCTTACAGCTGAATGTCATGCTGCTCAAGCTGTTAAAAAACGTCTATTATCAGTGTTCAAAGCCTTGATCACTTCAGGCTGAGGACAAATAACTACCAGGGACACGGTCCACAAAACAGAGATGATATTACTCAGTACATCTGAACTTGTTATAATGAAATCCTGGTAACTGTTGGTCAAATTCAGTAAAAATAATGGTTGTTCGCTGTGTTAGCACCATTAGCTGCAAACCGCCGGGTTGTTTCCACGGTGAGAGCCGTCTGCAAATATCAAAGTTAGCACCTGTAATCATAGGAGGATAATTCCCACATCATCTCATCATGAATATTACATTGGTCATACTAATCGCAGCATTCCCTCATCAAATAAAACTACCATTTAATAAATCCGCCTTAGGCTACAACTGCACTCACTTAGTAAACTCTCAGCCGTCTAAAGCAACTTTTTACTGACGTGACACTTTGAGGGGAGGAAAGGATAGGAAAGGCTGGAGGCTGAGGCACAGACAGACAGTTGACGGACACTCCTCAACCCCTCGGGGACTCGGTGCATTCGTCTACTTCAGCTGGTTCTACAAGTCATTGCTTTTAAATCTTGAAGTCAAACCCAATGTGGTTTTCCTGCAATCATATCAGGAGCATCAACCTATTGCTTTCACACACATTGGTCATCATGAGCTTGGGAAACACAAAGCAGAAGTATATGGTCATAAATATGTATCCTTTGCCTTTATTTTATTGTGAAAATGTTGCATCTGTCATTATGACTTGTATTGTAATGAGTGCCCACTCAGAACGTGCCTCTCACGAGTTATAAAGTCAAAACTAAAACTCCTCCTGTATGAATACTGAACCGTGAATAAGAAATGAGCCCACGGGAATCTAAAGAGGTGGATACATACAGATGCACGATTATATTTTCTTTGGACTAACTGGCTGAGGGAAGAGAAAATGCCTCCCTGCTGTGTGCATTTCATGCATAAAGAGTGAGACCATGCAGTCAAAGACTTAATCCAATATTAATAAATTGGTGCAATAATGCATTAACTAAAACAGAACATAAGACAATTCTTTTCTGAAGAATTCCTCCCATCATATATCACTGCAAAGTTCAAATATAAAAATACCACATTTATTAGTGTCCTGTGAAGATGTATTCTCTCTGTGACAGACAGGTTTCATATACATATAGATAGTTGAAGTCCCTGATTAGGATTGGCTGAACCTGTTCTAAAATACTCTACAACACACAACTGTGACTGCTTTAAAATATCACTCGGCCAATTACTCACCTATTGTTTGAAAATGTCGGAATTTGCTGTTTTTGATTCTCTGGGTGGGCTAAGTGTGGATAAGTGGTTGGAAGAGACGGACAGAATAGAGGTGGAAGATACTAAAAAAGGAGACAAGATGAAAGGAATGAGAGAGAAATAAAAGGTGGCAAAGTCAAGAAAAGATTCAACAGACTGTGACCTGCTCATCCGCTTGAATGAGAGAACAGTCGGCAGTATGCTACGCTGCCATTCAGTGATGCACAAAATACTATAAATGCAACATTTTGTTTTGTCTGCATAGGTACAGCGTATGATGGGGGATGTGGTCTAAAAGGGATAAACAGGCTTTTATATATATCTTTTGTTCATCTCGACTGTAAGAAGCTCGTTTTCCGAAAGTTGATTGCTCCTTTATCGGTAATCAAAAGTCCATTTCCATGTTGCATTCAGCTGAACTGGTGCTGCAGCAGAGGTAAAATAAAAGAATGCAGCGCTGAATTCCCGAATTAGCTCAAACATGGAATTAGCGGCATGACCTCTGCACTGCCAATTAGCGAACATTTCAAAACTCAGCCTGAAAAATCCAACGGTGTCAGACCACTTAATGTCTTCCACGGTTGGCTCATTGCACACAGCATGTATTCATCAAGTCTGAAAAGGAGCAGTTCAATACGCTTGCATAGTCTACAAATGCATTTTAATACATCAGCAGATTACAGTTACGTTCCTTAAATAGTGACATTGGTGGCCTCCTAACTTCCCTGGAACAGAGAGTACTTAGAGCAGATGGAATATACGCCCTGAATAAATGTCAACCTCTGAACATTTTCTTGACATTACCCACTGACCCATAGAGAAGCCCCTCGCCCAAACATTTCCCTGTAATGCAGCATTGCTGTGCCTTTCGCAGGAGCTGCCTTTGGAGAGTGGGACTGTTAACATGCTGGAATGAACATCAAATTCCTTTTAGGCAACTAAAAACCGGCAATGGTGCCATGAAGTCCTGTCCTTTTTTTTTTAATGACTGTCTGAATCTATTGCGAAGGACTACTTTCACAGGGAATAAATGGTGAGTAAAGCGAACCCAGTGTTGAAAATAGTTCAACACAGAGCTGAGATCATTTTCCTGCAGAGCTTCTTCACGCATGTGTGTGAAGGACTTTGGTTAATGAGTTTAGTTAGGGGTTTAAAACGTGTATCCTCCTCCATCAGAAAGGGCAAGTCTGGGCCTAGCATCTGTAATCTGCCACGAGATCCAAGCAGCACCTTATGGCTTCGGTTATGTACATTCACCAATTAAGAAGTTCCCGCATAAGACAGAGGAAGCCTGCAACATTTCTCCTACGCCTTATCTTCTTGTCGTTGGAGTGGCAGATTGGCACAGTTACTCGAAGCAGCAGGTTTGCAAGTTGGCTTAATTAATATGTGGAAATGGCTGTGGCGGGTAAGGAGGGATTTACACAAGCACACGCTCCTCCTCAGCCAATAACCCCTCTTTACTTTGACAGCCAGCCAAGAACAAACACATTATGGTTTGTAGTCTATGTGAAATGATATTTTCCTCATGAATATCAGAGCTCTGAGATGTCCACGTAGCTGTTTTTAATGCACCACCAGGCATCCCTAGCAGTGATTATATATAACATAACATTTAAGCATGTTAATGATTCCTAAATGTCTTCAGAAAGTCCACTGATTTCTACCACAAGCTCGTTTTAGCTCAATCTCCAAGGCAACAAAAGACAGCAGCAACAGCAGTGTTTTCACTGGTTACCGCCAGGGTCAGTCTGAGCATAGAAATAGTAATGGGAAATCAGAACGTGTGCAGTGTTCACTTATCTATCATCAGGCAGCTGGGACTGAAATCTATTACTGCGGCTTGCTCTCGAACAGCGAGGATGAATTTCATCACTGCGACTGAGCAGGATAATGTGGGTGCTTGACAAGCAAGTACAGCAACCGATAATCAAAGTGAAGGCAACGCCGCAGACAGCAGACTGACATCGTTGTAAATATAGCCAATGTGTAGGTGGTCAAAACCGTTTGCAAATGAATAGCGCAGACATGACCCAGGAGAGTCTCAGAAACCCCGGCGAGGCCGCTGGAGCATGAGACATGGTAATGTGGCGGGTCTCCTGTCACCGGGCGTACTGTAGGGGGCGTGAGCGAACAACACCATGAAGTGTCACCGGAAAAAGAAGGAAAAACAGGAAACAAAACTGATAACAAACAGAGAACTTTGTTGGTGGGATCCCCTTGTGGGCAATGGCACCACTCAACCATTTAATTGGATGGGACTGACATTTGCAGAGCAGGGTGTCGTAGCATTTGTGTCAGCGCCGAGACACAACTTGCTGCCGTACGCATGCATCACGCTCCGTTGAGTCAGGAGGGGCTTTTCTTTTCTTTCTTTTTTTCTCCCAAGGAAATAAAACTCACAGTCACAATCGTCAAACACACACGCTCATACATTTCAGTTAATGGGCGACTTGCGGGGACGTCGAGGAGCGGCTCGGGAAAAAATCAATAAGGGCGATCAATGGGCCTACACATTTTCATCCGCCGACGTTGGAGGACATGCTTGACTACTTCACCCAAATGTTACAAGGCCACTTAATGACGTAAAATAGATATTGAAGTGCCCTGGACTTATCAGCTGCATTATTCTGTAATTACTGTAGAATTCCTGTAGAGAGGGAGGGAATGGAGAAATGGAAACAATCTTCTACAAAATGCTCCAAGATGGCATTTGGTTCTATTATTTAAAAAGATTCAGACGCTCCGAATATGTTGATGTTTAACCAAGAGAAACAAAATGACAGGTTTCATTTCTTGACAATCGAAAGAAAACTACAGCTGATGGTCAGAAGAAAAGCTGGTGATAGAAAGTTACCAAAACAAGCAAGATGACATTAATTATCAAGAACCCTCACTATGATGCGGTATACGTTCTGAAGTAGCTCTCTTTGTCTTTGTCTCCGTGAGACAAAAGTGTATTCTTGATGTACGACTTCCTGTCAAAATGTGTAAACAGATCATTAAAGGATGACAGGAGTGCCATCCAACACTGTCAAAATAGCATGCAGCACAATTTAGGCCAGACGTAACACAAACCTGCTGTTGTATAAAGGCATTTCAATATAAGAGATCACGTTAAATCAAATCATACTCATAAGCTACATTCCTCGTCTTTTTATCTGAAGAGAATCGGCATTTTCTAGCGGATTAAGTTTTTAAGTAACAAATAATCATGAACTCATTATGATTAAAGCAGCTGGTCAAGTTAATTCCAGGGAACAACTCCCGCATGACTTTTTCTCTTCTAACCTCAAGGAAATAACAAAACAAATAGACAGAAACTGATCCATATATCGACATATGGCTGGAATGTCACATTCATGTCCCCCTCAGGATCAACTCCATAGTGACCTCATGAGTTTCAGCAATAACTTTTGTGTTTTAACATCCTGTGTGCAGCCTATCATTTTCCTCTCACCTGCAGTGCTTTTTATTCATCTTTTGGATACATCTGCTGTATCTTGGATTTCTTGCAACAGTGAAGGAAGTGACCATATTTGAGGAACAACAGGTGGATCCATCTGGTTTCTGGTCTGAAGTTAGCTTCCATAATACAACTTTACAGCTAAGTAGTAGCGATAGCGAGGCTGCCATAAGAAAGCCGTGTCTCATCACTACTGGTCTATTTCACTCTAAACAGGACCATCATTTACTAAATGGACAACCTGCTGTATTGAAGAAGACTTCAAACTCCTCACTTGGGACCCCTTTGCACCCTCTTTACATTTTAGCTAATAGATGGTCAGTTTCCCCAAAAAGTTTTTAAAAAGTTAAATTGCTGATTATTCAAAAAGATATTGACAATAAAATAAACAGTATTTATACATTACTTTGTGAAGATGTGTTTGAATTCATGTTGATGAATTCCTTTCCAGGTTTTGAAAGGAAGCCTATTAGTTTGAAGACTGATGGTCATAAAAAACATATTAATCACCAAAAGGAGATACATGGTTTTCATTCCAGCCTTGTTATCATGAGAAACATGCAGGTTTCCGAGAGTGTGAGTGTGTTTGTAGCTGCTTGACTGTCTCAGGCTGTGTGATTACATAAAGTCTGCACGCCAGCTGTAACCGACATCACTTTATACCCGGATCTAATAAAGCCGAGCTCATAGGCTCAGTGTGTTTCCTCTAGCATGCAGTGTACCAGGGTGTGTATAATACCTTCTGTACAAGCACCAAATGCCCACATCACCTCAACTCAACTTCCCAACTCTGGAGAGCTAGCCTTGTTCACAGGGGAGGCAGCAACACAATACGCTCACTTCCACTGTACAACCCGGGCCTGCATTTTACATGAAAGTGGACATGAAATGTGGCTTCAAAGCAGTCGGGAAATGTTCATTTTATTTTACTGAACTAGAAGTAGTCTATTAAGAGATATGTGCAACAGGATTTCTGCTGTTAACCCCATTAAATCAAGGACTTTTTAAAATAAAACATGGGATTCATTGAAGACCTGAATATTAGGGAATATTAGTTCATTATTGAGTAAATTATTTGTATGACATTCATGTCAGACTTTTATCAGCTGTACATAACAATAATTCCTTATATAATTATTAAAGAAATCTGACTTGTACCAGATAAATGACAGACAATTGTTCAATTGCCTGCTTTATATGTTCATTTAAGCTTTTGCCAAATTTGACACTTCCATTATGCGTTTATAAGTTTCCGAGCTGTCCGGATTTAATCCCTTAAATGGCCATACAAACAAGCTTAAATGCTAATATTGTTATTGTAATGCCTTTAGATATGAAGATTCAAATTCAGTCCCACTCCTCAACATACTCATATACTCATACAACATATAAGCAGGTGGGGATGATCCTATTGAGGGATGACAGACAGGCTGCACCCTCCAAACAACCAGTCCCATGTCCAAGCAGCTCTCGTTTTATTGTATGTAATGAAGCATAACCTGTAGCGTAACCGACCGAGCAGGGCACAGTGTTGAGAAAGGCCGAGGCTGGTAGATGAGTTGACGGTGTGCACACTACTCAACACAAACCAATACAACCACCATACAGAGAAATACATTAGTCCCTCGGCGGTGACAGAGAAACCCAGAGGGAATATTTACTATTATTTGGTTATTGTAAGCAAACAGGCCGAGTGGAAGAGATGTCTGTGATTTATAAATAAAGATGTGTTCTTTCTCCCTTCCTAAAAGGAGGGCCATAGGACGGACAGGGAAAAGAATGAAGGTGAGCGAGTGAGAGGGAGGGAGGGAGGGAGAGCGCTGCAAACGTTTATCCCTTGGTAAACATGGAGTTTCACTCAGCTCACACATGTGGAACTGCCTCACCGGACAGTCGGACGCACTGATGGAGATAAACCAAAGTGACATCACGGCTACATTTGCGACAGCTCGACACTCTCGTCCCCTCGCTGTCTTTCCCCCTGTCTCCTTCCTCTCAAGGGCACCTTGCCACTGTGAATCCAGACGTGGCTATTGTTCCCCCTCGTTCCCCCTCTCACCTCCTCACTCGCCCCATGCCTTGTTGCCTCTCCACTGATTATCAATGCAACACCTCTAATAACATCCATCAGCCCGCCACTTCGCCGCCCTCTCACACCCACTTCATTTACACGGGGAGTGAGAATCAAAGGCGGCGAGTAATTTGGGATAAAAAGAAGACGGATGCGCTTGGGTGTGAATAAGGTGCTCGAGAGCTCTGCAGACAGTAGGTGAAGAGGAGAGGTCCTTTGGGTGAGGGGCTTGTTAGAGCCTTCTGTCATCTCCATCTTCATTTAGCAAACATTACCTTTAAAGGGTGGTGGTGTTAACTCTACTGGCAATTACCAGCGCCAGTTATCAACAGCACGAAACAGATGTGTGGCAATCTATTAGCATCTTACTATCAGAAAATCCTTATCTGGACATTCTGGGAATTATGCCTCAGTTCTAATTAAAAAAAAAAATAAATAAAAAATGGTTCCAGCAGTTTCTCAGCACAGAGACCAAGGATCCCAGAAATGACATGATGGCTCAGCGTCACACTTTTTAACACAGGATGGCAAGCTGTGAGAACCACTGACGAAGTCTCCTCCTACTGCCATCAGCATTCAAAAAAAAAGGAGAAAAAAAAAGGATTCACCACTGTGGCAACTAATCTGTCTTATTGTCAGTGTGAACACATCAGCGCACACTGATAAACATGCAGTGACAGCTATCAAGAAATGTTTGAATATATGCACCGTTTCTCCTTTCAAAAATAAGCATCCCATTGTTCCACAGCCTAATGTCCTCATATATAATATAAAAGTACGTCTGCCTTCAAACGTAAACTAGATAAAATAGGTGACAGGAATTCTTTGGTCTCCGAGCCTGCAGACAATTCACAATGAGCCATTGTTGTACAGTATGAGCTGGAAGCACTGGCAAAAGGTGCCGAGTAACACAGCTGACATCAAGGCTGGGAATATATGTGGGGTTTTTTTTGTTGCTTTTTCTGCTTCACAATGCTCCACTTCGGTGTATGCATGTATACCGGCCGTGTAGACGCTCAAGTGCAGATAAATAATACACTCCTGGAAGTGAAGGTTATCATAAATAGAGCGACTACGGTTGTTAGGGCTGGTCTTGTGGTGAAAAGTGCATCCCCCACAAGGCCCTGTGACATGGACAACTGCTGAAGGGCTGTCCCCAACCATCACGTCTTCCTGTGAAAGGTCCGGACTGGGGAACTGAATAACACAAAGGGCAACAGCCTAAAAATAATTACCAAGCCTGTGGAGATTCCCCACTAAATATAGTAGGCATGAATAATCACCACAGAGGGTTCGGATGACACGGAAATGTGATTTGAAGGGGAAACAAATATAACAAATATCCAAATCCGATTTGTTTTTAATGTGTTGTCTCACACAGTGTCTGTTCTCCAATCAGGCAATATCCTCTTCTTCATTAAAACATTGTTTCCAAGCCTCTCAAGCGCTGTGGAAAAATAGTCAGAACCTATTGTATCATTGCAGCCTCCCATGGGCCACTCTCTACCTCCATGTCTCACACTCACACACACACACACACACACACACACAGTATATCCCTCCTTATAACCTACCCTCCTGTGTTTGCCCGTGGACACTTATCATCGATGCACACAACATCGTTTCCTGCATCCCCATCGATCCCCGTTATTGAAACAAGCCTCATTTGCAGTCTCCTTCTTGACATTTCTTCCTCTCCTGTCTCTTTCTTTTCCAAACTCTGACAGGCTGTGCAGATTTTGGCAGTTTGCTGTTCGCCCCTAATCCTGCGCCAGACTTTCCTCCTTCACAAATATACAAGGATTTCAGAGAAAATGCAGTCAGAAATCAGATGGCCACGAAGACGTTTCAGCTTGTGATATGCATTTTTTAATTGTAATATATATATATATATATATATATATATTGCTGACTGAGGTGATATGTAAACAAGAACAAGGTGTCCTGATGGTGAAGAATAATGAAAAAGCCCTTAGAGTGGGATGCATCAATGTTGGTCCGATGCTGAGCTCAGTATACTGGTAAAATAGTGAAAGAGGAGTAAATGTTCATCAGGAGCTTCTGTACAGTTTCTCATGAAAATAATACTTCAGTTTCTCAAGAAGTGAGTAGAGTTCAGGGTTTTGTATACCGGCGGCTGACTAGGAGGTTAGCCTGAAAGTTGGCTACAACTCAGCTCTGGAACAGTGAGAAGTCTATTACAGAAGTGTTAAAACAAGGTCATCCATACCCTAGAAGAGGGCTATTTCATTACAAATTCAAATGGCCCAGATAAAACCAGGGAATGTAGATGGTCTGGACATTTCAGCATATTATTTAAAACCCTGGAAATTAGTGTATTTAAAAAATACCCACGTTCAATGTTTCACTTTAAAATAAGATATTTTGGTTGCATATCTAACTCACACACATCACAAACAATGTCACACACACAGCATATTTTCAGTACCTTGTCACTTTGTTTTGAAAAGCTTGATTTTGTTGATTAGTGAAACATGCGCTTGGCGGTTTTGCTTCCCCATCCATAGATCCTGGCTGATGCTGCACATCTGCAGATGAGAGCAAGATGGCTCACTGGTAAGCTACTTCCATCCACAAACAAGTAGTTTACATATTTTGTCAGATAACACATTTTTGTATGCTCAATGGTTACTTCTGGGGGGTCCGCAGGCCAACAATCGAAATCGGACCTGATCTTAGAAAAAGTGATGTACGCTGAATGTACCGATGTGAAAGAATAACACCTCCCACTGTGCCCAACGACCCAGGAAGCGTGGCTGCTGTCTCAGACTGCCTCAAAGACATAAACCACTGGATGGCCCAACACCTTCTTCAACTAAACACCTCTAAATCCCAAATAATACTGCCTCACTTCACGGCTTCCCTGTTTGTTTTAGAATTGATTTTAAGATTTAAGGTTTGTCAGGGTCTAGCCCCGGTCTTTATCTTAGAAATGCTGACCCCATACGAGCCTGTTCGCAGCTGTAGATACTTGGGCGGGGCCCTTTTAGGTGACCGTGCCTTCTCCACCAGGGCTTCTCAGCTTTGGAACAACCTGCCCGAGGTGCTTGCTAAATTTTTATTTATTCTAATTATTTATTCATATTTGATTGTCTTTCTACTGTCTTTTTTACCTTATCTTACCAACTCTACCTATCGTTTCTGCTATTCTGTTGATGTGTATATTATTATGATTATCGACCTGTATGTGCCTTGTTTTGCTGTCAAAAGCACTTTGTAATTTGCTGTTTTAAAGGGGCTATATAAATAAAGTTATTATTATTATTACAAGCTATGATGAATTAGCCCACAAAGACAGAGTATAGGGTAAATAAGCGTATTCAAAAAGATAATCTTGGTTAATAATCCATACAGTAATATTAATAGATGGTTGCAGCATGTATATTTCAACAGGAGATGCAGAACAAAAAGGTAGATGGTGCGTTTCCCTAAATGGAGCAGCAGGGATGCACAAGAATAAATTCAAAAGGAGAAACATCTCCCTTTTTTAAATCTAAAATGCAGCACCATGGATTCTTTAAAAGGAGGAGCAATGGAGGAAGCTCTAATCTGCAAGCGGACACACATTGTCTAACATCCATAAGTCCTACCGCCACATACTTCCTCGGAGGATAAACGTTTTTTTTCTTCTTCCTCCTATTTTTTTTGTTGCACGACTCCACAGCTGAGATCCCATACCCACAGACGCAAAACAGCAATGTCCTCCCCTTTCCTCTTCCTCCTTTCCTTCACTCTAATCCAGAAGATGCATATTCAGCCAGAGGAAACTAAAGGGCAGAAGAAGAGCGACGAAGAGAGTGAGAGAGGAAGAGTTTGTGGGAGAGAAAGAGAGTGAGCGGGTCCTGCATCTCAAGCCCTCCAGAGATCAATTGTACAAACTTCTCCATGAGTGCTCTCCCTCGCCCCTGTACACTCTGAACTAGCCAAATCAATGCCCAGGCATGTGTGTGTGTGTGTGTGTGTGTGTTATTTAGACAGAAAGGAAAGCAGGGGAGGACAATTCCAAGGGTGCAAGAGAAGGAGAACGAGAGAGAAAATGGAGGGTTAAGGAGAGGCAGCAGTAAACGATAAGAAATTCCTCAGATCAGATATTCTTAAATGTCACCGAGCTGAAGTGTCTCTCCATGGTGTTGTGTGGAATATAAAGGCATCTTGGCAGTGGGGACGGAAGCCACACACACACACACACACACACACACACACACACACACACACATCCCATCATGTGTCCTCTGGTTCCAATGATTACGTCCCAGTTAAGGAAAATGCTTTGTGAAACCAAACCAACAAGTTCCTACATGGAGCTTCAAGCTGCATTAACAGTTAAACACATCCATCACATACCTCCCACCACTGTACTGTTACTGTAACGCTGTCGGTATCCTTACAACACCATCATCTTTAGTTATTTATGTCTTATGAGTTAGTCATGATGATGGGGCTAGTTCTTTCTGCCTCTCAAATATAAATATTCTCAGAAGGAGATTAGGCCGCAGACTAGTTTCATGTCTGGTTGGTGGATCTGAAAGTCATTTTTTTATTGTTTTTAAACAAATACTGGTAGAAAAGAAATATGAGCAATGAAAACATTACAGCTTTCTTTGAGATTTTTACAACTTTTTCACTGAAGAAACAGACGATAGAGCGGAGTGTCTCCTTTATTAAGGCCCCTCACACTGCGTCTTAGTGGGAGATTTTGGCTTCACGCCTTCCTGCCACGGTTTCAGTAAATCGGCTTTCTGTGGCCATGACAGTCATTAGCCTTGCCCCTGGCAGTAATCCTCTAGCTTCTGTCTCTAATGGAAGCGAGAAGGGTTCGTAGCATTCACTCCGTTACTGCTTCTGCTGCTGGGCCCCATAGGGAACCTACAGGCTGCACAAAGCCAGAGCCCGATGCACCTCCAGCTACCCAGTATGAACAAACACCACAGGCCTCACTCACACTTGACATAAGTTGTTGTTAACACAAGTTCTGGACAAAGGTACTGATGGACAGCGGGGAAGAACTGCACCGCAAATTCCGTGCTTTTTCCTGTACTTTATTGTTTTTTTTGACAAAGTTCCTACTTTGTACTTTACAGATTAAAGGGATAGTTTGGGTGTGTGAGAGACTAGTTAGTGTATTAGCTACTAGATAGCGGTCAGCAGCCCCAGTTTGGAGAGAAGCAGCAGGAGAAAAGCAATGTACTTCTGTGGACAGGGGAGGCAGCAAAACGTATCTTAGAGATAAAAAAAAGAAAGGCCCAACAAAATAAAATCAATATCAGTTTAAGTGTAGGGTACATCTAGAATATATTCACTGGTATTGCTTTAAATTGCTGACAGACAAACCTTTTCGATGGGGAACTGATGCTCTCTTCAAAGCCACCAGATAAGTTTCACTTTCGGTTCAGTTCCCCATCTGAAAAACTTAAACTGTGTCCTGTCTGTTTGTCTAACGTCATACAACCCTTCTTCAAAACCTTTTTATGCTTCAAAATAAACACACACACACACACACACACACACACACAAATAAGTGTATGAACTACAAGGTAAAGATTAAAGCACTGCTCTCCAGTCTCGTTGGCTTGTGACACATCACTTAAAGACTGTGTCTTGTCAGGGTCACTTGTCTCATTTCTGATGTCTATGCGTTGCTCAGGTACATTAACTACCAGCTACAGCAGTAAAATGAAGCTTACGCATGTTGTATTAAAAACCAAATAATGTTACATATGACAACACATCAGTCACAGGGGGCATTTTACTGCAGAATGAATACTTTCTCAAAGGTTCTCAAGAATACTTTTGTACCTTTACTTCACTGGATTTTGAATGTAGGACTATTACTTGTAATAGTTGTCAGCCAGGAAGAGTATTTTTTAATTGTTGTACTGGGTAAGTAATGGAGCTGACTTCCACCACTGTCCAATGAAACCTAATGAGGCATTCATTAAACACCCTCCCTGCCATTTCTCTCAGGTACATCTGATGTTTGGCAATTGTTCATGTTGATAGCCATAGTTAGACATCTAAGAAAACCCACGCATTTTTTTTTTTTTTTGGACAAACTCGGTGAAGGATCGCAACCAGACCCAAAAATATATATCATTTTTACAGCGCAAGCAGCAAACTGACAACAACTGAGAAAAATTATCGATGCACTAAACCGCTGACGCTGCATGCTGTAGCATCAGAGGCACAACTTTTAAAGAAGAACGAGGGAAAACGTTGACGAGAAAACCAAACATGTCATCATCGGAGTCAGACTGGTTTAATTTAAGCAGCATCAGAGCTCAGACCTCAGGCTACATACTGATGGTGTTGATTTGAATTGTAGCACATGACAAGACCTTTGTTATCCGCCGTGTCCACGCCGGTACACCAGCTGGCCATGAAACCTACGGTGCACTCTGTGACGGACTGAAAATTGGATGCAAGAGAGGGGTCCAAGAGTTGGTCAGGGCTGTCAACAGCCATGTGATCAGGCCATCATGTCTATCGCCTGGATATATGTACAGCTGGCCCGGAAAATGCATTCTCTCTTTCAGCTTCTTATTATAAATAATGAGATCCTACATCAATGCACTAAATAACAGTGTGGGTTATTTGACATTAAGGATTTTAGAAACACCTGTCCTGACACCCACGGCTATGACGCATTATTACCAGGCTTATAATGTGATACCTCGATACCGTGGCTCCAGACTTTTATTTAAAGGCCACTAGCTAATAGCAATTCAAGGTGCAGACAGCACATGAAACACATCCGATAGAATCAATTGGCAAATAAAACCAGGAAACAAAACTATTCATTTGAACAAATATGGAGCAGCGTAGACTGGAGTGATGATTGAAAAAGCCAAAAAAGGATTATGTTTCCATTACAGCTAGCGTGTCTCGTTGATTCCCTCATTTAGACCAGATCTGAAGGGCTTCTGCAGCATATTGGCACAGGTAGAATTACAAAACACGCCTTTTATTTCCTTTGATAAAGTAATGATGCATGGGTTTTTCACTATTGTGGAGTCTTTAACAGATATGCACGAACAGCTTAAGGTTATTTATTAGCAACGTCTCTTCCTTGCCAACTGCTTCTGACATTTCCCTGTGAGACACGTTTCGCAGACAAGCGCATGTTTCTGTTTTATCCCCAATTTGATGAGCGATTAGACAAAGCCTTTATCTGTCAGGATTCTCATCCTGGCCTTTAAGCAACCAAAGGAGGGGAGTGAACCTTTACTTTTGAATGGAGATTCCGTCTGTGGAGACTCCCGACAAACAGATTGTGACTGATAGCTGCACGCACTCCCCAGCATGCTAAGAGTCTGCAGTCCATTCATTAATTCATTTATTTGTTCATTCAATTCTTTGTTTGCTGCTTTGTGTTTCTTGGCTCATTTGTTCTTTTGTTAATTCATTTGTTCCCTGTTTGTTTAATTGTTAATTCATTCATCTGTTTTTCTGTCACGCATCCTGAAGCAACGCTGATCAGATTTAACGGAAAGTGAAGCGCTGAGTTTGACGCATCAAAGCTTTGTCTGCTGGTCAAAGTGTCCCCACCACTCCCAATCTCAGCCCGTGGAAAGTGGAAATAATAGAGGAAATTATTGTATTATTCTCTGGCCCAGTGGGACGCGTCTATTGTTGAAATGTTTGTTTGTCGCTGTATTTAAAAGTCTGGCCTTCCTGGTGTTATTGGTGTGTTATCAAATTGATTCTGTCTTTCTCTCATTTCTTCTTTCTTTCTTATTCCCGGTCATATCTGAATGGGGCTTCTGAAGTGGGGTCACTCTTTTCTTTGTCATTCCTCAGCGCCACATACATTCTCCAGTCCTCGCCTCCTTTTGTTGCTCTTCTCTTCATGTTTCTATCGCCTCGTGTATGAACAATACGTCTTTGAGGTTTGTGAGGAACCATTTATTGTATCCGCTGAATGCTAGGCAAGAACAGGACATCCAGAGCACGGGGCAAACAGCACATATGTGAACAGACACATACTTGGTGAAACTAGAAAAGGAGCTCCAGAGAGGTGACCAGAGAAAGGACAAAGTGCAGCTCTGCCTCTTTCATGGGATTCTTGTATAAAAGGCAAGCATATTACAAGAGCCACAAGAGCTCACCTCCCACCCCGTCGGCTTTGACAGCCAACCCACTGCTGACTACTCATAATCAATCACATCCCAGCCCAAGCCCACAATTAATCAATCAATTAAAAACCCACACAAAGCCACAGTAGCGTAATCAATCAATCCAGCCTCTGAGGAGGGCCGTTATCGAGGACGATGCATCAGATGTATAGGCGACGCTCCCCAGACGCGCCCGGCCTTGCCCGAGAATGCATGGGAGGAGATAGAGAGGTGAGACTAAATGCTCGTGTGTGATCCACTACAGGGTGGAGAAGGGGCTCTCAACACTCCCATGATGCACCAGCAGCGCCTGAATATTCATGCTGAGGAATCGGGTACCATGGAGGCGCTCAGTTATTCATTATGCTTCTGCAAAAAGAAACACACCATCGTCCCATTGCGATGGAATATTAATAGTTCCCATTAATAAAATATCCCCCTCCCCATCTTAAGTCTTGTCTTCAACTTTTTTGGCCATTGCACATATCAAGGCCTGGGACATTTGGGATACGACCACGAAAGGAAGCCAGACAATAGTCGTTTGGCATATTTGTAAACCATTTTTTAAAAAATACTCTACTTCCTTACCATCTGGTCCAAATGAAAAGGATAGTGTCCTGTTCCTCATTTGGCCGAAGCCTTCTTTGTGAAAATAGGAAAAAAATAGTGTGGGAGGGGGTGGCAGCTCTATAGCTGTATACTCAGAGGGGATGAATGTTTAATTTAGAGCAGCCTGAAAGTATGCTGACATTTTGCCATTGTTAGGAGAGATGAATACATGGGACACTGTCTGCCAGAGAAATGGAAATGTGCATCACGGCTGTTAAAAATTCAACTGTCTTTCCCCCCACAGACATGCAGATCTCGGCTCAGAATACAGTAGGCAGCCTACCATGCAAGTCTCCTCTGTTCATCCAGGGGATGTTGTTGTAGTGTCATAATCTTCATGTAACTTGACATCACTAACAAGCTGTTTATGCACTTTGACTGCTCTTGTCTTTGTTTTCACTCACCCGCTCAATCTTACTCCCCTGACTTTTGACCCCAGGTCACTCACAAATTATCCTCAGACCTCACCAGTAACGTGGCGCAGCGTGCAAGACTGCAGACATAGTTAGATCAACACCACCACAAGACTCCCTCTGTTATCCGTTGAAAATGGAGGGGGGGAACAAACGGGGGGGCACTGGGACTGTTAGCTCCCTGACAACACCCAAGAGGCCGGGGGGGCGAGAGTGGTCAGCCCATGGCGAAGCAGCGACGCGGCGCTCAAGAGTGAGAGAAAAGAGAGAGAGAAGAAGCCAGAGAGAAGGTCAAGTACCTGCCACTCATGTCAAACACTTCTTATAACAGCTGAGCTGTGTCCAGCAGGGTGGCTGGATGCTTCCGGGGCCTTTCATCTCACAGAGGTGATGGGTGACGCGTGCTCCTCTCCCTCACATTTAAAGTCTGTCACAGCAGACCCGGGAACTTCAGCACGCCGCTGGGACTCTAAACAACAGCCTTTATTGCACTGGAGAGTTTGAGGATACAAACGGGAGGCTGTCATTTATGCTGCTGCTCTGCTGTCAAGTGGTTTCAAACTCTCATGTGTGTATGTGCATGCATTTGAGCGTATATGTGTTTGAGTGTGCAAGCAGAACTATCAGCGGGCTCACAGGCCTTACCTTGAGGCAGCAGGAGCAGCTGGACCGGCGGTGTGACCAGTTCAGTGCAGAATCACAGCCCTGGATCGGAAACAGAGACAGAGGCACAGACTGCAGTTTCAAAGTTTGGAGGAAGTGTCTGGCAGTCAGAGACACATTCAGACAAAGACACCAGAAAGGAATGAACTCCTGCCTGAACACTGGAGCCGCGGAGCAGCAGACTGTGACTGACTGACAGACTCCGAGTCGGAGATGGCGATGCGGTCACTGCGCCACACCGAGCCAACTGGCTCGCTCAGACGGGATCTGTTTTTCCCGACCCCATGGGGAACTCAATGCCATCCCTATATCTGAATCCTGCTCGGGGATAGCACAAAGGGAGACTTGCCGACGGGGTTTGGTTTTGGTGCGTTGTGTTTTTGCCCCGTGTCAGCCAACTGAGTTTCAGGGAGAAAAGTTCTCAGAGGTAGCTCCAGAAAGCCTCATCTTTAACCTCCATCCCTCTCTTTCCTGGCCCCTCATCCCAATACAGAGTGTCAGAGGACATTATGGTTGAGCCAGAAGCACCTGGCAACCCCTTCAAACCGGCAGGCAGGATTGAAATGGTAGCAACAGGGGCTGGGAGCAAGAAGAAAGCCCATATCTCCAAAGAATGGTCTGGAATTCACAGGCTTATTGCCACTGAGAGCACAGGGATGAGAGGGTGATGATGGGATACTGGGAGAGCGAGGCAGGGAAAGAGGCTAAATGAGGTAGGAGGTATGGCAGCTTAGAGGACAAGGAGTTGGAGAGTACGTCATAAATAATGTATTTATAATTCATAGATATAGATTTACAGTATTCTCCCCACTTAAATGGCATCTGAAAAAAAATGTTGCAGGGCACACACATCGAACATGGCCTGCTCTTGAACAATCCAAGGAAAACTAAAAGAAGAGAGCAAGGAAAGGCTAAGAAAATACAGTATATCCATTTGTAATATTGATCCCTGAATGAAACAGCAGCAGGATTCTGTCTTGTCGTTTACTGTCACAAATATACATGTTGCGATAAACGTATGTTTACACGTTACAAACTGTGATTTTGATTTTCCTGCAGCTCTTCCTGTCTTTGACAGATCAATATACAATAAGACTTTGGGCTGTGTTGGCCTCATTACTTATTTCAGTATATGTGCAGTCCATTTTGCTCTGACTAATAAGACGGATGCCGACTAAATGGACTTCAGTGTTTCTGCCATCATATTTCAATTTAGCCACTTTCCCAGCGGTCCAAGCAGCGGGAGGTGTCAGTGCAGACCATCCCGACACATATGAGTTCATTGCAACACGGAGTGGCTCCTGGAAAGATTCATGTGTCCCACAGTGGTTAAAATGAAGAAAATTGATTGTCAATATACACACCCATAAGTGTGCATACAGTATCCCCTCTTCTGCCATGCGTCATCAGCATCACACCCTGCTGTTTAAAATAGATTACTGTGTGTACTTGTCATAAATGATGAATTGTCATGAACCGGATCCATACTCCCAGCAAGCGTTTCACCAACAAGCAGAGAGTGTCGGAAGAAACAGATAAACACAGTGAAGCTGACGGAGCAGACAGTTTGAGGGAGTGCTTCTCTGTTTTCACAAGCTGGATTACTACGTCAACCGCAGACAGAGGAAAACCTCCATCTTTGTTGGCTTCATACTTGCAAGGTGATAAATGCTGCCATTCATACATGACTGTGTTAGCCTATTGTTAAAAACGCAGAATGGATTTAGTGGTATAGATTGGTGAATTGAGAAAAATGGCTTGTTGTCTTCAATGTGTTGTCAATACTGATCCCACACACACTTGAATAGGTTAAAAGTTTTTTTTTTTTTATTTAATAATTCTGCAGCAGTGGTGTTCCTTTAAGGGTTGAGTAGGTGATTCTATTCAGAAACACTTTCTGTTATCATGCAATCCACGTAGCATACTGATAGCAATGAATAAATTCAATGCTCTAACATTCAAAAATAATTAAAAATGTCATCTGTGGCCGTGGAAGGACTGTAAAAACCCCGTCCAATCAAAAAAGTCAAGCTGTTCTAGTGGAGCGGTTTTGAACAGAGGTCTGAACAAAGGGGGTGGGACTTTTTAGGTTCTGTGACGCGTTTAAAGTCAAAGTATCTGTGGTTTTTCCAAATACTCTGCCTCTAAGTGTTTGAATCCAAACATTCAAACTCAGAAGAACATATGTTTAGCGTCAAAATGCTATTTTCCCAGGTCCTTCTAAAAACACACACACACACACACACACACACACACACACACACACACACACACACACACACACACACAGGTACAGAAGCTAAGCAATGTACTGCTGTAGTTTGGATCCAAAAGTCGCACAATAACTAACGGATCAAAGCTGTGTTCTCCAAGGTAAAATTATTGTTTTTGTCAATGTGTGGTTTTAAGGGACAGCAATATAATGACTTCTATTCCCATTTCTGAAAGGGCTGCCTGATGGGAAGGTAAAGTGGTGGAAATATTCTAAATATAGCATACCCTTAAACTGATATTGATTTTATACTCTAGGTGGGCCTTTTATTACAGGGCTAAAATACATTCTTTGTGCATCATTCCACTGCTTTAACTTGCCATTAGACAACCTTTTCCAAATGGGAACTGAAGCTATTATATCACTTTCTTCAAAGCCATACTCCATTCCCCAAAAGAGTAATTTTACTTTGCAGACACTGGAGGAGCATTCACATATAAGCCCACTTCATAAAATCTGAACCATTTCCATTATTTACAAACCATGTCCATTTCCAAACATTGATTGCCATCTTATTCCTAAGGTTTTTTATTAGCTTACATTGGATATCTAATTCACTCTTTTTTGCAAACGGCTGAGTCATTGTTTGCATTTGAAATAATATGGAAAATGACGCAGATGGACCAGCTCTTTATAATCATTGTGCAAAATTAGTTTGGGGAAATAAAAGATACAAGGTTGGCCGGAGATGGATCTGCTAAACAACCCATAACCCTCCCGATTCTCATTAGGCTGGATGTTGAAAGGAAAAAAACAAGCCCTCCCATCATCCTTTTATAAGCACTTAAGATGAGTAGGCCCCTTTCTTCCACAGTAATCTTAATAGGAGGACATTCCAATAAAGACATGGCTATCGCCACTCACAGCCTCCCCGGTCCTCAGGGCCACTGTGTCCCTGGGCCATGTTTGTGACAGTATTTCTAAACAAAGACAAAGGCCATGGAAGTCTTGAGACTGAAACTTTTAAAAAGGAAAAACCCTCGTTGCTGAATTCTGTTCTTCCCCATCCCTCATTCTGTTTCTACAAAACGCTTCACTTGTCACCACAGACTCCCAAGCTCCTTTAATAAATGCTCCAAACGAAAATGTCTGGGTTTGAGTGGCAGAGTGTGACTGTTTAAAACCATTGGGATTCTGGTGTAATCCTATGTAAGACGCAGGCATAACCCGACTTTAAAGTCGCCTTGTCGCTCCACATCCAAGTGAAGAACCTGGATAGGAGAGGCTAAGGATTGTGAGGAGAGGCTCTCGTGTAAGAAAGTGTACATGTTGGCTTTCCAGGGAACCAGGCTCCATTTGATACGTGTTGAGTGGAGAGACCCATATGTTTTGGTAATGCCTTACATCTGACATTACGCTTAAAATAGAATGAAATGTGGGTTACTTCCACTGGGGGGGTCCCATGGATGAAACTTTGAGGACTGTCAGTCAGTAGTTGCAGCCTGCATCAAGTGAACAGGTTGCTTAGGAACCGATCAAGGAGAGAGAGCACAATTGTTACGTGTTCGTCAGCACAGCACTGTTATTAAACAGCAATGAAATTTGAGGCTTTTTTTTTAAAGCAGGGCAGACACACATGGCTCAAGGATTGAGAGGGGCTGAACCGAAGGCTGCAGATGATTGTGCAGTGAATTGCATCCAGTTAAGTTGTTTTTCATGCTAAAGGGGGGAGGGGGGGGACTACTTTCCCAAACTTTTTCCCCCCTTTTCACTCTTTGCTTTGTCTTTTCAGCAGACAGCTGTCTGAAACAAGATGTTGCTTCCACTGGAGACCTCACTCCTCACTCGCTCACATGCGCGCTGGATCCTAGTTGCCATGGAAAAGCCCAGATATGGGGCAGATAACAGTTCAGTGAGGGAGCAGAGACTTTGGAGGGTCTACAGGGAGGTGGAAAGTTTCTAGGGCCCATCCTGTCAAACCATCAAGCTCTTTTGATGCGTGAGAACGGAAGGAAAGACAGAGTGAGTGAAAGATTTGGAAAAACAGAAAATGAGATGAAAAAAAAAATGCGAGGAGGAAACAAATGTGTTGACTGAAGTCAAATTTGTGTGTGAGTAAAAAACTGCGACACATGAGTAAGACAATATTAAGATCTATCTGTGTTGGGGATATTGCAAGAACCGGAAAAAAACCCCAGATTGAACCCCTGATGAAATATGATCGAGGCATTCAATATCTTGCAGCCAGTAAAATGACTCGCTGAAATACAGGAGAAATCAGCATGATCCCCTGTCTCCGATGCAAGAATTAACTGTCTATTATTAAGGTATTCATAATTTCATAAGTACAGTGTTGATGATAAATTACTACTCGCGGCCCATCAGAGCAAGTGAAAATGAGCCTGGCTGGCACCAAAGGTCTGTCTATCAAACCAACAAATCAAAATGTAATCATAAAATATTTTCTGAAGAAAACTCGAGAGTGCTCTCTGTAGCTGAAAGATGGTGCTTCAATAAATTTCAGATGGCAGACATCTTTAACACCCAACAGCAATGGTGGCCGTAGTGGGGATTGAACTTCTTACTGGGAGATCAATCTATGAAGGACGGCATTACACGCATCCCCAACAAAGTAATCAGGAGGAACGGGTAACAAATTGAGAATTAAACCAACAATCTCTATAAAATTAATTAATACACAACAAACTCACTGACTATGACGGTTGCCAACAGCCCCAAAGTGGGAAAAAAGACTATGACATTTCCAAACAAACAGATATGGATGAATAAGTAAATACTTAAAAGTTTGAAGCTCCCTGACACATCCGTGGGGACTAGCTGGCGACAGCCCCACCTCGTTTTTGCAGAGGGTTTTGAGGTAGACCTGTCAGGAGATGCTCCTCAGAGGTTCTGGAGTAAAACACCTGTCTGAAATCAAATTCCCTTTTATTTGCCTGCCTCCCAGAGACTGAGGTGCAAAGACATGAAACTCCACTGTGGGTTGCAAACATGCAGCACCACGGCACCTCCGAGGAACCGCAGTTGCCAATTTGTTGTTTGACTCGTATGATGTCAAGCATCCTTTTATCTCCATCTCTCCAATAGTTTAGCCTTTAGCTGCAGTTAGCAGAAAGCTAAGCTATTAGCAACATTTTCTATTCTTTTCTGAAATGCCTCAACGATATTGGGACTCGACTTGCTAGCCTCTAATCAACGTCGGTCATCTCAAAGGGGTTTACAGGCCCGCAGGCAAAGAAAACAGGAAGGTAATTCTGAATAGAATTGCTGCTATTCAACATTACGATCATGATCGGGAGGATGTTTGAAATGAATGACTTGTACTTGAAGCGTGTGCATATCATAGGCTATCATAAGATGTGGACGTTTGTGGCTCGGGGCTGTATTAAAACTAATTAAAACCTCAGCGGTCTCATCTCTACTTTGTATTTAGCGCTAGCTGACGTTAACATGCTACATAACACACCAACTAACACACTGACTATGACAAACATAATACCTGCTGAACATCAGCATGTTAGCATGCTACTTGTAAGTACTTTAGCATGCTAATGTTAGCAGTTTGCTACAGTGCAACTCAAGACTGGAAGTGTGAAAGAGTTTTTGAATACCACACAAACCCAAGAACACGTCTGACTCACAACACTGCCTGCTACTTTGTAGCCCAACTTCTGGCAATGATTAAGATGAGAAGGGGTCAAAGAGGATGGGTAGGAGGATAAAGTTGGATACTGAATGACACGAGAAGACTGAGTGCATTTATAGCTGGGAGAGATTGATTCTTCTCAGAGACGAAGGAGAAGCAGGACGGCTCCTGCTCTGACACCGAAGATCCTTCAATTCTGTCCGTATTCATCGCTCCTTCCTTTACCCAGCCACCAGACGCCATGATTGACATCATCCTTCTATCTCCGTGATTACAGCATGTCTCGTTTCCCACCTCTGTACTATCGGTCTTCCATCTAAGCCCCAAACACAGCTGTCTGCCAGACCTTCTGCTGGCTCTGTCCGAGGACGAAAGCAGGCATCAAGAGATTGTTAGAAAGAGAGGCGATCAGACAGGCTGTGACACAGAGCTTCTGAATTTGTCAGTTTGTCACAAACACTTACACCTAAAACCTCTCGGCTGTTTTCAACACCAGAACTGCTCATGCGACCTCAAAGATCATGTCAGCAGCGGTCTAAGGGGAAAAAGTTGGTGTAAATAAAAACTCAAATTATTTCTCAGCAAGCCCCAAACCTCTGGTGCTCTTTCTCACAGTTTAGAACAAGTGAGAGGCCAACAAGCGATGAGCTCTGGACGAAGGATGGGGAGAGGAAGAGGATGTTTGATGAAAGACGAGAAGAAACGCCACGGACGAGGATGAAAGAAAAATGTCACACTTGGTTGCCACGGGAACGTGTGACAAGCATGCGTGTCCGGGAGGCTTGGTGTTCCATGTGAGAAGATGATGGCGTACACAGCGATGGCCTCTGAGGAGGAGCCATGCTCGGAGGGCTGTAACGTCATGGAGGAAGCAAAACAGTGCCCTGTGGCCTTCTGCATGTTCAGGCCATTTGAGTGTCCAAAAAACTTGAGCAAAACTGTCTTTCATGTGGTTAGACTGGACTGATGATTGAAAAAAAGAAAAAAAGTTGTAGTTATGGTCATGGGCAGTTATTCCAAAAACAATCTCTGAAGATGCCTTCTTATAATGGCTGCTTCATATTGGCTCCAAACAAAGTCCCACCTCACTGAAATCATTGATTATGTCGAAGATGCTTCTTCTACCTCTGCTCTGCTGCTTTCTCCCACTGTGGCCCAGTTTGGGATTTTATAACTCCAAATAGGTGACAACAGAGGACAAAGACTGTAAAACCAAAATCGAGGCTTCAAAACGTATATATTTCGGAACATATGGGTGATGTAAAAAAAATATCCTGAAAATAAGCACAAGGAAGCACCAAGGGCATGGGGAGCAACAATACTGATATCTTTCTGACTGGCGCTATGGTTTAAAAAATGACGATACCAATACCAATACCAATACCAGTACCGGTACCCGTACCAGTACCAGTACCAATGCCCGTACCCTTAAATGTTACTGATGCCAGCAGAGTACTTGATTTTATATCTTTTTTCTACTTCATTCGATGCCCATCATATGAAAGGAAGCTGTGTGTCCGTCTCATCTGATCAGTGCCGTTCTGCACTTCCCTTGTACGGTGGTTACCACCGATAATGCCGTCCTAGTGACAGGATGATGTTGTTGCAGTAGCGAAACACCGATCCTCCCGTTAACGCCTAGCGCAGCTAGCTGCTCATACAAGATATTCAACCTTTGCGTCATTATAATGCATTTAACTCTTGACATGTGGCATTTAAAGGCTAAGGAAAGACTGGTTATGTTAAATAAACGATATGGTTAGGGTGCAGCTACAGCTGAATATTTTTGCGATGAGGAGCTAAAATCTTAACAACCATGAACTGCTGTTTGACCAATCAGCCTACGAGCTGCTGGAGCATCAATACATGTCAAGTTATTCTGCATTAGTTGTGGTGTAATATTATGAGTGTAGTACGTCCTCCTGACAGTTTAATAGTGTGATGATAGACCAAATCGCTGACAGAACTGTTTCTTGTAATGTGGGATGAGTTTCCCAGTATTCCCAGAATCTCCTAGCATGTGTACACCTGGACAACCCACGATCGTACCTTGTTAATGTTTTACACTAAATGTCTTGTAATGCAGTCAAAATACGCCTAAATCAAGATTTCTAACATTACTTTCTTGCTATCGTTTTTGGAAGAGGTAGAGAAAAGCTGCAAAAAAAAAGAAAGAAGGAAAGCAGATATTTCACCTCTACACCTCTTCCTATTAACTCAACCGGCACCGACCAATGGGAAATCAATGCACTGACTGCTGCTGTGAGTGTCAATGAAATTTACCAAATGTGCCCACGTGGCTTCAGACTCCGACAAACTGAAGCAAACGAGGACCCACATGGGCTCGCACACCTATACTCACACCAACACAAGGACAATTAAATAGAAACAAATCAACGGGGAGTCTTTTAGGAGGATTACTTCATTGCCAGGGATTTTTTTTCTTTTCAGACCCATGAGATAGCCTTCTCTAAGTGTTTTTGTATTAAGAGAATAAACACAAGGAACCAATTTGAATCCAGGGACAAAAAACAAACAGAACTAAAAGTTTTGGGGGGAAAAGTGTTACCTGGTTCACTTGACTTTGTATGGCTTTCCTCACTGTCACACCAGGGTAATAAAAGGATGCACCTCTATACTGTAACACACAGACTGAAATATGACTCATATTTCTGAATACCATCTGGGTGTTTTTAACATAACCCAACCATCTGTGTCAGCGCACAAGTCCTTAACGAGAAATTTGACTTCAAATAATATGATTGAGGTCAATTTTAGCTTCAAAACAAATTTAAGAGAATAGAGGTAAACAGCAGACCAAAGGATGAATAAGAGAGGACCCCATCAGGACCTGTCAAGTCATACACCGACTAGATTGACATTGAAGTAATTGGTACGATTTTCACATATTACTACTTTACTTTTAAAGAAACAGTTCCCCATTTAGCTAAATGCGGTTATTGGCGTTCTGGCAGGGAGTTACATGAAAGGGTGGATACCACTGTCATATGTGTCCAATAGATATGAGGCTACAGCTAGCAGCCAAGTTGCTAATTGCCAACTGGCCGCATTTCTGGCCAGAAAGAGAATAAGCTTATTTCCTAAAAATGTCAAACTAATCCTTTAACAGCAGTATAAGAAATGACTCTGTTTCAGTATCCAACATGTTCAATGATGCCCAATTCTTTATTTATTTCCCTGAAAATATGACCATCAACCTTGTAGATGGTGATAACCCTGACTCATGGTGGAAATATCTTAATGTCATGCATTATTAGTTAAGAGCACTAGGCTGTTGAGGAGTAATTTCACTGACGTTATTCAGTATCTGTCGTCCAAGACATTGTCAAGAAGTAGCTTGAAAGCAGTCCAATTAGTTAAGCAAATATTAGGATTTAGTAAAGCCAGGGTCACTATCTGTGGCCCGTTTGCCTGTGTGTTGTCTCCCGAGCTGCTGCCTTCTGCTGTCTCATTCTTGCTCAGTCTGTTCAGTTCTTAATTTAGCCTTCACTGAGCCCGGGAAGATTACAGTGGCCTGCAACGGGCCAAGGTGCACTCCGGCGCTCCGCCTCTACAAGCAGGAAGTGAAAGGGGACAGGGGGGGTAAATCAAGATACATCCCTGGGTTGATAGATGCTGAATGGAACCGATAGAGAACATGGAGCAAGGTCGGCATCCATTAGCCATGCCTTGAAGTCACAGATGGATCGCTCTGCAACAGAAGGGTCAGCCTGTGCTGCTGCTGTTAACACCTCTGTCTCACGCTGGATATTTCATGGTGGCTGCCAGCATACATGAACTCTCTCACACTCTCACACACACACACACACACACACACACACACACACACACACAAGCAAACTTCACAAAAAAATAAGCAGCGGTAAAAATATCGTCCAGCACAAACGATGCAGCCACGGCCCCTGATGATCGGTAGTCCACATGCATACCTGTGGACCAGTCCACATATTCTCCCACATTCTGTTCTGTAATTATTACAGTGAAAAGAGAGGAAAAAAGAAACAATAAATAAAGTATAAATGTAATCATTTACATTTAGGGCATTTAGCAGATGCTTTTGTCCAAAGTGACTTACAATAAGTACATTTGTCGAAAGAAAGAAACCACAACATATAATTGCCAATTAAATAAGAGCGAAAAAATAGAAACGAGTCTTTCATTTCTTACATAATATAACTAAATGAAAAATCATTACCAACAATATCATTTTAATTTACAAGAACTAGACACAGTAACCACAAGTAATTAATGACCAATTCCACATCAACGTTCATTACCAAAAACAAACGCAGCAGCATGAATAAATACAGAACATCAGACATGTATGCGCATACATTTCCATTTTAAAGCAAAACGAAAGTGACTTCACACAGAGAAACACTTCACATCTGCCTGACAGGACTTTAGGTCCCGCACCGACAAATCAACAGCAGCTTCTTCGTTATAAATGTCACATCTGGCCTCTTTCGCTTCCCGCAGTCTTCCACGATCGCAAACCCGCACGGCAATGACGGCGCCAATGTCAAGCGGTCACCTGAGCTGAGCCATTATTACACAGGCATTCTTAATGGGCCTATAGATTAAAGTCCAGGAGAACAAGACACCAACAGATTAAAAAAAGAAAGATAGGAAAGAGGATGATGAATTGCCTCAGATTGCCAGGCAATCATGCATAAATTACTAGGATGTGTTTAGGTATAATAACCAGTGCTGTTTTAAGTGATCGCTCACTCTGGCGGAGCTGTTGTGTAAGGAGCAGCGGGTGCAGATGTGGGGGGAGATGGGTGGCGGGTAAAGAAAGAGAGCGGGTCGCCGCTGTCTACTCAATCACATCACCGTCAAGGGTATCGCCCTGACACTGTCTCCACTCTGTGCCACAAGCCTCCACACAAATCTGCTGATAGACAGACGCAGCACTCAAATCGCACCCTCAGCCCCCCACAGCCGGGGCCCCAAAGGCTCCCGGGGTATGTCTCTGTGGCCCCGCAGCCTGCCGCCGGGAGCCCCGACAACAACTGATTATTCAGGATCTAGGCTAACAAGAAACTGTCATGTGGATCTCAAAACAACATGTTCTGGTTGTGAATACATCATGAAGCAGGGGGAACAGGCTGTCTTCTGCTCCTTTCTCTCTGGGTCTGCTGCACTTTCAGTTGCTGAGCAGATTCATCAGGTTGGAGGCTTGAAACAGCAGTATGTAGACATTTTGCAGAAATAGACAGTGAGATGCAGCTGCTTCACAATCCTCCGACGTCTCCCACCGTTAATAAAAGGCCAAAAAAAAAAGACCCACACAATGTTGCATACCATGTTTTTGGGTAATGAGCATAATAATAAAAAAGGCAGCCTAATGTGTAACCTGAAGGGGATGTTTATTTCCAAACTAAAAGACTGGAATGTTTTTTTTTTTTATCAACAGCTCAGCCTCCGAAAAAACTTCATTTGGAGGACATGTGAAGGGTGAATATTACTGCATATCAGTTTCTCTCACCTTCCATCAGCGCTACAGCCTGTGCCATCTGCAGCAACTCAAACAGCCAGTGAGCTTGGCAGGAGTTCAGGCTAGCCACAGTTGACTCTCCACCACAGGGGATGAGGGTGGGGGGGGGGCATGTCTCAGACTGCTACAACACTTCAGGGTCCGGGCATTCGTCTCCCTTCACCACATCCTTCTTCATCAGCAACACTTAGTGTGTTCCTCACTTAAAACATGATACTGCAGTCCCTGTTCCTTTAAATCCCCCTCTCGCTCTCTGATTGCTTATGGCCCGAGTGGTGTAATGCTAGCGCAGCAGGGAGCTGGGGAGCAAAACAAACTTCGGCCACTTAACTAAATAGTATTCACAATGGCAAATTAGGCAGAAATACAGAAGTGGTTGCCAGCCATCCCACCCAACAATGCACACACACACACACACACACACACACAAACACACACACAGGAGAGTGTGTTTCTCCTCTGTGACTCATTATAGGCCCGATAATAAGCAGAAAATGTAAGTGAATGGGCAAAGATGTTAGAGGATACACTGGTTAACATTTACATGGCACTTTGTCTCCATCATATCCTACACTTCATAGCGCAGAGTGAGAAAGGAGGATTAATAGTCCCACTTTCCCTCCCATTAATCCATGAAGACACTACTCCCATCCTCCCTCTCTGCGTTTCTCTTCCTGTCTTGTGCATCCCCAGTGACCCCCGAGTTCAAAGCAGCAATACAGAGCGGGGCTCGTGGTCGTACACATGAGGGCTCTCTCCGGCCGTACCTGAAGGATATGAGAAGCCAGACTTGAGGTCTGTCAGCCCTCGTCTTGGAATAGCAGGTGGTAACGAAACGGGGAAAACAACAAGAGTACGTGGGAAAGACAGCCGGGGCCTCTGGGATGACTCAAGGAAATAGAGATTCACGGCCAAAAACTAAAAAATACGCTCGATTGCTTCAAACATCAGACTCATGCACATGCAAAGATGGACCCGCTGTCACAGCCACATTTGGTGCACCTGAGCTTCAACTGCAGCCTGCGGGTTCATATAAGCTTAGCAACATTAAGCCAGTTAGCCAAGGTTTACTCCTCCAGACTGAGCTCCGAGGCATACTAAAGGCATACCGCTACACTTCACACCGCTAACCAAGGAGCCAACTCATGGATGGAGGTGCTGTGCTGTACCATCTATGCAGGCTTGGCACCACATACGTGCTGCCATCGCTGGTCTCTGCAACATCCCAAATGCGCTGGGCATGCACACAAAGCATGCAACATGAAGAGACAGCTGACCTGAGAGGATTGAGCTCGCCTCCAGGGGAGAAGCAGTCAGTATCCAACACTCTGTTGTACTACGAGCATATAGTACACTAAAGCACACACTCAGTGACCCATAGAGACGCACACACAGAGGACAAACCGGATCTATCCGTCTGTTGGAAGTGGCAGTTCACTACTGTACCATTAACCTTGAAGAAAGGAGCTAATGCAAGTGTGCTGTTGTACCCTTTCCTTGTCTCTATTTAAGTTGTCCTTTAAATGAAATTCCCCAAAGGTTCTGTGTCTGAGTAAACCTAAGAATAATGCAGGAATAGCACACATACTCCGCTGGTGCTATGTGTATTTTCAGGAGAACATTCCAGGCATGTTGTTAAAAAGTATAAAGCAGAAAATAAATTTAAAAAATGCCTGCCAGTAAACAATTTTAAAATCCATCTCAAGATAAAAATGCTCTCTTCCATCAACGTGACCATGCATGCAGACATTTGTGCCTGAAAAGTGCAAGGCCCCAACATTTCACCCCAGGCACCCAGAAACAGCACATGGCTCTGTTATCTAGCCACAAGCAGCAACACAGGTCAAAGCGGTTGCACCTCGCAAGACAAAGCTTCAAGCAGAGAAGATTCTTTCTATTTCACAAAGAATCGATGAGGGTTGACGCCTTAACTTGTGTTTTATCTATCTAATTTCTCAAGTGTCCACTTTCACATTGGAGATTGATATGCATCTCTCTGTGCTGATTATTATCTTGATCCAAATGGCCTCCAACAATAAAAGCATGGAGCACAAATAGCATCTCCTCCCACAGAATAACAAGTAACAAATGCAGAGCGAGACAGAGATATTTGAGAGAAGGGCAACGGAAAGAGCAAAGGGCACCGGAGAGGGACTCCCGCTTCCAAAAGGGTGAGCTTGTTAGTGAAAAGGAGATGGGATAAAAAAGCGCTGAACACGTGCTCGAACGCAGGCCCACAAACGGACTTAATAACACATATTCTCGTGACAGGCGTCCGTGTCCCTGAGTATTCTTGAAGAATGTGTCCCTGTGACATCAATACAACTGTAGCAGTTAACGTGCCAGGCTTCGTCGTCCATTCTGCTCGCCAACCAATAGACCTTGCACTTGGTGTACCCGAAGAATGGGAAGGGGGGAAGGAAAGAAAAACAAAAGCGATTGATATAAATGATCTGCCGGCTGAGAGAGGCCCCCAGGCAGGGGCGAGCGAAGGTCCGCTCGATACCAATTGATCGCGGGAGGCCGAGGCATTCGTCTTAATTCTGACTAATTAGGGCAGCGGCTGACGAGGATGTGGGGGGGCAACTTGGTGGTGTGTGTGCGCGCATGTGTATCCGAGCATCAATGGGACCTCCCAGATTACAAAATCAAGCCCCCCGTGTTCACAGAGCGTGGAACAAGTGGAGGATTAAGGAAATCAGTTTAGGAAACAACAACCGTCACCACATTAGTGTTGCTGCCAAAATAATTCCCCTGTCTTCAGTGTGCTGCCTGACAGGCAGGATGGGAGTAAATCCTTCTCTCTTCATTTTTTTTATCTTGTTTGTGTGAGAATTGAAGATTATGTGAGAATTGAAGATTATCTCGTGCTCAAGTCTGGCCTTTGGTAGCCAAGAGGCAGCAGTAGAGATGCTTCCCCAGCCTCACCCACCGCACAGATAGAGATCAAAGCCTTTTAATTGGCAGGAAGGAAAAGTTGGTCTTGATCGCCAGGACAATTGCGATAAAAACATGATTTCCTTGCGTTCTCAGTGTGAAAAAGATGGGATGTAACCTCCTGGTTGTGGTTGAAAGAGACAAGTCTGCAGAGACCGGAGGCAAATTGCTTCAGCGTGCAATCCGACAGCAGTAGATAGTAGTGGGAACCTGAGAACAGGAGATGTGGCCTGGGAGGCGTCTCGGAGTTTAGAGGCAAAGCCCTTTTGAAAAAAAAAAAATCTCAACATTTGGGTGCAGGCATTGAGCGGCCATTGAGCTTCTGAGAGCCCGGCTTATACTCTGATTCCTATCTGTCACTCCCTGAGGATGTTAGCAGCGTGAAGTGGAAGGTGGCAGGCGGGAGGTATCGCCATGAACGCGGGGCAGCAGCAGGGACAATTCTACCTGACTGGAGATCACAATCTGACAGAGACGCACAAACACACACACACGGGCATTCATGTAAAGGTGCAGGCCTCACGCAGCACTGGTGGCCACACAGACGGAAAGGAAAAGTGACAAAATATCAGCGGGTAAAAGTGACAGACAGGCGGCGTATCTGTATCAGACGTTATTGTCCAGAAGAGACAAAAAAAAGCTCAGGCGGGCCGGGCTGACTCGCGCCCTTTGTCACTCAATCTCACACAGGCCGGGCGAGACGCTGACAGATACACTTGAATATCAGCTACTCGCTCTCGTTCTTTGACACTTAAACTTTACTGCCCTTTCCACCTCCCGGCACGCTGTTCCCTGCCGGCTATTCATGTCGAGGCCGGCTCGCTCTCGCCACGAGCCCCCCGGTGGGGGGGGAATCAGAGATTCACGAACAGGAAGCACACAAACGTACGTCCAGTGTCTGGATATCCTCACCGAGACTATAAATACCTCATCGGCTCCAGACGCGGTGTCAGGCTACTCGCATCAAATTAACCAATCGGGGTGGACATGTCCCCTGATTTCCCTGCTCGTCAGCTCAAGTGTGATGTCCTAATGACTGCCTGGCCGTCGATACCGGTCCACATAACAGTGGGCCCTGGGGGGGACAATTAGGGAGAGGAGGGAGATGTTTTCCCTGATAAATATTGTCACTGCTGGTATCGGAACTAATAAGCTGTAATTTGCCATAGTAGACGGTGATGAAACACACTTTAACAGGACAAACAGACAGATGGGTGAGCCTACAAGGCTTTACGTGAAAGTGACACAAATGTTTCCATTAACTCAGTACGGTGGCAGCCATAATATGAGATCAGACTTGTGTGAAATATTGAAAAAGTCCCCAATTGTGCAGAAATGGGCTCTAAAACAGGAGAGGAAGGCAGAATTCTCCATTCCATTTCTAATCATTTTATCTCTGTATGTGTGTTAGTATGTAATCGTCTGCCCTAAATGAGATTTACCAGCTGAATAACCAAAATAAAATAGCTATTTGAACATATTAGTGATGGGTGGGTTTAGGTATGTTCGAAATAATCAGCTGAGATATTAATTGGTGAGGCTCTGCCTGATAAGCCCACATCTGCCACACAACATGTTCTTCGAGCATTAACATATTTGCAAGGAAGTTAATAGAGTTTGACCTCAGCTTGTAACAGTAGTTACGAACTCATTTATTTGATAAAGCAAAAGGGGGAGATTTGAAATACCTGCAAGCTTTATTCTCACATATTAAAATAACATATTGGTAGGTTTTTAACTATCGGTTGATCTATTGTTTTATTAATCGTTGAATCATTTAGTCTACACGCAGAAAACCACGTAGGCAGTCCATTTCTAATGATATGATAGTGGAAGCACTTTTCACCTGATAAACATGTATTATCTAAACGGTTGCAGGTCTATTTTCCACTGATCAAACTATTGATTAAATCAACTGCTCGTTTTGGCACTGCTGTTAGAGAAAAGACTGTGTGATGGATTTCCTCTTCAACATGCATGAGTGTGTGTTAAGCACTCTCCCACCGGAACAAAAAGAACAAAAGCTCTTCTTATTGGCTCTGGGACCGGTATGGAGCCGGAGAGTCGGGACGGTCACACAGACGCAGGTGGCGTGAGACTGCACGGCGCCGTCTGATGTGTGGGTGAGTGACGGCTACCAGCAGAGCGGGGTCGACTCGGCCCATCAGCAGACGCGACACCAGCGCCAGTCTGCAGCGCCGACCAACAACCAGCATGAACAACTGAGACTTCGCCGGACAAAGCCCCCTCCGTCCGACTTCCCCTCTCCCCTCCGTGTCGCCATCCTGCCAGGACAGTGATGGGACGATGTGTGTTGTTGTCAGCGTGGCAACATGGTGTCATCGTAAACTGTCATGTGCTGTCAATATTTACCCTGATTTGAGCCGCCTTGTGAGGCAGTAGACAGCAATTCATCTGATTGGGGGTTTATTCAAACGTGGCAAAGTCAGGGAATTACATCCATGGGAGTTTGCTGGCATTTGGGGAAATATTGGGATACATCGGAGCTTGTATTTAAACTATACTGTCAAATATCACCCTGGCACTGTTTTGTAACGGAGCTGGAGGGGAGGGGGGGGGGGGGGGGGGGGGGGGGATTGCATTCAGCTATCAACAGCAAAACAACCGTCATTTTAAAATGAGGTGACTGATGTGTCACAGTGGATAATAAGATGGCTGTGGGGGATGTTCCGCTGTCAGTAAGTAGACAACTCAGTCAGCGTTTCATGCATTCATTTACACAGACCCTTAAAAGTAGCCTAAGTACAGCTAAATCTACAGTATCCATTTTTTTAATATAAATATATATATCATCTCTCTGAGAAGCCCCCAAAATCCATCCTTTATGCCCCACACCAAGCCAGGTCTTCGATTTAATTCCCCATCTGTGGCCAGCTTGAAATATTATCCAAGAAATGAGATCCGTGACCCTGAATACAGAGTGTGAAGCAGCACAGAGAGCAGGATGGAGACATGGCCTGATTCTGCTGCTAAGAGGCATGCCTTAGCGGGGGGAGAAGGCCTGGATCCCCTCCCCAAGTGGCATTGCTAAATATTTGCCCTCCTCCACTTGGCTGTCGAGACGCATCCACTCAGCCCCCTTCCCCATCACTCCTGTGTTCTGCTCAGAAGTGGCGAGAGCTGGCACGGTCAGCCAGGCAGGGCGCCAAACCCACGACAGAAAGTTTCTCCACGCTGCCAGAGGTCAGGAAAGTTCAACAACCTGGATAGAATGAGCTTCGCATTTTTAAAACCTCTGGGCCTCCGTTCGGGGAGTGACACTCGCCGCCGAGCGAGGGACGCGAGAAAAAAGGAAACGCTGTCAAATGGTCTTTGTGCTTCCCGGTGATTTGGAGAAAGGAACTCAACGAGCGGTCTCCGCGGACTTCCCCGCGTCAGTGTTCCATATTCATTACCTTTTTTTCCACATTCACATGGCAGGGTTTTAATTGCCTACGATTCAGACTAAAAAAGCTGAGATGAGCGGACTGAAAGCGCCGTGCCTCCTGAGAGGGAGATGTGGGAAGTCCACCGCCAGCACACTCAACCTGATAGACGCATTAACTACTAATAAGAGCCCTCATTATCCATAACCAGATTATTCCCTCTGCCATCGGCTCAAGTAGATTTTTTTCTCCTCCAAAGAGACGCACAGCAAACTGATGAGCAAGCGTGCATCCCTGCTGTGCAGCCGATGAAGATGGAATCCAAGCAGCCATGTACAAGCCATTAAACAAGTCAAACAAAAGACCTTTAATTCAATGAGGCCTCTTTATCAGCCGAGGTGTTACTAGAGTGTATCAGACAATATTACAACACAAAGCGTTTATTTACGCTTCCATTTGCTGCATGTGTAAGCGTGAAGCCCAATAGGAAGGTACAAAATCACTGTGTCTCTGGCCAGTGAGGAGTAACTTATATATCACAACTACATTTGGGGGAAATATTGTAATATTAATATTGTACTTAGTGTATTTGACTGCTGCAGTTACTAGTTACTCACTATGGTATTAATACTTCAATAAAGGAAGTCAGTACTTTTTCCGCCACCAAATGAAATGAAAACGATGATGATGTGTAGCTCTGGTGAGCAATAAACAACCAGGGAACAGGGAACCTGAAATTACACAGTCGACCAAGATTTGATATCCTTAATGTTGTCTTGCAGAATCAATAAGCAATCAGCAATGTTAAATAATGGCAGTCTGACACTGATGGATGGACAGCAGGAGTCAAATGTTACTTATGACCACGGACTTTACTGGCTTCTCTCATTACCTCTCTCAACTAACCTAAACTAAATGTTTGTGTGTGTGTGTGTGTGTGTGTGTGTGTGTGTGTGTGTGTGTGTGTGTGTGTGCAACATGTATTGATATTATTAGAATGATTATGTTGGTGTGGCTGTCGTTACCATTGCTGACTCGTCCCTCGCCCGGTGTCCGTCATGTCTGACAGGCTCGACCGCTCGTCGTCTACTCTTCACTCTGAAATGATATAAAATAAATCACTTTAATGGTACCATCAATTCTAGTCAGGGACATTGCTGTAACATGTCAATTCATTTGGTTTAGTTATCTCCTACAATGTAACTGAGATGTGTGTGTGAATGCCAAACTATTTAACAGGCGGCTTATTCAGTAGAAATATCAGCATTTTGATGTCCGAGCAGTCATGTGATGAGGAAGCAAGCCGTTGGAGGAGATCAGGAAACATGCCTGTTACACATGCAGTTTTTCATTGCTCTGCACTGTCTGGCTGTTCTGGGCTCTGGTGGTTATATTCTGTCACCTTAACGTTGGGGTAGAGGATATGTTGACAGAGAGAGGACACTGCACATCCAGACTGTAGGGCTTTTCTAAGGCTGGTGGCATTGGGACATGAAGACAAGTGTGTGTGTGAGTGTGTGTGTGTGTGTGTGTGTGTGTGTGTGTGTGTGTGTGTGTGGAAGGAAAGGGTTGCCTGTGGAGCGGAGCATGTGGATGCCCACCCACTCAGCAGCCTCGCGGCCGTCGTCATTTCGCATCAATCCACAGCCCCTCAATATAAATAGGACAGGCGTCCTAAAGCTATGCAGTACTAAGAGAGAAAATGGCATTATGCATTGACCCTGGGCCCCTCAGCTTGAAATATGACTATACGCCAGCCTGTTGTAATGGCGGTTCCCCTAAACTTGCACACCACTCTGTTAACGGGGCATTATTTTGGCAGTTAGTATACATGGAATTAATGTACTTGTCTTGTACTGCCTATCACAATACAAGTCAAGCGAGTGCCAACGGACGTCAGTCAAACGGCAACTTTGTGGAGACCTACTTCCAATTTCTAACTTTGAAACAAGTAAAAAAGTTTTTCCATGAGCGTATTACTCTTTTGTTTTTGTTTCACACACACTATATGCAATTAACTAACTTCTTTACAGCGCTGAGGTGCACCTTCAGTTTAATGTCAATCAGCACCTCAGACATCAAACAGGGCATGCTGGGAAAAGAAAAAACAACAGTACTATTTTTGTCATGTTTTCATCACTTTATATACAATTCATGGATATTATTAGCAGCTGGATTACACAGTCTGCCTTTTTTGGTCCTATTTGAAACTTGATGGTGCGACTCATCAGTCACAATTGTTAAAGGGTGTTTGATGAAAGTTCATTTGAATTTTGCCTGAATTTACAAATTGGGCTAAATGTGTGCACGGGTGTATTTCTGGGCTGTAAGGAATTGAAGGTGGTGCACTAAAACAGAGAGTACAGTTCCACGCGTAGCATCCCCGTGGCGTCACAGAAGCTTCACACTTCATTACTGCAAGGCCAGCGACGTGTGAAGCCATTATGTAGGAGCAGTGGGAAGGGGAGTGTGTGTGTGTTTGGGGTATAACTAGGGGTTGGGGGGGGGAAGGGGTGAAATAATAACCATCCTTGCTCAAAGTACTTTCTGGAAGCAGGATCAAGCCATTCACATGGAAACATTGTTTAATGTATTCAAACAGCTGGGAGGTGTTGTCCCAGTGTCAAATGAAAGAGGACGAACAAACAGCTGGCAGGGCATTTCTCTTGCTGGCTGTGCTTACAACTATACTTTAATAAGTCTGATGCACATGCATGGAGCAATTTGCAATGAATCACATACTAAATAAGCTCCCAACTATTGTCGTGCAACTGAGTCCAAGACCTGATATCCTCCGTCTCTCTCATGAGACAGGAGAAAACAAATCTATGTCCTCTACTTCCCCCCAGTGGCCCAAAGAAAAATCACACGTGCTTATGCTTCTCTTGGTATCACATCTGTGTGTCATCCATGAAAAATGAAAAAGGTATGGTCAATGGTAGAAATAAACCCAATCATGAGTAACTTATCACACTACTTGTGTCTCAACTATTTCAGTCAGTGCCAACGATGCAATGCAATGGCCTTCTCAGAGATTTACAATGAAACAAATTGACCTTCAAGGACGTCATCCTAGAGGGACACAAATGCTTTTTCAGCATTTCGATATGTTGTGATGATTATGTTCCGCCAGAGGATGTTTGATCGCCAGCTGCCCACTGAATTTTTATAAGAATGGCGGATCTTTTTTTTTTTTTTTTAATCAGCATCTCAATTAGACTAGTACCGCCGTGCCTAATGCTCAAAGCCTGTGAGTGCATGAGTACCATCTGTTAACTGTGGGACAATTGGACATTCATTTTTTCAAGAACTTTGGAATTTGTGGCAGTATCCCAGGGCACTCTAAGTGACTGCCAAAGCTGAGTATTTAGCTCTGATTGAAATGTTGGCTGCTGTAATTGATTTAACGAGACATATTAACAGCAGTAAAAACTTATTACTGACTTTTTTTTTTTTTTTTCAAACGACCATTTGACAAGACCTGTGTTCATAGACTACAAGTTGCAGTAGGAACATGGGGAATGGATGAAGCAGGCCCATAGGTTTCTATTTCAAGTATTGGAAGAGAGGTAATGCTATGAAATGCTGTGCAGCAACTTCAACTGTGTTATATTTGGGACATTTCTCCATGATCAAGAACAGCTTCCATTCCGTCGGTAATCAACTGTGACAAACAGCTAATAACGATAAGGCTGAAAGGGTATTAATTAAGATATTTAACCCCATTGATTGAACTGATATAGAAATACCATTTAAAACACGGCCTCAATGTGTGAAGTAAGTTATGAGATTTTACAATAAAAAATGTATAGCATAAATATATAAACTGATGCCATGTTTGTAGAAATTAATGTTTCAGAAATGCAAACAATTGAAAGTAACAAGTTTAGTTGCATGACTTACATTGTCTGTGGCGTTTCTTGGAGCTTTTTTGTGTTTACACATTACAACTAGAAATAGTTTGTTAATATACTTAAATATAAGAATCCGTGCACGTCTGAGCTTATAAGAAAATAACTGCCAACATCGAAGGGGGAAAGCTCGTGTTTCTTTACCTTTTTCGACAGGCAATGAGAATGGACAGCCGTGCGCCGCCGAAAGACCCCAAAGGACCAAGATGGCTGCGCCCGTGACAGACGCCGGGGAGTTTGAAAGCTGGCTAAATGATCGGCTAGACTCGCTGGAAGTGGACCGTGAGGTGTACGGGGCGTACATTTTGGGGGTCCTGCAAGAAGAGGAGAGTGACGAGGAGAAGGAAGATGCGCTTCAAGGGATTTTATCCGCATTTCTGGTGAACATCCAACGCGGCATGCCCCGCTCAGCCGCCGAGGCTGCGCTTCAGTTGTCGCTGTCTGTCTCATCTGCCGGTCGGTGCCAAGTGACAGCGCCGATGTCAGCTGTCTGTTGTTGGGCAAAGTATCCACGTTAGACGTGGCGGTGTTCCTTCAGCTAAGGTCTAAACGCCACATGCGGTGAATTGAGCTGTTCTCTCCTTTCACGTAAAATCCAATTCAGCAGCACATGAGTCAAAACACAACACGGCTCTTTAAGTTGTTTGACAACTTCGGCTTGGAAAGTAAACGTGCTGTTTGCTAGACACGTCTACAAACTGGCCTTATAGGTGTGTGCTGAGTCAGTTTGACAGCTCGTGTTGGCTTCATTTGGAATAGTAGTTGCTGTTCACAGGATCCACACAATGCAGATACATGGTTATGTGTTGTTTTCGTGTCCTGTGTACACTGCCTCGGTGCTAGATGAGCATCATGTTGTGAATGCTGTCAAGTAGGAACTCTCCCGACTAGCATCCTCGCGTACTTAACAGGCCGCGTTGAATGATGCATGGCTGGATAGAAAGCTGAGTGTATACAGTGAGCCGTTAGTACTCAACTGTAATGTGTCCTCTGTGTTTAGGATGAGTGCAACGTGGAAGATGTCTGCAAAGAGATCATCAAGCAGTGGACAGATTGGAGCAACAGATCAGCAGCCAAGATGGTTGAAGATGGTATTTATCTAACTTTGACTCCCCCCTCCCAGAACACCCACATACTGTACAGTTGTAATGTCAACAACATAATGCAATGGAAATAAGAAAAACAATCTTGCAACAATGCAGTCAAGACTTGCACAGAAAGCTCCAGGTCATATATAAGGTTGCATATAATAGTCCATAATAAAGCCAGCAGGCTCGTCTTGATGAAAGGGAGTGAAGACAGCTGGCTGAGTCTTTCTTCAATAACAGTTAAACATACAGAGGGGGATTAGCTCTCTGAGTTTTAAGTCCTTTGCTTTGATTCGGAAGCAGAATGCACAGAGATGAAAAACTAAACAAAAGCAGTGGCTGAGACTGCAGAGTGTGTGTGTGTGTGTGTGTGTGTGTGTGTGTGTGTGTGTGTGTGTGTGTGTGTGTGTGTGTGTGTGTGTGTGTGTGTGTGTGTGTGTGTGTGTGTGTGTTTATGCCCAAAAAAAAAAGTAATCTCCACTAAGTTTGTTTAGTCAGTATTCTTCCTGGAAAGAAATAGTGTACATAACCATAAGGATGTGTATGCTGACTGCAGTCTCAAGCTCAGATGGCAGCCCGGGTGGCTCTGTCTGTTCTCTCCTTTGACGGTGAAAAGCAGGTTTTTTTTGTTGTTGTTTTTTTTTTGCAAGTAAAGCTACGCGTTATTGTGGTTTATTTACAGTTTGGCCGTGTTCTGTCTTTTTTGTCCTATAGCTGAGGTCCAGGCCATCGCCAGCATGATCGAAAAACAAGCTCAGATTGTGGTGAAACACAAGGAGGTCTCCGAGGCGTCAAAGCAAAGGAAGGAAGCCCTCCTTGCTCAATATGCGAACGTGACTGACGACGAGGAATATCCTTTATTTTACAAATTGTAATGATTGACTTCAATAACCAAACGTTTCTTTGACCATGCAGATAGACTGTATGATAACTGCATGTTATACGTTGTCTCATCCAGTCAACGACACATTTCAGTCAGGATCCTTACGATGTGAGTTATTTCCTTGACAAAAGCACTGAAGCTGAAGAAGAGGTGGAAAATACTTTCACTGGAAATGATAAGTGTATCCTTTCTAAAGCTGTTTATGATCAGAGTCTATTTATAATCGCATGGAATTCACCGTTTCTAATTGCATTACGAATGGATAATGCAGTAGTTCCAGAACCCTGACTGCACGATACACTGCACTAACCATTTACACTTCCATACCATAGTGGTAATACGTGGTAGTGATAAATTAGCAAAAGTGCTTTTCATCCAGCTGTCCTTCACTGAAAGTGTCAGCCCTGTTTAAGAACACCAATGTGGAAGAGGTGCTGAACAGACAAAAGCAAAAGCGGGATCAGGCTCGCGACGATGCTCAGAAGAAGAAAGAAGGCGACAAGATGCAGCGGGAGAAAGACAAACTAGCCAAACAAGACCGGAAAGAGAAGGAGAAGAAGCGTACACAGAAAGGGGAACGCAAGAGATAAAACCAAGAGAAAAGGACATTTTCTATGTGGAAAGGTTTTGTTATGATACGATAAAAACAACAACAATCATTGCCTCTTATTAGCTGAACCTCATTAGCACATTCAGGATGTGAACATGTCGTCATCAGTGACTCTCTCTTCAAGAACAACTTACTGCAAATTGGGCAGGTTTAGATACAGAAAGATGTGTATGAACAAAGCTGCAAACCTTCATATAGTGAGTCTTATTGGCGATTTAAAAAAAAAAAAAAGAAGTCCCTCCCAACGTTGCTGTTGCAGCCAGTGTGAAGCATGCTTTAGCTGTGACAGTTCCCCCTGTAATGATCAAAGTACGGTATACATGTGACACACCAAATGGATTGATTATGGTTAAGGCAAAGAAATGCTTGTCAGTTTCTGCTGCTACGCTCTGTGCCAAAACACCTTTCATTTCTGCACTTCTGAGTAAAGACAAACGTTCATGTCAAACTGTTTTGTGGCCATTTTGATGCTTAAGGGTTTGAGTTTTACTGTCTATGCATTCAGTCTGAGAATAAAATCAAATTATACCTCAACTATATCATGGAACATAATTTGAAATTTCATAATGAGGTTCATCTTTTGAAATTAATAAAAAAGGAAAAAAGGTTCAGCTGTTTGGAATGATTTATTTTAAAATCGTCCTTTTACATAACAAAGAACCAAACATGAACATTAAGATGAAATTGAACAACTCATTCACAAAGCAAAGTCAGGGAACGACCTTTCAGATGATTGTTGATGCAGCTTTTTAACAGATAGGAACTTTAGTCCCTGGCTGACAAACGTGTCACACCGATGATAATATTCGAGAAAACTATCTCAAAATACAAATATAGTAAGTGTAATCAACACATTTCAATTTAAAGCACTCAACATTAAAAGTTTCAGTATATCTATTCTTACAACTCAATTTGTTTGATGAAGAGACAAATAACACAAGAAAAAAAGCATTTCTGAAATGAATTGGAGCATTTCAGAATATGTTCAATAATTTAGCAGGTTCATATTAAACTTCTGATATAGAGCCAGTCTGCAAAGACTTAACAGCATCGAGAGAATTATTGTCTAACTTAAAACATTTCACTGTTGGGAATATTTCTTATGTTTCAACTGGAAAGTGTGATAGATACATATAAATGTAAAACATTGAACATTTATTTCTTAAGTTTGAGTGTCTTTGGCACAGTTCAAACTTACACCAAATCGCAGATAAATACAACATTCTTAATGTTTACAGCATGTTAAGGTAACATAAACAGGTTGAAGAAATTAATTGGAACATTTTAGAAAATATTTTATTCAGGCTGTTTATTTTAAACTACTGCCCTAATGATTCAATTATTGCTTGGGAATACCCCAGAACTGAGGTTTCATTACATTTCAATAAATAAGTAAAACAGAAGAATTATTCCTTCCTCATAAATAGTGCCTTTTAAATACATTTTAAGTTAATTTGGAACAGACACTAATTGAATTAATTGAAATGAAGTTAAGATACAGCAGGATAATTTACATTTCTTGTAATTCCCACTCCATTCTTGGTGCCAAAAATTGCCGCCATCATCAGGCTTCAAATTGCTCATCTCATATTCTGCAGTAATCAGTAAGTTGCAGGTAAAATGTCCCTACAGACTTGCAGGTAACATTAGGTTTTTTTATCACCATATTGCCGATGGGAAATTTATAATCAGGGCATTCCGGAGTGGTTTAAATGTAATCAAGACCTTTAGCTCATGCTTATTGCCTGTTAAACTTTAAAAGAGTGTCCTTCAAATGGAGAGGAGCTCCTCTGTGTGTGTGTGTGTGGCCTCCCTGTTAACATGGTGCTCCTGCCTCTTGACAGGTTTTCGGTAGAGTCATCTGGAGAGCACACCACAGGACTGTGCGAACCTTCCTGGTGCTGACAGCAAGGTCCTTCAGTGCCATGGCTACCGACAGGGTGTCTATGAAACGGGAGCAAGTTAGGACCTGCAGCATTTGAGAGACAGCGACATATGCCTACCACTGCAATATGAGTTACCTCTGTCCTCTTTGAAATGAGCTTGCTGCCACTGGGGTTTGGCAATCTCCTCCTTGCGTCTTGCCTGAGTGATGCAAATAGCCAGATGATGCTGGTTCAGTGCTGCGTGGATGTTGATATGGAGGGGCGTGTTGCACAGACACTCCATTCTATCCAGCAGACTTGCCACCTGGAACACACAAACATAAGCAACCGTTATATTGCCCCCTCAGTCGAAGAAATGTGTGATGTTCTATGATATGCTTATTATTATTTAGTCATCACACAAACATCTGCTCAAAAATTGTTAATTTGTCAACAAAACATTAAAAAAAGATTAACTGTTTGTCTTAATGAGGTCTTATGTCATATATCACCTTCAGAACATAATGCTGCAGTGACAGAATTTGCCTGTAGATGGCAGTATAAAAGCAATTCATTGAGGAGTCTCACCCTCGCTTGTTCTCTCATCTGCTTGACAATGAGGTGGTCAACTCTTGTGGGATTTGGTGGAGTTTTGGGCAGGTTAGTGTTGTATGCTGCTGGAGTCCCGAGAAATGTCTTGGCAAGGATGAACTCTGTCTAAAATAATAACAACAATAAAAAAATAACACCAAAAAAAAGCAACAAAAACATTTTTTTTAACAGATTTCAAAAGTTTACCTCCTTTCTCTCCTTTTCCAAAGACCTCCACTGATAATAGCACTCCTCCAGGTAGACGTATAAGCTGTAACACAGGTCCTCTTTGATTCATGGCTACTGAAGTTGTCATGGCTGAGCCCATGCCATGATACGTGCTCTGACCTTTGACATTGGCAGATGTCATATCACCCAAATTCATGCCAGGAACACCACTCCCATAGTTCAGTGGGGATCTGCTGAAGTTTAAGGAGTTGATGGAGTACCTTCTGGGGTCGTTCACAGGATACATGAAAGGCATGCACAGCTGTGTATTCCCTGCACTGACCATGCAGTTTTCTCCATCAAATCTCTGAGACTGCATGCTCCCCAGGTGATCAAAGTTTGAGTTCTGTGAGAGGGTCTGTTTCTTATCTCTCCCAATCATGTTAGTGTTGGTTAGGGGTCTTGTAGAGAAGCCTTCTCCTAGAAAACCAGACATATGGATCCTCTTCTTTTTCCTCTGCATTTGTGGACTTGCTCTCTGTCAGGCGCTGCTGAATGTGATTCTTTGAATACTGGTCCACGCTTGTGTTATTGGGGAATGAAGTGTTTTCTCTGTGCAGCAGGGTCATGTTGCTTTGGTATTGCTTTGGGAGGTTTAAAAGTGCAGGGAATGGCTTGGGTGGCTGGAAGTACTCTGTGCTTTGTGGGCTGAAACCAGGTACATCATGAAAGGCGTCGCGTTTAAACGTTTGTTTCCTCACGCCTCCATTTCTTTCCATCTGCAATGTCCCAAAGTCTCCCAACAGCTGTTTTGGGGTCTGCATTGCTGGAGTGCTCTGTGTAGGAACTGCAGGACTGATGTTTTTCCATTGTTCAACCATGGCATCTTCATGGCGCGCGTCCATTGCTTGTGAATGTTGTCTGTGAATGTTTAGAAAGTCTCCAAAACACATGTTATCATGCTCTCCAGCCATTAACGATTGAAAACTGCTGACCAGTTGGTTAATGTCTTGTGGCCCCCACTGCTCGTTACTGCTCTGGATGAACTCCTCTTCATAATAGGGATTAAAGCATTTGCTGTTCATTTCAATTTGAGGGCTAAAGGCATTACTGAGGTCAGGTAAATTATTTATGGGACGAATATAACCTTTGTCCTTCTCAGCTGGCATGTTGTCATATTTGCCTTGTGGTACCTGTGACAAGTAGATGTTTCCTGTGTTGGGCATCGGTAGACATGGTGGCGGTTTCTCAGAGTGGATAGTGTAGCAGTCCCAGTCTCCATTAGGCAGACTAAAAGTCCTTTCTTGATTTTTAAAAAGACCATTGGACTGTTGATAAAACTCTTCGAAATCCCTGTCCACTGACTGTCCCTGTACTTTACTGTAAGTCTCACGGGATACATAGTTTGGAGACCAGATTGGATTGCATGTAGGTAGGCTCCTAAAAGAAGAATCAAGTTAACGTTAATGTTTATAAAACTACTACAACATATATGAAACATTTCCTTTTTCTAATGAGAATTAAAAACTACAGACTCTTCCCTGTCAACACCCATAAATCCTACAAAACATACTGTAATGTATATATTACGATGTGAAAACCTTAAACCTTGACATACCAATCACTGTAGTAGCTTTCCTGAGGAACTACTTCATCCAAGATATTTGACACTAGGCCCTGTAGATCAGTGTCCCTGTCAAAATTAATGCCGTCAGTGGGTTTCCTGAAAGGCAAAGAAACCATTTCCTTAGAATTGCACTCTATTTTTCTTCTTTTCATCCAACAGTATTTGTTTTTCTTCCATGAGAATTACATCCACGCAATACATTAAATTACCCCCGAATAGCAGAAAAAAGCCCAAACCTATTTTGATCCTAATAGCAGCATAATTGTCTAACACTGCTACAAAACAGTGCACAGAGGAAAAGCATACAACCTGAACATAGATAAAATTGAATACCTGCTTTTAATGCCATTCTGGGCACATTTGATCAGGGAATGTGGATCATCATGATCATTGTGAGACCAGGGAATGTAGGATGCTGTGTTCTGCTCCTGTAGAGACACACTGGGGATAGCAACGAAGGGCGATGCCACACTCCCATTGTTTTCGCCAGCCATATTTACACTGGCCTGAAAGAGAGAAGCAATGAAAAACTTTAAAAAAAAAAACACATTGTTTTTTTTATCCGACACAAAGCAGATTGTTATACATTACACATGACTTTTGTAGGTGCCACAGTTTCTAACTATTTATAACACTGCTGAGAGAATGTAAAAAAAAAGTATTAATTCATCTATTAGTTGATTGGCAAATGATGAATCAGTGACCATTTTGATAATAAAACAATACATTTTTAGGCATTAGGTAATTGTGATTTTCACTTTTTTTTATGCTATGAACTATGACATACAGATTCAAACACATACAAAATAGTTAAGGGATCAAGGATCTGATCTCACTAACATAACATATGGGTATGTTGATTCAATCATTTTTCATTAACTATCCCATAATAAACCCCTAACACATATGTGTGTGGCTATTGAATATATGCCATGAAATAAAAAAAATAACATAGCTATGACTCTAAAATACCTTACCTGGCGCTTGTATGTGGGAAAGAATGATTTTGTAAATGTACTCGGATACCCGTCAAACGCCATTCTGATCTCCCTTGAACTTGACTTTTTATTTTCTCAATATTACTCCATTCCAGGTCTGGCAAAAAAACACAATACTCATTGTTAATATCTGATATAACCACATGTGATAAAGTTTTGTGATAACTTACTAATCATTGGCTCACTGCTATCACAGAAAAAGGCAATCATCCGTGCCATTTGTTAACGTTAGCGGATTAAGCTAGCAACCTGTCCATGCTACCATGGCTAATTTTGACTAAACTTTCGCCAATATTACACACGTATGTTACACATAATCACCGCTTACCTGTGGGTAAACGTTGGATGACTTTGCAGGAACAAAGTTGTCCGAGTAAAATAGAGGGCTAGGTTAAGGAACGTTAACTTTTGGAGTAAGTATTTTCTGCACTGTCATTATCGTTAACTGCTCGTCTCTCGTGCCGTCGCAGAATTCGCTCACAGCGGTTAGTCGCGACCTGAACGCCCATTGGACGAGCCTGACGACGACTATTTCTTCGTCCAATTAGCATCAAGTAGGAGATCCGCATAGCAACGTAAGGCGTCGCCCCCTAGAGTCCATTGTGTGGCACTGGGCACCTGTTTTCCATATAATAGACGACATGAATTCAAAGACATTAGACTCACTCCAGATCCAAATCTTGTTATTTTTGTGGCTGCTGCATTTTGCATATGACATATGTGACATTATTTCTCTATTTTTTAATTTTTAATTACTAACAATAGTTGTAGGCCTAACAATTGCACTATTTGCAGGATTTTTTTACATTTGTTCATTTCAGTTTCGGTGAACTTGATTTCTTTTAAGTTTTTCATCAAAGTATTTTATTATTATTACACTCCAATTTAATCCAAGTTATCTACAAAATATATGCATAATAACTAGTTCCAAATTACGACGTACATGTGATTGATTGATTAATTAATTAATTGTCATAGCTTGATGTGGACATTACATGGACAAGCACACTAAGTGGGAAAGTCTACCTCTCACATGCAGGGAAAACTTGAATGTCTGGTTGGGCCACGCAGTCCAGCTGTGTTGCAAAGTTTGAAAATGTTGGCATAAAATACTACCCGGGCACGAGCGACATTTCCTTCAAAATAAAAGCATATACTTTGTCAAAGTCTTGACGTGTATACAACTTAATGAGATCATTGCCTTTTCAGTAGCATTGGATTGTATGAGTGCAACTAATACATTTGTTTATGATGCTGAAATTAATTTTCACTGTTATAAAATTGTAATAAAATATGAATATAATGAATGCATTATAATTAGTAGTAGTAGGCATAACACATATTTGGGGGTTCACTATTCACTATTGGTGAGACTCTTGTTGAACAAATGTGTATGTATCAGTTGTTTATTATATCAAATATGTATGCCACGCTGGTATCATGGAATAAAATGTTGCCAGATACTCGTGTTTTAGGATTTTATTCTGAAATCTTTCCCGGAAGTTATGTTTCTTATTGTGGCTGTCTTGACGGTGTTGAAGTCATCGGAGTTGAAGAAAAGAAAAAAAAAGTCAGCCAGCAGTTCAAAGCGGAGAGCAGAGAGCAGCGCGCAGGTCTTCACCATCCGTTTTTCACGTTTATACGTCCCTCTCGCTCCGGAGCTGCTCGCAGAACCGATGATACACACGAAACCAGTTTACAGCAAGTTACATCGGACTGTTGTCTTCAACTTGGGAAGATGTTTTTTTGCCAGACCTGGACCGTAGCTCTCCTGCTGCCTCTGCTGATATCAGCCCAGTATCAAGGGGACAACGGAATAGTGGTCCCGGAGCACGGATTCTGTCAGCCCATTTCCATCCCTCTGTGCACGGACATAGCCTACAACCAAACCATCATGCCAAACTTAGTGGGCCATTACAACCAGGAGGACGCCGGGCTCGAGGTGCACCAGTTTTACCCTCTCGTGAAGGTACAGTGCTCGCCGGAGTTGAAATTCTTCCTGTGCTCCATGTACGCGCCCGTGTGCACGGTTCTGGAGAAGGCCATCCCTCCCTGCAGGTCGATCTGCGAGAGGGCCAAGCAGGGCTGCGAGGCCCTCATGAACAAGTTTGGCTTCCAGTGGCCGGAGCGCCTGCGCTGCGAGAACTTCCCCGTGCTGGGGGACGGACAGATCTGTGTGGGCCAGAACGACTCCACCGCCGACGCCACCGTCCCACCCCTCATGCCTGTCCCGGGGGTCCACCTCACCATGGTCCCCGTGCATGAAAGGCCCTTCCGTTGCCCTCCTGTCCTCAAAGTACCCCCATATTTGAACTACAAGTTTTTGGAGGAGACGGACTGTGCAGCTCCCTGTGAGCCGTCGAAGAGTGGTGGGAACATGTTTTTCACTGACAAAGAGATTCATTTCTCCCGTATATGGATTCTGATCTGGTCCGTGCTTTGCTGTGCCTCCACGTTATTCACAGTGACCACCTATTTAGTTGACATGCAGCGCTTCAGATACCCTGAGCGACCTATCATCTTCCTGTCCGGCTGCTACACTATGGTGTCCATAGCCTACATAGCAGGCTACTTCCTGGGAGACAAAGTGGTGTGCAATGATAGCTTCAGCCCAGATGGCTATAAAACCATCGTCCAAGGCACCAAAAAGGAAGGCTGCACCATCCTCTTCATGATGCTCTACTTCTTCAGCATGGCCAGCTCCATCTGGTGGGTCATCCTGTCTCTCACCTGGTTCCTGGCAGCTGGTATGAAGTGGGGTCATGAGGCCATCGAGGCCAACTCTCAGTATTTTCACCTGGCGGCCTGGGCGGTGCCGGCCGTCAAGACCATCAGCATCCTGGCCATCGGGCAGATCGAGGGGGATGTGCTCAGCGGGGTCTGCTTCGTCAGTCTCAGCAGCCTGGACCCCCTACGAGGCTTCGTGTTGGCCCCGCTCTTCATTTACCTCTTCATCGGCACCTCGTTCCTGCTGGCCGGCTTTGTGTCCCTGTTCCGAATCCGCACCATCATGAAACACGACGGCACCAAGACGGAGAAGCTGGAGCGACTGATGGTGCGGATCGGGGTGTTCAGCGTGCTCTACACGGTCCCCGCCACCATCGTTATCGCCTGCGTCTTCTACGAGCAAGCCTTCCGCCCACACTGGGAGCGCAGCTGGGTCAGCCGTAACTGCAGGGGCCTGGCCATCCCCTGCCCTCTGCAGACGGGGCCCCGCATGACTCCAGACTTCACTGTCTACATGATAAAGTACCTCATGACACTGATAGTGGGGATCACCTCTGGATTCTGGATCTGGTCTGGAAAGACTCTACACTCCTGGCATAAGTTTTACACAAGGCTGACAAACGGCAAACAAGGGGAGACCACTGTGTAGAATAAAGGGACACCCAAACGTTGCTGGGGCTCATTTGTGTATTATTACCTGTTTGTCATGTGATAGGTAAGTAGCACAGTGAGTAGCCATAGGTTCTTCCAGCATTCGTATTCTCCTCAGCTTTATAGCCACACATACATGCCAAACTGAGGGTCAGGGTTTGACAAAAGGGCAAGCTGGATAAACAAGGGCCGAGCCTGACTGTCTGAACAAATAACAAGCATGGCTATGGATGCCATGTGCTGAAATGCTCTCCCTCCCCCTCTCTTAAAGCCACCATAAGCTCACGCGGAGTGATGATCCAGCAGCCGAGAACATAAAGAGGAGGGGGGGCTGAGCGCTGGAAGAATGGCGGTTTAGTCTCTGTGTAAACATTTCATATGTAATTAAATGAAATTGTAAATAGTATTTGTAAAAACATGAAATTATATATATTTGTATTTATAGAAAGTAAATACTTTTCCATATATCTTGCCAGTGTACCTGCTTTACTTTTGCACTGTAAGAATGCCACATACTGTAGATCTAGATATGCTCCTCTTTTTTTTTTATTAATTGCTGGTTATGAATCCCGTTGTTTTTGTATGGATTAAAAACATTTCAGATAACATCCATGAAGCTTTTTTCCTTCCGGCTCACTCGTTCACTAGACTGCAAAATGTGCAGATCAAATCAAATAATGCTGGGTTTAAAATTCCTAGTTTATGTCTCGTACTTTCTTTCATAAAAGAGCAGCCATGTTGTTTTTTCGGGGCGAGGTGGGTGGGTTGTGTCACACCTGAACATCTGTTGCCTCAGACTGGCAGTAAAACAAGTCATGGTAATTCTTAATGGAAGTAGCTTCTTTCACAAGACTGGGGAATAAAAGGGGTTCATACTGAGACAATTGAACGCTGCCGTTATATTCTGGAGTATCTCACGTCTCAGTGTTGCGTGACTGAGAAACCAGTGCCAACCTGTAAGAATGCTTTCTCACACATGTACACTAATGTCGCCTCCAAGTGCCAAACAAAACAACAGACCCTTCTTTTTCAGCCCGGGCTCGGTTAAATCAACACGACTCATCTGGCGAGAAAAATGTCGGCGCTGTTGCATAGGTGTGAAAATGTCCTCGCCCGTCGGTGTTTACGTGAAGGGGAAAACGGGGGGGTTCGGGTTTTCTGTGGTGTTACTCGGTACTTAGTGTAGTGTTGCCATTTGGAATCCCCCGAGCCATGCACGGCTGAAACCGAACCTTCTCCGCGCTGATGTCATGAAGTGGATGGGTGTGTTGGAGAAAGTTGATCCTCTTGCCTCAGAGAGGAGGCTTCGGGCCAGAGGCAGGCGTTTTGGGAGGTTGCACGCACATACGGACCCACACTGTGTGTGCATTGTTGCTGCAACAGTCTGGAGGGACACATAATCACTGTATTAGGCTGTATCTCTCCAGGTTACAGTATAATTACTGATATGATGATATGGCAAACGCCTGGCTGTCAGTGGAGCTCCTCTATCTTGTGACCTGTTGGACAAGTTGATGTTTGTCTTTCTTATCTGGGGTTGAATAAAGAAACGTAAGAACAGACAGGTAGGAGTGATTAAAGGTGGAAACAGATACTCCGAGGGGGGAAAAACATAAATCTACCCTCTTAACACCCCCTCTGCCTCCTCCCTCCCTCCCTCCCTCCCTCGCTCTCTCTGCTCAGATGATTGGGGGGAATGCGAGTGAGTCAGGAGAGCGGTGCTGGGCCTTTGCCTAGTGACAGACAGTCTCCTGTGTGCTGCTCACTTCAAAGCGCCGCTGAAACCTGACTAGCTCCTTGTAAACAGTGCCGCCTGGCCCGAAGGCCCACTTCCTGCGCTTAACTCAACTTAATGGCTGGCTTGTTTGGCTTTGCACCGAAGCAGAGGAACGAGTGAAGGGGCGAGAGAATGAAGAGAAGCGACGTGGGGTGGGGTGCTGGTGGTGAAGAGAGCGAGATTGTTTTTAGGGTTTGAGAAGGGGGAGGAGGGGTTTGGAGAGAGTGATGGAAAATTTGGTGTTATTTGGTTGCTTTTGTCTTCCTCCAGGGAAAGGCAACAAAGAGAGGAAGAAAGGGAGACTCCAAATGAGGAGACGTGACTGTGATTTTGTGAATATTTCAGCTGAAACTTTGGATGTCAGACCGTTAAAAGCTAAATGGAAGCAGATGCCGTCATTTAACTCGTGCCAGGAAAAACAAAGCTATTCACAAAGTCATTTTCTCTCAGTAAATCCTGACGTGCTGCGGGGGAAGTTTTACATACACTTCACCTGCTGACCATCTCTATACAGAGAGGACGAACCCACCGTATCAAGCTGTTCGTATTAGCTGCACATGAGGCGGCGGCTGTGTGGAGTAGATCCTCCTTCTCTTTAATGTCGGTGCCCAGTTTATCAGGGGCAGCCGTCTCCTCTCTTGTTGATCTCAGATCTTAAATCTCCCGTGCAGCCGTTTCCTGCTTGCTCGAAGGCAAGAAGGGACAAGCCAAGGATTGGGGGTAAGACAGGAAGAATGCTCCTGGAGTTGATATTAGATGTCGCTGAGAAGGCCTTGGCATGTCAGAAAAAGGATCAAGTTGTTAGTCTCAAGCGCCTTCTCGCTGCTGCTGGAGTCAAGTTTGTGTGAATTCACTTTTTTATTATTATTATTTACTGTATAAGAATTCTATCAGACCTATGGAGGGGCTTGCAAGCGGACAAAGGAAATCAGGATTGAGAAAAAGGGAGGGGAAAAGAAAGAAAAAAAAAAATCCCTCCCAGACATGTAGTAAGTCTGCTTCTAATCAAATCCTGGCACCAACTCAAGAAGAGCTCATGCTCTGAAGGCTAACACTGGATTAGTTGCAGTCATACATTATCCTAACCATAGGAGAGCACCTGAGATTTTCCAGAGCGCATTTTTACATCTATCTGTCCTCGAAATCTCAACAGGAAGTGCAATGTCTCTTTCTCCTCCTATCGTTGCTTTCAGAGGCGGCCGCTGTGAGAGGGACGGAGCGTAACAAGTTGGCAGGAGGCCGACGTTTTGAACGTCCATTTGGGTTTCTGACTGTGATTCAGGGCCTCCAGCCATAAATACTGCTCCCTGACAGTCACCGTGAGGAGGTGTCCTGCTTGCCTCCATTCATCTCCCGTCCCACAAAATCACTTTTTGTTCTCGGCTTGACGGCCATTTTTACTGTTGTTGAATTCACAGCCATGTTTTTCACAAAGGAATAGATGATATCATCGTCGTTTTTTTGCTGTTGAAGAGCCACGTTGCTTCTCGGATACTAACATCACTTCAAGATAAAAGTCTGAAGGATTTGAATTGTTTTATTGTCACTGTGATTTCTCCTCCTGGTCTCCTTAAGGCGTGAATCATGCCTTTACAAGACGTCCAGCTGTTCTTGAATCACCAAACACAGTATCTCATACCTTATTCTCCTAAATAATCACCAACATGTGGGCCTTGCAGCGGAGAGCAAATATAGAAGAAATTGTGGAAAGAAGCTCAGCCCACCGAGCTTCCTAACTTCACATTCTTGGCGGCTCATTTTCATGCCTGACGCACCACCATTTGTCTGGGGTTTTTATTGCTCATAAGTGCACGGACCACTCAGGAGTTCGACCAGAAACAAACACTGGGTAGAGACGGACTCTGTGATGTTATCTGCCCCCTGTCCTTCGGGGTGATGGTGCTCTGAATCGGGGTAGAAAGTGAGGGAGTGCCTCGGAGCCTCTCCAGCTGCTGAGCAGCGAGGTGCCGACAGCTGCGTGACAGATATTTTGGGAGCCTGCAGCACGCCTGGGATAATAATGGGCTTGATTGGGAGGAGTGTGCGTGGAGCGAAGGGACTGGTTAATGTGCGTCCAGACACCACAGTGTGTGCACAACCGTGCCACTCTCATAAAGTTGCAGGGCGATGTAGCGAACGACAACGCGAGGAGGGGGATGAAGTGTCTCCAGCTCCTGTGTCTTCTCGTTTTCTAACTTTTTTACATTTAGTGAAATTCAGGATGGGTTCTCAGGTTGCAACGCTTGCCGTAGAAACTAGACAAGCTTTTACCTGTTGAAATATTATCATGCAAAGCCACTGCTCAAGAGTTTGGTATAACAACATCTGTGGTTCCCAGACACGGAGCTACAAAGATGGATCACCTTTCAGAATATGAATACACTGGTAGCCCAAAGCGTTCTGTTTGATGTGTCATCTTTCATCCATGTCTTGTAATGAATTTAGATGTCTCAGTGTGATCTTTTCTGTCACAATTTGACTTATAGACATTTGCAACATCGGTAGATATAAAAGCACTTTTGTTGACCTTCATTTTGATACTCTTGGGCCTGAAACCTGACAAGTCTTCTCAACTCTTACACACCTTTCCTGTGAAATGCTGCAAAAAAACAACAACAAAAAAACATAATTCCGAGTGCTGCTTTGACAACAACCAAACCTTTTGTGATCCAGACCCTCAGTTGGTGGAAGTAGGATTCTAATTCCTTGAAATAACAATGGGCCAAATGCAGCAGGGGCTTAAAAGTGAGTCTAAAAAGCCACACAATTCAACAGCTGTGCAAGTAATCACAAAGCTTTTAATTGATGAGTCAATCAACCCCCTGCAGATACATTACAAGGCAGTAAAATCACTCTTATTGGCCCATTAAGGCAATGATGCAGCACCCTGAACACCTGCATCTCCAGTGATCAAGGTGTGTCTAGCAGATCGGTGTATAGCTCTAATCCACTCTGTGGCTATAGTGACTCTCCCCGTGGGCCCCAACAAGGCCTCGGGCCTCCGCGATGACTTATTGAGTCGGCTCCTCTCTGGCGAGCGCCGGCCCCCCGTTTTTTAATGGAGGCGCTCTTAACAGCACTTTCTGAGGAATTTACAGCCCTGGCCCCGTCCCATTCCCGTCCAGGAGAGGGAGGGAAGCACACTGCGGCCTTGTCCCAACAGAGCCCAGAGTGGAAATGTACAGCCTCAGGCAAGGTGGCAGCAGAGCTCCTGTACCAGCGCACGTGTGTGTGCGCGTGTGTGTGTGTTTGTCTCTCTGTATCTGTGTATGTGCGTTGGCTTGGCTGCATGTGCTCTCTGAGCTTGTGCTCATGTGAGTAAATCCAAGTGAATGAGTGAGTGGTTATAGGAGGGCTCCAGTTGTGTAGGTTCTCTCTGTAATTTCACTCTCTGCACAGCGTAATCGCTTCCATGTGGGCCCTCACCAACAACAGAGTGGTGGAGGGGCCTCACTGCGAAGGTGGGAGTTAAACACATCGACTCATACATGCTCCCTCTCTAATGGAAAAGGACTGCCAAGCCTTTTTCGCTAATGTAACAGAAGGTCAGGAGATTTAAATATTTCTTCGGTGAGGTTATTCAAATTTTTTATCTCGGGCGTAACTTTTTTTTAAAAATGTTTTTTTTTTTAGAGTTGGATTCAAGAAAAGTGAAATACTTGAGATTGGCATATCAAACCTCAAATGTCAAGATTAAATCTTAATATTCCAGTGACTCAGAGAACTAGCTGGGAGGCCAGCGGGCCTAATGTATGCTCATTAGTGATATCCTTTAGAGATTTTCAGGCGTTTGGTGGTGTTCCTTTGCATCCTGTGTTTTTTGGCTCCGACTACACACGTCGAGCTGTCGGCCCGGGATGCCCCAAGGACTGCTGGGCCAGAGGGTCACGGTCAATGTGTGAAACCAACAGAGTGGAAAACAGCAAGTCCTTTTGCACAACAGGGTCAGCATTTAAAGACACCTCTAAGAGCTCATTTGCTTTCAGCCGCAGGGAAGAGAAACTCTAAAATAAGGGTAGAAGACATCCTGATAGGAGAAATGGACATATGTAGGCTATGTATGAGTATGTACATGTATGTATGAGTATGTACAAGACACAGAGAGTTTAACGTGATCCCAACTGAGACAGAGTTCTAAAATCAACACGATTCAAACATTTCATTCAAAGATCTGATTACAGTCAGAGATCATGTTAGTATTGTTTTGGTGAACACCGCCCCCTGCTGTTACGGCTCATATACTGCTACACCCTCAAGTTAACCATGCAAGTAAAACAGGATTACATGGTCCCTCAGCATTCAAATATGCAGTCATTTGGTGTCATGTTAGGTTTGACCTTGCAAAAAAACAAAACTATATAAATTCTGGATGAGTTTTCATTATTTCCCAAAAGGAGGCCCCTTGCAGAAGCACATCCCCTGTTGTGAGTGTTGGTATGGCCAGCAGGCCTCTCAGCACTACAGCCTGAGGCGATGTGTGACTTTTTGTCCTGTCAGCCTGGGAGCCGCCAGGGGAGAAGTCAGGGGTCACTGGTCAGCTTAAGTGCTACATTTTTCACGGCGCTTTGGAAGCTTCGGAATATTCCCAGCGTAGAGGTGCATGTGTATGTGTTTGGTTTTACAACGACAGACTGTCAGGAAGTTCTTCAGGCCACAACTCTGCTAGTTAGTGAAGGCGTGAGGAGAACACTTAAATGTGGTGGAGTGGTGGAAGAAATATGTCAACCTAGTTAAGCAAAAGACAGGTTATAACCAACCTGTTCAAGTAAAGGTCATACATTCAAAATTCTACTAATATATATATATATAGCCCTGTTATTGTGCATGGATGGGACCATGATTAATTATATCAATTACACCTGTTTACCGTGGGAAATGATCCATAGGGTGGAGAGTGAGTTTAGTGTTTCTCTTCTATGCCAGAGAATAAAGCATCCTCGTCTCCCGGGTGTAGAAGATTTCCTCTAAAGGTCACCCTGAGTCTATAGAGCGCTTATTAAGCCAGGCCATGAGACACGATGTAGCCGAAAAGACCGATGGCAGGGTTCTAGATATTTCTGTCTGCTATGAAGCACATAGCAACATATATCTTACCTGCTGCAAGTAAGGTCATTTAAGGTATCCCCTTCAAGCCAAAGCTTCTCTTTTGGTTGTGTGTCTGGTTTGTGTTGCAGATGCCAGTGGGTGTGGTCGGGTTGTTAGACCACTGGGAACACCTGGGCCCAGTGTTCCCAGTCCTAAAAGAGAGCACCTCCCATGGGGGAGAGAGAGAACAGGGAGGAAGCTCTGCTCCGTACTCCCCACGCTCCCTTTCCTTTTACCCTTTACAATGCAACACTCCCTTTTCTCTGATTCATGCACACTGATCTTCTGTCTGATACACCTCGTAATGGTTTGACATTTTTTGATGAACAGTAGATTCATCCTGACAGCAACAACATGCTGCATGCTGAGTTTGCACAGAAGCAGATATACTGCTTGTACATTCATGTACATGTACATACTTGTCCTCCAGGTGGAGCCAGTGTCTTCATTGTTGGTGTGAAGCGCTGACAGCTGCCAGCAGCTGTTCTGAAGAGGCATAATTATTGTCAAGTGGACATTAGGATCCCTTGTTTAACCCGTTTGACTGCTTCTTCCACGGGTTGACCACATTTTGACTCCCTGCCCTCCAACCTGACTCTCACATCAGCATCACGTGTGGCAGCAGGTTTTTGGAAAAAGCAAACAAGGGAAGTTTACACCCGAGGGCACAGCAGTTCATTCATCTGTATGTGACCTGTCATGATATGAGGGAAACATGCATTGCTCATATATATATATATATATATATATATATATATATATATATATATATATATATATATATATATATATATATATATATATGCCATAAATTACTTACATTTATGTGCCTTTCATTCACCATTAGCATAGAGGATGATATATGATGTTACAATAATAAGGTTCTAAGCATACATTGTAAAACTATGAGATAAAAACAGCAGCTTAATTATAAAACCAGAAGATGATTATATGATACTAATAAAACACAATCTATATTTGATGACATTTCTGTTCGCATGACCTCATTGTCTATTCTATTCTAAAAATGCATTATCTGATATATTATTTTACAAGTTCACTTACTATTCCTTTTTAAAATACAGTTTCACTTTCTCTGTATGTAATGGCCAACGTTTTAGCAACATCCTAAAACAGATGAAGAAACGTGTTCACATGTTTTCCAGCAATCACAAACTTACTTCCTAAACTGTAATTACACCACACCATCTGAAAAAGGCACTGAAGCAATACGTGATGCATGCCTTGCATATAACAGTTTCACTTTCCCTCCAGTCCGATGCTGTCATGTCCTTCATATAATAATTAATCATTATTTCCCTTTCAAAGCATTCCAAAGATTCATTCTATCTAGACTGGATCCTTTCTTCAGCCTGCTATGACTATCCCCAGTCCACTATCCCCCCATGTTTAGATTCAAGAGTCATGGTGGATAGTTTTAGAAAGACTTTTAGTTTTATCAGCACAGTCATTCAAGGACAGAGACCAAACTACCTGCACACATACCATCCACCAGTAAAAGCTGCAGCCTGCAGAGATGGGGGGAGTAGATGAATGGGTCAGTCAGCATGTCCCCTCCTGCCCCAGACTCTATTGTCTGTATTAAATGGCTCTGTGCCTAAATTACACTAATTATGCTCCTCCAGGTGAAGGTTCTGTGGGAGAAATGCAGCGTTACATCTGTTTCCTCTTAATGAGAACCTCTCTGCCCACTTTCTCAGGGTGTGTTTTCTGTCTCCCGGGAAGCTGTCACATATTATTTAAAGCTCAGAGTCGGACCTCATTAGATAACGTGTCTATCATAATGTGCAGCACATATAAAACCGTGATTCTTAATATCACACAATGATGAGCTTCACCTGGAGGGCCCATTAACACCATTACTTTCAGATCAGAGCCCTAATTCAATCGCACATACAGTGTGATTTGTACGGTGCCGGGATTATTTCTGCTTTTCTTGTGAATTCATGAGACGGTCTGTCTCAAGTTGCAGTTTTAGATCAGCTTGGCGATGAGTCAATCTGATATGAAGTTCTAGTGAATTCCAGCGGTTTCAGCCCTTCTCAGGGTTCTCATCTCAGAACAATGACGAGAGAGAATGTGATATTTAGCTTTCACAGCGGCAGTTATCAAAAATATTCCTCATAACTTGTGCAATTTGTGAATTGAGTGACACATGTGGACAATAATACGGAATGTGTTAAGATCTACATCATCAAAATGTCCTTACAATGGTGCCTCTGTGGGCTGGTAAATGTTTGATTCGGGATTTCTCCCCTTCCTGAAACTAAAACAAGCCCCTCACAGTGCTTTTCTGTGTGATCACTGATGTGGAATTCAGGGGATCTGGGATGGGAAAAGATGTTATAATCACCTCAGTGGGCCTCTGTTGTGTTCATTGAGGCTGACGTTTCTCCCCTCGTGATTGCATTCCATAATATATTAATATATAATGCCGATTTTGCAATCTGTTGGGTCTCAAAAACACGTGTTCATCATGACAAACAACAGCAGCAAGTGGCTCTGTTGAAGTGACGCTGTCACCCTGGCAACGTCCACCTTGTGTATTTAAGAGCTTGCCGTTGACAGTCCCATCTTTTTCAATCCGCAGGCGGGGAGTGACGCTCTGCAACGCCAGCGTTACAACTGGCATCACAAAGTTCAGTTGCAGCATTGATAAGCAAGAGGGCAAACATGGAAATCGATAAAGGGCAGCGCATTCGACAAACAACACACAATGCGACCTTTGCCTGGGTGGGTAGATAAGTCCTCCCCACCCCGCTTTGCTCCTTCTTCCCCACTCTCCCTCTTTCTGTTTCTCCTTGTTAATGTGGAGTGTGTGTCTACTGGCCTGTGGTCATAAAGAGGGGTTTGAGCAGTGTGGGTGGGGGATCTGGCATCAGGGTGAGATAAGGAGTTATGGCTGCCTTGACTCAGAAGGCCGGTGTGAAAGCCAAAGATTTGTGATGTAGGTGGAGTCAGTGCAGATCAGGGGAGGGTGAGGAGAGAGAGTTTGAACATGTGCAGAGTAGTGTGAGGAGTGAGGGCAGAGCTGCTCCGGCTTTAGCAGGGAGTGTTGCTTCGACGGAGACACGTCAAGCTGCAAAGGCGCCACGCCGCGGTGACAAAGGAAGGAAGTGTGATAACCAGCTCGGGGAAATGACTGCGTGAATGACTTGCTGTCCCTTTGAGAGGCCGGGGTGCTCTTACATAGAAATGAACGGTGATGGCAGCAAACAGCGTTATGTGTCTACCTTCAGGATGCACATCAAGCCGCCCCGTGCGTCCTCTGCACCAGGGAATGGGCCGGCTACTGCTGACAAAGGTCCTGACACAGGTAAGAGTGGATTCATCATTTAAGGGTGTGTGTTTGTGCTAGAAAGAGCTCAGCTGGTAGCATTTATCATGTTATGATGTCAGTGCTTCAATAGACAAGCCTCAACATGGTGATGCCTCCTGATAAAAGTCTAGTGCACTGAATACACTGTGTTTTGATTTTCTCCTGTTGATGTAAAGAGAGTTTTCTCCCCACACAGTCTTAATGTTCTAAGTTAGTTTGCTTTCTAACGTTAGATAGGTTTAATCTTTTGGATAGCTGCATGTCATGTAGATCTGTTTAATTCAGGCATTTCACTGAAATATGGAGGACATTGTCACACATCTGTCTAGCAGAATCTTGTAGGGTAGGTTTTGCATGTCCAAACATCAGGAACTGATAAAATCAGACTTGTGTCTACTTGCTGGATGTCCACAGGACTAGACTAAAAACCAGAGGTGACCTAGCATTTGCGGTGGCTGACCCCAGACTTTGGAAAAGCCTGCCCTCACACCTCTTATTGAAGACCTACCAAAAACTTGCACAAACTTGTACAGCACTTTGATTGACAGTTGGTTATTTAAAATAAGCTTTATACATAAAGTTTGAGATGAGTAGTCCAATGTGCAAGTGATGTGATGGAGAAGAAGGTTTTTACAGCAACCTTTAAGCTTTTAGTTCAAATGAGTGATCTCCGACCTGTAAGCCATAAAAGCTTTGAGGTCGTGTTAAAAAAAGAAGATAAAGGAGAAAGGTCGTGTGAGAAGGGTGTGAAAATCTCTCAGTTTGTGCATCACACTTCAGAGTGAGGATCGTAAACACTGGCTAAAGGTGTTATATCTGACCGCTCTTTCCTGTCACAAGCCATCACATTCCACAACAACGCTCCCACCTCTGCCTGACAGAAAACTGTTTATTTCTTGTATAGTGTATTATTGTGTATTGTATCGTTTGCCTTGTATTTATACACTGTATCTTGTTTTTATATTTATGTTATAGTTGTACAGAGTGTTTTTTTGCTGCTGTGTCAGAATAATGTCCCAGTCTGGGATTAATGAAGTAATTCTTGTCTATTCTATACAACTAGTATACTGTATAATGTCAGGTTTGGTTGACTTTTACATGATGTCAAGTTAAGGCACTGCTAAACCTGACATTGGTAATAGGGAAACATAGAACTGGAGAAACCACTAATGTCAGCCTGCGGCGCTGACAATGTGCTTTTGATTTATTCAAGTGTTACTGGATCAGAGAGCGCGATTCCAGAGAATACCCACCCCCGTGATTCAGCTCTGACATCAGGACTGCATTTAACTAACAAACAACAAGAACAAAGAACAAAACATCCATCCATCCATCCATCCATTTTCTACCGCTTATCCTGTATTCAGGGTCGCAGGGAAGAACAAAACATGAACTAGGTATTTCATGTTAAGATGCAGGAACGTCTTTTCTGAGCAGTGATGAAGCACAAAAAAAAAAAAAAACGGAAGATGTCTGCATCACTTCAAACGCTTGCTACTTCTCATTTATGACAAGGCACATATAACACATACCAAAGCAACATCTGTGGCCAAAATGAGCATAATGAGTTCATACCAAAGACAGACATATGTGGGGGGAAGCTAAAATGAGAACCCAAATGGCTTTTATTATGATTATTCTCTGTATCTGACCCCTCACCTCCTTCCACCTTTCACATCCAGGGTCTGCCAACGGCTCCTCTCGTACACGTCTGGATCCGCCCGTCTTCATAGAGCCGCTGCAGGACTGCTGCGTGGACGAAGGAAATGACATCACACTGCGAGGGGTTCTCACAGGAAGTCAGCCGATCAAAGTGTCATGGTTGCACAATGGTGAGCTGGGACGATTTCTACTGCTGCATCCCATGTGTGTCGCCGATTCCACATGCCATTTTTTTAATACATTAAATAAACAAAGGCAGCAAGAACTCACACCTCATTGAACCAATAAAATCATAATAAATAAATAAATAAATTCATATGTTTGCACTTTAACATCAAAAGGAAACTGTCTTCTCCCTGATTCTCTGCACATTTCCCCTAATGAGACATTGGGAGATTTATCATAAATTAAACAAAGCGTGGGTGTGAACAATGTCTGGCCAAGCAACAGATTCACCACAACATGTGAACATCATTATGCAACCCTCCTGTATCATCTTTGTCAGCACTTCCTCTCTCACATGCCTTCCTTACAGTACAGGGAGAGAGAGTTTCTAGTGTGTTTGTTTGCTCCTATGGGCAGGTGAAGTGGCCCGTTTTGGGAACCCTTCCTTCAATGGCAAGGAGACGAGTTTTGCGGTGAGGGAGTGCTTGCCGGAAGATGCCGGCGCCTACACCTGCTTGGCAGAGAACGGTGCAGGGAAGACGTCCTGCAGCGCCGCTGTGTTCGTCAGAGGTGAGGGGGGCTCCCTGGTCAGAAGTGGCTCATGCAAGCTTCCTCATTATTGCTGCTCATTTCTGATTTTCTGCGGTCTCTTCTCCTCTTCCTCTTACTGAAAACCAATCCAGACTTTGAAACTATCTGCAGCGTGAAGAATCGTGTCTCAAAAATCCCCACTTCTGCATCCAAGAGCATGGTGGAGAATGGAAGGTCACCACAGGCTCCCAAAGACCAGCTCCAGAAGTTCAGAGGATCTACTTGTATTTCCCCTGCAGCCTCCAAGAAGCTTAGCCCAGTCTCAACTCCAAGAGGTAATCACATATATATCGTACAAAGGATTTGATCTTTTAGGAGTCACACACATACAGCTTCATCGCTTCCCATGTGTTGATGCAGCAGGAAAATATCTCCTCCATTGTTTGAACTTCTTCCGGATATTCCATGTTATATTTTGCACATATAGGAAACACATCATTTCCAGCCCTTGTGTGATTGGTTGTCAGGCAACCATGTGAACCAGTCAGGAATAATGCCAGGACTTCCACAACAATGATACACCCACTAAAGCGTTTCTGTTCTGAGTGAACACCATGTAGGGAAGTGGACAGTACACAGTACAGTAAAACTCACCGAGTCTGTAAACTGATAGGCGTAGGACAGAAGAGCAAAGCCACACCTCTACGCCACTAAAACCTACCTGTCTCTGCAGAAGTCATCCCAAAGAAGAGAGCCAACTCAGGGACAGGTGAGACATACTTTTCTCCTCACTCACTGCTTAATGACGAAGCAATGCACCTGTCTTTCCATCATCCACTCGACCTTCTATTTCTCAGCCTTCAGCGTCTGATTTCTGCTCATTCCTGTTAATATTGCTTATTCATTAGTCTGTTTTGGTGTGTTGCCTCTAACGCCGCTGTGGTTTACCCCGCAGGAGCTACACCTTCTTCTTTTTTTTGCCTTTGTTCTTCATATAATGTTGTCTGGATCTAAGCTATTGTGCTCCAATATGCTGGGGAATATTACCTTAGGGTGTAGGCTGCAACAAAGCACGTAATAAGGCCTGAATATATATAATATTGCGTTTTTTTAATGGTTTCATGAGATATAAATGAAGGCGATAATTTAGCAAGCCTGTTAAGCAGGTAAACTGTAAAACCATTTAAAGGTAACTTTATCAGATCGTCTCCAGTCAAATTCCATATCCCGATGCTGCAGTATTTGAATATTGTCAGTTTGAGCTATGATATTGACTCCAAGTCACATATTGACTTTTCTAGTCTCATTTTAATACCTGGTGACATTATATGTCTAGGATGCAGCACAGACTTCCAATATGTGTTTTGCTTCCTTTAAGGATATTTTTAGTGAGTTAATTCTTCGATAGTTGAACTCGTTTAACATTGTTAAACACCACGATATGCAACTTGATTACACACGACTGATGTGTCGTCTGTGTTTTGCATTCGTTTCTGGTAGATACACTTGGTCTGCTGTGCGGTTACACCAATAAGGGTCTTAGAGGAAGTAACACACTTCCAGTTTCAGAGAAACAAACTCTGTGTATCTGTCTTTATCTCACCCTCACACCACTAGACGGTTTCCTTCCAGCGTCGGAGGGTTGAAGGCCTAAAACGCAGGCCTTCAACCCTCCCAAGTCCCAGAGTCAAAACACTCAATTATTATTTTGTATTTGCAGGTGCAGCGTTACATTTCAAAAACCCTCCACAGCATCTGGAGGTGAAGGCGGGACAAACTGCACGGCTGACATGTTTTTTCACCGGCAGTCCTCCTGCAGCGTCGTGTTGGATTAGACACAAGGAACAGGTCATTTATAGATTAATTAAAAAAACACTTTCTGCAATCTCAACTTCATTCCTCTCAGTACTTACCTCCTTTCTCTCTCTCTCTCTCTCTCTCTCTCTCTCTCTCTCTCTCTCTCTCTCTCTCTCTGCAGATAGTGGACGGCCCCGAGCTGTGGACAGAAAACACAGACAGCAGCAGCACACTGGTCATAGCAGAGGCTGACCCAAAGCACACAGGCCGCTACACTGTTGTGGTGAAGGACCGCAAAAGCTCGGCAGAACACACGCTCACCCTCTCTGTCATCGGTAAGGCAAACACTCTGCAGCTTCAGGAGCATGTGAAGTAGGTTTACACTCGCTTGAGCTCTTCATCGTCATCACCCTCATCCCTCCAGAGAGGCCTCAGCCTCCAGCCTCCTGTCCCGTCGTCTGCCTCGTCTCTGCCACCTGCCTGGTGCTGTCCTGGTCGGGCCCCTGCTACGACGGCGGCAGCGCCATCCTGGGTTATGTGGTCGAGGTGAAGAAGCAAGGACGTGCTGAGGATTGGAGCGAGCTCACTGCCCAGTGTAAGAGCACCTCATACAGAGTGCACTCCGGGCTGCAGCCTCAACAGGAGTACTGTTTCCAAGTTAGGGCCTACAACGCAGTGGGAGTAAGTGAGCCAGGACCAGTGTCGCCTGTAGTCAGGATGGAGCAGAAAGGTGAGGCCATGTGGGTTATTGATACCACAAACAAGAGAGAAATATGATGGGCCTTCTATTACAGCTGTTACGTCTTTGTGTGCAGATGTGGAGAAGCAGCAAGAAGAAGAGCTCCCGCAAGCGTATGCCTGCGTCACTATTGACTCTTCCCACGTAGTCACAGATCACTACAGCTTGCAGGAGAAACTGGGAATGTGAGTATCAGTCAGGAACAAACATGTTGTACCCAGCAGCTTGAAATGCTGACAAAAAAGAAAGGTAAAATCAAGGTAAAATCTTTCTTGGATTAGTGCGGGTTGCATATTAAAGGGGCAGTCTGCCAAGTGAAAAACAGGGAGGCTTATGCAAGTCGAGACACAGTTCTAATAGATGCACACCAATAAAGTTTTGGAAATGCCAGCAATTTCAGTTACACTTATAAATCCAAGAAATGTACTTCGTCTGTTCCTTCGACAGACGAAGGTGCAGAATCACTTCTCAGACGAAAGATTGTTTCACATTTACATCTTTAGAGATAAAAACTTGATTCTTGTCTGCTCATTAGGGGAAGGTTCGGTCTGGTGTTCAAGCTCGTCCACAAAGAGACAGGACGTGTGTGTGCAGGGAAGTTCTACAAAGGCCGGCGAGTCAAGGAGAGGGAGGCTGCTCGCAAAGAGATGGAGTTGATGAACTACCTCCACCACCCCAAGCTGGTTCAGTGTCTCGCGGCGTACGACCACAAGCCTGAGATGGTCATGGTTATGGAGTTGTGAGTGCCATCGTCGAAACCTGCAACATTCTAGTTGCATCAAAACAAATATAATAACCCCTTGTGTGTGTGTGTTATAATAACCCCTGTGTGTGTGTGTGTGTGTGTGTGTGTGTGTGTGTGTGTGTGTGTGTGTGTGTGTGTGTGCGTGTGTGTGTGTGTGTGTGTGTGTGTGTGTGTGTGTGTGTAGCATCGCAGGCGGGGAGCTGTTTGAGCGTATTGTGGACGACAGCTTCGAGCACACAGAGTGTGCCAGCGTGCGCTACATGCAGCAGATGCTGGAGGGGGTGGCCTTCATGCATCAGCAGAACATTGTGCATCTGGACCTCAAACCTGAAAACATTGTGTGTGTTGACACCACTGGCACCTCCATTAAGATCATTGACTTTGGATTAGCCTGCAGGCTTGGTACGTGAAATGAAAGTCTTAGGATGTGCTTGTCATTTTAGTTTATCCTTCAATATTAAATTTGGTGATTTATGTCATAATAGACGGCAACACGCCTCTGAAGGTGATGCACGGGACTCCAGAGTTCGTGGCACCTGAAGTGATCAACTATGAGCCTGTGTGTTTGACCACGGACATGTGGAGCATAGGAGTCATCTGCTACATACTGTGAGTCACACTATCACTTCCATAGCACCTCTCAAAATGAAAGGAATAGGAGACAATTTTGGGAAATACACTTACGGTGACAGGCTAGCTGTTTCCCATCTTTGTGCTAAGCTAACCTGCTGCTTTTTTTTTAAAACTGTGAGCACCACAAGCAGAGTGACATATAGTCCTATTATATTCAAGAGAAGGCAGACATCTCTGTGGCCGGTATGTCTAAAACTAGACAACTCACACTGAAACAATCTAGTTTGATCAATAGCACTACAAGTAAGATGATTTTAGGAAGAACATAATAGACTGTGGGTGTATGTTGACACATTTATTAAAATGACACCGCCGTCCCTCTTTGTTTGGTCTTCAGACTGAGTGGTGAGTCTCCGTTCCAGGGTAACAGCGATGTGGAGACCCTTGCCATGGTCACAGCTGCCCAGTGGGAGTTTGACGAGGAGAGCTTTGATGAGATTACAGACGAGGCCAAACATTTCATCGGCTCCCTTCTCAACAAGGACACCAGGTGATTTCATGACTGCACATCTGTAGCACAGTTAGATCCCATCTCCGCCTAACCACATACAACACCCGGTGTGTTTCCCAGGCGGAGGATGTCCTGTGAAGAAGCACTTGCCCACCATTGGATGCAGTCTGGAGACGCCACCACCACCAAGAGTCTGTCCAAGGAGAAGATGAAGAGGTTTCTAGCCAGGCAGAAGTGGAAGGTAACACAGTACAAAGAGTGCAAGGTTTTGTTTTTCCCTCTGCTCCAGAATTGCTTACATGTCTTGTTGTTGCATAGAAAGCAGGTAAGGCCCTGTTAGCCCTGAAGAGAATGGCTCTGCTGTCTAAAAGTGACAGCTCTGCCTCCGGATCGCCTACCAGCCCTGGAGAAGGTAAGACACTCACATTCTTCTACCATCTTCTCATCATTCCTGGATTAAGGTTGTGGTTCAGCAGTCCCAGGGTTTCCACCTTCTTCCTCCTCCTCCTTGTCCAAGACTCACCCCTGAGCCCGGAGGCAGAGCATGCGCTGCCGTCTCTTGAGCGCAAGATGCAGGGGCCACCCAAGTTCACCCAGAGCCTGCAGGACCAGACGGTGGCTCAGGGATCCAGTGCCCGTCTCTCATGTCACCTCACAGGTACGCAAGACATCTTACAAGAGCTCAAGCAGCACCGGTGTTCCTGTTTGTGACCTTTTTGATGTGCTTTGTTGCAGAGCAGTGCAAAAACAGTTCCAAAGATAATATTATAAGGATGCCAAAAAATAAACACACCTCACATATTCTGTTATGAGAATAACTGCTCTGCAAGAACCATGTTACGATATGTCATTTCATTGGTCAGCATTCAGGCCCGAATCTTTCATTGTGACTTGAACTTCGCTCCAAAACCACTGTGTGTGTCGGCAGGATACCCTGACCCAGAGGTGGTGTGGCTGTGTGGTACAGAGCCTGTGGTGGAGTCCCACGCTGTGCAGATAGAGTACGAGGAAGACGGCTGTTGTACCCTGGTCTTACCCAAAGTTGGCCCAGAGGACTCCGACCTTTACACCTGTAAAGCCACTAATGACCACGGCGAGGCGTTCTGCTCAGCCAAACTCATTGTTCACGACTAGATTCCTTCCACCTACATGCATGTGCTCATAAAATGCATGAACATGTTCTTGAATGCCTTGAGCAGTTGTATTCTTTATTCTTGTTTCCATGCAAATGTGGACCAAACTTTACATCCTGTACTGTGGCTGGAAATACATAATGCATTGATTGTTGTACAAAATGTTTGAACAGATTGTTACAGAGCTATACAAGCATATATAACGGTTGATATTTCTTCATGGGATTAAGGTTATAAACTGTCTTACACAACATGAATCTGTGTCTTACTTTGGTTTATGAGTGAATCAATTTAATATTCCTTTTCAAACCTTTTATCTGGCAGTATGAATGAACAGAATGAATCCTCACCCCAAAGTGAGGATCTGACTTGTGATCTCTGATCAATTTTAAGCATTTGTTGGGTAAAAACATGAGTCAAACCTACATGTTGTGCAGATTTAAAAACATTTCTAGCCCTCCTATTCTAGAAATGTCTTCGTACCACAGAATGCACTAAATAATGATAATATACAACCTGATGTATTGTGATTTTATCAAATGGAAATATTCAAGAAAGTAGCATCATGAATGCATGGCCATATAGCGTGACTACAGTTACTATGGTGTCGTGCTCTTATTTTGAAAGGAACGTGCGTTTAGTGTATGCAGAAAGTGATTGTGGTGTAAATACAAGTGCGACCTTCATGCATACAAAACAATACCCTCCTTTATCATATTCCCTTAACTGTAAAAGCATATTAAGTGAAGAGCAGAAAACCAGTAAAGGTGTTGTAGTTCATGCTGTTGTCATAGACCACCCTGTTGGCCTGGAGCTCCACATACACATTGTCTCCCACTCGAGGCGAATGACCACAGCGTTGCTGCCCATGTCGTTCTGTTCGGTCCCTGCGACGTCCCAGACGGACACCAGACGCTCACTGTTCTTCTTGAGGCTCACGACCGAGTTGAGATGGATGTGGTTGAACATTGAGAATCGAAAGAAGTAGGTCCCATTGACAGTTGCTGTGAAAATGCCTGTCAGAATGAGGAGAATGGTTGGAATGTCATGAGCTCTCATGTGTCTCCCTTTATCTATTTATTTCAAACGCACACTACCTGTTGAAGGATTGTAGCAATTGCCAACGTTAGAGAAGACCTTCTTGTACTTGAGGGGGGTATTAGTGTTGAACCCTCCAATGTCTCCGGAGCCAGATTCCCTGAGAACTACAGAAAAGGCCACCTGGGGTTTTCCTGAGTGCATCAAATGACCTAAAACAGAAGTAAGAATTTACAAAGACTTATATCAGATGACTATATACTTTAAAGCTATTTGCTGTATGTTCCAGCCTACCTCCTTTTAGGCTCCGCAGCTCCAGAACTTCTCTCTCAGTGTTTTGCAGCTTCCCCTCGAGAAGTGCTATTTTGTTGGCCATTTGTTCAAGCTTCTCTTCCACTGCTCCATGGTTTTGACTTATTGTAATTGTTGTTACGTTGTTATTTTCATTAACCTGAACTTCACATAGGCAGCAGCAGAACGCTAGAATCAGGACCGAAAACGTCTTCATCCTTGTGGTTTGAAAACCTCTGAAAGTCTCTCACTGCTCCCACATTTATATTTCAGCCGACATTGTGCAATACAACAAGTAACCTCGGTTTTAGGAAAGTGTGTTTATGGAGAGTGGGAGGAAACAAACACCAGAGTCCAACATGTAGGCCCATTTGTAAATAATGATACATTTTGTTAATATGCGACATGTTATCGAGAGGCAAAGTTCACAAAGTGCTTTACAAACCTGCAGTAATAAAACATTGCATAAATCAATCCTTAAAAAGACATGGAAACAACGTTGACCCTGCCACATAAACGTCAGACTGCACTCTGGGTAACGGGGGACTTGAATATTTACAGCCACAGAAAGCTGAAACTGTTTTGAAGGCTCATCTCGATACATATTCATAGCAATTAAAATATTCTTGCCAGTTTCTGAGGACTAGTTTCACAATATAAGTTTATGATTTGACTCATGAAAACCATTCAAACCTCTGAGCGCCTTTCAATCTTCAACACGAGGCTGTTGCTGCGACTCTAATGTGCCTCAAATAGACTGGATGGCACAACGGTTAGGAACACACATGCAACGGGGAAACGCATAGTCTCAATACATCCAACTCTCACACTACACAGGACCTGGGAGCAAACCTGAAGTCTATCTCTGGTGTTTAAAGCTCCGAGTCCAAAGTGATCTAATTGGGTACAGGTGTTTTATATGTGCAGTCTGGCTGCAGGTGATTAATAACCAAGGGTGGCATTACAGCAGGCTTTCTACATTAGAATGTGTTAAATTACCATGTATACCACTTTGTGTTTTGGCCAAAAAAAAAAGAAAAAGAAAGGGGTTCCAAGTTATTTGGATCAGCTCCACATGTCCTTTTAAGTCTCTTCACAAGAAGACAGACCATCACCACACCAAGTATTGATGGAAGCCTCAGGTCAGTGGTTCTGTTCTTATGTGTTCTTTTCAGTCTCAACACAAGGAGTGAACGGTTACAATCTACTACACGGGACATCCTTGCTCGTGTCTTACCCAACGTAAATCAAACCAGAGATTTAACAGAAGATAGATGCAATAAATGACACGAAGACATAGGTTTACCAAAATAAGAGCTTTTAATTCCACACCAACAAAAGAAGACTCTTAACTCTTTTTAGATGTTTCAGCACGAGTCACTTGTCCGTACACATTCCCACTATTTTACAAAAGAAACACGATCATCATTTGAAACTATGCATTCATCCCTCTCCCTAAAAGTAAATATGTACAAGAAAGTGAATAAATTAGTTTGTGGATTATAAATAAATAGACAGATGTTTATTCAATGTGCGTGTCGAATCGTGTATAACCTATGAGCATGTGCAACAAGAAGATCCAGCTTCCCGTGTAAGACAAGTGTTGATAGCAGGTAGAACAGAGTTCAGTTTGAGGGCCAAGGGGACATGGATGGAGGGAGAGGTCAAAAGGGTCGCCTCATGTGGACCGCCTCCTCACTGGTGCCTCCTGCTGGTTCCTATAAAGTGTCGCCGCTCGAGACTCGAAGGCATTGACCATCTGTTTAACCACTTCGTCAAAAAGACGCTGGCCAGCTGGGAGTGCAGAAAAGACCTGAACTCAAACGACACCTACAGAAGACACGGGACACAAAATCAGAACCAAAGACGTCTTTCAAAGTCAAAGTTCTAAGTCATTATTGACAGTCTGACTAACATCCATTAAATGTCAATGATGATCACTCTTATGTAACGTGTTCTCCTGAAATCCAACCACTTCCTGGCCGAGCCTGAGCCAACATTAAGGTCAAACTGCCCGTCAGCAGCTACTTAACACTGTTCCCTGCCCTGTCAGCTATTTCAGGCCTTCTGGGACACCAGCAAGACTAAATTTAGTGCATAATCTGATTTTACTCAACACTTCCTTTGAGTGAGTAATCCATTCACACTCGTACAGGACCAAGGACTTTGAATTACTCTCTAAGCACGCAATCTGACCTCTCCAAGTGCCATGGGAAAGTTCTTATGTGATAAGTGCGTCATCTTGAACACTTACATAGAAGTCCACTTTGCAGGAGGCTGGTTGGTCTTTGTCTCCAGGGGCAAACCTCCATAGTGTTTCAAGATGGCTGAAGAGAGATCCATCAGTGCATACGGCCTGTTTCAAAAGAAATTACCCTTTATTCATTAGTTATCAACTGCAACAAGCTGGGTCAAGTATATTGTTGAGAAACATTTGTAATGGTTGTTTTCTGGAGCTACCAGACTTACCCTGACTTTGTGGTTTGGGACAACGGTGACCTCCGAGGTGTAGCGCTCCACAATGGGGGGGAAACCTATTTCCAGGTCCGCCTGGACGTCACCGTTTCGTCCCTTTGTGACGCGAGACTTCTTGCACCAGGGAACAAAGTGCTGGTACTGGTCCACACTGGCGACTACATTGTACATCTGCTCTGGAGTATACCTGAGCACACGTATCAACACAGAGGCACATCCGATGAGATGAAGGTTCCATTTCCAGTTTAATGCTCAGCTTTCCCAGTTCTATTTTCAGTACTTTTTAGGTGAAATCAATACATAACTTTCCTAACAAGGGCTGCAACTAAAAAATATTTTCATGTTGCAGCTATTGAATCTGCAGATGGTATTTTTCTTAAATTGTCAAAATTGCTTAAAAAGTGATGTGCTTGCTTTGTTCAAAGCCAAAGCAAATTTAGCATACGGTCACACGAGACACAGAAAAGCAGCAAATCCTCATATTGGAGAAATCCTTTTTCATTATATATATATAAAAAAAAACATTTGCGTGTTAATATTCTGATTGTTGACTAAATATCAAACAATTGAGTCATTGCTTCAGCTCTAATGGTGACCCATTCCTGTGTAACATTTGGGCCACACAGGAGCAGGTGGGTGGGGACTTTGGGGGGTCATCGGGTTTCTGTAGTTGCATAACACATCGGGCACTCACCCTAATGTCCGGCACTCGGTGTACTCCATCCTGCGTGCTGTGATGGGAGCAGCCAGGTTGATGAAGCTGCGGCTGGGTGTGCTGACGGGGACGGCAGGGCAGATGGGCAGGCTGGCCCTTCTCGCCGCCATGGCCCCACAGGAGCCCCAAAAGTGTCTGGACAGACATATACAGAAATGGGAAGACATTTTATACATAGCAATAACAATATTTACCTTCCAAATTCACAATTTGAATACATGAGCATCAATTCAAGTGAACGCTAAGCATTCAGTGACACCTTTCTGAAGAAGGACTGGAGTCCCTATATCTATATCACTTACACCCCCCGCCGCCATTATTAATTCCCGAAGAAACCGCTGGAAGCTTATTGAATTCACGCCAAAAGCACCTCGAGGGACAAGACAACAAGAGAGTCTGACTGAAAGTTTCTCTCCAAATTACTGCTTCACTCACACTGTTAATTAAGTCTAACCGGTAACAACTGGTAACGAGGTGAATTAAGCGTATTAATCACCGTTTAATACATTTCAATCCAAACCCTCGTCTACCTGAACGCCAGGTCCCATTCCTATCACTGACCTGACACCTGCTCTCCTGCCGTGTCCTCCTGAGCGGGCTTCAGACACGTCCAGCAGGGTCCTGAGGAGGAAGGGAGTCCTTTTGCTAGTCATGGTGAAGTTTATGTCCCCAGACTAACTCGGTTTCTCGGGAGAGAGGTTGGTATTTCCACCCAGCGGCGGCTTTGTTCCTCTGACTGCCGAGCCCGGCGCTCCGCTCCGCCAGATAAGGGAAGCGGTGACGTAACGGGAGGCTCTAGCCAATCAGAGAGGAAGGTTGATCAAGTTTAAACGTTTTGTTGATCAATTTGCATGTGACGCCTAAATGCACAAAATATAAGATAGTGAGGGGACAGGTTTACAATTGCATATTTTAATTGCACTAAATATTGATCAGTGGAGGAGCTGGAGCTGGTGGAAATATGTAAGGCTCTTAAAACATGGTTTGTGAAGCACTACACCACAAGTGTAATTGTTTGATTTTATGTCAAATATTTAGAAATTTGTTTCCATGATTTTAATTTTCTTTAAAGTAGTATTATGGGATGTAAAAAAAGTCTAATCAGATGCAACCTCCTTACTGACACACAGTTCATTTTTTACTTTTTTAAAAAAAATGTGTTGCCTTATTATGAGCACATTAGTCACATATGACACATTTGTGATATAATCACTGAACATATTTGTCATCTCAGCTGAGTACACGAGGTTTTGACAGGTTGGGACAAGCAAGCCAAAGTCTGAAGTGTGGCTGGTGAACAAGTGTGGATGCTGTGCACATGATTCACTGTGGACTTTGTTGCTTCAGAGCATACAGGATCATCCACATTCAAATCAACAGATTAAAGCAGAGCATTACAATACATAGACTAAATTAAAATGTAAAATGACCTGCGTTTAATTTTAGCACAACAGCACTTACAATAGTGCAGGCTCTAAGAGGCTGACACCTCTGGGTTTTAAGTGTTATCACACAGTCAGAATACGTACAGCAGGATCCGTTTTAGGATCCTCAGATTGGAATTAGGGCACTTGATCAGAATGGGATTTAAGAAGCTCAGACACGCCATTGAAGAAAAGTCAGAAACGTAACGCGTAGACGTACAGACCAGTCTATCTGTGTCAGGTTATAAGAGAACATGGGCTTAACGGTCGCAGGCTCATCCTGCAGTTAAACAGCAGGTGGATGTGGTTCCAGCTGGCCCTCGTTCAATTTGTCAAGGTTCAGTGATTCAAAAGCCCAACTTCCTCTTCACAAACTTATCACAACAATGCAGAAAGACATTTCTAAGCTTTTCATACTTTTTAAATGATCTCTTTTAGATTTACAGTAATAACTCTTACATGATTGATTAGTGCAGGGCAGCGTTGTCTCAGAGTCATAACGTCACTACATCCATGTCACTGGTTTAACAGATGCATTAATCATTGACTGAGAGACAATCCACCTCTTGGTGAAAGGATATTTCCAGACTAAACTAATGCTTTTTCCAATTCAACAAGAAAAACTCCTGATTATAAATCTGACATTGCTATTTAAATTTGAGTAGTATTTTTGTGTGCAATACAATGTACAGTGAGAGGTGAACAGATATCACCCAAACTCATTTCAGTTCAGTTCAAATACTTTATTCTTTTATTCTTCAAGGGACATTTTTAGGTAAGCCATTCAGCAAACACTAGAGAAGAAATAAAACATACAGTATCATTAATTCATGTAAAAATCTTGCATATTTTCCTTCACCGCCAGTGGAGAAACTCCTAGGAGCCTTTTTTTTTTATCATTTAATGCTTGGGAGCTTGGGAGTGAGAATATGTCAACCAGTCATCCAAAAGACAGTATTCAGCATTCAAAATATAATCCTTATAAAGTATTTCTCTCTCTGAACTCACTGCTCTTTGAGCACAGTGAGTCACAGTGCATCAACTTTATTCATGAAATCAAAACTGAAAGAGCAGAACTATTAAAGAATAAGAAGAGCAACACAACACGAGGCAAGTGGGAAACTATTGTTCCTCATCTGAGAATATGATTTTGCTCAAAGCGCGGATGTACTGCAAACCACCTGGATCTGTGATCCTCAGTTTGGTGAGAGGTGGCACGACTCCGCTGGAGAAGTATCTGAACGCAGGGCTGGGTGACTGGATGGCATCCAGGAACACCTTGGAGACAAAAACAATCACACCACACTTAGATGTACAAGTGCACACTAACCTTTGTCAATTTGTCAACATCCTCTACCAAAGTTTAATTACACTCAAAATTGTATTTCAGGTCAAAATCGACATTAAACTTTTACATTTGTATTTTTCTGTATATTTAACAAACCTTTACGATATCCTCAGTGTCCTGTGCTGCGTTTTGGAAAACGGAGCCACAGTGCTCCAGGTATTTTTCATAGAGGCTGAGTGTGAGGGCATCGACCTGTCCGAGTGACGTGTCCCCCAGCTCGGCCTTCTGCAGGTTGACCAGGAAGTCCGTGTTGACTGGACCGCACTCAATGAGACTCACGCTGCAGGATGAAGGACAGTCAGCGACACCGCTTACACTTAAACTAAGAGGGAAAGATGTTAAAAACGTTCAAACTCACTGGATATTGAAGTGTTGCAGGAGTACAGCCAAACTCTCACACGCTCCCTCTACGGCAAATTTACTGGCACAGTACACCTCGTTAAAGGGGAGACCTGTAGGAGAGAGCATGAAGCTCAAGCATGGCTTATTTGGGCAATATCATGCTAGCAGCAACACAGTTTGTTTTCATCATTAGAAAATGGCACATGTGGAACACCGTCGACCTTCAGTGACCCCTCCACCTCGTACTCGTCTCACCTTGGAGCCCCCCAGTGCTGCCGGTGACCAGAATGCGGCCTTGGCCTTGAGCCTTCATGCCTGGCAGGAAAGCCTGGATGGTGTGGATGGTACCGAGGAGGTTGACCTCCAGGATCTGCCTCATCGAGTCCAGCGACTGCACCTCCAGTGGTCCCATCAAACCCACACCGGCATTACACACTGGGAGGAGTGAGAAGAAGTCCATTAACACGCACACACAAGACACTCCCAATGTGAAACCTCCCGATGCAAGAGCGTACCCAGAATGTCCACTCGTTTCTCCACGATCCTGTCCCTCGCATCCAGGATGGACTGCTGGCCGGTCACGTCCATCTGGAGGATGTCCAAGGTGTCCTTGTGCAGGCTTTTGACACACTCTAATAGACGCTCCTTCTTGGCCAGGTTTCTCATCGTGGCGTACACTAAACAGAGAGCAGCATTTAGCCACATGTCTTCATACAGTTCGCCCTTAAATGCTTTGCTGCAAATACATGTTGCAGAATATCAAATCATTTGTTAATCACGGCAACATTACAGACCGTCTCCGTGGGAACCTGGAAGTTTTCTGACCCAGTGGAAACACGAGGAATACAACGAAAGGCCGTGTCAACTGTGGTTACCTTTGAATGTTTTGTCGGGGTCGGAGGCCAGCCGGACAGCCAGACTGAGACCGATTCCAGAGGAGCAGCCCGTGATCAGTACCACCTTCTTGTCCATGGAGCCACTAACTGTCTGCTTCAGCAGAGAGCAGGGGATAAGATAGAGGCGTGCACAGTTGTTCTTCTCAGTGTTTTCACATATTTTCACAAGGCCAGTTAATCCTAAACATCTTATCTGCCACCTGGAGTCCTCCCAGTTTTTCACATGTCCTTGTTAGTATAATTGCTTTTGTTTTTCTATCGAGACGCATGGGAAAAAATACTGCCCATGAGTGCATGTTTATACTTCCATTGAAGAAGTAAGTATTATTGGTGTAAGTGTATACTTTAGGGGCGTATGTACTAGAATTTCCTTGCTTATTTCAATTCAATTTAGCTGTTGGGTATGATAACAATGTTCAGAAAAAGCTAGTAGTGACGCCATGCACTGTACCTGTTTATCCTTTCCGTTGCTCCAAATGTGAGCACCAGGTGGCAGCAAAACTTCATAATATCAGTCATACTGACCTCTATTGGCCACATCCAGATGCTGAGATTGGCCAGAAAGAATCACAATGGGTTTAAGGTCCAGGGATTTTGGACGGAAATAGTTGAGTGCTTTTCTCATAACATCTCTGATTTGGGGACAATGCATCCTTTTCCAAAGCTTGTGCTGAGGGAAATAGCTATTTTAGGCATGACTGACAGATGGTTGGCATTTGCTAATGGCTGCTCTAAATGTGTGACAAAGTAATACTGAAAAAAACTCTCCAATTCCAATTCAAGTTATCTCCCAATCTAGAATACTAGGAGACGGCAGAAGGTGTGCTAGTAACATATTTTTGAAATCATATTTTAAATAATAGTTCTATTAATAAAATAATGTTCTGATGATTATTTCTATAAGATCTCATCACTGACGTTTCCTGAGGTCCCTTTCAGATTAGAATTCCAGAAGGAATAACCTGGTACTACCCATATATGCAAATAACAGTCACTACTAATTGTAAAAATGTTTATGGTAGGTTTATTGGACTATTTGTGGTTTCTAACTCTACACAAGGAGACTCAATTGCTTCACCAAGATACTTTTCAATGTTGCCCCGAGTGGAAACTCAGAGGAAACTTGGCTTGTTTTTAAAGCAAGAGATTCCTACCAAAGCTCAGGTCCAGAAGTCTCTGTTATCCAGCAGTAAGTAACTCATCATGCAAGGTCTGAGGATCGACTGGAAAATACGTTCATAACAAGTCGTCACCATGTGCATGGGAGTGAGTTATCACTAGGGGGCGACCAATCCTCAGGTACAAACCATTCATCATCAGACAAACATGGACTGAATGAAATAGAGTTGAACAGAACACAGCCAAAGAAGTGAACAAACAAGTGCCACCTTGTTTCTCAGGAAATGTAATAAGAGTATAATATGCAATATGAAACAGGACTTCATTCTATATCTCAGTCCTCTCCTTTCTTCTTCCTCTTCCCTGCTTTGTTTCTTCATTTCACCTCGTTTCTCTCCGATGTGCATTCTCCTGCAGCTGAGTTTTAAACCAGTCAAAACAACATTTCAGGAGCCTCGTTTGAAAGGATTTCTTCTGCCGATGAGAGCAAACCAAGTAGGAATTTCCTGCCATTTTGTTGCGCTCCTCCGCTTCAGATGGCATCAGCTTGGCTGCTGTCCCAGAGTCTGTGGGACAGATAACAGCAGGCCTTGACCCTCTTTCAAATATCCAAGACTCCCGAGCATTGTTGAAAACTCTTGAACTGCTTGACCTGAGACGTTACTGAGTGTGAGCTGTTTTATGGCATCCGGCGTCCGGCCTCCGTCCATTTGGTATTTTCACAAGAAACGTGTGGGGTCATGAAACTTGAATACACATAGCACTTTGCCATACTCATGTGTGCATGTTGTTACGGTTCTTGCAGAAGAGGCTTTGAAGAGCATGAGAGAGTGAGAAATAGATGCCAAGAAAAAAACTGTTTCCTCTCTTTCAACCATTTATAGTCAAGCAATACTCAGAAGTATGTATGTAAATATGTATGGTCTATGCAGGACAGCTGCTGCTGCTACATGTGGCCTGCAAGCTCCCTGGGGCACCTTGGTCTCCTGGACAAGATTGAACCCCCCCTCCACCCCCCAATGAGTCACATTGGGCTGTGCCATTCCAGCGCAGACACCTGAAATGAGCGCAGACACAATACAAGGTTTATCATAACACCGAGCGGCTGCAGAAACAGATGTACTCGACAGGATGTCCCGTGTGAGAGAGATGAGCAGAAGTGAAACAGCTGAAGACGTGTGGCGGTGGATGCGGTGAAGCTGAGATGTCACGCTATACCTGGCAACAGAGTTAAATGGGGCTCCTTTTACTGAGTGCATTCAAGGCCAAACTGACAAATGCAAATCTTTTCTCAGAGATGTTAAGTTACCTTTCAGGTACATTATAAAATAGTTCATGGTTCATTGTTCTTAATCTCAAAAAAGGGTGCTATAGTTCAATGAATCAGCTAATACCAGCCAGGGGAAGATCATTAGTCCTGCAAGAGAAAGAAGAAAGAACATCTATGAGACGAGCAGCCATATTTTACTGCCAAATGCTGCAGATAACTATGATGATCCCTTCAAAGGCACACATGGGATAGAAATGCAACATTTTGAATGGTGTTTTTGCTGCTGTTGTCAACATGCCAGTGAGCCCATACCACAGAATCCACATCTGATATCAAATGAATGCCTCCCTATCTGTCTGAGGGCTTTTGTTTCACTTTGCAACCACCGTTTGACTGCTTCGGTCTAGACTTGATGGATTGTATGATTGCAACGATGCGTCTGCATCTGATGAGGTAGAGTTTCTGTGTATGTGACCTTTTTCTTGCCTCGTTTCTCAACACTTTTCTAACTCTTTGCTCACAGAAGATTTTTCCTTATGTGTGTTGCAGTTGGATATAGTGCTCGGATGTTGCAGGGCTGTATGGTAAAAATAGAAAGTATTCCCTGTTCTGTGAAACCCATCCAGCCTCCAGGAGAAATGTAAGTGGAGTGAGAGATCGAAAGAATTCCCTCCTCTGAGAACTTAATCCAGGATGATAAAAACACAAACCAAGGAGCTACGAGTGTGTGTTGTTATAAACCGCCAACTGATGAGAGACATGCTCCGACTGCTCTGATGACGGATGGCAGGTTTACTTCAATGAAGGGTAAAGAGAGAGGCTGAGAAATGCCCAGTGGATTTTTCACGAGGTAATATGGAGGGAGTGGGGCTCGCTGGTAAAATCATCATGGCTGCAACAGGAGAGGACGTGTGGAAAATATGAACACGCTGACCCAGAGGCCGAATCAGCACATTTTAAATGTCTAATCGACAGAATAGAATTCCCTGAAACCATTTTAGTGTAACAAGCTCCGACCTGACAATTGTAGAATTGTACTTACAAGCAAATACGATTCTTAGAGAGAGAAAATACAAAAACATTTCTTCATGAGAAAGCTGCTTGACGCAAGAGCAAAATAGAGAAAATATTGTATAGTCATCATTTTTCAAGTGCAAGAGCATGACTTCTTGCTGTGGCCCTAAAGGAGGGGCCAAACCTCCCAGAGCAAGTTCAAAGGTCACCCAGGTCGAGTCATGAGAGGGGATTAGGGCCTCATAATTTACATAGAGTACAGAGTTTTTTATATATGGGGTACAGGGGTTGTGGTCGCCTGCTGGACATGAGGCTTTACGTCAGCTGTAACCCTCAAGGCCACCGCCTGACCTGCATTCCTCAGGACCAGTTTGTATACAAAGCCCTGAGCTCCAGGAAGCAGCGATGATTGTATCATGGGAAAGGCCCCCTCCGTCACGAATCAGCCACTCAAGGCATTCTTTCTCTGGTAGAATTGGGGACATCCTGTTCCTGTTGCTTTCTCGGCCTTCAGGCACTCGAGTCTGTCCTGGGACTAGACCTGACCTGTATTTAGCTCAGAGAGCTGAATAGTCATATTCATAGTCACGGCTTAAGCCGGAGGTCAGTGTGGGACAGTAGGCATTCCCCCCTGCAGCTGCAGCGTTTGTTCCGTTGACAGGCACACACCTATTTGAGCTATGTGTCAGAGGCATGTTCCCTTGTGAGATCCAGCTGGTTAGATAACATACATCGGAAAAACTTTTGCTTTTGTCAAAAGTGCAGATCTCATCAGCAGAGTTTCGTTTGGTCAAATGCCTGGTCTGGCTGGGAAAATACAGTTGGACACCGGGCAGGTTGAATGTGAAGCATGGAAGGGAAAGTACGCTGATCTTAACTTAAAATAAATATGAATATTGGGTGGCTGTATTTGTGTTTTATACATGTTTTTTTTACTGTGAAACTGTCCATTGGCACACATTCCAGTATTTTATCTCTTCTCTCTTGACTTGTCTTTACTCCAGGTGCAGCAGGCGGAGAATGCTAGGCACTCCATGCATCAGTACCTCGCCTGTGATGTGGTGAATTGAAGTGATGGGGTGGTGTGTCGGGGCACGGCAAGTGACTCAACCATGCTGGTATTTACCTGCCATTGTATGAAAACAGTTCTCTAGTAAATGCAGGCATGTTTAAGCACTACCACTCTCACCCTCTCCCTCTTCACTGTCTCCCTCTCATTGTCTGAATCATTTCTAAATAATGTCTCCCCACGCAAAGTCTTGCCCTGGAACAGACACTGATGAAATCAGTGGTGCACTCCACCCACCACCTGGTTACCTGGATACCCTCTGTTTACAGCTGGATCTGGTCACACTGCAACTAAACGTGGAGACTCAGACGAAGCATCGTGTTCCCACAAACATAAACAACACACATGACATTTTTTTTTAAAGTATTTGCATTTTGCTACCATACATCCATCCTGCCTCTCTTTCCTGTGCGCTCATTCTACAGCAAACCCACTTCCCGCTGCTTACAGTCCACACAAAAGGAGACTGAGGTGTTCTGCAGTTGTGATATTCAGTTTTTCAACCTAAGTCATGAAATCTGTCCATGATTAATTTGCTGTTAAAGCTGAGCTGCAGTGAAACCTCAATAGGTATCGCCTTAGAAAAGTATGCCAACTTTGCCGTGGCTCCTTTCAGGTCCCAGGAGCCAAGAACACAATGGCGTAACATGTACACCTGTGGCGTGCAGACCTGTCACATTATGTTCTTCCCCATTCTCTAGAGAATCATATTTCCTCAGCACAGGCCCGGTAGACGTCGCACACTTGAAGAGTTCAGAGTTAATCCTTCCTACTTCAACAAATACTTCTCTCACACGCCTGAAGAGAAAGAAATGTCACCTTTCTTCATTTCTAACATACCCGTACTGGTTCTTCTTTGTTGTTTTCACCCCCCAACACTGCAGTATTCTCATTGGTTGATTCCTGTTTTTGTTCAAAAAGCTGCAGTGAAACAAATATTGCCTTGCCCTACAATGGGAACTATGATAGAACTCCACCTTGAATCTCTCACATAAGTCTAAGTGCTTATCTGGGTTTCATGTTTGATTTATGTGATGCTTGTTTTTCTCTTCCACTTCCTGCTATAATTCCTATCAATGTTGATTATTCTGTGGTTATGAAAATAACGGCTTCATGGCTTCATAACCCAATGATATTCATACTTCATGTGGCTTTGGCAATACATGACTATATTGCTTATGTATATATAGAAGATTGCATTTTATTGTGATGATGAAGTCAGATATCTGACTGTATCCCTCCTCCATACTATGTTTGAACAAAATTCAGAATTGATTTAAGAGATTTGATTTACTTATTTTTATTTTTATCTCTTCTTTTCTGGAGCCGGATGTTTAACATCTTGACTTCACCCTGGATTTTAGAAGTCACCTCCCGGCTTTGAAACTCCAATACAATTTAAAAGTTTCATTCAGTGCTTGGTCCAGAAATTGCAATATCATGCTGATAATGTACCACATTAAAGAGCTCATACTAGTCAAGTCAAATGCCATAATTGCGCATGAAAACATCCAATTAAAATAGAAGAATGTCTCTTTTAAAATCTAAATCACTGTTTTTCTCTCTCTCTCATATCCCCAGAGAGAGTTATTTATTATCAGGGAGTAAATAAACAGTGGATTATGTAAATGTACTTTTCAGACACAACCTCCCAAAATGGGCCAAGGATGCAGATACAAAACATTCCCAGGGACCATCTGGGTCTTATCACCTCTCAAAATCATTTCCTCCACATAAAATTACCAAGACCAGGAGCCAAGTCCAGTAAGTGTGCTTGTGCTTACTGTAAACGGTGCTACGTGCTAATCACACATCACTCCCTAGGTCCTTCATGTTATTACTGAAGTAGATCAGTCCTCCTCCCCGTGAACTATGAATCTGTCCTCTGTGAGAGACAGCCTGGGTCACAGTGACATGCTGGTGGATTTCTCAGACACTCTCGTGGTAGACAGCAGTTGAATCTGTCTTGCATTTATGAGATGAAAGAGCAAAGGTCAGTAAAAAGCTCTGGGAAACGGGCTGTGCTGCACGATCCTCTGGGTAGAAGTCCTCCAACATTTTTGTTGACAATTTATCATGCTTAGTAATTATTACATAAGCACTTTTCTGCCTATAATTTGGGTTTTAGAAGGCAGGCTTTCTGTGGTGGCAGCAGATAACGGAGAAAAGCCCAAACGCATGGAATTGCTGTTTATATAAGGTTTTTCAGGGACTTTTCCTTCCTAAGAAATCAAGTTGAATTATGGGAGTGACCTGCATGACGGCATGATGGGAATGTCATGGCCTTACAGCCTAATATGGGCATTATGCAGAGTAGATGGGCCAGTCCTAGCTTCTGCTCATCAAACAGTCACCTTCACATTCCTTCCTTGTTTGAGGCTCATCTCAAGAAGGTGATGGGATTAGTGTGTCTGGAAACAAGTGACATTCATGCCCTCCACGCCCTCACACCCAACAGTCAACGGAAACTGTCACAATCGCTCCCCGGTGACACCTGTATGTTTTGCGAGTATTTTTATTTCTTAGCCATTTTAATTTGATTGAGGTGAGCTTGGTTTGTTTGTACACCCCCTCCTGCTCCCTGAGCTCATCCTCAGCTGGTCTTCCATGGGTATAAGGGCCCCCAGACTCTGGAACCCCCCCGTCCCCCACACATTCGACAGTTTGACACCATAACAGCATTCAAAACCAACCTCAAACCTCTTTTTATACATGTATGTGTCTGTCCTCCACACGTCATTATTTATAGAGACAAGCACCAACAAAGAGACACAAAACGACAAAAACAAGTGTGCCTTGGTTTCATGTAGGTGTTGGTGGGGCCTTTTGCATGCCTGTGCCCAGGGGCCCCATTGCCCCATGATTTGCCCATGACTTTACATTACATTGTACTTCAGCTGATGGTATCAGGATGTAATACTTTCACTGACATACAGTTTTTATTCAGGAGTTTAAACGCCTAAAACCAACGAGGAAGGCTTCTGGGCCTCATCCTTGAGAGCTTTGAGTTATTTAATTTACAAATTGCCTTGGCTGTTTGAGTCACACTGTCGACTCAGCCAGATCATATGACTAATCTGTCTCTGGGCTCTTTGATCAGTGCCTTGGATCACATACTGCAGTAGACGTGTGCTGTTCTGCTCATTATTGTTATATCTCCAGTCAAAGGTGAAATGACATGAAAGGAGTTGTCGGACTAGATTTGGTCTATTCTTCTTTGTAATTTGTTGTTTCCTGCGTGTGCCTGTAAAAATCATCTTTACACAACCTACTATTGCTGCAAATGTATATCTTATCAGACTAAGATGATGATCTTTGAACAAGAACAGTATTTAGACTTTAGCTATGTTGTAATAATAACATGTGATAGGCTTCAAGGCTGCTTTTCACATCACAGTGTTTTCACGTGAGAAAAAAGGCCCTGTGGTTCTTTATTTAAACAATAAAGAGATCTTTAGTCTCCAACTGATCTGTCTTCATTGCTGCTCTCTGTTTTAACATTACTGTGGCAGCAGATTCCTCCGGCGTGGCCCTGCGTCAGCAGGGGGATTCCTCAAAATCCAGCATCTGGGTGCTGCATTCTTGCCGTCCCCCACATTGCCATCGCAACGCTCACGAGACACAACAGCTCGGGAGCAGCAGTCGCAGACAGAGTCGCTTCCTGTGCCCCAGCTGGAGTGAGGGGTGTGAGAAACATGCTCACTGAGCTCAGAGTTATGGCCAGAGAGGCGAATGGTAGCGGAGGAGCAAACAAGCCACCCCACAGTGACGAGGGTCGCCTCTCCAGCACTCAATGGAGGAGGAAGAGGTACAAAGGAGCGATTCAGTGGCTGTTAATACAAGAGAGGCTGACTATAATAAATACTATGAATGGAAATAAAGATGTGTTGGCTTTGTGACCTGAAACATGATATCACCTCTGGGTTCAAAGATCATAAATCCAACACATAAACCCTAATTGGATTCTCAGACTAACCGTTGGGATTGATTTCAAACCTAACAGATGGCCCTTACCCTTGACTTTATTTGTGGGGTTTCAGGGTTTCGAATTAGAGGAGGGCCTGTCTAGGGCGGGTGTCCCATCAAAGTGGCGACACGCCCTCAGTGTAGCCACAGACCTTGAGCTGGAAGGGCGGCTAACTCACTCTGAATTGCTGCCAGAGTGTTTTATGTTCCCATTCAGCCCGAGGAAGGAGCTGCAGGCCTCTGGAAGCTGGACACCTTCCAACTTTTTACATATCATGAAAGAGAAGTTCATTTTACGTCTACACGTCGTGTCGCCATCAGTTCTACATTACAGTATATGCACACTTAATAAGATGTCTCGTGGGGTTGTAAAACAGGAGTGTTCACTTCTGCTAGAAGGCAGCCAAACAAATCCCTTCCTGTGGAAAATGTGATCGTCGGGGTAATGTATGTCGAGAAATGTTTGATTCATTGGCTGCTTCGGGTCTCTTGTCTGATTTGTGATGTAATCAGCTGAAAAGAAGGCAGCTTTAACACAGAGGCCTGGAGGGACGCATGAATAACCGACTGTCGACCTGAGCTATAAGTCAAAGCTGCAGGGTCCGCGACTGCTATGTTAGTGGAAACACACACATATGAGTGCATACACTTAAGTCTAGGTGTCTCCGTGGGAGGTCCTGTAAGGGTAAACGCAAAAGGACTAAAGAGAGTGGGAACAGAATCTGAAATGATGGGAGCTATTGAACAGCCAGATTCTTGTTGAAGTTCATGGGGTGCTTGAGGCGGCCTCTGGATTTACAGAGGCAGAAGAACTATTTGTTTGTGTGAATGAGAGTAAAACACAGGAACCAGTAGCAGGCTCCCAGGGCCGCAGCCGACACCCAACAACATGATCAATGATTTCCGTTGTAAAAGAAAGCCAATGGTCCCAACCCTCCTCATCACTATTTCATGTTTCTGAGGATTTCTGTGCATGAAGCTTCAAACACAGGTCTTATTGTTTGCATGTTAATTTTTTTTAAGTATATTTTGGGCTATGAAATTTGGCTGTGCATGGTCCCCAGAGGACGATTCCTTTGTATTAACCTTCTTACACCATTGTCAAGACCCATTATCCTCCTGACCAATCTATTTCAAAACGTTATGGCTTGATTGCCACAACATTTATTCTGAAGATAACTGAATGATCTTGGTGACCAGCTCACCTTTCCTCTCATCATAATCTAATGGGAAGTTTGCCATGAAATTTGACAATTTAATTGTTGGTATGCTATTTGTTAGGTCCAACTCTTGGACGGATAACTAACAGGAAAATGCAAAATACTCATCTGCGATTATTTTGCATTAAGGAGGGAGTGAGAGGGGAATAATACTTAACTCAACAAACAAAAAAGACCTGCACCTGTTCACGGTGTGAATAAAACAGTGACCATGCAGCGTGACAGTTAACAGAAGGTTATCCTCTTTGTGTGAACTTTGACCCCCAAACCTCCCCTCGCCTCATTCCTCATGCGAGTCACAAAGGGACACAGTGACAAAGCAAGATTACAAACACCAATGCAAACCTACAGGCAAACACCAATCACACACATGCAAACACATGCTTTACTAAAATAGGGGATAGATCATGTGGGTTAGCTCATGCAAACCAGCAAGCTTTTAGATCACAGGGCCTACTGTACCCTGTCCAGGTTTTAACCTCACAAATTCTTGACCTTTATAATATTTTAATGAGGACTGTTACAATTTTTCACCTCGTTTTATGTGGAGACCTTCCCATAAACCCCAAACCACAAAGCTCTCCCCACTGGCCTGGTGGTGGGCTGGATATAAGGCCGAGGTTTAGAGATCTACTTGGCTATGGTCTAAAGCAAACCCCTCCTCCCACACACAGCCATGAAGACAGCAGTGTGTTTTATTAGATCACATTTTTTATTGTCTCGCTTAAATATTTCTGAGCTCATGATGACTAGAGGATGATAAAAGCTGGCGTGGTGCTGCTGATGGAAAGTATGTGCGTGTGTGTGTGTGTGTGTGTGTGTAACTTGTTGCATTGTCACCAGGGCTACGCAAACAAACACAGAAAACCCAAGCAGCACGCTTCAGTAGGTAATCATTAGGAGCACGTCGACCTTTGACCCCCGCCATGCCTCAGATGACATATGGCCGTGCCTACCTGCTGTTACTGGAGTCACTGGGCTGTGTTAGCCAGTGTGATGCAAACGCGGTGAGCTGCAACGCCGGTAAGATGCCTTTCATGCAGACTGTAGGCACATTTACAGAGACTGCAAACACAAGGAGTACACCTTTCTTAGAATCTATCAACATTCCCCCCCCAGAGGTATCGTGTGTCTGTCTCCAATAGCTGTGCGGGTGAATATTTCCTTTCATGAAACGGGCCCGCTTTTAAAAGATAATCCAGGAAATTCCCTTGGCAAGAGCCTGCCACAACAAATAGCATAGAAATGAGTGTCAGACATTCATCCTGTGTGTGCTTGTTGTTCTGTTGTCTTCATTCCAATTTGTCTCTGTGCCATTTTCTTTTTTCACTGGTGTGTCTGTCCTAGACTAACCCCTAACCCTTCTTCATAATTACCATCACACCTCCTTCTACCTCCCATGCTCAGATGCCAGTTACAATATTTTTTTCCCATTTCTCTCCGGAGACATTCCAAACAGATTTCTCTGCTTCCCCATTCCTTCCGTTTCATTCTGTCATCGTTTTCTTCCCACTGGCACGTCTTCTTTTATTACTTTATCCTTCACGTTTATTCCCTTTTATATAATTCTTTTCCTACCCTTGCTAGTTTAAAGTTTATCTGACCATCTCAGAAAGTAGTAAAAAAAAAAAAAATTCCCTCAATCATTTTTTATCTAGGGTTACCGGTAAATCATTTATTACCATCAGACTGCAATTGCTATTTTCCCATGTCATCAAGCTCCAACTGAGACGGCAGTAATTTGTTTGGGCAAATAACACACACAGATAAGGATTTGATGGATGGCCACGGGTGCAGGACTGTATTCGCCAGTATTTTTCTCATCTGGTCCAAGAAGTTGTCAGCTTTTAAATGTCCAAAGTTGTGTTTAATCCCGTCTAATATTATGTGAATAATGCTGGCATTGTGCGGGCAATAAAGCGTGTACAGTGAGCGGCTCATGTTGCCTGTTGTCGGATTAATGAGACAATGATGAGGCTGTGAGGGGGGATGGAGACCGGAGACAGAAGCAACAGCTGAGAAAGCCCTTTCAGTTTCTAAGTTGGTCTGTCCGTCTATGGTTAAGCCTGGCTGCATCTGTTGATGCCCACACCCCAACGGCATTTAGGGTGGAGTAATATCTGAATCTGCATGGAGCCATGTCGGCCAATCGAGGCATGCTTTGACCAACTGTTTGGAGAATTGTTGCATGCGGAGATCTCGAGACAGCTCAACAACATGCTGCTGTCTGATCACTGTGCTGCATGGCTGCAGTATCACTTGCACACGTCTTCCTAAATACTCCTTCGCTTGTGTCGATCATGTTTATATTCTTCAGCCTTTTTTGCCAGAAGGAAATGAGCGCTTTTACCACGATCACTGCCTTGACGTGCAAGCAGCTTCTAGCAGGCGTGTGTGCACAGCTATGGTGGTGAATTCCTCCGGTCTGGGTCGTCACGTTGCCAGAAAGCGAGCAGGATGTGGCGAAACTTCTACCTGAGAGCTCTGTCTCATCCTTCTCTTCCTGTGCCGCTGCTGCTTTGTGCCAACCCACGCAATGTGAAGTTGAAGAAAACAAAAAATCTGTTAAAGTAAGGCAATTTTGTGGGCACAAAAAAAAAAAAAGATGTGCAGATTTCCACTGCAATTAGTGTTCCCGGGGCTCTACTTTGTCTCTCCTCAGTGTTTCCCATCTGTTGCGTTTATCCTGAGCAACATGTCACTTTTTCCCCCCATTTTGGGTTTTCTGGTCAGGAGAGATGAACCGAAACCAGCCGTTCAAATGTGATTAACACGCAGAAGTGTTGCTCTTCTGAAAATATTCACACACTGAAGGTGGCTGACCTCGCTCCCCTTGCTAATTGTAGCAGCCGTGGTGTAAAATGTGGCTGTTGTTTTAGGTGATTTGTAACAGCAGCATGCAATCAGAGGTGTACATCATACATGTGTGTGTGGGTCTGGAGGGAGGCGTTTGACAAATGAGGCTCCGCTGAGAATGAGGAGAGTTGAGCAACATGTTCAATGACTCATTTTGAGATGCTCTGCTTGGAGATTATGTTTTCTTTTCTTCTTTTTTTCATCCAACTTGGCTCCCTGTCCTTGTGTGTTTCCTGCCTGATTGTCTGCCTCATCCTGATGAGTCTCACCTGCCCCTCATTATCACCCTCCTCCTCCTCCTCCTGGGTTTGGTCTTCAGGTTGCATAGTTGCTGCTTTCACTACCTGTTTGTGCCGATCTGCTTGTTGTCTGTCAAAGTGTCCTCATTGAGTCTGCATTTGGTTTGTGGCTTCCTGTGCTGCTTCAGCAGCTGTAACACACTCAAGGCAGCAGGAACAGGTTAAGAGTTAGGCCGTGTTCACTCTGCACCTTTCTGTTGACGGACCTCATTGACTAATGCATGGGCTTGCATCGCATTATGCTGAAATGAATTGTGGGTCCGCTACTCTGACACTGGCCAATAAAATCACCATTTTGGTACGACCGGGGAAAGCACACGTAAAAAGCAGATGTAAACAAAACATCGAGGAAAGCTTAATAATTGTGGTTGGGATCAGGACGATTCTTTACGATGAGTTTCTGTGTTTATATAAGGGAACGATTACTTAAACATGTAGCAGTGCTCTTCTGGCTATAACGGGGTCCATTTTGCACTATAAAAATAGGGAAGCCGGAAGTAGCCTGAATAAGCCGGCTAGAAGTAATTTCAGTGCATCTCCCCCATGCACCAGACACGCCTTCCCTCCTCAGGCATCGGTCCATCAACAGAAAGGTGCAGTGTGAACACGGCCCTAGGGTTATTTGTTAAATGCATGAATTTGATTAGGTCTTCCTTTGTGGGTCAGTGAAACTAAACATTGATAAAAGATGGTACTCATCTCTTTGTTTAGACAATCAAGCTGAATTTATGGCCTTCAAGGAAATGAGAAAAGAAATGAGATGACATCTTCATTCCTAAGCATTATAAATAGCCCTTGACTAAACATCATGCGGGGCTGTTCTTAAGAAGCTCTGACTCTAAATCTAACTTCACATCATGAAATAACGTGGTAGCTGACAATTGAAATCCACCATGAGGAATCTCAACCAGGCCACACACCGCTTCCCCTCCAGGCCTGTTTGCCAAACGTTATCTTCGGATTACAAACAAGGCAATGAGATCTCGCGCCTATTCTGATGTCTTATTTTTATCCTTCCTTCTGTGTTTTCCCCTGTTGCCGAAAGGATTAGGAACTTATCTTTTAATACCGCTCGAGCGTCAGCCCTGCACGTCATCCTGCAGCCTTGAGGTGAATGACTTCCAGCTCCAGCGTTTGGGAACCCGCTGATCCTCCTCTGTCGGGCCACGGAGGAGATGTTTGTCCTTTTTTGTTCACCGCTGCAGTTGATGTGGCAGAAATACCAGCAGTATAGGGGACGAGAGAAAGGGTTAAGACGTGGGTGGTGTGTTAAGCATTTAAATCACCCGGAGCTGTTGGGCTGTTTCGTTTTTATGAGGTGCCAGACCATTGCCGCTCTATTCAAACTGCTTCACGCCGAGGTCACCGCAAACAGATTAAAGATCACACCAGTGTGTGACCTGGGCTCACCTCCATTACACCGCTGCACTAATGGTGATGAAAGCACGACATCATGTATTGCATGGGCCCACCGCGAGCCTCCGCTAGCCCTGTAAGTGGTGACATGCACGCTATCTACGCGAGCAAATTAGGGTCTGCCAGTGCAAAGACACGTCGCTCTTTCTGCCAAAGCATCAGTTGCATGTTAATTACAAATTGCACAACGAAAAGAAGGCAGGGAAGACTTATCTGCTGAGGTGAGATTACCAAGCAGCCCTCCTGAGTCTGTAAGCATTCATTACATGAAATCCTCTTTCTGCATAAACAATGGTTTACATCTATAAACCATAAACAGAGAATTTCGACAGTTTGCAATCATGCTCTGTAAGGGTTCAGCAACGTTGCAGATGTACTCCTGTTATCGAGGCAAATCTCCTCAGAAAGGTTCGTGACTACTGTTTTCATTCAGAGACGGAGCTCAACGAGTGAAACCAGGACATGAAGGCGACGACAACGAGTCTGAAAATCATTTTATCAGTCAGAGCTGTTTCACTTCAAAACACGGTCTCACGAGGTCACCCCATCAGACGGGCGTTTGGCGGTGCCGGATGATGGCTTGCTTCCTCAATCGTACCTCCTCCGTGCTATAAGTGAGGGGTGGAAACAGGTCATTGTGGCCCTTCAAACAAAAAGGGAAAAAAAGTCTGGGATGTTATCAGAGCAGGACATCTTAACATAACTGCTCGGGCCTCCCAGCAGACTCATAAAGGAACAGCAGCACATTTAACAGCACAGTGTCACAAAGTCATGGAAAAAACACTTACATAATGAGCCCCCCCTACCTTCTCTCTCTTTACACACCCAAAGGGCGACAAAAGCAAGAGAAGAGAAAGGACATCTTTGAAAGTCTGGACAAAAGACTATCTGTCTCTCCAACAAGGGAGTCATAAGAGAACATTAACCCTGATCACTTCTTTAACAGCAGATTGCGTTTGCCCCCCTTTACCTCCTCTGACTCTTCAGCAAAGACCTTAAGAAAGTCCCTGCACCTTACTGTCATAAATACAAACCCAACATGATCACACACCCTTGTACCCCCGCTTAAAGCCGCCAAAATCCCTCCCTCGCATCAATCGTGTGTTTCGGCTGTGTTTTCTGACCCACTCATGACAAGACCTATTTGTTCCAGCGGCTCGGAACGTGTTTGCGTTCCCCGGGTCACGGCTGATCTTCTCATATTTATGTTAGCCAAACTGCAGGCTGGCAGGCTAATTCGCTGGTATGTGTTTTCATTAGGTCTCTGGGGGCCGGGTAGAGCTCCCTCGCTAACGTGGCTCCTCTGAACTCTGACCCCGGCTTTAATGGGAAGGATGGCAGAGAAAGAGGGGCCACGGCTTCAGAGTGAGCTCACTTAGACTTAAGGTAACAATTTGAGGAGGCGTTACAGGTTATGTAACCTTGTTGCCGGACGCTAATGACTCAGTAGGGCCTGAGGGAGGTCCCTTCTCAATAGGTCTCTTTTACATCAGTTTAAAATTAGCTTTGGTATGGTACGTTTGGACAAATCCTGCTCTGTGTGCGAGATAACAGCTATGTAGAGCATGTGACAAACTAGTGGCGGTGTGCTCTGCCATGGGCCATGACAGCAGCACAGAGGGACCTGTCATCCTCTCATCCTTCCCGTTGGTCAATCCTTCCCTTCCCTCTACTCCTCGTGTGGAAACACGAAGACTTCAGGCTGGTATGAGTCTCTCCCTTCTTCAGAAAAATCATGTGGCCACTTGATGAAGGCAAGAGTGCCAAAACACTAAGTTAATCATCTATAAAGCTTTTTTTAAACTAAGCTACGGCTTCTTCATTTAATATCATTATTAAATCATAGATCAAACGCCTTTGGGTTTCAGGCTGTTTGTTGGACAACATCTCATACGGTCTCATACAGTCTCATATGGACTCATACAGTCTCATATGGACTCATACAGTCTCATACGGTCTCATACGGTCTCATACAGTCTCATACGCTCTCATACGCTCTCATACGCTCTCATACGCTCTCATACAGCCTCATACGGTCTCATACAGTCTCATACGGTCTCATACAGTCTCATATGGACTCATACAGTCTCATATGGACTCATACAGTCTCATACGGTCTCATACGGTCTCATACGGTCTCATACAGTCTCATACGCTCTCATACAGCCTCATACAGCCTCATACGGTCTCAGCGTCTCTGTTTACAAGGCAGAAAACCACAGCTTCCTTTATGGTCTCTGTGTGCTTGCTCTGTTTACTCGGGGTCAGACCAGGCCTCGGTCTTTCCAACAGCTTCACAGATTAACAGTTTCAGCATCAGCAAGCCTCTAGAGCTTAGGTGACACATTTCCTACGGAGTCCGGGTCATCACCAACTCTGCAGGCCATGAATACCAATCATTACCTCATTGGTTTGTTTTTATTGTCTTTGTCTTGGCAACAGAGTGTCACTCTGTGATGGCGTGCTTTCTATTTCTGGTTTTATTGAGAGGGGAGAAAAAAAACCCTGAATCACCTGTGAATGATCATCATTGGACTCTCCCTTCCAAACGTTGCCAGGCATGCTGATGAGTCGACTAATGGGATGTCTTGAATTCTTGTTAAATGGCACGCAGGTTCAATGGGGTCGACAAAGAACCCTCCCGCTGATAAGACGAGTCTCATACCTCAAGGGCAACCTCACATTCACAAGTGAGTGTGGGAAAAACATCTCACCTGCAGCACAGCCGAGCCCAGATACAGGCAGCACGGAAACATGACAGACATGCCTGAAATGCTTGTGAGCTTATGCGTGTTCATCTGTTTGTGTTTCTCTATGAGAACCTGCATTATTTGTTCTTTTAGGAGTACATTTGGGGGGTCGGTGGGTATAGCATGTGTTCCCACTAAGAAGGGAAACGGATCAAGTACAGTCAGTGTTGAGTTATCATCAAGTATCTTATTAATTAGACCTTGCAAACACATTTGCATATAACTTCACCTGAACTTTAAGGCTCACACACCTAAAGGGATTGTTACATCAGAACCATTTAGCTGCTGTAAATGATATGATAATCACATTTCATCTCCTTTAAGTGGATGCGTCACGTTCAATAATTGCCTTAATTACATCCAAGTCATCACTAGAACGATCCAACTGAAACTAATTATTAAAAAGTTTGTTTATGTTTTGTACCTGCGCTGATGATCTCCTGCCACTTGAACGCACCGCTTTGCCAGCTGACTTGCGCCGACTCTTCGGCGCATTCATTGGCTTCCACCGCGGAGCGTCAGCGCGGAGGGGGGAGGAGGAGGAGGAGGAGGAGGAGGAGGGAGGGTGGCTGACAAGGAGTTTATTGTCAGGAATGTGTAGTAGCACTCAAACTAATTTACCGCACGGACTGTGCCGCACTCCCCGCAGGGCATCATCCTGTTGTTTTGGGACCGCGCGTACTGGATTACCTCCCGCTGCTTCGGCTCTTTGCGACTCTTAGAATGCGAGTGTTTACGTGACGACATCGTCTTTTTGTTGCGGGAGTGAGTTAGTGTGTGTGAGTGCGTTGGTTTTGCTGGAAAGGAGATCTGTTTTCCCCCCTCAATTCAAACGCGACTTCAATGCCAGATTCAGCAAAGATGAGCAAGAACGGAATGGTGACCAAGATCCACACGCGGATTAGAGCGGACCCGTTCACGGCCAATTACGAGCTGGTCGGCAGAGAGCTGGGCAGGTGAGCTGGTTTTGCTTGTTTCCAGGATTCATTGGTCCGCGCGCAGACTTCGCACGTGCGATTTAATTAGCAAAACAAAACAAAAAACATCTTGATGTAAAGCTGTAATCATGTTAGATTCGATCCCCGCACGTGTTCATTGGACGTATCCAGTCCCGCATCGCATCCCGGTGAAAGGCGCAGACGGAGACGCGCTTTGGCACGCGCACTGGTGATGCGTCTGGTGTGCAAGCGTTTCGATGGAAACCTAAGGTGGACATAAAGGGGCTCGTGTAGATGCTGGAGCCCGTGAAGTTCTGTGTGGTGAGGAGGGATGTCAGACGTCTCAGGCGTGGAAGCAGATGTCTCTCTTGGTTCTGAAACCCCGCAGCCTGTGATATCGTTGCTGTCTACATCCGCTTGTGTAGTCTGGCTGGTCCTGCTGTTTATGGTAGTGAAAATGTAAACTTCCTCAAATGCCATGAGCTGAACTTCACTTGTAGGTTGGAGTTTTAAGCCATACAGTACAACGAGAACTGTATAAATTAACCACTTTCCTCTGTCTGTTGTGGGTCCTTTCAGCAGGGATTCCCCAGTGTGCCAGACAATAATGACTTTCCTCAACAACAAAAAAAAACATTTTGAATTCCTGGGTTTCAGTTACCACGACAGCTGTTTGATTTGTGCCAATTCTGTGTCTCCAACTCCCAATTTTCACTGTAAGTTCCCCCGTCTGCAGAGTGGTGGGACAGCCTGAATAAAGAGTCAGTTGGGAGCATGCAGTTTTCCTTGTTGGGGGGGGGGGGGGGATCTTGGAGCAGCCTATTAACGCCCCCTCTTCCTCCTCTCACCCTCATACCTCAACACTTCCTTTCCCCCTCTCCCCACGAGTCGGACCCAACAACATCAAATCAGGCCTCATAATCTCATTAAGTGCAGGAATGTATGCCGGCAGATCAGCCCGTACATTAGGAGGGATGTTGACCATATTAGAGCAGCTTGTATTTAGAGTTGAATTCTTTTGCAACAAGCGTTTCCAAAAACCTTTTCATCATCAAGCTTTGCGTTGCGACTTGTGGTCCCAAAGTAACTTGTGGTGGACTCTAAAGCAGAAAGAGGAACTGGCGTTGTGCGTCCGTCTGTGACACGGGCAAATTAGAGCTGCGAGGGCTGTCGCTTCTCATCATCGCACTTCAGACATGAGTCAGTGTCCCGCTGAGGGAGACGAAACGCAGACTCCACAGGAAACCGACTCCTCAATCAAATTATCACCATCTCTCGTGGTGGAGAGGAGTTAAGTTTATGTGTCACAGTAAAGTTGATGCTTGATGACAGGATAACCCTGCAAATGAGGGGTTTTTTGTATCAGCTGTGAATCTATAGACGGAATGTTTGAGAAAGTAATCAGTAAAAAAAATGAATGATTGTGTAGATGATTACATGAAAGCACTGTGACGCTGGAAGGAGATTGAGTGCATCTGCCTAGTGACACGGCAGAGTGTGACCGCAGCCGGCTGGAAGATGGCCGTGTGCAGTAACCTTTGACCTTTTTGTCAGCCTTTGAAAAGGCCTCCAGTTGCTCCTTTCCGTGGCCGGCGGTCATTCCTTTTCACTCCATATGTAGTTCCCAGCCCACGGCGAGTTGCTCTGAACTTGGCTAATTAAGGATGAAAAGGCTCTGACGAGTTTTGCCTTTTCACTCTGAACAATGAGTCGTCACCATTCTGCGCTGCTTTTGGGGTGAAAAAAAAAAAAAAAAAAACCCAGAAGGAACAGGCCTCGCAGCAGCCGGTGCGCTAGCCAAAACACAACCGGGCTCTGGCCAGAACAGTTGGTGTTTTTGGTTGGCGGCACAGTGGGCTTGTGTGGGAAAATGACCGGCACCACGCTGACCGGGCCACTTAATTTAGATTCAGCTCACAGTCATCTTTTCCCAAGCCCCTTGGCAGCATCTCTGTATTGTGTAACTCATTAAGGCTTTGCGATGTTTTGTTGGACATAGATGCTGAGGTTACTTAGGCTCCAACCTGACTGTAACACGCAGTGACCCCCTGCCTGGCCTACCCCAGCCCCGCGGTCTGGTGGGTGGTCCGGGTCTCCGGCCTGCTGTATCAGCCGACTGCTCCGCTTTTGTACGACTGTCAAAGGAGAAGCAGGCTCTGGCCGCGGGTCTGGGCGGAGGTGTCGACACAATCCCATTTGTCCCCGCTGCTGTCAGCTGTGAAGAAAGGGAAGTGGACAAGGCCTCATTATCAGCCTGGGAGGGACGGCTGGTGATTGTGGCCAGCTTGACATAGAGAGGCAATTCTGCACACATCGGACATCCTGCCCACACCCGCGGCTGACCCTCGCCACCTCCCATGAATCCATCAATGTGTATGCGGGGGGAAATGAGTGGAAAATGTTCTTTTGTTAATCTCATATTTTACCAGCGACATCCAGCAACTGTTGAATCCCTTTGCTTTTGCTCAACGTATCCTTATCACGTCCCTGCCCACTGTTCAGCAGCCTAATCAGTCTCCTGTCAGACCCTCCCGAAGGCTAGAGGAGGGGGGGTGATGTCTACCGACGAGCATATCAGTGCTCAATAGCAGTGGCTGTATATTCAAATGATGCCCCTTGACCTTCTTATCTCTGAACTGTTCCTCAACCTCGCCTACAGTGTTGCACTCGTGGCCTGTTGGCGGGCTTTTCCACATGCCTCGCACTGTAATCTAGGTTTCACCTCATAGCAGTTTAACTGTCATGAGTCCGTCCAGTAATTTTAGCCTTTCATTCGCTGCCGTTTCGATGACCTAAATTTAATCCAGTGGCTACTCGGATACAGAACCCGAATCTCTAAAACCAAATATATTTGAAAAGCCAGTAATGTGGTCGTGATTATTCTGTCTCCTCACCGCTCTCTCTCTCTCTCTCTCTCTCTCTGCCCCCTCTTTGTTTCCCAGGGGAAAGTTTGCGGTGGTGAAAAAGTGCATCGAGAAGGCAACGGGGAAGCAGTGCGCTGCCAAGTTCCTGCGCAAGCGACGGAAGGGCGAGGACTGCCGCATGGACATCTTAAACGAGATCGCCGTGCTGGAGTCGGCCAAGGCCAACCCCTTTGTGGTGGCGCTGCATGAGGTCTACGAAACCAACAACGAAATCATCCTCGTCCTCGAGTGGTAAGACAATACTGTGGGAGTTAACTGAAAAAAAACAGACATATTTGAGAAGAAAGTGATGGCAGTAATGGAAATGGCCTTTTAAACTTTCCTCACTCGTCGGCGTTTGAGCCGCGCCAGGAAAACTGATGATGAAAATCCTTTTCATCATCACTCTCTGAAATAGTTTCCGTGAGTTTTTCTGATAGTGCACGAACGATTTGAAGACACTAAACTGACTTCTAGGACACATATAGATTTGTTTCTACTTAATAAGCAATTACATAACTTAACATTAAATGCTGCATCCTGTATGGTGCGTGACGAGCACGCCTCCGCTTTGGCGCTTTTCATGTGAAATGTCACCTTTTATCTCAGTCTGTTATCGAAATTTATGAGGATACAGCTGCACGTCACCGGTGTTTTGCTCACCTCAAAAAAAAAAAAACAACCCACACACACACACACATACACACACGTGAAATGCATAGGCATCTACAATTGTGACATGAACTCAGCCTTAAATGGAAATTCTCTCTCTCTCTCTCTCTCTCTCTCTCTCTCTTTCGGTTTTTCTTGTTCTGTGAAAACTGCTGCCGGGAACTGTCACTTTAAATACCACAGTGGCAGAACCGCACCGAGCTCACCGTGTGAAAACGACAACATTGAGCTTACAGATGAGGCGGTTTCACTCCGCCGTGAGAACGCGGCGCTCGGCGTTCTAGACTCAACACGCAGGTGAAGGTCAGCCCAGCTGTCTGGGTCGGCTCTGCTGTGGTCGAGTGTTAAGTGATGTGAGGCGTATCCAGCGAGCGTCCCCTGGCTGCTCTAATGATGGCCTCTAATTAGGATGGGGACACTAATAACCTCGCTTGCCTCATAACAGGGAGATAGTTTCGGGGCAATTATGCTCGAATCATGTCCCCTCTACCCCGAACCCCAGACGTGGAATGCCTACTCAGAACAAAGGTCTCTCTGAAGGCGGGGGGCTGTGTTTGACCTCTGACTGAAGTGTGAAAGGGGAAGTAGCACCACAGTTCACCCCTGCATCCCTGCAGAGAAAACACAGCAGGAGGTCAGCCGGCACTCGTCCACGGTCCCAAACAGAGCCGCGCTGGGAGCCTTTTGAGTGTAACACCAAGCAGCCGGCACACGCACGACACGTTAAAGGCACTTAAAGGGCTCAGCTTTTAAATGTCAACTCGTCCTTTTGTCGGTTATCATCCATCACACTTTTTTTTTTTTTTTGTCCTAAATGCTGCAGCAGCACTCGCAGCGACAACCTCACGCTGTCTTCAAACTGTCTGACCTCAGCGTGAGTTTCAAGAATTGCAAACCATTTTCCATTTCCTCTGAGTTAAGCAGCAAGCAAGGCTCCCAAAAACTAGCACACACGACCACGCTGCTACACACACACACACACACATGCACTTCTTGTAGCCACAACCACATCCTTGGTAATGTCGGAGAAATGGAAGCGAGAAGTTGAATTCTAATCATCTCCCTCGTGCGTCAGTACCACAGAAAGCCCCGGCGTAATGACTAGTTTGAGAGATGGTCACATTGATGAAAAATGTAGGTACATCACCTTTTTTTTGCAAAGTAGCAATGCGTTCCTGGAGAATTTATCACTGTGACTGTGATCCAGGAAGCACAACCTTTCATTTCCTGCTTTTTCCACATACATGAAAGTGTACCGTGAAATAAGTTGCAAACCCACTAAGTGGTTAGCTTACGCTAACGCAGGAACCGACGCTAACGCCAGGAAATTGCAACCAAACAAATTCAGTTTTTTTTTTTTTAATTATATCTGCAGCAGGCTGGGCGCATAAAAATAGCATAAAAATAAATATATATAAATATCTTATCGCTGATGGTCTCCTTTCCTTATCTGTGTATTATAGAGGCATCAGTAATACATAGAGCCTGATTGATAACCAGTTCAGATTTCCTCACAGTGACTTCAATTGCCTCCTCACCCTTTAACATACAGTAACATAGCGCACTATTGACCTCAGTGGACTTTAATTGGACTATAGAGCACAGGCAGCGTCAGTATCAGCCAGCAGACAGGTCAGACCTGAGGAAAGAGGTTGACCGGGTTTTGTTACCATGACGTCAGAGAGCACCTGACTTGGTGGTCAGCCAAGAAGGGCTTTGACCAAATAGCCTCCAGAAATAAAAAAAAGGAGGTTAACTTGGTTTACCACTTTAAAAATAGAGAAATGCTTCATATGTTCTGTCTTGGTCTGGGTGTTTGGCTCCTCCATGTCCTCACTCAAGTTGACTGCAGTGGATTATTCTGCAGCTCGGTGCAGGGGAGGATAGCGTCTCCTCCACACTGATGTAGAGTGTGCATTAAGTCGTTTGGAAGGAGGGAGAGCGTGGAGACAATATTTAAACTTCAGGGGAAGTATCGGATCCTTCCTAAGTGCTTGGGCAGAATGTGTGCAGTCTGTTGAATTTAAACAAGACGGTCTTTATCAAGATTTTAAATCCTCTCGGGCGCTCTGCTGACAGGTTAAATGAAGCTATTAAAACCCTGTCTTGTCAAGCATTTCATTGTGCAGACAGGTATGGTAATAGTTCAAAGTCCGTGTGAGGTTGGCGGATTCAAGTTCATTTTCAATATAACACCAAGTCGGGAGGGGTTTTTGATTTTCCATTGGCTGTTATCCAGTAAAACCGCACTCGCATGTCTTTCATTTCCTCTCCCGAATGAAAACACTAGCAGGCTCGCTTGCATTTAATATATACACGCATATCCATGTAAAGGGCCTGAGTGCAGTCTGTGCTTGATCTGGCTCCACAGCTCTCCTGTTTGCAACAGTCGGTGGCAGGTCCAGTAATCTGTGCTGGGGGGGAGAAAGAAACCCGATGGACCAATGACGGATATCCTCAAAATCCCCCAAAACACGGGTGCTATTTTCACAGCTGAGGAGAGTAAAGAGTGCGGGTTAGGAAGCTAACAGGGGGAGAGAGGACGGTGCTGGTTATGTAACAGCCGTGCCCAGGGCCTGGTCCCAAAGTTTTCCTCTATCTAAATCCCCCACACATGGTTCTAGTTGTTTTGGGGAGGTGAACCGTCGGCTTCAGGCATTGATCTGACTGATGGAGCGTCCAACGTTATTCCACCACTTTTACTTAATGTTGTTACACAAGCGCAGCAAGTCCAGGCAAGAGTCTGACTCTTCCTTCCACAGAAAGGTGAGAAGTCACCATTGATTTGTTTATTTATTAAGTCCCAAAAAAAGGCTAATTCCTTAGATGTAAGCTGTTGAACAAATGAGCGGAGAACTTTAAGGAGCTTTTAGGACGATCTAGTTACCAACTTGACAAAACTCTGCCACCTTCTGTGGCTAAATTATAGCATATGGATCCTTTTCTGCTTCGAGAGAAGGTTTAGGCTTTGATCAGTTGGTGTTTACTTCAGTTTCCCCTTTTCTGATTTCATAAGTTCCCCTGCAGTACATGGAGCTGTATACGGCCTTATCTGCTCTGGCTGTAAGCTGATATGACCATTCTTATCTCCAGCAATATTCCTCAGAACAGGATGGTACATGCAGGAAAGCTAGAACGATATTGATTCGTGTGTGTGTGTGCGTGTGTGTTGTGTTGTGTGTGGGTGGACTTTGTTCCTTCAAGCCAAAGTACAATAATGAGGAGACGGGGTGTTACATAATTTTCATTGGAAATTACTTAATGGGTTATTTAACTAAAATTGTACTAATGGGACAAGTTGGAATTTGCTATTGTGAGCTTTTGTGATTCATACTCAAAGGAAGGGCGTATTTGTACATTTTAAGGTGCAATTTATTCTGACGAGTTAAAGTGAAGAATCAAAACGGAAAGTAAGCCAAACTAAACTGAAACACTGGGTGGCTGCTCAGTTGTTTTCTTCTCATCTTCTCCGTGTTTTGTTTTCCTCACTTTTTCTCCCTGTGCTTCCCTTCCAGCGCCGCCGGTGGCGAAATCTTCAACCAGTGTGTTGCCGATAACGACGAGGCCTTCACGGAGAAAGACGTGATCCGGCTGGCCAAGCAGATCCTGAACGGCGTGGCCTTCCTGCATCGGAACAACGTGGTGCATCTGGATCTGAAAGTGAGCGCGCTGGGAGATTCTGTGACATTTAGGGCAGTCTTTTGCCTCGAGTGGCAGACCGAGGGAGATATGATTTCTGTTATGCAACCGCAACTGGTTCAGTGTGTCTCGACCCCGTTCCCAGGGGGAATCAGTCAGTGGAGGAGCCTGACTGGGCTATCGTGTTTTCTGTAATGGCCCCTGAGGTAATAAGGCGGTCGTCATTGAGGTTTTCCTTCTATATCGCATATACAAATTAACAAAGTATCTGGTTTCTTATTACACGTTACACAACACTTTTTAAAGTGAATAAGCGTTTGGCCAGTCTGACCCAGAATCCAGCTCAGACGTATACGCTCCGGTATTTGCCACACAGACCACGGAGCCGTGCCAGTGGTTGGCGCGGGTATCCTACCTGTTTTTGGTCTGATTGGCTTAGAGGATGACCTCAGAGGAGCAGCTAGATGCTGACTGACGAACCACACCCCAAATCCTCCTAGAACCACTTACCCCTGCTGACTCGCCCCTACTGCTATGTAGTTAACGACCTCAGATAATGGTTATGTAACGTCTAATCTGTGCGTCGTCCTCTCCAGCCCCAGAACATCCTGCTGACCAGTGCCAGACCTCTGGGGGACATCCGCATCGTGGACTTTGGCTTGTCCAGGCGCATGGACAAAATCACAGAAGTCAGGGAGATCCTCGGTACCCCGGAGTATGTCGGTGAGTTTGTTCAGCCCGTCAAATACCCAGAATCCCCTGCGTCTTTTCGACGTGAGACTAATTGGAGCCTGTGTGGTTCTGTTGCAGCGCCAGAGATCCTGAACTATGAACCCATCAGCACTGCGACAGACATGTGGTGAGTGTGTTTCAGAGACTCAGAACCCCTTTAGTCTGAGAATGAAGACATATTGCGGACGGTGACGTCACCTCGCTAACGTGCAACAGACAAGTCTAGACTTTTGACCACACGCTCATCTTTGCTTCATACTTAATAATTACAGCGTGTCTCAAAACTCTCTCCGTGACCTCGTTCCCTCGCTTCCTCCCTCTCAGGAGTATCGGGGTGCTGACCTACGTCATGCTCACGGGCGAGTCTCCCTTCCTGGGCGACGACAAGCAGGAGACATTCCTCAACATCTCCCAAGTCAACGTGGACTACTCGCAGGACACGTTCGAGGGGATCTCCTCTCAGGCCGTCGACTTCATCAAGTGCCTGTTGCTTAAAAACCCCAGGTGAGGCGCATTACCGTAAAGATCATCCGATGACATCAGATGTGCTGATTATGGCTCAAACTGAAACTTTTCCGTCAGCATCACTTTGAGATGATTTACATAGTGAGGATATGAGGCAGGCTCAGTGTGTGGTAACAAGAAGTGCGTCACCACAAGTCATTTCCCTCTTTGTAGGCAGTGGTTGTAAACTTTTTAGGCCAGTGTCTTCTGTGTTTTTGACATTACAGCCAACACTGATGAGTCAGCTTTGTGTGTTACGTGTTAAAGAAACTAAGGTGCGTTTCTAGGGAAGCTTTGTAATAAGAATGTGGTTTTAGTGTGATACAATGTCATAAAGAGCCAGAATCATATCGATACCAATACTCTTTATAATTCTAAGAGACTTACTTTCACATTGATTTCATCACATTTAAACACATGTTCAAACATATTTTTTGTTATTTTAAATTGAATGTACAAGCATCATTTTAATTTTAAAAAAGGCTCCTTTAGTTCAGCTGTCATCTGTTGGTGAATGTAACTAGTTTGCACAGACAGTTCTTCTGTTTGATGGAAGCTAGAATGGAGGCGTAGATATCCGTAGCATCCATATTTCAGCTCCATCCTCACACCCCTGCTATGTAACCACGGTTCTGATTAGCGCCGCTGGAACCCTGATTCAGATTGAGAGCTCCAGCACTGAGCCTGCACTTTGTCGCCCGCAATTTGTTGATGAAAAGTAGCAGGGGCCTCTGTCTCGCATCCAGAGCCATATTCTCCGGTCGGTATCGTTTATTGCAGCAGATTAATGGTAGCGTTGGAAAAAGGGGAAGATTCCTAAGGGTTTGAGTAATCGGTGGGAGATGGAGGGGGAAAAAATCTTGAGCAAAAAAAGTGCTTTTTCTTTGTGGTTTTCCAAACCAAATGTTGAAAAGGAATATTGCTGACGTCTTGCGAGAGAACCGATCGGGTGAAGGGAATCGGAAGAACCAGGCGGTCCACCGGTTATGTCAACTCTTCGGGAATTTCCACTCATCCGCTGTGTTATTGTGTTTGTGTGTACAGGAAGAGAGCCACTGCGGAAGAATGCCTCAACCACCCCTGGCTGAACTCGCTCCCCCTTCCCCACTCCCACCCGCACCTCCACGCCAGGTCGGCCTCCTCTCTGGACGAGCCGGAGACAAGCCAGTCCGAGTCGGAGCCCGAGAGCCCGGCTCCCTCGCCCGAGCTGGACTTGATCGGGTCGTACCTCGGGTCGTGCCCGGGCCAGGGCGGGCTGAAGACGGGCCGCGACGCCTTCTCCTTCGGCGAACCCCCCTTTCCCACGCGGCCCGAGATCAAGCAGGAGCTGATCTGCTGAATGACATTCGGGGGACGGAGAGAGAATTGGAACTGCACGGAGCAGACGCAGCTTCTTGGTCCTGATGTGACTGAGGGCCCTGCTATATGGATGCTGTGTGCCTGCCGCTGGCTGCTTCTACTGCTGTGATGTCTGTGAGCTGGCCTCTGTGTGTACTTTAATACCTCTGCATGTGTTTGAGTAATGATTGTACGGAAGGACTATGAGAGGGATAAAGATGTGGGAGAGGAGACACAAGGACTTGGCCGCAGGACTGCACCGCTACCTTAAAAGTGACTCGGCTTAACACTGTGGCTGGGTCAGCCCTGAACGCACACTGGTTTCTCTTTTTGACCCAGCTCGCCTTTTGAACTGGGGTTCAGAGAAGAGGCAGCCTTGGGAAATGGGTTTCCTCACTGTGTGCTCTCATCAAAACACATTTTTGCTTCCGCTGGCCCAGACATGCCTCCTGTGATGAGTTTTGTTGAAGGAAGGAAAGGGTTTCGACTGCCGACTGATGTACTTAACAAAAGAATTTAAAGCAAAGGATTGTTCCACTGTTATATGTTTATTTATGTGCGTTTGTTATACCACTTAGCCCCTTTAAATACACATCAGTGCCTGAGTTGGGAAAATAGTAGCATTCTTGTTTTTTAAGGACAATCTTAAGCACTTTTTATTTTGTTATTGGACTCCCATGTTAGAAAGGAACCCGTTATCATTATACTGTACATATAAACCATCTTCCACCATCCACTGTTTGTCACATTACCTGTCATTCACAAAGTGCCACTTTTTTCAACCTCACTCGTGTGTTAATAAGACAGGTTTGCTTTTGTTTTGTCGGCTATTGCACAAGTTGCACACAATTGTTTGTTTTTTTTTACTTACTGCGATTTTGTCACAAGATTTCAGGCTCTTCAAATATTGTGAAAACAAGTCTGGAAAGAGGGGATGTCGGGGGTTAAAAGCAACGCAACCGTTTTTTGTTATGAGAATTGCAATTGGCGAAACAATGACATGGTCAACTGAAGATTTGTAAAAAGAAAACGTGACGTTTGCCTTTTAAATGCTCGGGAGCAGAGAAATTGAGAATAATCTCTCAAACAAGTACTGAAATGTATATTGTGAGTTAGTATTAAGATTAATCTGTAAAATTGATGTTGTTTTTTTTACTAGTGTATGAATGTTAACATCATTATATCGTGTCTTATTTTGTACGTTAACTTTTTCGTATTCCTGTTTTTCCAGGCAGGTTTGCACTTGTCCTCGTGGACGATATGTCCAAATGAATAAATGTTGATGGCATGCATTGCAAAATGTAACAAGAAAAATACAGGTGCATTTTGTATCAAACTTCTGCTTGTGTGTGTCTGTTTTTTTTAAATTTTGCGTAATTCCCTCAGGCAAAATCTGCAGAAATGCCCACTTGCAGAAAGCGTGCATCATATGTTCTCATTTTCTGTTCGTCCAGTATTCGTAGTTCACCTGCGTGTGGAGTCGGGGAGAAAAAGCAGATCTAATATCAAAACAGATTAACCACATTTGGATCGGATCACATGTGAAGCATCTGCTTCTCCTCTCAGCACGTCTATTTCAAGAAACCGAGTATCACAAAGAAAACTAAAAGCCCTCTCTCGGGCCAGTCCTCCATAAATATCCAGCAGGCTCTCTGAACCGGAAATGCCAGCATCCTGAGAAGAGGAACACAGAGTAATGCTTTCCACTGTAGTCGAGTCTCATTCTCTCTCGTGCACCCAATCTTATGCTTGTTTACTTCTTTCCAGGTTAAACAATATCTCTGCCCTCCATTATCCTGGATTCTTGCTTTCATGTGCTCTTCCTCTCGTGGTCGGCACGGAGCCAGAGCAGCTCTGCTGTGGCCAATGAGGAGAAAGCGGGGCTCCCCGCGGGGTCCTGCTCTGATGGCTCTTGGCTCTTGGACCGACTACTTCCCCTAAAGAAGGTCCTGCTGCTGCATGAAGCTGAGGAATGCCAGAAATGTTTGGTCAGAACTGCTCTCCTTCCTTTTTTTTTTCTCAAACCTTTATGCCTCTCGTCCTTGTGAGGTTTGTTTTCCCAGTGTGAGGTGGTATTGTTCCCATACAGCATTCTCTCTCTCTCTCTCTCTCTCTCTCTTCTCTCTCTCTCTCTCTCTCTCTCTCTCTCTCTCTCTCTGCATACACATATGCAGTTATTGAAGTGGTTGATGAAGTGCCTGTTTGTTTTCTCTCAGGACTCTCAGGCTCGGTTCATGTGACTTTGATATTTAAGGTGACCATTAGAGGATGATTTGAGACAGATGTGCAGCGGTTTTCTCTGTAAAAGAGCCCTTGGCTCCAACAGATCCAAACAAATACGAAGAGGAGTCAAAAAGCACACCGTGACATCCAGATAACCTGCTCTGAACAACTGGGGATTCAAACTCAGGTCCCGCTTAATGGTTTCTGAAGGTTATCAGGCGACGAAACTTGCTTTCAATAACAATTTGTCTCTCTTGAGTCTGTAAGGACGATCAAAACAGACATCAACAGAACAATCATTCATTTTTTTTTTAATGCCATATACAAAAGTCGGGGTCTGACATCTGCTGGGCTGTGAGATGTTTTTGGCTGTAGTCCCTCAGCCGGCGTTTTATCTCATGCTAACCAATCACAGACGAGTCTGTCAGCGCCTCTCACCATGACACATTGATCCCTTGAGGTCTGTGAAAAGCCGGAGCTGGGATTTCAAAATGTGAACCTCCGGGGAAGCTTCATGCTACAATGTGTGGGTCAAAACAATCGGTTACATAACCAGAGACTGTTTGACAGCAGGGTGAAAGGTTTCCCGTCCAGGTCCCTCTGACAGCTTAGGAACTCGTTACAAAAGCGGCCCTGTGACTGTAATCACACATTTGTTTATGTAAAGCACCGTTTCTTCGTCACAGTCAAATATGACCTGTTATCTGTGTGGACGAAGAGCACACATAAGGGCTTTAATGGACGATGTAATGTTCCTCCTTTATGGATGAGTGTGTGGCAAATGGTTTGACCCTTTTCGTGATACGTGAACAGGAATCCATCTGTCTGGATTTGAACTTGTTAGACGTATATGGTTAGATAACGTCTCCATCTCATCCATCCAGGGACCTGTTGTCATCACTAGACATACATGACGTTTTAGTAGAAGTGTTCCTCTCTCTCTCTCTCTCTCTCTCTCTCTCTCTCTCTCTGTCTCTCTCTCTCCATATCTCTAGATCTCTTCCAGTGCTCCAGTTTTCTCAGAAGCCGTTTCCCCTCGCACCTTACATAATGGAGAAATTCCTTTACGCTCATGTTCCTGATTATACTGTGGAGAGAGAGTACACTGATGTCCGAGAGCAAGATGTGTGTGTGTGTGTGTGTGTGTGTGTGTGTGTGTGTGTGTGTAGTCTAAGCTCACTGTTACATTGGAGCCATACAGTTTAATAAAACCATTTTCATGTCATCCCTTTAGGAATCTGCTCAGTTGACATCTTCAGCACCCTGACCTCTGAGTCGCTCCCTCCACATCAGTTCACTCCTGCTACATTCCAGCGTCGACCTTCAAGACCTTTACGATCGAAGTAAAGCCCACAATAAGTACAAGAGCAGCAGCCCCTTAATGCTGATGGATATCGCTGGCTGCTGGAAGTGGACCTTAAGCGGATGGAAACAAGGGAAGAATCCTCACAGTTACCTGGGATTCTGTCTCCTAGAGCCAAGACGCTGCAGTATTTCATCGAGATAAGACGAGCCTGCGTCTGAAATCCTCCATGTTTCGCTGGCGAGATGTTGACCGGGACAAACGATGGAGATTACTTTCTTTCACGTGGCCCAGCAATGCTCGCAAAAGAAAAAAAAAACAGAAAGAGAGGGGAGGATAAATGTCCAGAAAGACTCGGTAACCGCCGGTAATATGTGTCTCATAGTGGTGCATTCATAGCAGCGAGGGAGGCAAATGCCTTTGGTTTAGCGCCGCTATTTATTCTGTCCCTGGAAACGCTTGAAGAACAACACAAGCGTTCTGAACAGAGAGGAGCAGGACCTGATGCTGCTGCCTGTCGGCCTCCGTCTGCGGTGTCATGTCCTCCCTCGGCGTGGGGCACTGCTGGCACTCGATAGTCAAACTCAGCTCAGAGGGAACTTTTCAACTCAAACGCTGCGTACGGAACCAAAACAAAGCACGCTGCTAACTTCATCCTGTGGGGAAGCTCACGGAAAGAAACCAAAACACAAACGCCCGCTCACATGTGCTTACAGTGTGGTTTATAAACGGACACTCACCAAAGTCTCCGCAGTGAACTCTGCCCGCTGACTCGCTACGAGCTCGGGAGGGAGGCCAGCTTTTGTTGCAGACTGAAAGGGAACAGATTCTGGTGGTCTAGGTCTTTTTGAGCTCTTGATTTTCAACCCACAGGGCTCTGCTTGTTTACTACAGTCCTGGATTAGAGTTAACTCAGGGGCACAGACACACACACACACAATACATTTTCTCCTTTCACTCATCAGAGTGCACTCTCTTTAGTGCTTTCTACATCCATATTTGCTTGTGATGTCGCAAGTTACACTTTGCATTTAGTGTGAAGCAACGCCATGTTGACGCTTCTCGCTTCAGCGTGAAACTGAAACATTCCTAAAACGCATCAATTATGTCAACTATGACAGTTAACTGCTCTCTAATGCACAATGCCAATTAGATTTAATTTGCCTTACAGTAATATTAGCTTTTTGGAACCAGAAGACAATTCCCATTATATCTTACTCATGACATCCATCAATATTTCCCTTTCTGAGAACAAAATAGAGGCTCAGAGGTTACGACAAAATGTGAATGTATTGGCATGTTTAATACTGGGGTACAGATGACTTACACATATCACAAGCATTAAGGAAGTAAGAAAAAAAAACACTGCATCAGACAAGTCAAAACAATATAACTGATGACATTCTGACTCTTTAGTCCCACAGTGCCTTGTTATCCCTGACTGATGTCTAACAGCTCATCTGGCTTCATGAATTCCATCATTCATGCTCCAAATGAAATACATTTTCTTGATTCTGATCACTTTCTTTTTAGCAGTATTTGAACGATTGGCCAGTGAACTACTCTGCCCATTTTACGCGTGCATTGGCCTTCAGATCAAAATCCTCTCTTTGATTAAGCATATAGTCAGAAGTTTCACTTCCAGTTGTACGCGAGGGCAGAAACATGACATCCAGCCATTCCAGCTGGGCAAAATACAGCAGCCATGTCTCCGGCACATTGGTTTCTCCAATGTCTGACTTGCATCTGTTAAAAGCTTCTTGGGTGCGGTTTCCAGATTGTTGCACTTTAGCCAAGAAGTCTTTGTCTGCAGCGTCTGGGTCACAGTTGAGGTTAAAGATCATACCAGTTGGTATTATTCCCATATATCCTGGATATAACCATTGAAAAACCTCTTCTGGGAAAGTCACTTCAGCTGTAACGTTGATGCGGCGGAGGTGCAACATTAAATTGGCAGTAAACAGTTGTCCCAGCATCAAATTGAGTCCCATGATGTCATCCTTTATCGCCAACGTGTGGTTTTCTCCCGTCTCGTTCAAAGACTGGAAATCAATTTTTAACTGCTCGAAGTGCCTTGGAGAGAAAAACAGACAATTAAATCACACCAGCTGACACTGAGTACACACATTCAAATGGCCTTAATAGGGCCCGTGTACACAAATACGCATTACAGTACCTCTCTGTCTCCTCTCTCATCCTGCTGGGGTTGTTTGCAATGTGGGGCACCAGCCTCAGGTACTGACTGATTGTGTGGACATGCGGTGCTTGGTAGCCTCTCAGGCCTTTCATAAATAAACCTGGAATGGGCCCTGAGTCTGACACTCTTTCTCCCCTGGCCTGTCTGGCGAGAGTGTCAAACAGCACAGCCAGGGAGAGGGCCACTACCCCCACCCCGCCATGAGTCACCTTGCCCTCGCTGCCGAAAGTGGTCCTCAGGCCCCGGGCGAAGACATCCTGCTGCCTCGTGGTCAGGTTGAGCTGTGCTTCCATGTAGCGCTCCCTCAGGTAAGATGAAGAGTTGATGGACAGCATTTCGCCGAAAAGAGGATTGGTGTTGTAGTCCGGGAAAGGGCAGATGTCCCGAGCAACAGAGGCCAAGTGACTTGCGTCCTCAGGAGGGCAGTGGGTATTCCCCATCTTGATTTGAATTTGTCAGTTGATGGAGAGCTGACCAAGAAAAATCTTACAAAGTCAACTAGACGAGAGAACCTGCGTGTTTCTGACTGACGGTCCCTGCATGGCATCATTAATAAAGTCAGAGTGGGACCGTGACGTCAGTCTGTAATTAATGATTACTCTCTGTCTCTTGCACTAACATTGAATCTGTTCCTCTACTTGCCAAAGCATATTGACTAACTGTCTGGAAGTTGCAAAAGAAAAAAACTTCCAGCATTGTATAACAAAGAAAATGTCTAGATAGTACACGTTTATTCAGTTCTAAATGTGTATAAAGCTGAAAAGATGCAGTACAATAGACTGGTACACAGCTCAAAATAATTTTTTATTAATTCATTTTATTAAATTTAAATAATGTATTTTATGTATAAAAAGTAAAATAATATATGTTATTTTACCTCCTTAATAATATGGCAGGCCATTTAGATATCAGCCCTGTAGGTATTTAATTATGTATCACAGTGTATAATTGGCACAACTTCATCATCTGACTAATGTTTGCTGCGATAGGGCAAAGGTTCAGCAGCTGCATGCACAACCTTGTTGTCGTTGTCAATAACACTTATCCAAATGACTCATAAAGAGTCCAACAGGAGAAAACAGCTCCTGGATCTGTCCTAAGCAGCTCAGTTATAACACGAATGTAAAAACAATCTTTAAGGGATTGACAGTGAGTTAGTTTGAGAAGTGACTTAAACTTGCATTCTGTCCACTGGCCATCAGGGGGCGACTTTCCTAGTTGCAATGAGGACAACTGCATGGAAGTCTATGAGAAAATGACCCTACTTCTCACCTGGTTTATTACATCTTTATGTTAATTTAGTAAAGTATAGTCCCATTTAGAGTCAAATAGTCGATAAAGCAGGGGATGCTTTTGGGGGCGTGGCTGACTCATGATTGACAGGTCGCTACCACGCCGCCGCTTCCATCGCTACCAGGCTACCAATGCAATTAGCTACTAAGATTACTTATTATGATTATGAACTATGACTAATTGTGTGTTGTATGCTTGTCCAGCCAGTGTTCTTTGTACGTTAAGAACACTACATTCATATTTCTGCTGCAGCCGTTTCTAACTTGGGAAAAACCCATGTTTCTCAGTGCCTGGATCAAGAGGACACCAAACCCTACAGCACTAGAACAGCTGCGAAAGCATCCCTGTTATCCCAAGAAAAATCTACTCCAACCTTACGAGAAACACAACATTCCCCAGGACAGTTTTCTGCCAAACCAAAGTGCACTCAATGTTTGCCTCAGATAAAGGAGCAAAATAATAAGCTCCGTCCCATCGGGGTTCATGCTTTGAAACCACAAAGAGAAAGTCCCTGGAAGTGTAAACACGACAGGATTTCTGGGGCTCTTATGCAAGCTTGCTCTCACCCCTGGTTGGAAACGTCATGCTGGGAAATATCAAATTAAAAAATGGTTATCTAAATAAAGAGCTCTGTTATTACTTTGGGCTGTTGTGGCTAATGGCTGCCACCCCCCCTCGAGAAAATACACAGGATGGAGAACATGATGTTCCTCAGAGAAGGTTTTTACATCGAGGTCTCTCAAAGTGCCATTAGACACCGAGACACTGTGTTAGACCTCTACAAAATGTTTATTCTTGGTGGTGGAAAGTATGTGTTACACCACAACTGCATTATGAATATGTAATATAGTGAAAAGCTGAATGTTTCCTGCTGCTTTTGACAGGACTAAGAAAGTCAAACCCTTTTGAAATGGGTGGAGGTGCATACTTCTGTTTGGACTCATTAGAACATAATTGCCCGCTGACGGGTAAACTGAACAAATCCACTCCATTATGCAATGATAAGTGTCATGTTAAAGAAAAGACCCAATGTGCTAAAACATAACTGTACATCTCCTTACAAGTGCCCATGTGGGTCATTTCCTTTGGGTTAGCCAGATAAATGGATCGTGTTTCAGGCACAAAGGTCAGCGGCTGATCGAGACATATCATCTGTCAGACAACTGTAGGTGCTTTTATTACAGCTTCTAACACGCAGGAGGAAAACACAGCATTCATTTCTCATGGGCCACTGTATGCTTGTTAATAGCACCACCAAGAGGATTAATGATGCATTGAAATCCTGCTGTCCCTGAAGGCACCATGCAGGGATACAGGGGTTGATTCACACAATCGTACCTCAATAATGAAAAATGGTTACTTAAAAAAACCTCCAATACCATTTTGTGTGCAATGATGTGTAGTATTTCTTATTTTATTAAGTCATTTGTCTACCTCTTCCACCACCACTGAGGTTAAGCAGAGAAAGTACATAAGAGAAGACCACAACTTAATCCAGCTCTTTTCACTTTATTGACACAGATGTGACACAGATTAATGTGGATGGTAAATTATTTCTGAGGCATTCACTCCATTTGATCACGTCTGCTGTAAGCCGCTCGTACTCCCTTCCAAGTGTGACGATGACATTTTAAACTTTAACAAATTGAATCAGCACAAAGAACAATAATCAGTGACTCTTGCTACAGAACACAAGCCTATAGATTGATGATAAACACACAGTTAACATCTGTTCATCTCCATCTTCAAAAGCGCTGACCGACACCCTGATGGAAGTTAAACTGAATTCCCTTTGGACCTGTGCAGCTCTGTGTGTGAGGTCAGTACGCAGCGTGATAGAGGCGAGCAAAGCTGGCGTGTGCTTTTGAAATTTGGAGATGTGAACACGTGCGTCACGATTCTCGGAAGAAGCATCTGTCAACATCATCGGCCAAGACGTTTGCACATAACGCCTTATTTATGGTGGCACTGCAACACCGCCGCATAGAGAAACAAATGCAGATTTCATAAAGGAAAGATTTGCATAAATAATATTAAACTAAATACAACAAACGTAGAACAAAATGACTTCACCAAGACAAGACACACAACAGATTACAGACCATGCTACTGTTTCTGAGTAATTACTGAGTAGATGTTTGATTCTAAAAAGTGATGAGAGGTTTAAAAGAAAATGGCAGATAATCTTGTTGAGCATCACTTGTGGAAACTGCATTACACACACACACACACACACAAAACATCACAATTTAACACCACCGATTCTCAAGAGACGAGTGGTCGGATCTCATTCCTCACTCCTCCCATCCAGGATGCTTTCAAAGGTGAAGGGGAGGAATTTGAAGCCCTGGCCTGAGTAAAACTTGTTTTGGAACTCCACCCTGTGAAAGAAAATCAATGGAAGAATCAATCAATGACCGGGAAGCCTCTCTCACACAACAATACAGGCACATAGTGGTGATAGTGGTGAGGTTGGGTAATGCTGAGCAGAGCAGTCGGAGCTCATGACCCCTGCTCTCCGTTCCAGACACTCATATCAGCACCCCTGCTCCTGGATCCGGCCCCGGGGTCAGACACGTAAGCCTCTCCCTCCTGGAAGATGATCAGCCTCTATTTTTAAAAAGGCCAACTCTAAGTGACGGCTGGTGACCTTATAACTGAGCATCCAGGAATACCAGCCGTTCCATAGTCTGGTCTGGTCTAGGAAAGTAGGCGAGGAGGTGAAAGTCCTTTTAAAAAGTATTACTCTGCACTTCCTCACAAATAATTCCAAAAGGAGTTTCTCATGTATCCCAGCAACAACAAAAACATTTTTTGAGCTAGTACATTTTTCTCCACCTCCATTTTGGCAAACAGACGTCACATTACATGATAACATGATGTCCCGATGCAGTCGTTGGAAATAAAGTATTATGATCGCTGTTTTATCCACGAATGCCAGCCTTAAAAACTGCACCTTATCAACCCCGAAGGCCATTCAGTGAGTCACCCAGCATTCCTGTGTTATAGGTAATTATAGCGAGGCGTGGCTGCAACACAGGCATGCTCCGCAAATGTGTCAGCGGATTATAACACCAGGATGACATTCAGCAACGTCTGACAAAGACATTAATGAGGAGACAACAAAGGCTCATCTGTGCCGTAGCAAGGAGTCATATGGTTTTGCACGCCACATCCACGCAGCGAAAATGGAAAGCATAACACGGACTGGAGCCGGGCAACTACTTCTAATTGGAACACGCCCTTGTTGACTGCCGGTGGTGCAGTGGCCCCCACTAGAGGTTAGAACAGAGCTATTCTGGTTACATTTCTACATATTTTTGCGTAAGGATCTAAAGTAAACAGGATATATAGCCTCTAAATCTGGGGTTTTGTTGAGTGATCCAATATTTAAACTGTCAGCGTTGTAGGTCTGATAATGTTTGTTAATAGAAACTAAATCTTATCACATTTTTTACAAATAGGACATTTGTAAAAATACACTCTGGATTTACAGATTAAGAACAAACTGACCATTGAAATATATTTGTTTTCCCTTTGTAATGCAGAGAAGCAGTTCCTCATTCCTTCATGTGAAAGCAATGGGAGGAAGTGAGTCACTTACACACAGGCGCAGTGGCATCTGAGCTGTTACTGTTCACATGCAGATGGCACTGTAGGGCTGTAGTTCACAGTGCTTACAGCAGATCCAACGCACAGGAGCTTAATGCTGGATTAATGCCCATTGTAGATAACATGCTGGATGTGATGCTCAAAGTTATACATTAGAGGATCAGCACAGAGGTTGAGTGTTTTTCTGTCAAACACCAACATCCAAACGGTTGAATGAACAGACTTTCAAACACGGTCAACATTTGAGACTCAAACCATTGAGAGACAAATAGAAAGCATTTCAAATAAACAAATCAAAAACAAACACAGTATTTGACTCACCAGTGCAGTCGTAGTGCGTGCAGGAAGGCTGACAAGCCCTCCATTATGAGAAGAATGGCAACTGTGAGAACAGCAAAGAAGAAAAAGACTATGGACAGAAGTAAGAAACCTCCAAGGCTGCTGGAAGAAAGGCCGATGTGCATCACCATGGACCACAGCACCTCTGACAACTCTGCACGGGACAAACAACGCACACAGGTTTTAGTGCTGTGACGAACTTGAGCGTGTGCATTAGATGTCCGCCTCTCTTCAAACCTGTGACTTACGTGCATGAGCCAGACTCAGGGCCCAAAGCCTCAGATAGGAGGCCGTGTTGGAGATACAGCCCAGGCAGTACTCGATGGTGTGGATCGCCTGATGCACTGCCTCATCGGCAAAGTTGAACTGTGGGACGGATACAGAATGTCAAAACAGATCTGCATCTCTAGAAAAACCTCTCTAGGACAGGTCTGGAGGTCCACATAGGAGGAATCTGCTTCATTGTGTGTATGATCAGTCAGGTAAACGATAGGACAGCCATACGCCACTATAGATAAGCCACGCCCCTTAAATTAGAGACACCATTGTCCTAGAAGCCTGTGGACCCAAAGTGTCAGCTGATCCCTCATGCATATCACCGGCACTGTAAGAAAACACTGGACTACTGGCTCCCACAGCTTGAGGAATCCCTGCCACCCACGTCTCAACAAGTGACTCCTGGAACACACCGACTACCACTAACACACAGGCGCAGCTACGAGCAGCAGGCAACGGTCGACAGCGCACGTAGACAACAAAGCGATTAGCGGGAAAGGGACAGAACTGCTAGACATGCACTTTGACAGGAGGGGACAGGTTGCAGGGCGGAGGTTGGCGTGAGCTCCCGTCCTACCTCTTCCTCTTTGTTGGCCTTGACAGCAGGTGACAAAAGGCAACGCTTGGTTATTAACAGCGTACATACAGAAACAGACATGGCAGACAGACCAGTACAACAGAAAAGTAACAAGAGAAATCAGTTACTCGCTTGAAAGGGAGAGAGGAAGAACAATACAGGTTGGCAACATGGAGCAGTCAAGGCATTTCAAATGTACTTAAATAAAAACAACTGACAAGTCAGCACAACGGTTTCCTGGTAGAGTTGAAGTTCTTATGAATGTACAACAAACAACCTAACTGGTCGGATTTTCAACAACTAAACCAGACTTCTACAAGCAACTGCAAACAAAAAAAGCTGAAATAAGAAAATACAATAACAACAAAGTAAACATGTCTTAATTCAATCTCTCAATAGCATTTACTATCATCTGAAAGCAACAGTGTGGAGCTTAATTGTAAAACCTTCATCCATAATTGATATTTTGAGGTATCGGTTTGTGTTTCCGACGTTGACTCTCGAGCATCTTGAATTATTTAGATAGAGGAGATCCTGTAACATGTGTAGACTGCTAGACTGCCGTTTCTCCAGTTTTGTGAGAATGAAGGAGAAATCGCGTTACTGACGAGATCATGTCTCTCTTACCTCCGTCTCCTCCTCAGAGTGCTGGGAGAGCTGGTCATGCTGGATGATTTCAGCCTCGTCCTCAGTGGGCCCGTTGCCCACCCTGATCCCCCCAAAGTTTTCTGTACCCTGACATATGAGACGGGGAAGATAGCACAATTAAAAAGGGATTGGAAAGGGAGGCGTGATGAGTTACTTCAAGTGATGCTTCCTATCATCTTACCAGGTTTTTCCGCCATAAATGCTGCCTCCGCATCACTAGAGTCTTCACTATTAACATGCAGGGAACACAAGCCAAGGCGATTACAACCAAAAACGATTGTATGACCATCTACACGGGGAAGAGAGAAAGACAAGTGGGACGATTAGCTTTCTGGGGCTCACTCCAGGACAACAGGATGGATGGCTGTAACTAAAAAGAGTATCTGACCTGTCCTCTGTATAGAGGTTTGTTACTGGGGTCGCTGTAGTTGAAGAGGAACATGTTAATAAAGGCGATGAGGAGGCTGGGAGCATCCTTGGATATGCTTGCGTCGTATGAGAGCCACTTATAGAAGATCAGAATGGCCAGGTAGCCAAACAGACTGGCCATGAAGACGATCTCTGGGATGAATCCCAAGTAGATATTCAGGGACTTCTTGAAATACCTGCAGAGAACCACAAACGATCACCATTTGGGCATAATTGCAGAGGGGGACAAAGGGAAAGAAATACAAGGAGACATGCGAGCATAAATGTTGGATGAAAATCTCACAGGTGGTTGAAGAGGCTGAGTGAGACTCCAAAAAGCATGTGGATGACTCCCAGGATGACAGACATTTTCATCTTGAAGGAGTTCAGGAATGTCAGCTTGTTGGTGGCAATGTTCCATATCTGGGAGACAAAATGGTCAAAGATGGCAAGTGTTCAGTGATTCATCTTTCCATCGCAGGTGGTTTTCTACTTTAAAACGTAATTGTTTATTTCAACAAAGAGCCATTATTGATTATTTATTTTTCATGGATGTATAATAATTTATCAAGACATTTTTCATTTAAAAAAAAAGAAAAAAAGAAAAGAAATTCACCGGATCGATGCCGATGGGGTACGGCCCTTTAAACACTCCATCTATTGTCGGGTCCAACTGCAAAACTTTGTTTTCTTGCAGCGTTGTAAACCTGAGTAGGATGAGAACACCGATCAGTTCTGTATCTTGAATTCCTGCACAGCTACAGTAACCACCGAATCAAAGCTACAGTCAGTGATTGCTAACAACACTTACGACCAATTGGCAGCTAGCCGAGGGTTGAACATGGGCCTGACGCTCCAGCCAGAGCCGAACACGTTGAGGGACTTAGAGAAACAGTCGTTGTAAATGATCCCAGTGTAGATGGAGAAGATTCCCATCAGCAGGATGATGTAGCGCCCAGCAAACACCATGCTGAACATCTGCCACGAAACAATCAATCAGAGATAAGTAGGTTTCTAAAAGAACAACAGCTGCGTCTCGGCAAGTATGAACATAATTCCACAGAAGCACAAAGTTTGGTAGACTTGAGAGGCTGGTGAATCACCAGTAAGGGTGGTGTGGGGCTGATGGGATGGCCGTGATGGGATCCATACCTCGTTATCGCTCTTCTGGGCCATCAGCCTGCTCTCCCTCAACACAAGGTACAGGGCAGCACAGGTCATGAGCGTCCCGTGGCCCAGGTCGCCAAACATAACCGCAAATAGGAAGGGGAAGGTGATGATGGTGTATGGAGCTGGAGACAAGGAGGTAGGGAGGCAGGCATCACAATGAGGGGAGGGTGGTGTGGCAGGGGAGACGATAAACACCATGTCCAGACGAGGTGATAATGAGTTATGAGGCAAAGTAGGCAACATGCCTTTCAGCTGAACAGAATTCTTAGCTCAAGTTCAACTGCCTTAAAAGAAAATGATAACACAGGACAGTCCAGATACTGACAGATGCACAGAGAGAAGGGTAACACGTGCTCTAACCTGGGTTTATCTCACGGTAGCTGCCAATTCCATAGGCATCCACAATGTTCTGGAAGCCTGAGGTGAACTTGTTTGTCTTGTTGTAGGTAGGCGGGGTCTGCTTAGTCTGCATCCTATTGAGGATGGAAGGCACAGTGGAGCCGCTCTTCTCCTAAAGGACAAGATTATGACACAGTTTTGTTTTCTATCACAGTCCTCAACATCCTGGCCAAAAATAATAGTGATTTATGCTATAAAACACATAAAAATATCTAGTCATGCTAGTCGTGGCTAATGTAGCCTCAAGCACAGATGAGCAGGAAACACCCTGTTTGCACTGTTTGTTTCAAACTGGTTCTGCTCCATTTAATACATGAGCAGGTAAACATAAACCAGAACTTACTTTCTAAGAATAAAAGGGATGCCTTGCATGACTGTTTGTATAAACTAAACCTATGAAATGGTGAATACTTCCCTTTAACATAAAGTGCCTGGTGCTCGGTTACTCACCGTCCCCCTGCGCAGGGCAAACTGGATGGAGTCCATGTCGGAGACTGGACACCACACCTCAGCGATCAGACACTTCTGAGTGACATCGATGTTGCAGAGGTTGAGCGTGTGGTAGATGGCCTTCATCTTCCTCACCTTGATGAACCACACTCTGACCGTCTTGGCTGCAGCCTGCAGGACCCTCTGCCTGTGATCCTCGGTCTGGTTCAGCACCTTCAGAGGGAATTCAATCTTATGAATAGACTGTATTTTAAGTGCTATTCTTCTGTCTTATGTTGGCTGTCGGGAACTTGTTGTTATTGCTGCCAATATGGGCCCTTTAAAAATTCATTTTGAATCACATTGAGGCTTTTGGGGGTTAATAAAAACATATCTGCTAGATATTGGCATCTGTGGAAAGAATTGCAGGGTGTTAATAGTCCTGGAGCCATAAAGGGACCAGACAGAATGTCAGCCGTGGGAGCCAGAAACACTTTTTTTCTGACACTTTTGTCAAACCTTCAGTTTTACTATGAACTACAAGTGGATCTGAGCCAACTTTTTTATAAAATCCAGTGTAGAATATTCCAGTAAAATGCATTTATCCTCTATACATCTATCTAAATGAAGTCACGGCTACGGGAATTATAATGCGCAGCACTGAATCCCACATTCCTTGATATTCATAGATTACATTTATGTGTGACTAAGGAGCAGTAAGTCATATGGTAAAGAGCAACAGGCTGTCTAATCCATTCATCTCTCCTGAAAGAGACAGAGGATATTCCGAGGTATGTTGCTGTATGACTCACATTTAAAGCAGAGTCCCATGATCAGCAAATAGCAGGATATTTAAGCTCCGTGCCGTCTGCCTGCAGGGACAGCCTTGCCTGCTGTGGGGAGGCTTACTGGTCCACACATAGTTGATTGCTGTCCAAATAGCTTGACATTCTTCATCATCCATGCCAGTGTGTCAGTTAGCCCTCCTGCCCACGTAGTGACCAGCATAACGCCACGATGCACATTCCCTGGCCACACCGAGCCATGAGGCGGTATCGATCGATTGGTCAAGCTGGACGCCTGCCAAATCTCAAGTATGTGTCTCGTGCAAGCCGTTTCTGGAGCAAATGTCAATGATCTATGATATCTCGACTACATGAAGGGACATGCAAACTGTAGCCCAGGTTAGCACAGTTATATGACAATGATTTCTCTGTGGCTAAGGTATATTGAAACAAATGAAAATCTTTATTATTAACCACATATGTATTCCCATGGCACATACGGGGGCGACATGGGTCTTCCTGATGTTTAATAACCTAAAGAGCAGTTCCACCTCCTCTAACATGATTTATATCAGTGGATAATGAAGTAACAATGCAGAAATAGCTCATTTAGAGGCCTACATCTTACAGTATTAATGTTTTCTATAAGCTTTCACTTCTATAATCTTAATGCAATTCCTTAAAACGGCTGGCTTAGAGCCCAGACAGAAAACAGACGTTAAATAGCGGATGTGTTACATGACTGATGAATTTTCCTATACTGTCACTTGCTGATGAGGCGGAAACAAAATAGAGAACTAACCAGTTCAAGTGAACTTTTGTGCAAGTCTGTGGTAATGACTCAACATTGTGTAGATGTTTTCCCTGCCGGTGTATTTACCATTTGCAGGTCTTCAATACGTGCATTCACCCCTGCCAGCATCTCTTTCCTCTCCTGGGGTGTTTCTGGACACGGGTACAGGGTTGCTCTGAACCTGAAGATGGATGAAGAAGAAGCACAGATAAGGATCCGTCAGCCAACAACAGATCCTAACATTATAGCAAATGTTGGCCAGTCTCTTACCCCTCGCAGATCTTCTTGACTCGATTCTTAAGCTGGTCTCCCTGGAAGAAGATGATGAAGACGGACTTGTGGACCTGGTCGCTCTGTGAAACCATCATATAGTTAGGATATAATCACTGAAACAGAACATCTGACCAACTTCACAGGACATCAATAAGTCAACAGCGCTGACCGATGTTGGGTCCTCCAGAGGATCTTCGATTTCCGCCTGCCTCAGGAACACATTTCCTCTGCAAACTCTCCACAGCATCCTCTCAAATGTGGGAATGCGTTCCCTGCCAATGACGCCGGCCACAAACCTATAACAGACAGAACACTTCTGTGACCATGTTGTTAGTTATCAAAGCTACTATGGATAAAACTGCATAAGCTGAATTCCATTTGTGAATCCTGGATTTTAAGGAGATTTCCATTTTAAGTGGACTTTGTTGTCTGACTAAACGCAGCCTGAGCTGTTGTGTGGGAGGTGATTGGCTGGTTGTTTTTCGGACACAGATGGCAGCAGTGCAGAGAATGGAAATCCAAGAAAAGCTTAATCCTTTTTGAATGAGAGAAGGCAACAAAAACAGACTCACCCCAGTCTGAGAGGAGACACTCGGTTCGGCTCACTGGGGTCAAAAAGCACCGATGACTCCTCTAGTAAACTCGGATCCTCCATCTGCATGAGAGTCAGTTAATGATTAGTTATTATCACCACTAGAATTTATCATTTTTATAGGATACTTGTGAACACTGCTGTTAGAAAACAGAATTGTATTCACATGACTGTTGTGACTGTTGATCCAGTTAATAGCTAAACAGGGACATTTTCAGCTCAATGATTCACCTCAATTAAAGCCCATAACAACGTGTAAAAGATTACTTAAATGTTGTAAGTCAACAAAGCTTTGCTTCTGAAGGCAATGAAGGGGAACTGATGTTGGGCAAAGGTTGGCAGGCGAGGCTTTGGTCCGGCAAATAAATAGTAAATACTGGAATTAAATCCGGTAAAGTATAAGGCAGTGGACTTACAGCACATTAACAACTGTGAGTAGCTGGTGTAAACGGGCACCATGTGAGCAACAATAAACAATCCCAAGTGAAACACCTTCTGCCAGATCAAGCAGCAATAAACGCTCTATTGTGTGTTTGTGTGCGTGTGGTCGGCAGCTTTCCGGCTAAATCTGTATTACATCAATGGAAACCAGAAATGTCTGCCGCTAAAACATTGCTTTTCTTTCCCACTGCCATGGTGAATATATCCCCCCAAAAAATATAAATACATTTTTCTAAATGTGAATTTGGTAAAAAAAAACATGTTTATATAAAAGAACTTTTACATAAAAATAAACATCCTGCTTCTCTTTCATGCCACCACCATGTTAGTAAGATAAAAAGTCCAGAACACATTGTTTTGCAAGGCCTATGTGCAAGAGTCAAGCTGACCTCATCGAAAAACTGCTGCGTGCGACGGAGGATGTGCTTGAGCTCAGTCAGTTCCAGGAAGTTCTTCTTTAGTGCTTCTTGGTTGGTGTTTATCTCCTTCAGCTCATTCTCCAGCTTCTCAAATGTGGCCTGTGGTGAGACATACAGAGGGGTCAGCAGAGGGATGCTGCTAGAGCTCACCATTTATCTCTAAGAGAGAGAGAGAGAGCAGTCACCTCCAGGTCAATCATGTCCCTTGGGAAGGGGACTTCAGGGTTCTCCCCCGTGTCAACTATTGGGATATTGGCCTTCTTGATTTCTTTCTCCACAAATCCTGTGAGATAGCAGCAACAAGGTAAAAAGAATACAGGTGTGTCATTGTTTGCACTGAATAAACAACAGTCACATAAAGGCCCCAATATGGCTCTGGATATTAATTTAAAAAGTGTTTTTGTGGTTGGGGAGAGAGTGGCAGATTAATTTATTTGGCAATATGTGCAAGCACTCACTCAGTTTACGGTCCATCTCCTCACATCGTCGTACTTCATTGACAAATTTTCGCTGGAACACATTCACATCAGGATTAAGCTGCAAGAAAAAAAAAAAAAAAAAAAAAAGAATACGAGCAAGGGTCAAGCAACAGGAGATACATATTTACAGAGACAGGACAGGAAAAAAAAGATTCAATTGTGCATCAGTAACATTAGTAAAAATCAGAATAGGTGCAAAACCAAAACCACTCACTTACACAACCAACCTAGGCTGCTCTGAAATCAATAATCAAATAATGTGCTGTAATGCTAATCCATTGACTATTTTGTCTAAAAAGTGTAAAAGAAGCTTGGATTCTACATCATCAAATGAATGGGGTATCATTGTTTTAACTGGTAGCTGATGAAATTACAAAGATGCCACTGTTGATGCATAAACCTACTCTTATACATTCTAGCACAAAGCTTCCCTCGGGGCTCGTCAGGAATGAGCTTTCTCGTGTGTGGAATGAGGGGTCAGCTGCAAACTCACACACTCACACACTCTCTCACACACACACACACACACACACACACACACACACACACACACACACACACACACACACACACACACACACACACACACACACACACACACACACACACACACACACACACACACACACACACACACACACACACACACACACACACACGCGCACACGCGCACACGCACACAAAAAAAGACTTACGTCACGAAACTGCACCATCCCAATCTCTCCCAGTTCACTGACACAACAGTAGGCAGCTTCTGACTGGAGGAAGAGCTGAGCCAGTGTCATCTCTTCACTTCTGAAGAGTTCCCCCATGTTGCTGAAGGACGTGAGTGCTCAGCACCCTGAAAATCAACCACAACCAAAGTGAACATTGACAATATTGTCTATTAGTCACACACTTACAGAGAGAAAACCTTTTGTAATAAAACAATAAGTGATCGGAGAAGTTCTACATTCAACACGTTTCTCTGCATGGCACACTAGTGTCAAGATCACTAATGAGGGAGGCCTATCAGTCGTGTGTTAGTTTAGCACATGTGTGAGAAGCAGCCATGTGACGAAAAGAGAAAAGGAAAAAAATATCAGACGCAGGACAGTTTGCCCTCATGCTGATCTCATGATAAGAGGAGGAATGTGGGTATGCTTGAAAAGGGTTTTCTCTTCCAGGACACTTTGAAGTGGCTATAATTTCCTTAGTGCATGCAAATAACAGATAAATAGTCAAACCTCAGTAGAATGCAGTCTCTGTAATATTTGCGATCCAACAATAAAAAAGGTGAGGATTTCCTAAAGCATAATGGAGCTGAGCAGCATACTGTAAATCAACCACACAGGGCTTATGTGTGGATTAGAAGGTAGCATGTGACCGGTGGCTCGAGTAAGCCTCAATGCTCCCACTGCTTCAACGCCGGAACACAGCAAAACACCATAGCACTTGACAAAACTACACGGTTTCAAAGATATTGTGTTAAGAAAGCAGCTTATGAGAAAATGTGCAATGACGTCAGAATATTCAAAGTCAGGCAGCTAACATTCTAACTAGCTTAGCGACGTTCCCCGACTACCGCAGCTTCACCTGTCAAAGCCGATGTCAGATAGCTCGAGTTAAAGGCTAAACAAGTTAACATATCACTGTCACAGCTACCTGGACATCGATCCACCACCAAAACTATTCACATGTCCTGATGCGATGGCGTAGCATAGCCCCGGGATCATAACATAAGCTAATTAAAGTGAGAAAAATAATATTAGCTAGTTAAAGGGTGCTACTCAGATTAGCAAGCTTTAGGTAATTAGTGTAATTTTAATGTGAAGAACACGATAGCGTTACACAACAGAATATTTACCGTAGTGATGTTAATGTTAACTGTTTTACAACATCCGGTTGTTAGTTAACGTTATGACGCTTAGATGTAACCGTTCAACTAGCTCAATTTGCAATTTAAAGAATGTTTGGGCTAACGAGAGCTAACGCTAACTTAGCCCACCTGTTGTTCGATATTTTTTTATTCATCGACAATAATAATATCAACGCGAGAGTAGTGTGAATCATTTATACTCCAGTGTAAAGTGTAATTAAGCGACGGTGATCTTACTGCTTAAATGGACAGTCTCTCTCCTGCTTGGTTTCCTTCCTGGTTTCCTGTTTGTTGTGGACTGGTGATCGGTGGTTTGCAACTGACAGCTCTTCTTCTTCTACTACTACTACGTCTTCTACTTCTTCTTCCTCCTCCTCCTCCTCTACTTCTTCTTCCTCGAGATTCCATGGGAATCGACGTCAGTAACGTTACGTTAGTGCCACCTACTGGATATTCCTCAACGTGTGGGGCTAGTTCGTCATAATTCAAATATAATATATAAGATTAATAGGATAACAGTATAGAAACACAACTGATACAGTCGACTATAACATGCTTAAATTAATCATAGGAATACGTAGCAAGAGATTGCTTATACTTATATAATAAGGGAGTACTGGTACTTATCCCCCCTCCACTTGATTTGAAACTTACGTCTTTTCCATTCTCCATTGAGCGTTTGGCTACGGCTGGAGCGCAGAGGCGGCTCGTGGACAGTAGGGGTCGCTGACTCACCCAGAGTCGACTATTACGTCGAAGTCTGTACCACCGAATAGTTTCCCTCCTGTTAAAATGATAGCGCCCGTGTTGGTGGATGAATAGTTAGGTAGGGGGCGGGGGAACCACCTGTACATATTTGATATATCATGTACAGTATATGGAAAAACAGGGGAGAAAAGAAACGGCTGAAATAAGTGGTGATGAGGAGGAGGAGGCGCTAGTGATGAAATGGTGTGTGTGTGTCCTCCTCCAGGTGAGTGTAGCATGTTGCTAACGAATCGGATACCAGTCATATGTTTTCACAGGGAGTCAAATGTATAATTAAAACTGATAATTTTTCGGCTATGACAATGTTACATGAACTTGACAACCTAACACCAGCAATATAAAGCCACGTTAATGCTAATAATGCTAGCTAGTTAACTTTGTTGTGGTTCAACACCTTTCTGGGTAGGAGACCCAAGAAGAAGATAGAAGAAGTAGATATCCAGCATTGTTTATTTATATGTTCCGTGTCAGTTTACAGTAAACCTTTAACTTCAACTGATTTGCATGTTAAGCAGTTAAACCGCAAAATAAACATGGTTGAATGATCAGAAACAGGTTAAAAATAAGGTCATATCTCATAACAAGTCAGAATTTGAGCTCAAATTAAGCTTTACATCCAGTTGGGACTTATTGTATGCTGCATGAATGCATTAATTCAGCCCTTATTTAACCAGAACCTGTGTTGTGTTGGAGTGCTGCAAGTAAAACACACAGAAATGCGAACAAACATACCAGTGAACACAGCTATCCAGCTTCTGCTTGTATCGTCACATCTATTCTCTAATGTGTGTTTCTGTCTCTGTTTGTGTGGGAATGGGGAGAGACGTCTACGAGGTTACAGCAGAAGATTTCCTCTTGTCTCTGCTGCTCCTCCACAGAACACCTCCAATTTAAGTATGTTTTTCATATGTTTTCAAATGTACCTTTTCTTTAAATCTGTAGCCATTAATACACCAGACTTATTATCAAATCAGAATCATCTCATTTAATTTAACAGCTGTTTTAATGCAGGTGTTATTTGTCCACCAACATGTCGCAATGAATGTTATTCTAATCAGTATTATTCAGATGAGATTGAATGTTTCCCCATCTCTTCTATTATTCTGCCTGTCTTAACATTTCTGTGGGAGCCAGTGACAAGGCGTCCCCTGAAAGATCCAGCTCAGGAAACCCTCATACATGTTGATACACTACAGACAAAACACAGTCACCACAAAGAGACTTCATCAGTTGATAGCAGATGGAAAGGAAAAAAGAGGAAGAGGAGGAAGGCTCCCACCAGAGAAGGTAAGAAGATATTTTGTTGTGAAAGATGGTGAAAATCAACATTACATGTGACAGATTGTAAGATTATATTGAAATATGCATGTTAAATTAGTAGAATTAGTTAAACTAGTTAAACACTTCCACTTACTTTTAAGATGATGTTCAGGGTTCAGTTGTGTATTTGAATTATATTAAACATAAATGGCACTAACTAACAATGGTTCGCTGTATCTTCAACTGAATTGTGTATTTTTGCAATTAATATTAAATCATATTTTACATGGAAGGCGGAGGATAAGCTCTTCAATGCTGGTGGAAGGCAAATTGGCTGGAATTGACCCATATATGTCCTGGATCAACTTTTGTTCACAAAACAACAAAGGTTTTGATTTTTGATTTGTTTCTCCTTTTTGGCTGCTAGTTCAGTGAGTTTGGGTCATTAAGTGATACGACTTATGCAGGTGGGATCTGTGGAGTCCCAGCTTTCATAATGACACATCCGTGTGGGTTTCCCTTATTCCTTCTTTGTTGTTGGATTAGTGTGGTGGTCCTGATTGAAGGCCTACTTGCTTGAATTTAATTTCTGGTAACCATAACTTCCGTACACAAGAAGATACTATTTCATGGAAGATTGATTTTAAAGACATCTTTTCCCCACGCATCTAATTTTGTGGAACAATCGACACATTGGCAATAGCCTCTATTAATATGACCTCAGAGTAAACACAATGTTAGACCTGTCAGTGAACTGATTGACCGACTGTCTGACTGTGTGTCACCGTTAGAGGCGGAGTCTGGTAGAGATACGCGGCCCTGAGCTTGGCGACAGATTGGGTGGAGCCCCGGCGGCAGGGGTAGCCGGGGGCGGGGGCCCGGTGGAAGAAGGGGAAACTTTGACTGGATGGTTTCACAGGGAGCAGAGGCATTTGAGTCAGGGCACACATGCCTCAGCTGTGAGAGGCCCTTCTCCCCTTGGCTGGCTGGCATCCCAGAGCAGAGGCAGAGAGAGAGAGACAGAGAAGGCTGACAGTGTGAGACTACGGGTGAAGAGAAAGTAGATTAGGAAGAGACAAACAAGTGGTTGAGAAAGTTGTCTGCAAGTAAAGAGAGAGGATTAGGGACTGGGTTCTGTGCAGCGTGGCTCCTGCGGGTCGTTTTCAGTAGTGTATTTTTATCTGTAGTGAGAGTGCGGGCGGCTTGTATTTAGAGTTGACAGCCATGGCGGATACAGGTGTCAAGAAGGAGCACGCAGCCCTAGCAGAAGTGACATATGATGACGCCGACGACGAGGTCGCTCTGGTGGCTGCAGCGACCGAGCCAGCAGTAGATGATGATGATGATGACCCAGATGAGGAGGTGGACCCGGTGATGACCACCGGCCCCGGAAGCAAGAGTGAAGCACAGATGAACGGGGTCATGGTCCTGTCTCTGCTAGACAAGATTATCGGGGTGGTAGACCAGATCCAGCAGACGCAGAATGGCTTCGAGGCCCGGCAGGAAGCCATGGAGAAGTCGGTGTCAACCATCCAAGGGGAGCTGACCAAGCTGTCCAAGAACCACATCGGCACCGCCACCACCGTCAACAAAATGCTGGATAAGGTGCGCAAGGTCAGTGTCAACGTCAAGTCGGTGCGCAGCAACCTGGAGAAGCAGGCGGGCCAGATCAAGAAGCTGGAGAGCAACGAGAAAGAGCTGCTCAAGAGACGCAACTTCAAAGTCCTCATCTTCCAGGTGAATACTGTATTTTGCTATTTCTATCACAGGGTGGACTAAATGATAGTAAGCGATCTTCGCATGAGAATGTTAATGTGGCTTTTTAAGTTACACTCACAGTGCATGTTAAAAGGTTGGCGTGGACCACCACAGCAACCTCCTGACATCATCTCACCAGAGAGAGCTCAAGTCACACTGTGGCTTGAGTTGACCCTTGTTCGTGGAAACGTTCTGTATTTTCTCAGGATAGAGGACGCTGGCCGGAGCTTCGGCCGTTTCCATGACATAAACGTCTGAATCGCTTTTTCCGAAAGCCTAAATGAGGCCGTAATGTTTACGAAGAATCGAACACTGTAGTTCACTATTTAGAAGCTGTTGTATGGTTTGTATTCATGCCCTGTGAGAGGTGGATTTCTCCTCTCAGGGATGAGGGAATATTAGCAGCTTCCACAGAAAAAGAAGGCAGATTGTGATCTTTCCCACTGCAGGACTCCATGATTACCCAATGTAACTATATACAGACTAGCTGGTGTAAATAAAAAGGCCTATAAACACTGGCATGAAGGGCTACTTGAGACAGAACCAACGCCCACCACTGAGTGCTCGGAGGGCAGATCATTGTTGGCAGAGTGCTGCTATAAGATGCAATTGTAGCTTTTCATTTGAAGATTTTTTCAGAAGTGCGACACACTGACATGCATGCGTTCAAACTTGCACTAAAATACGTGAAAACACAATAAGTGTGACCCGTGGACCAGGGTGACATTTATTCTAAGGAGCATTGTAGCTTCTCAAACAGTTGGGACCATGATTATCTCCAAAATAAATGAGAATTAAGACACAATATGAATTCATGTCAGAGTGCGACTGACTCCCGTAGGGCATTTGAGACTACGGGTACGTTGAGTTTTTTTTAGCAGGACACTGCTGTCATGTGTTGCTGGTAAACTCTCAGCATGCACGCCTTTGATCCTCAATTTGTCATTAGACTACAAATCAAATGACAGCCTCAGAAAATGTCAGAGGGAGTTCTCATGCACCGCACACAATAACCTCTGCAATGTGCTGAAACAGGGAGAGGACCTTCTTTAAAAGCATTAGTGACAGTGACACAGAAAGTTGCAAACCTCTCGTGAGTAGAGCTTACTTCAGGATCCGTATTGGCAGGCAACCTTTTTTCACCTCCCCCTCCTGGGAGGTCCACTATCAGAGCAGGTTACACTATCGCCGTGTAGCAGAAATCCAACCATACACACTAGCCCTTCATAAATTACTCTGCAAAGCAGGTGCCGTCTGCTCTTTGTGCCACCGCATGGCCGACTGCAAACCCTCTGGTGTCAGTGTAGGACACTGGACATAAAACAGTTTGCAAATGTGGAAGTCGAGTCAAGAGTTTGCACTCTTTTAGAAAGCTCCGGCTTTTACATTTACATTAACATTTAGGGCATTTCGCCGATGCTTTTGTCCAAAGCGACTTACAATAAGTACATTTGTCCAAAGAAAGAAACCACAACATATCGTTGCCTTTTACTAGTTTTATTCTAGACTTTTATTCTAGAGTGATTTTGTTTCAGCAGACACAAATCATACCAAGAAATATCCTGGTAGTGTTACGCAAACTCAACTGTAATAATCTTATCACTGTCTAAACCTGTCACTGTCATGTTTCACAGCACTTGTAGGAGCTGTGGCTTCCATAGCTGCCATGATCTATTTATTGCCAGAGGGTGGCCGCACCGTGTCCAGCTTATATAACTGACATAGGCTGGTCTGATATTGGCACCACTGCAAATCAACACTGGCTCTCAATCAGCTTTCACCGCTTTCCGCCGCCTGTTTGTGTGTTAATGTGCAAGGAGGATGAGATCGGGGTTAGGCATGTAGAGGTTCCGGTAAATGTTCCGTGGCTGTAATATTGTATAAGTATAGTAATATTGACATGTGTGTGGCCATTCCTCACCAATGATGCCTTTCACTCACAGTGTCGATGTCAAGGCTAGAATTAGCGTAAGACCAGGGGGACGTTTTCACAGCATTACCGTTGCTGTGCAGGACCTTTATACTCCGCTTAGTTACCAGCTTTAACTGTAGGTGCCGTATTATTCGCTCCTATGTCTCTCCGCTCTGAAAATAACCACATACTGAGTTTTAGTCTGGAAAGACTTTGACAGTGTTTTATAATTAAACCTGCAATGATGTTGGCATGCAGCATCCCCGGCAACAGCAGAGTATGTTGGTGAAGACAGATTTCATACTTACTAGGGGTGTGAATCTTTGGCTTCACAGCGATTCCATTAACGATACAGTAGTTGGCGATTCGATTCAAGGACGTTTTTTCTTTGTAACGATTCGATTCGATTCAGTAACTTGTAACCAAAATTCTATATCCATTAAATAAACATGCAAAAATGCAAGTGAGACTATTTGTATTCTTCTGAAAGGTGAAAAAAGAATATTTATTCTAGAAAAAAGTAGTCCTGCATAATATTTTATGCTGAATACAAAAATGTGATTAAAATATGCTCGGTTATTTTTAAAATTTTCAGTAGACTACATGCTGGCAGGGGAGAGAGGGTCTTAACATATTAAAACATTGATCATAAGTAAGAATCACGATTCATCCGATTAAACGCATTTATATATCGATTATTGGTGAAGCCAATAATCGATATATAAATGCGATTCATCCGATTAAACGCATTTATATATCGATTATTGGTGAAGCCAAAACGATTTATTCTATCTTTTTATTTTAGCAGATCGATTTAGTAGAATCTATAGGACTGACAATCGATTCATCGATTAATCGAATGAATCGTTACACCTCTAATACTTACTATTCAGATCTTTCCTTAAATAAAAGTACTACAGTCTAAAATGAGTCCTTTACAGTCCTGTCAATTATAAGCATAAAAAATAGAATTAAAGTACCTAAATAAAAAATACTCATTATTCAGAATAGCCCATTTCATTATCATATATTTGGAAGAAGCACAATTGTGATACTTCATTTTATTTCACGGACAGCACTTCTATTTTGGGACTTTATAATTTAAAATGCACATGAGGGAAGATGCACATTTCCTTTGTCATTAGGTGGCATCTTTCAGGAGTTCTTAAATAACAAACTTTGCAGCAGCTGAGGGTCTTCCTGCTGCACAGGGTACAACCAATCTGTCATCAGAGCTCTGCGGTTCGCACATGGCCAGTGATCCAGTGGAACCCTGCTTTCACACACCCTGCATGTCTCTGCTGTGACTGGATTGCATCGAATATTGCTGTCTTTAACTGACTCATTGTCTTTCCATTTCTAAATGAGTCCATGTTTATGCCCTTATTTACTTTTACTCTCATATCATCAGGGATTGCTCTATATTAGTTCAGCATCACCAGTCTAATTTCCTGTTCTAATGTTTAGTAATTTCCTTTTAGCAATAGGTGTCAGGAAATGAACCAAGACCCAAGCTGTTTAGAGCTATTATTGTGGCTTCCTCATTAAAGGCTTGTGTTGTTTGTAATAAAATTTAATTGCAAATGTCCCTCTACAGGCTTGTCTGTTTCTGTAAAAAAAAATAAAAAATAAACCAACAATATGTTGTGCACTACCACAAGCTGTTGAAAAAATGATTAAAACAGTGACTAAATTATTGACAAAGTTTTAGTAACTGTCACAATTTAACAGATTCACAGCTGGCTGGGGAAAGCAGACAGCTGGCATAGTGATAACGCCCTGCCCCAGTAGCTGAGCCTCCTGCTCATCCTCAGACAAGCCAGGCACATCGATGTCCAGCAATCGGCTGGGCCTTCAGCCCGAAGCTATTGCTGGCTAAACAGCCCTGTTGTGGAAAAATGAATCTGCCCAATAAAGATCAACAACCAGGATCAGCTTTTTCTCCGAGGTTTATTCCACTAAGTATTCTCATCTGCAGAAGAAAGTACTGTTCACCCCTGCCTTCTGATGCAAAGGTTCAGAATCAGCAGGAACGACCCTGAGCCCAACAGCAATCTCCCTTTTAAGGAGGAGGAACCAAAGGACGGATCATGTCCTATCTTACAAAGACAAGATGTACAGGCAAGGTCAAGATTTACAGTACACAGGCGTCATAGTCCTGAAATTATCTTATGTCAATGTGGCACTCATGTTCATATCATCGACAAACAGGCATTAATTTTTGTCATAGCATAACAGTCAGAAAGGAGATGCGTATCGACGTCTGACCTGACAAATATTCTGATAATAAATTACAGACATCCAAAATTCCCATTACAGCCCAATCTCAGTTTATGCCCTCCATATGTTCCAGTAGGAGACTTGTATGGAAGAGTTTGTCCTGCTTCATCACCCTCCTAGTGGCCCAGCTCCCTCGGATGATGGGACAGGCTGCATGCAGATAATGCAAACAATAACCACATGTTGGGAAATTTTGCTTGTTTTTCTTTAGCAATCATTTGCAACACGGACAGAGATTCGGATCTGTTACATGAGTAGAGGCTAATGTAGCTTTGAGTCGCTAGCCTCAAGCAGAGATGAGGAGCTACAGAGGTCTAATAACCTCGCTTCTTTTAACGCCACACCCCCAGATTTTTCCATTTCTAAATGTGTACTCTTCAATGACAACTGGGGCTGACTCAATCAGATGAGAAAAGTTCACCAGATTTCATTTAGCAACCTCTGCAACCACAAAAGGCTTTTGAACACTTTTTTGTTCCTCTCAAGACCTGTGAACAGACCTTGATGTGTGAAACTGTTGCCGTTCTCTTTGAAATGTCGTCATTTTATGGATTTGCATGCTTTTAACCAGTAGAAAAACAACATGTTTCCATTTGAGTTTGCATACCCGTGTGGGTGCTTATTTTAGTTGGTTTAATAACAGGAAATGGATGCTTTAAATAGAAACTCTAAATCTTGACTTGCTCTATCAGACCTGGGGGTCACATGTGTGTGTGTGTGTGTGTGTGTGTGTCACAATGCAAATTATCTATTTAATTATGTGGATTAATCCAGTTGATGCAACGTGATATGTCTGTCAGAGTGTGAGACAGTACCGATGTGTGTCTGGAATCAGGGTGTGTTTGGCTGCAGCTCAAAGACGGTGATAGCCGTGTGGTCAACTATATCAGGGAGACGAAAGGCTTCTCGCTTACAGTCTACTTATTCCAGAGTTCAGATCGTAGCCAACAATCCTCGCTATCAGACCCAGCCCACTTTTTTAACAGCTTTAAACCCTGCACGGGCTATGCAATATCTCTGTTCCACTTACTCTAGACATAGGGATCAAGCTTTGTGAATCTTTGTTTTCAGGCATAAACTCATTGCAAAGAGGGTATGTTAGCGTTTAACCAGCCCCTTGTCAGCAAAAACAACCAGCCGTAACAAAAAGCACTCAACCAGCAGCTCTAAGTTAGCGCTGTGATTCATCCCGCTGGCATCTCCTGCCAACATGCCCACCGGTTCCACTCCTCCCGTCTCAGTTTCTCTCCCACTATCAACTTAGCCCCTTTTACTCCAACTCAGACGTCTAATCCTGAACCAAGGGCACAGCTCATTCAGTAATTGCTCGAGCGCTTGTACTGGTCACTATGTTGTTCTTTTCCTGTCTCTTCCTTTTCTCCTGCTGCCCCCCATCCACCCTGGACTAGTGGAACGATATCTGGCAGGCTCCACATTTCACTGTTGAATGGCGGCTACCAAGTCCAGCCAGATACGATGTCCAGGGGTTGGTGGCATGTGAGACTCTGCATGTAAAACTAGTTAATGGGGTCGTGGGTTGGAAGCCTGTGACTCCAAACACATATGAGTAAGTATGTAGGCTGCAATTACATTTCCATTGGCTTGCTTGCTCAGAGTTAGATCAACATTGCTGAAGCCACTCCGTGTCTGTACGATAAATATGAGGCTACAGCCATCAAACAGTTGGCTTATTAGCACAAAGACTGGAAACGGGGGGAAACAGCTGGATCTGTTCAAGAGCAACAAAGTCTGCCCGCTAAATGAAACAAATCAACCTCTAATTAACACACCATGTCCTGTTTGTCTTATCGGCGCAAAAAAGTGTAAAAATGGCTCGTTGCTGGACTAGTTGGTCGGGCTTAGTCACGTAAGTACCCAGTCTAGAAATAACCCAGTGTAACGGGGCAAATAGTTGGTTTTCCTCTTAAGTTTGTGCACTGATTAATCTTACAAGATATAAGGTGTTAAGCTAAGATAGCAGTAGTTATGTGATGTGAGAGAGATATTGATCTTCTCATTGAAGTTCTGGCAAAAAGCTTCTTTTCATCTTCTTTGGTTTAGCAGCGACCAATATTTTGTGCACCGCAGGGAGCTAGAAAGTTTAACCTTCAGCAAGAACAATCCTTTTTGTTTGGTTTGTAATAAAATCATTGGCCTTGCTGTAAAACAAAACCGTTTTTGATGTCACTTGTTGAAAGGGAGTGTATTCTGAAAGCTGGCTGACGACCAGCCTCTGCAATTGTTCACCTTGTTTGCTTTGGCTCCTATGAAATCCGTTTTCATTTTTTTCAGATTCCGTTGAATTTTTTTCCCAAATTCTGTTTTCCATTTAAATTTTTCAAAATTCTGTGTTTTACATTTTTATAGCATTTTTTTCCCCATCAGATGGTGTCTAATCACATGATTGATGAATCAAAATACTGAAGAAATGTTCTAGTAGTTCCAATTGTAATTCCTTGTCATTCAGAGACCATACAAATGTGCATAAAAATGAAAGTGTATGTGCAATCATTTATGGAGGAGTCACAATAAACCACCCACATTTAAAGAAAAGAGAAACAGACAGAGAGGAGAGACACTGGATGAAGCGGTGTGCCCGTTTATTACACTAAAACACAGTAGAGACTCTCGACACCGTGTATCCAGATTTTGACAAATTTCGCGTTTTACAGTTGATTTAATTTTCATTGTCAGATTCTGCGATTCAGGGAAACCCAAACAGATTCTGCGATTCCACCTGTGTTTCAATCATATATAGCCCTATTTCCTGTTTTCTAGATTTTCTAGTTGCCATGGTCTCGTGAAGAATGTGGAAAGTTGTGAAGAAGTCGATAATTTTAAACGCTTGAGGCTGAAACTAAAGACTAAGTAGGGTTGATGTGGCATAACTAGACTGGTCTAATTTTATATATACTCACATACAGTACATTTGCTCTCTGCTGTACTTAACCAGCTCGAGTGTACAACACTGTCGTGTGTGTCTGAGGTATAGGAGGTGGATTTGATGGTAGTGTCACTCTAACCTCTGCTGTCATTAGCATATACAGCTAGTAAAGCAGATAGAGAATCCCTGCTATTCCAACACATGTTTATGTTATTATAGGATTTTTTCAGGAATGCAAATGTGTTTGTATGACTTTATCACATTTTACTGCTTTAAAACACCCCAAAATTGGTTCTCAATCCCCTTGTGATAGTGTGTCCACGTGTGCAGACGTCTACATGTGTGAAGCACCTTCCAGAATAAATCAGTCCAGGTGTGTTTGTGAGCGTTTTATCTGGGTCTGATCTCAGGCCAGCTGCCTTCCTGTCTTATTGTACATCCCCATCCCATAGTAGCAGACGGGATTCACCAGCAGTTCGTTGTAGGCAGCTGTCTTGGCCGGCTAACAGAAATGCGTCTTCATACCGCTTCATAACTCCGTGGAAGCTGCTGATACCCTCCGTGCTGTTTATTCCAAGATTTGTAGAAACACCCTTCACCTACAAGGCCACAGCCAAAATAAAAGCGTTGGCCAGATGATCAGAGTTGTTATTTTAAAGGAAAGAGCTACAGTATGTTGACTATAAATAGACGAGTAGCGATGCAATGGAACAGTGTGGTGTCTTGTTTCATTGAGTGGGTCTGAATTAAGCAGCATTAATTGCATTACGTGTTTGTGTGGGTTTATTTCCACATGAATGTGTGTATGTAGCCTGTTGTTGGCTTCATACTGTACCGCTTGTTTAATTTTTATTTATGATCACCCTAAACTCAGTATATTTCCCACAATGATTAGTAATACTGGTAGTAGAAATGTCAAAAAAAATACCTGCAAATCTAGGTATCACTAGAGACATTCTTTCGAAGTGTTTCTTTATTTTAATAAAATTAAAACGTTGCAGTATTCACAAATACATGTTATCGCTGTAATGTAAGAGGCTGCGTGTGAAAGCAGCATCTGGTGTGTTCAAACCTGCAACAGTCAGGTCACTCCGGTGGAAGATTCCCCAGCAGCTCGCTGCTCTTGTCACTTGTGTGAGAGTTATAGGCCGTCACTGAGAGTGTGCCAGGGTTTGGGAACCCTTGGGATTAGATTTTGCATGCACATGGATGTTTAGGATGATTCATCTATAAATAATGATAATCATAAAATGATATTCTCCTATTTCATTTTTTGTTTTCTTCAAATGCATAATGTTGTTTCACACATTTTCTCAGGGATTTGCCCAATTAAATTCAGGAGTTAAGAGTTTCCTATGTGAAACGTTGATCCTGTAAACCTAATATGTGTGTCTAATATGAATTATGGCTGGTCGGCAAGTTAGAAACTGAAGCCACGCAATGAGCGCAGTGCAGAGCAGTGGCGTTTAACTCCACAGTGGGACAAAGCACAGAGAAGCACTGATTACAACACACACTGAGGGACATTCTCTGCTCAGGAGCCCATTACTTAACTCTACTACATCTTTACATCGGAAATAGTTGTTTGCTTCTACATCAATGCTCAAAAATGTCTAATTTAGTACCCTTTTTAATAAATAAATTAAATGCAAAAAAATATATATATTTTTGCTCCTTGTAGCAAATTGATGTTTTTGCCTAAACTAGTTCCAACCTTCAAAGCACATGAATGGAAATTTTGCACCGAAAGTTGGTATATTTGACTGACAAACCCTTAATGGTCAACATGAATGGCACCATTACAGAGAAAGTGATAGTTATATAATGTATTCCAACACTGAAGCTGCCAATACGTAGAGAGGCGTAAATGGAAAAGTACATTTCCATCTTTGCATGGGGCTAACCCTGGGATTCCAGTGGTCTCCGGAGCTGTGGAAAAGGGTTTCCCCCCTTCAGGTCCCTGTGTGTTAGACCACTAATCACTATGACAGAAAAACCAAGGAGCTCCCTTCGTGTGGTGAGCACCGTAACATGGCTTGGCCTTGTTGGCTACCTGGTATACAGAGCCCCTGTCTTGTCTAAACACAGAGTGGGATTGTTAATATTTCCATCCCCCACAGGATGTCGGATTGGAGTTGTTCTAAAAGGATTCATAGAGCTTCATGAAACAGAATTACAATGTGCCCTCAGTCATAAGTTACCCCAAAATGCCTGAGGTAGCAGGCAGCCGGACCAGTCCTCTGTGAATTGTTCGAGCCATGTTTAGGAGAGTGTGGGAGGCATCAATATTAATGACCCGAGTACATTAGTGTCCTTATTTTAGCACTCTTTAGGGATCAAAGCATCGCGATTCAGGCCTCCGCAGGGTCCTTCAACATGAATCTCCACCTCTGTTTCATGTCAATCTCTCGTTTGGCCTTCTCCCATCCCGGAGGGGCAAACGGGTCAGTGGTATCAGTCATTGTGAAAGTGCACAGCTGCAGAGACTGGACAGGATCAGACAGCTGCTCTGTGACTCACCGGGGAGGCCTTTCATCACGCTGCCTCAAAAGGAATGGCCTGTATATGTTTATCTATAAGCAAGCATCTTGTTAAATGGCTGCATACGTGTAGGTGGATCAGGATTGCTCATCCTAATGGCTCAGCAAATACATATTTAAACTCTTAACTCTTAGAAAAAGGAAGTCGTCATGTCTGCAATCAGATTTTTTCCCTATTTAGATTTTCTTGGATAAATGTGTGTTACAAGAAAGATTATAAAGGTATATATTTAATATAATACATGGATGTATAATGTAATTAATTGTAACTCAACCCCACACAGTCACATGGTCATTACATGGTAGTTTCTGATTGCTTTCCTGTCTTTTAACTGGCAATCTTGCTTGTAATGGTCCCGTATGACACAACCATTTAATTATTCCTGATGCTGGTTGACCACATATTGAAATAACCAAACAGGAGCATTGGACCGGATGGATTAGTGTAGGTCTTATAACAGCAGATAGAGAGACAGAGAGGGGGGGTGATGGAGAAAAGGAGATGCCAGCAGCTTTAGTCAGAGCTGCCGTGGTCTCAGTTTAGTGTTGATTGAGAACACTGTTTGCTCTGTTGTCCACGGCAACAGTTGGTTAAATTAGCCAGAGCCCTGGTATGAGTCAGACAGAGAACATTTTCCTTTACAATATTCAAAAAATGAACGACAACGTCATTTTTATTCATTAATATCCATGGGCCTCTGGTCTTATTTGGTAATACTTCCCAATTCACCAAGGATACGCTGCTGATTGATCTCCCACAGACCTTCTTCACGCGTTTCAACATTTCTGTCTCGCTTGCTTCTCCTTGATAGTTTAGCTGTTTACCTAAATCTTTCCTCTCAATCTGTTTAATTGCATCCCCTGTGTTGTACCTCCTTCTGAGAGACGGCTCAAACGGTTGTTGACTTGTCAAAGCAACAAATCAAACACACACTCTCTCTCTCCACACACACACACACACACACACACACACACACACAGAGAGAAAGTTCCACTTCTTTAAGCCAACTTTTCCTTGAGGAATGATTCAGGCCACTCTGGGAGGAAAGAAACATTAGTAACAGACCTCCTTCTCATTGAGGAGAGCACAATACACTCAGTCTCACCATTGGCCTGGCACTTGGTCAGTAAACACACACACACACACACAGTGCTGACTTTTCCATTGCTGGTAAGTGGGAGGAGAGTGGAAGGTAACGCAGGGACACTAATGGACTTTCCATCTTCTTCATCAAGCTCCCAGTCTCCTGCTTCGTACTCAGGGAAACCCAAACAGGCTGTGCTGATTTTATCACAATTTCCACAAATAGATTGTTCATACGGGCTCCCACAAGCCTGATAAAGGAAACATTTTTAAAATGTGAGGAAAATATAACCGCTAGGCCATTAAACAGGCTGATAATGTTGTACGTATATTGGTATCGGTGTGCATGTTGGCTGCTAAGTAACTAGAAATGGTATTGATTAAGCCTAATTTAGCCACATAGCTTCTGTGAAGTAGGGGGCTGATGTGGTTCTGGATCACGTTGAAGTTTCTCTGTTCTGTATGAGCTCAGATATTCTCAGGATGTCGGCTGTTTTTCCTTCCTGTTCAGGCTTCAGAACGTCTCGTGAAAAGTGTTCACAGTTACGGAAAGAAAATGTGTGTCTGCATGGCTGTGTGTGAGGGACGGTGTACACACGTTGCTATGAATACTTACACTCACGCTTGATATGTGTGTATTTATACACACAGAGGTTTGCTTCCCTGAGGGTTGTTTACTCCAGGAATACAAGAGATGCACATATATAAATACATATCAGCTTAATACCTTGGCTTTCAAATTTAGCCCACCAGCCAAACTTGGGCAGTAGTCAAGTTTTGCTAGGGATGTATGAGGTCACACATGTTCTTTATGTCACTGTGAGATCGCGTCTTTACTGTGGAGGGTTTAATTCTTGTCACATTTCAGGACTTCAGTCAGTTTTGTTTGTCATATTACATCAATTTGAAACAATCTATGGAAAAATATCAGGGCAGGGTTATGTGCTCATGCATTCCGAAACATCTCTCCTTAATGTTATTATTGCAGCTCAGTCACACTCGGCCCTGTGTGCATGTCTGCAAAGCAGGTGCCGTATGTATTTTAGTTTAATTGTAGTACACTCATGTTGGTAATACTGTTGTTGGGAAGTCAGCTGTTTATCCGGCTAAACTTCACCACCCACCAGAGACAACATGAGCAGGTGGTTGCCATGGTGACGGGGCGCTGTGTTTATCTGTTGCTGTGCGGGAGAGGAGGGTGTCGTGTGGTGGGAGGGTCGTCGGCGGTGGCCGGCAGCCAGAGAACGGTAGATTGAATCCAGAGAGAGGCAAAGGCCAGCCAAAAATAAACCCATACAGAGCAAGTCGGCCGAGTCCACACCATACACGGCACCAGATAAGGAGGCAATGTCCATTTTATGATAGGATCGTATGGCAATATTTGAACTGCCCAGGGAGATGTGGCGATCACATGATCTGACAGGTGTTTGTCTTTTAGATGTTTGATATTAGCACTGAAATCCGATTTTACTCTAAATATTGTACGTAACTAAAGACCCAGCGCTACAAAAAGCCACCTTCTCAAGTTATGTGTCCCACTATCAGTTTTTAAACCTGTATTGGAACGTTGATATTGACAGTGCTAAATCAAGACATGCCTTGATGTACTTTTGCACACTATCCCTCTAACATGCCACCTCCTCATGTGTTGCTGTCCGCTGTCAGTCAGCCCTGCTGCATAGGTTTCAACTGAGATTCAGTCTGCATATGGCACATTTCTGACCCCTTCACTCCGATGCATCAGTCAGTACTGAGGAGACTTTTTTTTATTTATTCAAATTCAACACACACACACACACACACACACACACACACACACACTTCAAACCAGATGTGCTTTAAGCTTATGCTTCAAGATTGCGAACCTGCGATGAGTCCAGTTTCAGACAACCTGTCATCAATCAAAGGATGCTTTTCATTGTTTCACTTTAATTTCTTTCAGAGACATTTCTACCATAAGATTAAAATGAACAAAATGATATGAGTCATACAAAATGTCAGTATCATTGTGGGGCTTATTTAACCCTCACTGGTCTAACTCTAGTTTGCATGATGGGCATCTGCGGCAGGAAGGCCATGTTGACTTGCGCTCATCTTTTTATATAAAGAGAAGCAGTGAGGTGGCACTGAGGTGCAGCCGGGTGGCTAGGGGCTACACATGCTGTCAGAGTGTTAACATTGTTCACATAGTACTGCTTCTCCCTGTGTGTATATCTGGTACCAGTGTCCTGCCACATGGTGTCTGCAGTACTGATTGATTGATCTTTGTACACTGCATGGTAAAGTAAAAGACAGGCATGAAGTGTAAGTGAAAACCTGTATGTAGAACAGATACTACGGTGCTACTTCTGAGGTTATTGTGTTATGTTATTAGTTTGTGTAAAACTGCTGCACTACTTTTGGATAAACTGAAACTGCACTAACCACCAAGTCTTTCCAGAGAAGCGAAAGCAGCATCATAAATTATAGAACATATAGATAAACAGCTTCTATAATTAATAGATCACCCACAGTAACAATTGAAAATTGGGTCAATATGTCACAACATTGAAATGTGTGTGAGATTATTATTTTCAGAGAAACTCTAGCAAATGGCAGGAAATACACCTGCGGTTATAGATGCAACAGCTTGTTGGCTTTGGTTTCAATATGACTGTGGAGTTGCTGATAACGTATTTAAAGCTTTATTATTATTTCAGGTATTTGGTATAGGGTACATGTGACCACACCAGACCGTGTTCTTATATTAAGACTTGGAGTGTAATATAACTGGGTGGAGCCCTGTTGGCACTTGATTGTTGGCACTCAATTGACACCACTAGATGGCACTCTCCACCGCCTCCAAGCAGTAAAAACATGTGCAGTGAATGTGTGGGTGACACATGAATCTGTGAAACATGGTGCACATATTTTCAATTTCATTCCTCACCCAAAGGCTATTCACTTCACTTTCTCAGGCTGATCATTTTCCCATGACATATTAAATGAAATGCCATAATTTACATGATCTTACAATGCAATCAGTGTAGCATCATGCCTGATAATATTGTAGTAAATGTCAAATTGAAAATGGGATTCAGTTCACACTCATTATAATGCTGCTGTGGCTTAATATTCTCTTGTTTTTCCTCTATTTTGCTCAATCAGGACCAAGTGAAGCCACCAAAGACATCCAAATCCAAGACAGCAGAGGCAGTAGTGGAAGGCCAAGCCGTGGAGGGCCTTGAGCAGATACCTGAGGGACAAGAGGGACTGGCAGACCATCTCAATTCAGATGAGGAGGTGGAGATAGAGGAGATCATCGAAGAGTCTCGTACCAAGCGCCTCCAACGCAGCACCAAGCAGCAAGTGGACAACATAAAGAAAGCCTTCTCCAAAGAGAAAATGGAGAAGACCAAATTAAAGACGAAAGAGAACCTGGAGAAGACCAGGCAGAGAACCCGCGAGAACCTGGAGAAGACAAGACAGAGAACCCGTGACAACCTGGAGAAAACCAAACACAGCCTGGAGAAGAAGATGGGCAAGCTTGGGACCCGCATGACCCCCAACCAGGAGCGCAGGGCAAAGATGAAGAGCTCCAAAGAGAAGGCGAAAAAGTCCCTCACTCCTGACCACACCGTCTACGCTCGCTCCAAGACCAGCGTGTACCGCGTGCCCCCCTTCACCTTCCATGTCAAGAAGATCCGAGAAGGCGAGGAGGAGGTGGTGGTGCAGAACACAGAGATGGTGGAGGTGGCCGAGACCAACCGCCAGCCGGGGGGAGAGGAGAACGGGCTGGGTGTTCACGTGGAGGTGGAGGAAGGGGAGCTGGTGAGGGTAGACAGCCCAGAGATGGAGGCTCTGTTGGAGGTGACTGAGGACTCTCAACTGGTCTGGGTGGAGCCAGACCACCTTAGCAAGGCTCAAAGTGAATAGAGCTCCCACAGCTCTGCAGAAAAAAGGAGGAAGAGGGGAACGGAGTCGAATCATAAGGACACAATGTTAGTCGACGGGACTTTTTCTAGACGTGATCAAATCTTTGACATCTCATCTGTTTCCTGTTTCTTTTTACTGTACCCAACAGGGATGACTTTCATATTTGCTCCTCTTTAGCAAACAAATTAGAAAAAGAAGGCTAGATTTTTGAAACGTGCTGCAGGCTGACTGGTTATTTTAGGCTATTTGCTGTTTGTTGTTGGTTTGATCAAATTGAGTGGCTCTCAGCATAAAAAGGTATAAATAGTCTTTGCTATTGAGGATGTAATGTATAATCTAATATTTGCCATGTATGATATGCACATTCGTAGGTATGGTGACAGGAAGATGTTGGCAGGATTCATGCTTAATTGATGGTTTTAGTGATGTGATGTGCCCAAGCGAAACAAGCAAAAACAAATAGGCCTACAGAAGATATAAAGAACTAGGTTATTTCCTGCAAACCGGTCAACCATCTAATGTTACATTATATTGTAAATTACAAATGTAAATGACTGAAAATATAAATGTAATGTCTCTTATGTTGGGAATATTAAAACATATTAAAATATTTAAACCCCCACAGAGCGCCACAAGAAACAGCTAAAGTTAGTGTTGTGAACAATGATTTTAAGATCTAAAGATTTATCTATTTGAAGACAAGGCTGCGATCCTTCCTTTGTGTACATTTTGCGTGCTTTGACTGAAAAAAAGAAAAGGATCATAAGCCTTAAAAGAGTCCGTCCACCACTGAGTTTTAAGTTCTACTATATTGTGTAATAGAATGGCTCTATTCTGGATCACTCATTCAACATTTCAGGTATCATAATGAATTAGTCAAAGCTGATACAAAGGAATGAACAATGTGTGCTTGAAAACCTGCTTGATCATCATGTACTATATAATGTGTTGATGTATGCTCGCCATGCTATATTTGTTGCATCTGGACATGTACTCACCAACCTCCACAGAGGAAAAGAAAAGCCATTGTCACCATGCTCACAGCTCATCGCAGTACATTTGCACATCTCTGTTCATTTTTCAAGGTAATTGCAGGCACAAAAAAAAAAAAAATGATGGTTTGAAGAGCAAGATGACAGTTTAATGGCTGACTATGTAACAAGCGGAGATGCAAATGATCCTAAATGCAGCCTTAGTGAGACAGCACATCACCAAGTGTTGTGAATGGCTTGCCACTTTAATAAAATGTCAGAGCATCGTATGGTCCACAGAGACCAGGTGCAATCTTGTACACTCTGAAATACAAAGGAGATGTCCACACTGATGAAAAGAGCCATTTTAACATCATGGAAGTTAGAGAGCAAGACGATTGTGGAGCATTATGGGAAGCTACAATAATTGGATTGTAATTATTCTGAATTAAATTGACAATTCTCAAGTGTTCAGTGGTTTGCACTTTTGGTAAGGCTGGCACACAAGGCTGCAGACAAGGAAAGGGTGCATGCACGGCTTCTATTTTCATCCCTAGAGACTGTTAGGTCTTGATGTGGTGCAGTCACGCAGAAGCCCACAGTATAGCAGGGAGAACCGTTAAAATAATCAATGGACTGGGGAATGCAATTAAAGAGAGTGCTCCCTCAGAGCACTGGGCAGGTTAGAGAATAGCGAGAAAGGACAGAAAAAAAACTGCGATTGTGAAGAGTAAGTATGAGCAGTCTATATAGTTTATGTTATCACCAAGTGCAACTTTCAAAGCGGCAAATACATTAATTACAGGGCCTTGACATCCTATAATTATTAGAAATATTTAATGTTTTTTTACAAAAAAATAATCTGCATTGTTTTGCACAACAAACATTGAAACACTATTATATTGGTCTCTTTGAAAAAAAGAACTGTATTTTTACCAAATGTATATTTTTCCACGTTTTGACCTACAGCGGATTTAACCAGCCTGAGCTTACATAGAAACATTGTCATTTAAATAAATGCTGCAAGAGAACTGCTCTTGCTGTTACTGATTCATACCTAAATAACGACGCTTGCCTGTATGGTGTGTTTGATGCCTCCTTTGCCACTTCAGTATTAATAAAAGCTTGCTCAATAATATATATGCTTCTCTTTATTTTATCTTACCAACAATGTATGAACCATATGTCACTGTTTATATGCCAGCTTGTGTTTTTAAATTCTATTTGTTCACCTACTGTTGAAGGAGGCTTACATACACTGAATTAAGACCATAGAGAGGTCAATACTGAGCAGCACTGGCGTTATTAAACTCTTGATGACGTCACCACTGCCAGTAACTCAGATGACTTCCAGGCTGGCTGTTCTCTCCAAAGATTCGTCCCCCCTCCGCGGCAAAGAAGCGAAGTGGCTGCTCTGCAGTCCATCCGAGGGGAGGGTTGGCTGACGGGAACAGCGCAGTTGCGACAGCAGTAAACACGACGTTCTCAACCAACCCCGCCTGAAGCCCCGCCTCTCAAACGTATAAACTGCATTCTGATTGGTAACAATAGAATGCCGGACTCGTATTGGCCATTAGGGCTGCCGATCTAATAGCGTATTGGGTTTGTGTGGCTGGCAAGAAGGCAATGTAGGAGATGGGTTCCGTGGAATGGTCTGTACGTGTGTCGGAGAACTGATTCTCGTGCTGGCAAGAAAATACACACACTTAGGCTTTTTGTCCGTGTGTTCTCCCTCACTTTTGTATATTAAATTGTTACGAAAGTCGTCACTGACTCTTATTGTCAGTGTTTTTTGTAGAAAGGATTACAGTTTGGGTTTTTTTACGGAGAAACTTTGCAGAGGAATAACAACGAGCTAGGTAAGCAACTGTAAAGGAGACTTCTGTTTCTTAGACCTTATTATGTAACAGCCATCACATTAACGGCTAGCTCTGTTAACTCTGTTAGCCCAAACCCTAACTACAGTGGAAGCATTATGACTAGGTTATAAGCTAACGTTATTCATGCCGAGGTCGCCATTCTGCGTCCGCGTCATACGAGTTTTAAAGTGTTACTACATTTTAGCTGCACCTGCTCGGTTCTCCTCGACAACAGTGCGACCAAAGACCCAGCCTCGGTTGGTTTTTACGTGCTGTTTTGATGAGTTGGCTCGTCCAGTGTGATAATGTTCATGCTTACGTCAGTTGTCGTCAAACTGGACTGAATAGTTGCTCAGACTTGACTGGCGGACTACACTTGGACCCAATCAAGTTCAGGTCATTGTCGTCTTCCATTGCCACGCCCATCTGCATCCCTTCTTCTTCAGGCCAACCTGTATGACACCTTGAACTGCGATTCACGTCATCCATCCCACACGTCTAGATTTGAATTTCAATATGATTTTTGATTTTGAAGTGTGTGTATTTATGTTATTATCTTTACAGTACAGCTGTGGGGAGTTATGGTGATACTGTGTGTTAGTTAGGCTTCTACAGTAATGGCAGATGTTCTTAAGAGTCATGATGACAAATTACTTAATTGTACTTTCATACAATTAAGGGCCATAAAATGGAGTTGGCAGGGTTAAGGCTTCCTTTGTTAGTTTGTTGGAGGAAGTACTTTCTGGAGTATCAGTTACATGGATTCAGGAGTCACATTGTGCTTTATAGTTGGTGCCACTCATCATACTGGACTGGCAAATTCCTCTTGAATACTCACGAGACTTGAATTCAAAATACAGACAAAGATGTTAAAAATGGGTTGTTTTGGCCATATATTGTCCTTGGCTTGGATCATTGGGTCCCCAAGTCTGATGTTTATAATGTGTGTCACCCAGACAAAATGTTGAACAAACAAGATGCTGCTTGCTATTTCAACCCCAATTCCCCGACAACAGAAAGCAGGAAGTTGCAATTTTGATGATGAAAAAATGAAACTAATCACCTCACATCATTTAAGATGAGGCAGCTGCAGCTTTGATGTGATCCTCTCGGGGTTTCACATGCCCAGAAATTCACAACATGCAGATCCACTTGTCAGAGAAATGTAGATCATATGAAACTCGTGCTCACGTTTGGTGGACAATTTCGGTTATGCCGTGTACATGCTTAAAATAACCCATATGATGTCAGCGAGAATAAGAATTCTTGTGGCTTCTATGGGATTTACACAATTAAGGTGAAACTTAACATCAGTACTTTTCTTTCTGGTTCCCCTAAATCAAAAAGTATAGTTTGTTAGATAAACTGTACATGTACAATATTATACAGTCTATAACAATAGGTAATACCTTTTTTCAGCCTCACCTTAATGGAGTGGCCATCAGTAATTGTATTACAACTGGCCAGAATGTGTGATGTGGTGAAGATAGTCAGACTTTGGATGGCGGTCTCATGCAACAGTACTCAAATGTAAAAGGCTTAAAAATGGCTTCAGTTGGTAATTGAATATGGATGTTAGAAGAGACAACTTTCTCTTGAATTTAGCGAGTGTCTGGCTATTGTTCTTTTTCTGTTATTGTACAGTCTAGACCCCTCCGGGGAACAATGTAGCTGGCTGTTGGTAAGATGAGACAGCTAGCTGAGCCTACAATCTGGATCTGATGTATTGTTTCTTGTCTCTGCAAGCAGCTACGTGAAGCCTGATCGTGTTGTATTCTAACCAGTATGTTTCTCTGGTTGCAAATCCAAACAGTAGATTTTCAACAGCTCAGAAAAGGAATTGTGGCTTTGATTGAATATAGTTGGGGCAAAACATTGACCAAAAATGAATTCCTATTTGCTCAGGGAGTTGACAGCTGTTCACGTTGCCCTATATTTCTTGGTGGAGGCATAGTGTTTCCCTGAACAGGAAGTTGTTCTGAATAGGCCTCCTGAGAGCCTGTCACTAGATTTCTCTGTGGTCAGAGTGAAGGTTACGCTGATATGACACTTTTTTAAAGAAATAAAGATGTTTTCTGCTTCAATGATATAGTTGTGAACCCCATCTTTTTTTTGCTTACATTCAAGGGAGTGTGTGTCAGGATGGCCCAGTGGAACCAGTTACAGCAGCTGGAGACCAGGTATCTGGAGCAGCTCTACCACTTGTACAGTGACAGCTTCCCCATGGAGCTACGGCAGTTCCTTGCCCCCTGGATTGAGAGTCAAGACTGGTGAGACATAAATAAAAAAAAAATTTTAAAGCACATTTTGTTTCTGATGTCAAAAGCAAAACATTACTTTTATCCTCCACTCACAATGATAGCTTGCCACTTAGAAAGCTATGGTGTTTTAGCATTTATTAGCCATGTTTCCATTTAACTGTCAGGAGAATTTTAAGAGCACTGCTGAAATGTGGCATACAAAAGAATGTACGTGATGCTGTATTCTCAGTAGAGGTAGAGGTTTGGCCATCTAACCATCTACAAGAGAAAACATCTTCAGGAATTTGTTTCAAACAACACAGCTTTAAATGTTGGCTTCGTTGTCCATAATCCATTTATCGCATTAACTGTTTTAACAAAAAGCAAAACCACCTCAAGTGAGCGTAAAACCTTTTTTCTGCAATTGAGGATGTTTTTGTTTTGCAAGCCAAATGACAATAATAGCACCTACAAAGTGTGTTTTCTGTCCAACTTGTATTTAAATTGTCATAAGTAGTATTCTCCCTCTTTGAGGTACACATTTTAATGACATCCAAAAAGCAGTTGTGAAGGTGGTGAGAAATGTGTATTCACCTTTAGTACCAGCTCTTAGAAAGAAAATAAACCTAACCTGATTATCCTGTCCTCTCCTCTACAAGGGCTTACGCTGCCAATAAGGAGTCACATGCCACACTGGTGTTCCACAACCTCTTGGGAGAAATAGACCAGCAGTATAGCCGTTTCCTGCAGGAGAACAATGTACTCTATCAGCATAACCTGCGCAGGATTAAACAGCATCTGCAGAGCAAGTACTTGGAGAAGCCGATGGATATTGCCCGCATTGTTGCCCGTTGTCTGTGGGAGGAGCAAAGGCTGCTGCAAACTGCCACCACTGCTGTACAGGTAGAGAAGAGCTCCACTGACCTAGCATTGATGTGACATCAAAAAACGTCAGTTCATGAATTTAAGGTGGTACGGCAGTGAGTAGTATATGTTTTCTTCTCTTGCAGGACGGCCAAGCAGCACACCCCACTGGGACAGTAGTGACAGAGAAGCAGCAGATTCTGGAGCATAATCTCCAAGACATCAGGAAGCGGGTGCAGGTTAGTTTCGGCCAGAGACTCGGTGGCAGAAAAGACATACTCATTCTAACACGATAGAATGAGTATGTCTTGATAAGAATGTTTATATCATCATTTGTTTTTCTTCAGGATATGGAACAGAAGATGAAAATGCTTGAGAACTTGCAGGATGACTTTGACTTCAATTACAAGACACTGAAAAGCCAAGGAGGTATATGCTAATTCATATTTATTTTCCTAACCCTATCAGTGATATTCATTTGTTGGAAACATTTCACTCAAGCTAAATTTGCAACCATTTTGATATAGATTTAGTTAATTAGATTTCTTTGCTGATCTATTGACTGACAGTTCCTCCCTCTATGCAGAGCTGTCCCAGGACCTAAATGGGAACAGCCAAGCAGCTGCTACCAGACAGAAGATGGCTCAGCTGGAGCAGATGCTGAGCGCCCTGGACCAGCTGAGGAGGGTTGGTGTCTACCATCTTGTGACTTAAGTTTTAAACAGTTTGTGCTTTATGTGATGCACAAACGGGATGGCAAACAAATGGATCAATAGCTCAAGTTTCATGGTGGTGTGATTCAGGGGCGCTGTGCACCGCTGTGAGACTAGACGCCTCACTGCAGCCCATGCTCCTGCTTATATGTTCACCAGATTTGAGATTTTCTGGATTACTTTATGGTGCAAAGCTACTGTTACTGTGACACTAAGAATTAGGGATGCACGATATTGATTTTTTGAAGCCGATACCGATATCGATAACTTTCTGCTCCTCGGGACCGACCGATACCGATAACCGATAATATTGTTATTCGTTTTTGAATGTATATTCAGATCAAATTCAGGTCAAAAACACTAATGACTAAGCTTAGGTAGATTTAGCATAGCTTTGCCTTTTACCAAACACCATACCAGATGTATCACAGTGACATGATAATTAATACTATGAACAAAAGAAAGCCAAGAACAGTTTTGACTCTTCAATAAAATGACAATTATATATATATATAAAATGACAATATATATATATATATATATATATATATATATATATATATATATATATATATATATATATATATATATATTTGAAGAGTAGATAAACAAATATGTATATTTCAACGGTATATCTGCACTACTACTGTCTATACCATACACACTCTCTGTCTGTGTCTCTCTCTCTCTCTCGCGCTCTCTCTCTCTCTCTCTCTCTCTCTCTCTCGCGCGCTCTCTTTCTCTCTCTCCGAGAGAAAGAGAGCGCGAGAGAGAGAGAAAGAGAACGGAAAGAGAACGGATAAATACAAGAAGTGTACAAACTTCTTGGTTACAGAAACATGGCGTATTAATTTTATGGGGTTTAATGGAAAAAATAGCTCTGAATGAACAACAGCTGAGCAGAAGCGCTTGTCGACCGCCGCGGAGAAATACGCGTCTGGTCTGAACGGGGGGTGCGCGGATCGCTCGCGATTTTCGGCGGCGCTTCCGCGTGCAGTGTGAACCTGGCGTGAGAGGGGAGCGCTCGATTTGTGGATTAACTCCCTCCTCCGAAACCTGTGATACCACAGTAACCACATCACATGCTAAACGGGAGGCGCCTAGAAAAAAAATAAAGTCCCTCATCCCAATCCACCCGTAGCACTGTTTTAACACACACATCCTATCGTCGGATTATCGGAGGTATTAATAATTGTATCGGATTTATCGGGATGACGTCATAATTCCTATTATCGGCCGATAATTATCGGTCCGATAATTATCGTGCATCCCTACTAAGAATACTTTTATCAGAGGAGTTACATTATCTCTGCTATCAATGGCATACTGCACAGAGGTAAAGCTACCGGTCACCCTCACCGTTTTGACTCTGTTTGTATCTTGTAGCAAATTGTGACAGAGATGGGAGGCCTGTTGACCGCCATGGATTATGTACAGAAGAACCTGACTGATGAAGAACTAGCGGACTGGAAGAGAAGGCAGCAAATTGCCTGTATTGGAGGTCCCCCTAACATCTGCCTGGATCGCCTTGAAACATGGTAACCGTGGTTGCAAATTTTAAGCAAATTCCTAAATCAGTCATCGGTCACATTTATGATCATGATCGATTGATATTTAAAAGCTTATAATAAAAAACGTATATTTTTTAATGTCTCTGTCAGTGTCTTTAAGATCACGAAAAGATCACTTTGGCTTGCAGACTGACTCTGAACTCGGTTCTCAACTCTTGTGTGCTACCAGTCTTGTCTCGTCAGTTAGCTATGAGGAGGCATGTTTCATCAAGTAGTCCTGACTTGAACGGGGTTTCATTTTCTAACCAGGATCACATCCTTGGCTGAGTCCCAGCTCCAGATTCGTCAGCAGATCAAGAAGCTGGAGGAGCTTCAACAGAAGGTGTCCTACAAAGGAGACCCCATCATCCAGCACCGGCCCGCCCTGGAGGAGAAGATTGTGGACCTGTTCAGAAACCTGATGAAGAGGTACAACCTTTACTTACTGTGCATCTGCCCAGACCATTTTTTTGCAAGTGTTATTATGATGACATGGATAATAAATGTGAAACCTTAAGTTATCTATGGTGGAGAGATTCTGAGCTCAAAGTCCCATTTACTAATGATACAGGGCTTTCCCCCACAGTTTTTATTGAACAAATCAAGACATCTGCATTCTCCATAGGAAGACTGTTAAAAGCTGCAAATCATTGATCAATCGACCTTTGACCTGAGACTCTCTTCACCATATGTTGCTGTGACGTCTTTTCTCTGAAATATGATCCCCTTTGTCTTCTAGTTCTTTTGTGGTTGAAAGACAGCCTTGTATGCCCATGCATCCAGACAGACCTCTGGTCATAAAAACAGGAGTGCAGTTCACAAATAAAGTGAGGTAAGATGGAGGCTTGCACAAACAACATGCATCTTTTTATAATATATATACTATATATAATAATGTCCCTTAATTTCCTTTTTTCCTCATATTTTCCCAGGTTACTGGTAAAATTTCCCGAACTCAATTATCAGCTGAAAATTAAAGTTTGCATTGACAAGTGAGTTTTTATATGTGTGTTCTATCATTAATATTAAGTCGCTATGACACATATGATTGAAGAAACTGCTTTGCTGATTTGAACTGTTTATTTTTCAGGGAATCTGGGGATGTGGCTGCAATTCGAGGGTACGACTTCAAGACCTCCCACCCCCCAAAGCATGAGCATTAACTGTATGTTATTTTAGGAAAGAGACTCAATTTCTGCTCTTCCTTGATATTCTTAGGTCACGAAAGTTTAACATCCTCGGTACCAACACAAAAGTTATGAACATGGAAGAATCCAACAATGGCAGCTTATCAGCGGAGTTCAAACACTTGGTGAGTTATAGAGGCTAAAGCTTACTGCTTGAAAGTGAAATTCTCTGATAAAAGCCTGCTGTGGTGTGCTAACTTCCTGTTTGTTACAGACCCTGAGAGAACAGAGGTGCGGTAACGGTGGCCGGACCAATAGTGATGTAAGTACTTTTTCTGACATTAAGATGGAGTGATTTAAAGGCAATCCTTCAGATTTCACTTCTGGTTAATTCGGCGACACACTATTTACTGGTGGTAACAGCACATGTGGTTTAATACAAACAATTATCATTTTATTAAGGAAGTCAGGCAATAATTGACCCGTGTACCTCGAGTCTGTGACCAGCAAAAGTGAGAGTGGTTGGTTACCTCTCTGAGAGGTTAGATGAGCTGCAAGCCACAGCCCACCATGGCAAAGGATGCGCATATGCACAGCCGTGGGGCGCGCTACTAGATCAGCTGTCAGCGCGAGGCAGGAGAAGAGAGAGAAGAAGAGACCTTTTTTTTTTGTAATCTGACGCCGCACGCGCCTTCACTGCAATGATTGACAGCAATCGATCTGACCAATCACTGGTCAGATGCACATACGCTGCAGGCACTTGTCAAGCAGCTGCAGGTGAAGACGTGCTGGCTCCAAAAAGAACCTACGAGTCAGGCGCGAGCAAGAGGGGGAAAAAGCAAAACAAGAGGAAATGCGTGCTTCTCTCGAAGGTTTGTTGAAGTTAGTGCTGGGCCGTAATAACGGTGCCGTTAACGCCGGTATTACGCTGTTAATAGCGTAAACGGACATTAACGGCGCCGTTAACTAACGACGCCGTTGATGTCCGTTAACGCTGTCAATGGTGTTAACGGCCCAACACTAGTAAAAATGTAAAACGTTGTGGCATAAGCAAGACCTCCATGCTCAGCACAGCTGCTGCTACTCAAGAGTAGCAGAGGTAGGAGGAGAGATACTAGCCTCCAGTCCATTTAGCTAGAGTCTAGATGTGGACCGTGGTCTGGAGATGAAAGTATTTTTCCAGCGGCCCTTACCATTTATTAAATCATAATATTACATTACATTATTGGACAAAATGATTAATCCAGGTGTGCATGACCATCGTTGAGAGGTCAGACACACCTGGATTAATCAATTGGTCCAATAATGTAAATCAGGAAATAAATGTGCCGTCTTATTTCAGGAACTGGTAGAGCTGTGCATAAAGCCCATACAGTGTGAATTTAGGTTTATGTTTTTGTTATTTGTTCTTACTAATAAAGGTTGTCAAGTTCAATGGCATTTCATTATACTGTCGTTTTGTACCTAATATACATTTGGTAGGGTCCGGTGGCGGTGGGGGGGGGCCCGAAGAAATTTTTTCGCTTAGGGCCCCATTTGGGTCAGGGGCAGCCCTGCTCCCTGCAATATGTCATACATGTTCTCCTGTTTGGCCATAGGCTCAATCGCCATTGTGTTACCTTACCGTAGGTTTGGTGCTTCCAAAAACGGTCTTCTTGATCTTTGATACCTGCTTCCTCTAGGCCTCTCTGATTGTCACAGAGGAGCTCCATCTTATCACTTTCGAGACGGAAGTCTATCATCAAGGCCTGAAGATCGATCTGGAGGTCAGTATCAGTATTAGTCAGTGTCTCTGTGTCATGAACTTGGAGACGTTTCTGTATTCTCACTGTGACTTTCATAACACCGGAAATCAACAAAACTCGAAAGAGTAATAACGAGAGCTTTTGTTCCTTGACACCCATACGAAGTAAGCCACCAGACAAATGAATCATTACAACAAAGTCTTCCACCTTTGGAGACTCTCACTACCTCTGCTTCTAAATGAGATGTTACTTCAAGTCAAACCTCCTCCAGCAACCCAGTTATTGACCTGACCAAGATCACCACACTGATAGCATGGGAACTAGCACTATTTCTACTGAAGAAAAGTTAGATTTTTACATAGTTCCATATGACCAAGATGTAAGAAACTTACAGGAATCCCCGACTGATTTCTTGGCACACTACAACATGCTTCTTCTGTGGCCTTCACATAGAGACCAAGAACAACCATTTTATACCAGAATAGCTTCTCATGCCAAGAACCCCAGCATATAGTGTAGTGTTGAATGAGAAGACCACCTAAGGAAGGCCCCGAGAACACATTTCAGCAATGAATTACCATCCTCTGTTTGTGCAGACTCATTCCCTGCCAGTGGTCGTCATTTCGAACATCTGCCAGATGCCCAACGCCTGGGCTTCCATCCTGTGGTACAACATGCTCACCAACCACCCAAAGGTGAGACAGCACCCTCTGGTGGAAAGGGGTTGAAATCCCCCAGGGGAGAATGTTAACACATCACACTGTTTGTCTATATTTTTAAACAATGTTGGCCTGGGTGTCCCTGTACAGAATGTGAACTTCTTCACCAAGCCTCCGGTGGGGACGTGGGACCAGGTGGCCGAGGTTCTCAGCTGGCAATTCTCCTCCACCACCAAGCGAGGCTTGACCATTGAGCAGCTCACCACACTGGCGGAGAAATTACTAGGTGAGGTGTCATCCATCCAAGTCTTCAAAAACATTAAACATCAGTCATTTAATTCATCAAATTAATATGTGCTGTTATTCTGCTGTCGTCCATCCAGGGCCGTGTGTTAACTACTCTGGCTGTCAGATCACTTGGGCCAAGTTCTGTAAGGTACTGACCTAAAAAAAATAGTTGTGGTTCAATCTGCCGTACTGCCATTGTATTGCTTAAGTGTGAGTTATTTTTCTCCTTCCTCTTCCTAGGAAAATATGGCTGGCAAAGGCTTCTCCTTCTGGGTGTGGCTGGACAACATCATTGACCTGGTGAAGAAGTATATCCTGGCCCTGTGGAATGAAGGGTGAGAGGTCGTCCTTTGTTCACAAGTCCTGTGATATATTTGAAGTGTTTTGACATTTTAAAATAGAATACCGATTTAGCAAATGTAATTGTATGACTTCCGCTTTTCTGCAGGTATATCATGGGCTTTATCAGTAAGGAGAGGGAGAGGGCCATTCTTAGTCCAAAACCTCCTGGCACTTTCCTGCTGCGCTTCAGTGAGAGCAGCAAGGAGGGCGGCATAACATTCACATGGGTGGAGAAAGACATTAGTGGTGAGTTGTTTACTGTCTGATAAGCTGATAAGGATTTACTTTATTGTTATTGTGTTGTGGTACCGAGCTTCCTTGTATGGTTCTAGGAAAGACCCAGATGCAGTCAGTGGAGCCTTACACCAAGCAGCAGCTCAACAGCATGTCTTTCGCCGACATCATCATGGGCTACAAAATCATGGATGCCACCAACATCCTGGTTTCACCTCTTGTGTACCTCTACCCCGATATTCCCAAAGATGAAGCTTTCGGGAAATATTGTAGGCCCGAAGCGGCTCCTGAGCCTGAGATGGGAGACTCTACGAGCAGTAAGTCTCTTATTCTGTGAGGAATATGTCACCCAGCAACATGGCCATTTGTATATCAATTACTCATCACATGTTACCTGGGAAAGAAAATCATTTAATCTTTAAACTGCATGAGTTATGTGACACTCCTTTCCTGTCCTTCAAGAAATCAAGGTAACGTGCTGAGTAATTAATACACAGATGGTAATTTTGCGTGTGAAATATTCCTTTTAGAAAAGGGAAGAAGTATGTATGTTATTACTTGCATATTTTTATTTATGATAATGCGAACATGTTCTTTTCCCTCACAGCTATTCAGCCGTACTTGAAGACAAAGTTCATCTGCGTGACCCCGTAAGTTATCTATCACTCCTCTCTTATTTTGAAGTCATCAGTATTTACGGGAAGATCTCATGACACCATGTGACCTCCCGTTACAGTATGTTAGTCCTTATTACCAGCTGTGGACTTTTATCAAAGACTAAACATTCTCTCCTCATCCTGTTCAAGATCTGAACTTCCTCATTTTTTACTCTTTTTTTTTTTTTTTTTTATGCGGCAAGTCTTGCCAAATATTCAAAGAAAAAAGAACAAAGCTGTTCTCACTGTGAGTCATCAATGTCACTGGAGGAACCATCACCACATTCTCAGACCAAATACTGTGAACCCAGTTTATGTGTGCATTGAGCATAGACAGAACGCAGCTCACACCAGACATGGGATTGTGACCTCACTGGGCGTTTCTGATGGGAACTCATTTCCATGACGCAAACTGTATTTGTATTGGAAACCTGAGATGAACCAAGAAATACATGAGAAGGGGAGACGTTGGTGGTGGATATGATGGTGTGCTGGTGAGTTGTGAGGTTTGCTCAGTGAGATCCTGACCTGTCTCCGTAGGTGTCCCTCCGTGTTCATGGACTTGCCGGACAGCGATCTGCTTGGGAACGGATTCCCAGGGTAGGCGCTCGGGGGAGGTGGCATGTAGGGAGGGCTTTGTGTGTGCATCTTTTTGTTTGTGTGTCCAATGGGAGGGTTTCAGGGATGTCGGTGCCGTAACCCCTCCTCCATAATTCCTGTTTGTTTTTCCGACTCACCACCACTTTTCCTGCATCCTAATGCAAGAGCATCTCCGTGCCATTCACCAACATCACATCTGGTTCCCCAGATATTTGTGCTGTAATTCCTCAACCAAACCATGTGTATGCATTCAACAGCCCAAAGTGTTTTTGATGCAGGTTGTTTGAGCAGTAGTAGTATTATCGATGGGAGATTTTTCCAAATTGATTTCATAATACTGTGAGATAAAAGAACATTTGAATGAAAACGGAAATGAAATCAATATATTTAAATTGTATTTTCTTAAGCCTGAGTTATGGCCCGTCCGATCCACCAGCCAACTCATCAACAACTGTTATGACGTTAACTGTAGCTGTTAACATCGGTTCAATGTTAAGTATGTTGTGTTAGTGAGTCTGCCTGAAAGAGACGTGAGGAGCAGTATCTAACACCTGCCCAGTCTTTCATGTATTTTGACATTTATATCTCAATTTTGATCAGTATTTTACCACGGGTCTTAGAACTGCGTGATAATTCAATAGGACAAATTTAATGTAATTGTATGGAGGTGAAACCATACATTGAGATATTGTGATACACAATTACGTTTTCTGAATTGATGATAAGAAGCAAACTCAAATTTCTCCAAAAATCTGATCAAACGCAGTTAAATCAAACTATTGATCTGAACTGATCTGTGTCTGTGCGTGCATGTAAACATTGTAAACATTTAATAGTTGGAAATATTTATTTTTAATAATGACTTCAATAATCACAGCAGCATATCCATCCCGTTTTTCATCTACTGTGCTCTCTTTTGGGCGTGACTTTGCACACCGCCATGAATGCTGATTATCTGTCTGACGAGACTGTTGGAGTGACTCATTAACCACTGATAAGTGTATTAAACAAGGGTTGCACCTTTACCGATATGTGACAAAGACGTTGACCTATTCAGATCAGTTCTGTGTGGATATAATATATACATTTTTAACGGGGATTTAATTCCCATGTAAGGTTTGACCAATTTGTTTTATTTACCCTTGTATTGTAATTCCTGTTAAAAGTTGCTGGTGTTCGATTTATTATTCTAATGATAAATAACAATTCATTAATTGTATATATATGTATTTATTTGTCATATTTAGTTGTACAGAGTTAGGAAAACAATGTTTATGTCAAGCCTGGTGTTGTGTCACACATAGAAGAATGATCCCAGTCAATCCCAACAGTGAGACAGCTTATTAATCGGTATCGGGACTATATGAACAAAGCAGCTGGATTGCAGCCCTTTTACACGTGGTATCCCTGCGCTCAGTGTGATGAACACACTGACGTGCACAAGTTAAGATGTTGTTCCTTTAGTTATGTTGAAGGTATTTTGACTAACACTAACCGTATGGCTGGAATCCAACGTGTGCGTGGGTGACATCAGAGGGCATTTCTGGTTATAATCTACAATTTGCCCTCTTGTTTTGTTTGTTTTTTTCACAGCACAAACTCCGGAAACACCAGTGACCTGTTCCCCATGTCGCCCCGCACCCTCGACTCCCTGATGCACAATGAAGCCGAAGCTAATCCAGCACATTTGGGTGAGCCCGAGACATAACGGACACATATTTGTAAGTTGCTCATTGACGTAGAACTTGACTAATGTTTAATATTAAAAGCTTCTGTTTGGATTGCTTCCGCAGAGTCACTCACTTTGGACATGGACGTAGCATCACCCATCTGAAGAGATTTTGTCCCGTTTGTTCATTTTCTTTGTTGGGATTGGATGCGGTGTCGTGATCGAGGATTTTATCATGATTTATTTCCTCCCTCTGTTCATACAATCTGCCTGTACAGTTCGTCTCATGTTTCTGTGTAAAACAAATGACTCTCCTTTCACACGGAATGATTTCAAAAGAGCATTTCCACTCGTGTAGCTCAGCGTGTGAAGCTGTTGATTGATAATGACCTGTTGTATTTTAAACAGCATCCTGCTTTGATTCAGTACTTCCACATCTGCCTAGATCTCTTGAGTACCTTTTACGTATCTGGAATTATATTTTTGAGAACATTGTATTGACTTTTTAAAAATGGTTCTGAATTCATGTTTTCTTTGAATAAGGAAATATAACAGTAATTGTTGTATAAGCTATGCCGCTTTGTAATCGTCTTGATGCATTTAATGGTCCTTTTTAAGTGTGTTTTGCCGAATCTCTGCCAAAGGTTTTATCACAGTTTCCACAATACCTTGCTGGCATTTAAATGGTTCCTGTTTCACGATAGCTTTTACTCAATATTCGTTATATTTCTTGAAGCGTTAAAAAAGCTGCAGCGAGGAAAAGACAGAATTTAAGACCCTTCTGAGGCTATTTTCTCATAAGCACGAAATGACGTCATGTAACCTGTAAAGTGCTACACTGAAAACAGTTTGGTGTCACTGCCACTTAAATACTGCATTATTATTGATTTTTTTTTTGTGCATGAATTCACCATCCAATAACACTCTCACCCCCCCACGTGTTTGTGCATCATGCCATGAAACGTCAAGAGGATTTCTGTAAAATACGCTGCAACTATTCATCATTTGACAGAAGGCAATAAAAACAAGTTAGCACTGAAAGTAGTCGGTGTAGTTATTGTCATGCATGTCAACTTTAAACAGTATTATTGGTGGACGCATACAAAAGAAAATACTTCTTTCTACAAGGACTAAGCGTTAATGAGCAGTTACAAACACCAGCCTTGACTAAACTTTCCAATAACTTATTTATGAATCATTATGTACAGCTGGTCCTGAATGTAATAACATTCACAGGGAAGACGGATGAAAATGAGCTCATTAGGCAACTCTGAGAAAAAGTGAAATATTGATAAATGCTCCCTGTCTCTGGTAAATGAATGAATAAGTGTTGCAGATATAAAGCAGATGTTTATTAAACCAGATACCGGATCAGACATGCTGGATGAGGAAGTCACTGCTTTTTTTGTTCAGTGACGAGAAAAGCTGAAGGTTTTGAGGTCACTTCTCACACAATGAACAGACATTAGAGGCAGCGGAAGTCTAGAATGGGTCTCATTGACGTAAACTTTATTCTGAAGGTAAAGCAAAGGCTTGATGTTCCAGGAGCTGGCTGAGAACCAGCATCAGGAAAGAGCTTGTGACTGGAAAAGTGCTGAAATGCAGCACTGTAGATGAACAACCAGACAACTAATAAGGAGGACGTCCAAAGATTTAAGAGCAATAAAGCAATATGTGATAAATAATTATGCAACCAATAAATGTCTCATCTTTATGAGTCCTCTGTTGGAATGTCACTTCCTGCTGCAGGGGGAACAAAATGCAGGAAGCATTGTTTTAGAGCCAGAAGTTTGATATGCATGATGAACTGTGACATCATCACATGGTTAAAGTGCATTTGAGGATCCTGACGTGCAAATAGTCAACAATCGTGGGTACAAATTGCAATTCAGCATCACAGAAAATCAACCCCATGTTCTGTAAACATTGATATGTTAAACAAATTTAAAACAACAACATTAAAAGAATAAAAAGTGAGTATATTGTGGCGTGTTTGATTTCTTGGGAATTTATGTTAGCCTGTGTATATTATGTGCACTTTTATGTGACCTCATTACACTTCCCTTTTTCAATACAAGTCCACCAAGCAGTGACTCTCAACAGGGGATCTCTGGACTTCCCTGACTGGAAACCCTGTGTGTGTGTGTGTGTGTGTGTGTGTGTGTGTGTGTGTGTGAAGCTCCACTACATCTCCAGCTGGCAACTGTGACAGCCGAGATGAGGCAGCTAAACCAACAGAGGTGGGTAGGGAAACAGTCTCTCTCTCTCTCTCTCTCTCTCTCTCTCTCTGTCTCTCTCTGTCCCACCAATTTTGTCTCGGTGATAGGAAATGAACACAGACTGGTTTGAGGAGAGAATGAGGGGGTGTGGAGACTTGCGGCTATTACCGTCAGCAGCTGCTGACTCAGCTGTTTGAGGAAGCAACCATCAGCCTTCACTTCCAGCCTGCAGCCAATCAATCTGGAGGATTGATGAAGCTTCGACAGGCTGCAGTGTAATGATTGGCTCGGTGGCTGTGTGTCTGCGTGTGTGTGTGTGTGAGTGACTTCTAATATGATGGCTTTCAAAGTCATTTATAGTATTTCTGCAGCAGGCAAGGGGACTTTTTTGGATTAGTTACAGTCAGCAATCAAACCTCTGTTTCTTAGACACGGGTAAAACACACCAGTACACATTGGTGGATGACAAACGCAGCAAAAGAGCCCTCCTGGATGCCCCTACGGTAGATTAAACACAATAAAAAGCCCTCTGAGGTGCCTTCCATTGAGAAAAGGAGATGCAGTGTAATACAGGCCGAATGCTAGAAGACCTCCTGTGTGCTGGTGGTCCAGTGTTTGCAGCTGGTGCCATATTTATTTTCTTGCCCTCGCCTCTCAGACGGCCTGAGTCCTCCGCTGCTAAGACGTCTCTGCAAGATAAATACTTGCATACAATTTAGAGTGCTTATATTTGAGTTTTTTTTTATTGAGTTACATAAATCTAACAGGTTACTTGTTAATTTTAAGATAACATTTTGAATGTACGATCAACGCCTTTAGAATTAGCACTAACACCTGGATCACATGATCCATTCAAACACTGTTTACATATTATAACAAGTTTATTCTAATATTATTCTTTCATTAAGAGTTCACATGTAAACGGGTATTTCAAGTTGAGGCTTAAAATACTTTATCACGGCACACAATGGTGATATGAGTATGATCTGTAAGGATACTATCAAACGAAACGGACGTGCATCTTTTATTCAATCAAGTGATCAATCAATCAATCAATCAATAAGGCACATGTTCACATAGTGGCTGTGTCTGTTCTGTACTCTCATATGGTCTCATATGCTGGACTTTTGCCTCAGGCACACGCTGTCTTCTAATTCATTCTGGCAGGTTTATCTTTGGTGTCTACCACTTAATCTCTCTCTCTCTCTCTCTCTCTCTCTCTCTCTCTCTCTCTCTCTCTCTCTCTCTCTCTACCTGAAGGTGTCGCTATTCCCCAGACGGAGACCGTTTTGAGTGGCCTGCGCAGTAGATCAGACTTCATTTAATCAACCGTAACTGTGCAGCAGCTCGCATCTTTGATCAGAGTCCGAAAGTCAGGGAGCAGCTGTCTCTCTCAATACATGTATCAGCAATCAATATTCATGTATGGCTATTATTATTATTATTATTATTATTATTATTATTATTATTATTATTATGTTTTCCCTTTATCTTTGTTTTTTTTATGAATGCATCTATGGGTGTGAGTAGACAAGGCAATATTCATCATCAAGTGCTTCAAGAACAATAAAATAAGATAGTAAAAGGTAAATCAATTAAAGTGCAATAAACATTCAGACAAGATGTAATTTGTATAATTCCGCACAAATAAAAAAACATGTGCAGATTATATTGATGTATCAGACTATGTCCACAGAAAAATAATTAAATAAGAAAGATAATAATAATATAATAATATAATATGTGTGTTATTGTTATTTGGCCTGCCTCCTCCTTCAGCTTGAATCCACTTTTTTCAATCTAAAAAAATCAATCATCAGCAGGACATAAATCAACAGAAAAACTGTTTCCCACTCACAGGCGTAGAAGCACCGGAAGTGGGCGGTGCAGAGAGCGAGCGAGATAGAGAGAGAGAGATAGAGAGAGAGAGAGAGCAGTGAAGTGCGAGGCGAACTGTTGGAAACTACCCGACTGTCTGACGGACCGAGAGAGATTCCTGTTGTGTGCGTGTGTGTGTGTGTGTGTGCGCGTGTGTGCGTGTGTGTGTGTTGCACACGTCGCTGCAGCGTCTCTCCCCGCATTTTATGAGAAACGGACGGCGAGTCTCCGGTGGCTCCGCGCGGAGGTGAGTGTGACAGGTCCACGTCTCTGAAACGTCCTCTCTCTCCTGACAGCGCTTTGTAAACAAACCGAGCTCCGCGTGCACGCGCTCAGCTCAGTCAAGGGATGCGCGCAAAGTTAGCCGCTTTTCTGCGCTACTTCTTCTTCTTCTTCTTCTTCTTCTTCTTCTTCTTCTTCTTCTTCTTCTTCTTCTTCTTCTTCTTCTTCTTCTTCTTCTTCTTCTTCTTCTTCTTCTTCGTGTTTTTCAGAAGCGCTGCTGATCAACAGGCGGCTCTGTCTCTCCACACACGCCGACTGACACGCGACTGAGTTCGCCGTCACCGTGTTGCGTCGTCACCGCTGTAAATAGCGCCGGCGGCCGCTGTCATGGTGGCGTCTTTCCGAAATGTAGAAGTTTGCTTCAGGGACAAGCCTCCAGCGTATCTGCTCTGCGCTGAGGTGAAATTGGACCTTAAAGATAACCCTGCTGTCACGTGCGCGCGCATACACGCTGTACAGCGCCCAGGAGTCTAATAGCGGTGTAATGGGCACGCTTGAGAAGTTTGACAGCCTGACAGAGCTGTTCAGTATAAGCGCTGCTCCATTCAAGTGCTGCTCTGAGCTTTTACTTCATATTTCAGAGAAATCTTGCACTTTGTACTTCAGACTTGTCTGACTGGTTTTACTGCAGATGCAGAATTCACACGCAGAAACCAAGGCATCGATAACCCCGTAGCAGTCTATCCGTTTATTAAGTGAGTTTGGTCATTGCAATCGTGCCTGTGCCAATCATTGTATCTGTCCTAATCGGTTACTGTTCACCAGAGGATGCACTGCTTTGTGTTGGCTCGTTGTTGTTGTTGTTATTGTTGTTGTGGTCTGAAAAAGCATGAAATGATGGTTCATGAAGGTTAAACCCAAAGCTGACTGCCAGAGCTGCAACGCACAACTCATGAACCGAGACCCTGGTGTTTGTGCTCGCTCTTGCTTGCAAACCACATTGAAATGTCACTGACTGTGTGTGTGTGCGTGTGAGCGTGTGTGTGTGTGTGTGTGTGTGTGTGTGTGTGTGTGTGTGTGTGTGTGTATGAGCGTGTGTGTGTGTGTGTGTCGTGTGTGTGTGTGTGTGTGTGTGTGTGTATGAGCGTGTGTGTGTGTGTGTGTGTGTGTGTGTGTGTTGTGTGTGTGTGTGTGTGTATGAGCGTGTGTGTGTGTGTGTGTGTGTGTGTGTGTGTGTGTGTGTGTGTGGTGTGTGTGTGTGTGTGTGTGTGTGTGTGTGTGCAGATGAGCCTACCTGCACCTTCCTGATGTCCCTCCTTGTTTCTGGCTAAACGCTGCGTTTTTTGCTGAAGTTGGTCAATTAATTATAATCAACAATGTAGTTGAATCATTGTCTCTTTCAAAGTTGCCACATCTTTCTGTTTTATTTGGAAATTGAGTGCTTTTGGTTTTGGATGAAGAAATGTCAAGTAGGGCTGAATTATTTAGAGAATAATATCTGATTGTGATTGATCATTTGACTGATATATTGTTTGCGTTATTGGAGGGAATAACGTTTTCACTGAAAAACATGTTTGCAGGTCTGAATATGATGTGTAGGCCAAGACTTCTCTGCAGCACATGGTATTTTCATTTTGCAAATATTTTGCCCCCTGCAATATAACAAAGTTCAAGATCCTTTATGAAGTTGTATTTTTCTTGTCAGTTCTCTATCTTCTTCTTTGCTGTTGCCTCCACGTTGGCTCTCTCAATCAATAAAAAAACATTTCAGTCAAGCTGTAATCTACAGGAAATAACGGTCAGTGACTTTTAGCATTTAACCCCGTTGGCCACATTACCCTGCCAGCAGGGTTTTCCCAGGTTTCTGTGAAAACATGGGTGTTTGGAGTCGGCGAGGGGGAACATGAATTGGCTGGCACACTGTGTCCCTGACAGAAAGACCCAGATGCTGGGGGGGTACCAGCAGGGGAGAGCGGGGGACCCAGTGTTTATTCCATAAGCTCAGTGTGCCATGAGCCCACAGCATGGCATGTCCTTAAGATGTCTGGACTCACTTTTTCACTCCCCGCTGCCAACAAGTGTAGGGTTCAGCAAGTCCTGGGGAGACTGGGGGGTGAGCACCTAAAGTAGGGGGGAGGTCAGCTGGGAAGGGACATCACAGGAGTTCTTCAGCACTGACATGGTGAGGAGCTGGAAGTGAGCCGATTATGAGCAGTGGTTTTGATCTGACTGAGCCATGAGTCAAAGGTGTCACAACAACTCCTGCCCTAATGAATGTGCTTAGCATGGGGCCTCTCCTCGCTCCGAACAAAGGAGGAGCAGGAGGAGGAGGAGAGGGTGGAGGGATGAAAGATAACGGGAAGAATGTCCTTGGCTTGTGATGGGAACTAAGTGAAAAGGATCACCTGAAAACTGAACTGTGAAAGTCATTTGGGGTGAAAGAAAAAGGGAAACACATTCAGAGGGAAGTGATCAGGAAGCATGTGGTGACATGCACCCTAACCTCCTCCCCCTTTCAGTTGGGCTAACGCTAATCCACTGGTCACGTGACCATGAGCTCTTAGCCCGGTCTAGGCCAGGAGCGCTTGGATCCATCTGTCGAATGGCATCGCTGATTGTTGGCATCCACAGTGCGTACGCCTGTCCCATGATCGCTGCCTGCTCCACACAAGACTCACATTTGATTTCAATCAGCTGGCGACTTCTGCAGGGTTCGATCAGCAGTTTCTCCCTGTGTCTTTGCCATTATCCTTTACCCTCCATCCGTCTCGATCTGTCAGACTTTCATTAAAGTCCTCTTTTCAGTGCAGTGAGTAAGTGGGAGGAGGATGATAGGCAGCCCTTCCAGACACCGAGAAGCACGATAAGCCCTCGGGTTGTTATTATCTCAGTGACACAAGAATAGCCAGAGGAACACTCAAAGTTAAGTTTGCACTAGAGCCGTATGAAGGAAGTCACAAATCAGGAAAAAGAAATGAGATGCACTTGAATTCCCACGAATCGGTGAGGAGACGTCAGACAGAGGTCAGCCCAGATTAGACTTTACTGGATTGTTTTCTCATCTTTACACAATACTTCCACCCTAAACACACAGCAGAAGCATGATGTTGCAACTAGAGAACTAGAACTGCTGAAGTTTAGTGACATGAGTATCGTGGAGGAGTGTTCCTCCCCCACTAGCATCAGTGTGCTCTGATCACTGATATTAACCCCAGAATTGATCCAAGAGGAGCTCAGCACACACGCCTCGAAGCTCTGATATATGAATGTTATGGACGGTCGACTTTGGAGTCTTGGATCTTTTGGTGAATTACTGGTTTCTGACTTTTTTTTGTTTTTGTCTTTTATGAATGCCTTTGGGCCCTGAGTCATGCTTTATCTCTCTCATGCATGAATTATGTGAAGAAATGGCTTCATCCGTCCCTTGAAGCAAATTGTATCATGTGAAGTCTTGGATCTGAAAAGAGGGGAAGACGCTGTATTTGTTTAGTGCTGAAGATGTGTGAAGACATATTCTTCGTGGGTAAATAGCTTCAACCATCTTGTTGTTCTACTCAACATGCATCGAGGTTAAACTGTTTAATACCGGCGGAGGAATAAAAATGTGCCTGTCGACACTGGATTATTACCAAATCCCTTTTCATATTGGACTTGTACGTGATGTAGTGATGCCTCTCTGTGTGGCACCGAACTCTTTCCTAAACTCTGTTTGCAGAGCGTTTACAGTTTATTTTATCTTTCACTGACATTACTCGGGGTCGTGACCTTATATAGCCTGACCTGCTGGCCTACTTCTGACGGCAGTGTATTTTATCACATGATGTGACCAAGAAGCCGTGCTCTGCAGTCTGACATTATGTGTCAAGTTAGAGAGGGGCATGTACAAAAAAACACTGCCATTATAAAATTAACAATGTTTGAAGTGTTTTTTTTTAACCTTTCAAAGCCTTTAATAATGTTTCTCAGTGCAGAGCAGTCTGAGGCTTGGAGACAGGAAAGAAAAACACGATTAATTTGTCCTTGAATGCTCCCTCTGAGCTAAATGCTCTTGAAATGGATTTAGTCTGATACTGTTAATGCCAATATTACTTGGCACAACACCAGTGGAAACTACCTTCACATGACCAGAAGTTTGTATTGTTGCTATTCTAAGCAAAGACGTTACTGCCCTGCCGTCTGCCGTGATGGTCCACCTTTCAGGACCTCCCTTTGAGGCAGTAAGTCCTCATCCCGCCCTCCTCTGCCTTGTTTGGCTCATATTGGGATGATTTTTTTTTTTACTTTACTTGAAGCAAACAATGGCTACTTCTAAGCTTGTTCTCTATGATAATAATGAATTATCCAAAATATTGTAAAGTATTAAAACTATGGGATTTATAATATGAGCCTCACAAAGTGTCAAAATATGAAGTATTATGATACTTGACCTACAAGTCTTATAAATGCTTTATATTGCTGTTATTATGATTATGTATGAGTCATACATACATAGACATGTGATATAAAGTCTTAGTTGGTATTTACTCAAGAGACAGTGACTGGAACTGTATGTGATATTGATTTTAAGAATCCTGATAATGATATATCAGCCATGTGATGCATGACACAAACAAACTTGCTGTGAACCGGATAAGTTAAAGTTTGTTGTCAAAGAATTGTGACCACAATATGTGCTGTACTGGACATTACGTATTTGAAAGATAAACTTGTTAGTTCTTTCTGGTTGACAACTTTACAAAGTTACAATGGAGTGACTGTTTCTAAAATTAAATTAAATTAAATTAAATTGCAAATTATAGGATTCTTAATTTGATTTAATTTGTTGAATGAAATCAAATGCACTCAAACACTACTCTACATCAGCACTGCTGATTCCTGTTCAGTTCAGGTTCTAATTTCCTTAAAGGCAAACTTGTTTTGTCCGAATTTCTCTGCAGCATTTTGGCTGATTGTTTGAGTGTGACGCTCAAGAAGAAGAAGGCAGGGATGACGCAGGCTTCACCATGGCAATTACAAACAACAACTAAATCACCAGGGTCTCGTGGGGTCATGATTAATGGGCCTGATTTATTCTTACATTTACTCCAGAACTACGTATTCCAGCTTCAGTCTTCTGAAAGTGTAATATATATATATATATTTAGACAATTTAGCTGAGTTGTTTGTACCACCATTATCTATGACTCTTGTTATTGTGTGTGTGTGTGTGTGTGTGTGTGTGTGTGTGTGTGTGTGTGCGCGCTTGTCGACTAGATTTAGGTCATGGATGCTCCCTTGTGTCTGGGCAAACATCTGTGTAAGATTACTATAAGGAGCATTTGATTAAAAAATGATATGATTATGACATGACAAGGGGAATATTTCTCAATTATTGATGCTTATGTCTCATTTACATGCGGTTGTACTTTGGATTACAGTGTGCTGGATTAGAGCTGAACGAGCAAACAAAACATTCTCCTCTCCGTGTTGTTTTATTGGAGTGTTTGAATGTTGCTGCATTGCCTTTTCTTCCTTGTACGCGTGTGGTCTTTTTGCAGCGATGAACACTGTAGGGCGGTTAAAGCTCTCTCCCCTGCTTGTAGATGCACTGGCTCAACATAATGCAAAGTCAGTGTTTGGATTTGTGGAGCTGTTATCCCGTATTGATTGTGTGAGCTGGTCTGTGCCCGCGGCGGCGTCTGGCTAACAAGGCTCTCAGATGAGCACATCTCCCACAGCCGTCCTGCCACTCCCACTGCACAACAACAACACGCCTTTTTCTTTGCTTTCTGTAAAATTAAATTAGTGTTTATCATTTAATCCGCATAGTAGACAGATGTTAATTTACTTCCTCTTTTTTTTGTTTTTTGTTGTTGTTTTTTTTGCACTTATTGACTCATTTACGGAATGAAAATGCATTGTTTATCATCACAAATGGCTCATCATGGTGTGGGCATTATCATCAGATGTCATTGTACATATTTTGCATCTTCACTACTGTCCCTGCTTTGTTTTGCACCTGGTGGAGCCATGAGGCAGCATGTGTGTAGAATAGTGGATTATAAATAGACAGCCTGCACTGTAGTGTTTTTATTATGCTCCTCGATGTTCCCTTTTTACTTGCAGAAAAAATAGGAAATGAATGGGACAACAAGAGGACCATGGCCATGTTTTTTTGTTAATACAAGCTTTATTCCCATGCTTATCTCCTGGCTACAGATGATTGAATTCCCTCCTTTCTGTTCTGTTCTTCTTATTCAGGGAGTTTATATTAAATTACATTTAATCACCGATTTTCAATTAAGTGTGCACAACTCTTTTAGTCTTCTTGTATCCGAGACCATGTAGCATTCAGGAAGAAGCATTGAGGAAGCAGGCGAGTTCAGGAGCATTTTCATGATCTGTTACCTGCCCTTAAACCTCAGCAACAATACATAGATTTCACATGAATGTGCAGTGAATTAGGAAATCATCTCATGCAGGGGAATCGAGGGTGAGAGGGGGGGTGGCTGTGGTACTCCGTCTTACTTCAGTGTCCATGCTCAGCTTACCCAGATTATCCCCGTGCCACTACCATAATCACCCAGACGCTACCATGCATGCAGCACCATAAGGTTGATGCCTTTGTTTTCCTATTAATGTGGCAGAGATGAGAGCGCTGTCTTGTTTTGCTGTTTGTCCATCTAACTCCGCCACACCCTGCACTAGCAATGCAACGCGGCAACAGTATGACATCTGGGTTATTGGTTGATGAGACACAGTGCGTGGGTGCATGCTTTTGTGTCCATAATGTTATCTGGATGGCTTCTGGGAGGACACCCATGCCATAGCTATGTTAAGATATGTGATGTAGTGATAGCTCTCCCCCAGGATTAGTGTCTGGGATCTCACACTTTCACCTGAGAGACAGAGAGAGAGACCCCAGCCCCCTCACAGCCCTCTGTGGTTGTGAGGGGGCTGTGAGTGTTTCATTGCCTCATAAGCCCAAGCCGGGTTGTCTGGTGGTAGTCCTGATGTCAACACAGATAGATACTCTGTGGCCTTCAACACAGAGTTTAAGGCCACTCCCTGCCTTCTGTTGTTGGCAAGGAGGATATTCAGCAACCCGGTCTGGACACTGCACACGTCCCCGCTATATTAATGTGGCATGGTTCCCTTCAGAGCTCACATGATATTGCATATGCCGCTCTTGTCAAACGAGCGTTGCAGCTTCGACCATGTCAAACTGCAGGCGGTGCCTGCGTTGGTTAGCAAATGTGAGTGTGTCCTCCCTCTGCTCTGTCATTGGTTAGGAGGGCTCTGTCCCAGGTCAATCATTGGCTAGCTCGGGGCTGTGCTTCCAGAGACTCGACACAAGTTTACTGTCAAGCTTGAAGTGAAGATAAATATAAATAAAAGCAGGCTCTGTGAGCCCCGAGGATCGAGACGGTCCTCTCCGAAACATGTTGACTCAATCGAGTTGCGGTCCAGAATGCTCTGTACTTCCTGAGAAGGGAATGAAATCATGTGGTAATATTTGGCTACCTTGAGTGTCTGTGTTGTTTAATCAAGCAGAAGTAAGTGCTTGAGTGATGTGCCGAGGAACTACCCAGTAAGTAGTAGGCAGTTTCTTCAGGCCTCATTCTGGTCATGATACATCTTCTTATAGTGGCTTGTCTGTGTGTTTGTGAAATGCGTGTTAAGGAAATGTACTTTTACAGGGATTTTACCTGAAATAAATAATAATTTCCCTCCCCTAAGTATTGGTTGTGTTTGGGATCTCAGTACTAAGCTCTGGACCCTGTTTGGGGCTGTCTGAACGTGAAGTGGTGCACAGACCCCTGTGGAATAAAGGTGGAGTTGACCTTTACTGAAAGCACTGAGCTTGCCCATGAAGGGAGGGGAGACATGGTAAGGGGAGCAACAGCACCGAGGGAGGGGAAGGGGGAGCTCTGGTGACTGTGTGTGAGGAAAATGCAGCCATCTGACCTCTGACACATGACAAGCTGGGAAGATCAAAGGGCAGAGTTCTCAAAAGCTGCCTGCATTGGTGTTTACAGGAGCGCCGGAGGAACGCGGAAAGAAGAGAAGAAGAATACCACAGTGAAAGGGGAGATGTAAACTAAGGGCGCACTCACACTAGGACCAGTTGCCTCGTACCGTGCCGAAGCATGATTGTCCTCCTCAGTCCCCCGCTGGCTCAGGCCCAACCGGGGGAACTGAAGCATGACCAAGCCCGACCCAGAATCCTTCGGTTTCTTGCACAGTCATCAAAGGTATTTTCGGTCAAAAATCATCTCAATAGCGGAGCTCACAAAGCACAATACGAGTGCGTTATGTGGGGTGATTTGAGTGTTGCAGGATGCAATCTTCAAAGTTGAGCACTGAGTGTGAATCAGCGGAACGGCCTATCGATTGTACATCATGTCCACTTTGTGTACCCGTGCTTGTGCATGAGCAACTGTGCCGTGCCGAAGCGCACCTTCCAACCGTGCCAGGGCCGAGGAAGTGTACGGAGCACTCACACTAGTCAAACAAACTGGACTGTGGGGTCAAACGTGCTTGGGCACGGTACTGATTGCCTAGTGTGAGTGGCCCTCAGAGAAACTGTTGTTATATTAAATACAAAGCAACCGCGATGTACATAAATAAATAATGACCACTGATAAATGAATACAATTCAGCCAACAATCTGTTTAGACACCATTGGATTGAAAGGCATCGCAAAACGCTCAAAAACAAGCGTTGATGAAGGCAAGCAATGAAGTGGAAACCAAAATGAAGGCGGCGTTGCACTCAGCAGTGTGTGTACTGTTCTGTTCACACACACACCATCCAAAACAATAAGAGTGCAAATCCCCCCCACTGCGTCTCTGGATGCAGAGCAGCCGCTGGGGGTCGGCGATGTACTCGGCTGTGTTTTCACTAGCGGCCCCTACCAGCAGGGGGGGCCCGCTAAGAGTAGTGAGAAAGTGTGAGTCATCGCAACCACGAGATGTTCTGGAGCATGCAGTCATAACTGGAAACCCAAAATCCTATGCAGTTTGCTGCAGCAGAATGCGAGAACAAATGTGGACGGACAGAGGTGCTCACTCACTCACGGACACGACCGATCGCATGATCCTCCTGGTGAAGATAATAATAGATTTCCAATAGAAACATATTTGCCGGTGAATTCTTCCCATTTTTTAACGCTAAAACTCTGGCTGTCATTGTTGCCGTTCAACCAGTTCGAAGATGTTGAAACTACACATAAACCCATATTTTCCTCACCACCCTCCTGAGTCATGACAAACACACACTACACATCATCTCCTTGATTCTTACAGCATGATGTGCCTCTTAGTGAAAGCTAGCGATAGAGTTCACAAAGATTGAGTCTGCATGACTGCGAGAGGAAATAGACAAGAACATGAGCCCTTGAGATAATGGTTAATAGAGTTAGGCATTCAAACACAAATGAATTAGGTGTTACTTTGAAAGGAATTTCTCAAGCTAATTTAGTTAAAGTGAGGCTAACTTATCCAATCACATGTAAATGTCAAGTTATTGGCTCCGCTAAACTCATTAAGAGGCACACCCTTTATTCCAGCTGATGAAAAGCATTGATTTGGCTGCCTGAATCCGCCGTATGGATGTGGGTCCTCCCGATGCCTCATGCAGCAGGCGGCTAAGTTCACACCAGCCAGGGGTATGTAGCGAGACCCCCTGCATATACATCTCACCGTGAGTCAGGTCGGCCTCTCTGACAGCTCTACGGAAACGTTATTCTGCAGAGCAGAAGGGATAGAAATGGCTTTCATGACAAAAGTATTGGAGATAATGAAAAGGCAGTCAGCTGACCTTGTGATGTGCAATGTGTCAGTGTAAATACACAAAGGGAGAATTCATCCATTTGCATCTGTGAGTCATTGTTTCTGAGCCAGAGTTCATTCAGCCAGCATATAAGCAGCAACATTTTGAGCAGCTGTGATGGCAAGAAGTTGACAGAAGTTGATTTAATCCCACAGGAGCATCCTATTTCGGAAAGGGATTTGTGACTCCAGGTTTTAGCTTTGGCCTGTTTTTAGAAACCTTTCCACAAGTCAGAGTTCATCATGATATTGTCTATTATTTCCAAATATCACATGAAAAATTAAATCAACCATACACTGTCAATAACTCTCTGACACCAACATATCCACTGCTTCCATTCAGGATTATAAATTCACAGCTTTTAATGCACAATTAGATTTTGATAGATGTGTACAAATACTTGCACATTAACCCAGAATTCAGTTGAATAGATGAGCTGCATTGGCCCGAGGTTGGTGGTCCGGGGTCACAGCGGGACCTCTCCCACAGAAAAATGTAAACAACACCCTGATCCGAGGCCTCATCACAACTCCTTATTGACTGTCACCGGAGTCTTATCTGGGGCATCCCCAGCAGCTCCCTGTCCCCAGCCTCCCAGACGCGGAGGGCCCCAATGATGTTAATTCACTTGTCAGATGACATTTAACACGCTGTTTGGGAAGACAACAAGGCTAGTATTACAGGAAGGGGGCGGTCTGACGGGGGAGGAAGACTTTGTTCATGATAAATGAAACCTTTTACTCTGTCATGTAATCCAAAACAAAGTACATGTGCAAGACTTTGCTTTTAGTACGTACACAAGTTGTAGTCAAGCAAACATATCAATTATCATGTTAACCCGCTTTTACTTCTGCGGTGATACTCGAGACGAGAATACTGTTGTTGTTTTGTTGAGGATATATTTGTTTTGTCAGATTAAATGAATCCTCTACGTGGTGGGACCGTGTGAACTGGTAGACCGGGAGCCTCAGTTGGTAGTTTACGTTCCGTAGTCATCGTCAGACACAGTGTGTGAAAAAGGCGCTGCACAGGAAGGCCAGGTGCTGCTCATGACAAACATGTTTTTCTCATCAAGTGATTTACCCGAAATGGACACTTCTGAAGGGCAAGGTCCAGCCGATAACGGTTAACTGTTCTAAAGGACTGTTGTCGTATGGTACAGTCTACTCTCTGGTCTTTGTAGAGTGCCTCTGTTATGATCTGATTATGCATATTGAGCTCTGCAGACAATACGTATTATATTATGCAGCTTTCATTTTACTCAGATAAAAATTGTCAGGCAAACTTCTCTTCTTCTACTTCTCAAGCTTTTACAAAGATGGCCTCCATGTCTTTTACTGTAAAAGATGTATTCAAAGCCAGTACACTTTGTCATGCATCAGATAATATCTGCTATTTGATGACGAAGAAACATACATGTTCTTTTTCACTGTTAGTCATGCATGTACTGTGAGTCTCTCTGTGTTAGTGCCGGGTACTGATTTGCCTTGGTCTTCTCTCCTGGTGACAGGAGGCCCATGTGGCAGGTCCTGACTCTGGACAATAGCTTCAATGCTAATGCTTCACTCTGCTCCACCAGCTCAGGGAAACCATTCAAATAGTCCTGTAACCCATATCACCCCAAGAAAGTAACAAGCCTTTCATACAGATAATTATAAATTAACACCGTTGACTTGCTGATCTGATTAATAAAGGGGTAATATTTATATCAGCAAATGAATACATTTCAGGCTGCATGCATGTGGAAATGACACAGCAGACGGGGTTTAAAACCACAAGGTGAGCAGATCAGAGCTCCCACTGCATGTGATTGGCTAAGAAGAGACTTTATGACAATTACCCCCAAATGCCCTCAGCTAACACATGAATCAGAGATCTTATTCGTCTGGATCTATTGCATGTTCATGCTGCATGTAGGTTAAGCTTTTGGAAAGAGGTTTTTCTTTCTTACCAGTCAGCCCAAAGCCCACAATGCTCTTTGTGTCATCCCAGAGTGTGTTATTCAGATGGAGTAGATCTCTGTTGGTTGTTTATTAGACATCAAAATATATTTTTCATTTTTTGTTGAAGGCTGTGAGCTGACAATTGCGGGGCATGAATTTAAAGAAAATAGTTGGCAAACTCCAGGTCTGAACAATGAAGCCAATGTGAAGCCAAAGCCTTAAACTTGCATTATCGAAATGGCCAGCAGGGGGGCAAGTCCCGGGGTTGTAAACAGAGTTTATAGAAGTCTATGAGAAAATAACACTACTTCTCACTTGATTTATTATCTCGTTAAATGTTGTAAACATGAGTTTATGGTCTCAATCGCTAGTTTCAAGTCTTCTTCAAAACAGCATGATGATTTAGTAAATTATGGATGATAAACCAGGCTATGTTTTAGGGTGTGGCTACCTTGTGATTGACAGGATAATGGGAGATGTGAGTGTTTTCGTCCTAGAACTTTAACCCGTTCACAGTGTGTTTAAAGTTCATGAAAGTTAATCCTAACCTTTTCGGTCTGAAAAAGACATGTCAGTGTCTTTTTAAGCATTCAGTTGTACTTAGCTCCGCCCTCTCATGTCATTTCTGGTTGCATTAATCCAAGATGGTGACGACCAAAATGGCAAAACCGAGCCTTCAAAATGGCAGTTTACAAACCGACCGGTTACGTCATGGAAGCTACATCCACTCCTTATATCCAGTCGTATTACCGGTATGAAGCTAACATCAGTGACGTGTGTGGAATGTTGGGACATGTTGATGTGATTTGTCGCCTCGTGATTTCTTCAAAAACAACATTTGAAACAGAAATTACTATTAGAAGTTTGGCGCAACGGCTTGTTACTTTCTTGTGCAGTTTCAACATGGGAAACAAAGATAGAATGACATCATCATTGAGTCAGGTGTCGGACGGATGATGATGACTTCCATCTGAAGAGGATCATGTGCAGCAAAGGTGTGAGCTTTTATTGCTGAAGAGTAATCTTTTATTTTGGTCTCTGTTTTTGTAATCAAAAGAATGTGCAAAAAAGAGTCCAAGTAAGCAGAGCTACATCTCTTTAAACCCCAAAAAGCCAATGCTGTTTTCCCTATTCTGATTCCAACATAGTGAAGGTTTCCGTCCGACATGCACTTCTGAAGCCTAGTGGCAGCGTGAAGCGCTGCAGGTCAGGCTTCGGACTAATGTCTGATTTTACAAGTGGATCCTGCACTGATGTGTCTATTATAGCACACTGCTGCACAGTGAAAACTGGATAGCTGGTTGTCCCTGCTGTCAGTCTCTGCTCAGTGTTTTTCTGGCTCTAAAAGTGGCTCCACTCCAGCAAGCTGGCATTCCTGCTGCCACGGGGCTTGAGCTCCGGGGCCGTGTCCACATTTAACACTCCCTCTGGGGCTCAGATTATATAATGTCACCCACAGCTTCTCTGTAGCCGACACCATGGATGCACTCATTCGTGTCGACAAACAACTACACACAGTAAGTAAGTAAATCATCTCAAACAAAGCTTTGCGTTTGGACCAAACATCTAATTAAATGCATTGAGGGGATACATGCCATGCACAGAGGTCCTGATGAGTAACGCTGCAGTCAACACGACAGAGCTGTAATTAGTTGTAGTTTCACCTCTGTGTGAGCTACCTTAACAGATCTGTGGTATAGCATGCTGCAGACAGTGTGCAGGATCACACACTGTAAACAATGTGAATATGTTACATACTAGACATGGAGGTGAATTAAACTGTTGCATTTTGGTCAAGAAGTGAATTCTAATCACATATTAACTATTGTTGTGGTCCGCAGCAGTTTATTTAGCTACAGAACAACTGTTCTACTCTGCACCGACTACAATATGAAGTTTGTGCTGCACTTGAATAAATAGCAGATTCAGTCTCGCATGTAAAAGTATTTGAAAGCTGCACAGTTTCCTTTTCACATGCTGCTGCTGCTGCTGCTGCTGCCTTTCTCACCTCAAATACCCTGACTCGCTCGAGGCGTCCGTCCAGATGGTTTGAGAGCGTGAGCCGGGGGAACAAAGCAGATCATTGGCTGGTCCTGCTCTGGCTGGAGTGGAAGGGGTTTAGGGCGAGGAGGTTTTGAGGCTAGCAGGCCATCTGAGCACAATGAGGTCACACTGACAGGGAGAGTAGAGAGAGTACAGCAATACAGATCTGCATAACGCGCTGGTTTCCTCCCTTAGAAGTATCCAGCTATGCTGTGCATTTGAGTTTGATTAAAAAATAATTCATTTAATGTATTGCTAATAATGTGCAAGAGTAAAAAGTGATTTATTCAAAAACATTACCTGAACATTTGCAGTTATTTTACTTTTCATAAATAGTGGTCACTTTGAGTTTCACTGGACTCCCGGTGGACTTTAAATAGTCACTTTGGGATCTCAGACTGATGATCACAATAGAACGGTCAGATATTGTAGCCTCTCTGAGCCGGGCCAACTCCTTTAAATAGTCTGCCCCCCTCACAAGGTTGTAAAAGGCCACCATCGCAGCATGTCATCACTAGTGCAGTAAAGCTGCTCTGTCACTAAAAAAAGGCTTAGCAAATGCACTTCTGCATAAAGTTGCACAAAGGGACAGCTGTGTGCTGAAGCCTGACTCCACCGCATGTAGTCGTATCCTCGGCAGCCATGCACCGGTGTGCTTGTCAGTATGAGGCAATGACACGCGTTGTTATATTCCCGGCTGGAGTCCAGCAGGGTGCTGTCACCTGCAGTATATTATGTCTCCCTGATTGATCCTTCATCATCCAGACTGCTGCTGCTGCATCACTCTGCTCAGTCACAGCTCCTGCCAGCCACAGAAATCAAAGATAGAGTGTTTCATCAGGGAAGCAGGGAAGGTGGGACCACTGTGGCTGAGACAGCTGGTGATTTTCTTTTTTAGTATCTTCCCTTCAGTCCAACTCTTCCTTTCATTTCCCAGACCCTTCGATGCAGACCTGACTATGGATTCTCTCCACGCTTGTCTGGTGCTAAACTGTTCAAGCATAAATGTCACTCTGTGCTAACTGTGACAAAGACAAACAAGTATACCAAGGTGCAGAAGAAGAGAATTCTTTGCACAAGACACTAATAATTGATGAAAAGCATCATCAGTCAAACCCCATTTGCAATGGCCTCTTGACTATCCAGGGCTCCAGAGTGCGACCATTTTGGTCGCATATGCGACCAAAATTTTTATGAGTGCGACTGAAAAAAATAGTAGGTCGCACTGGTGCACCTAACGCTGCTCGAGTGAAAAAAAAAAAATCATAAGCGCAGTATCTCTTTATGTTCTCCTGACGGCATCGTGGTCTAAACCAATAAGAGACGGAGCTCGGGCGGGTCCTTGCCTCTGATTGGCTGTGGTCCTTTTCACTGCTGTAAATTGTGTCGGTTCGAACAATGCGAGCGAGCAGAGCAGGTACTCTGAGCGCTTCGATTCTCTTTGAAAGTGAAGAGAGGCAGAAAGCCTCGCCCCGAGACTAATTAAAAAGCCCAAAAATATGCCTTCAGACCGGACTGGTTGAAGCAATTTCCCTGGCTGATGTACGATAAAGAAAGGGACTCAATGCACTGCATTTATTGTTCGGGAGTGCGGTCAGAATTTGGCCGGTAATTGTGCGTTTGTGGAGGAGTCAACAACATTTTGCATCGAGACGCTGAAAAAGTGCAATATGTCCAAAAAGCATACTACATGCCGTGATAAGTGTGTTAATAAAGTGGCCTCTCATCCAGCTGCATTTCAGCGTCAGGCTGTATCGATCAGGTCCGCTGAGGAATCTGAAATGATTATAAAATTAAACGTCGCATACAATATTGCAAAGGAGGAGTTGCCGTTCACTAAATTTAAGTCCGAAATGATTCTGATGAAACAAAATGCCGACACTAAAGAACAAGACAGCTGCGGAGGTTGGAAACGCCACGTACACGTCATTCATGACTGACGGCGACACAGACGTCTCTACGAAGGAGTGCGTTATTGTCTACTGCTGCATTTTGCGTAAAGGGAGGCCGGTCAACATGTTAATTGGACATGTCGAGGTGGAGCATGGACACACACAGTGTTTGAAGGCCCACATTACAGCATGAGAGATCATGAATAGGAAAATTGTATAGTAGCCTATTCCTAATATTATTATTAAAAATGAATAGCCTAAGTAAAAATATAAGTAGGCTAGGCTAAGATCACATAAACAGTTTTCCATTTGCAATCTATAGGCTAGTGACCTGTATGATCTTTTTATGCTGCCACAAAGCAAGCATTTACTGTGCTTGGGCATCAGTGTGCAGATGGGCTGCAGAAAACGGTTCCTCTGGGTGCTGATGGTGCTGCAGTTAAGCTAGGCCATAAGGGGTGTCATTATGTAAAAGGAGAGCAATAAAAAGGTGACTTTTTGGCGTTAAAGGCGACATGATGAAAAATGTGGGTGCACCTAAATTTTGTGCTGGTGCACCTAAAAAAAAAAAGTTAGGCGCACCAGTGCAACCAATGCAAAAAGTTAGTCTGGAGCCCTGCTATCCTCTAACAGCCAGCGTTGAGGAAGTTAATGGGCAAGGAAATGAGACTGTTTGTCTGGGATCTTCTGTCAGTTGGGAAGAGCATTCCTCTTAAAGTGGAAGTCGGTGTCATCTCAGTATTGGGCTACACACTCAAACAGATAATCCAGGAATACTATAAATACTACACAGTGCCATAATATTCAAAATGATTAAGTTAGTCTTGGTTTCTCAGTCACTTTCTGTTGAAGACAAATGCACATTTGAAGAGTGTTCCGATATTGTTAAAACGATTCATTTTCATTCATTTTATTTCATTTATTCCCCTTTTCTCATTGTTTCCATGTATTCGTGTGTACAGGAAAGTAAATTAAAGCAGGATTTCATCTTCCCTCTCATTTCAGTGTTTTTCTCTTAGCCTCGTCTGGTCTGGGCCCCTCACAAAGTTTTAGTAATAATACCGTAATAATGTATAAGTCCTACAACCCTGGGGGGTAGCTACTGTAAGCAGTAATAACTTTCTTTTCTCACAGGAATAGGCTACTAGCTCTGCAAAGGTTATTTGGACAATCAGTATACACTTGTTTACATGTATTTCATGTTAAAGTGTAAATTGTAAAGTGTAATAAATATCCCCACTGTGAGAATAATAATCTCATTTCCTCTACGAGTCAAAGTAACACAGCTCTCTTGTAATCTCTGCATCCAGATCTGACACATTGCACCTTTTTAAGGGAAGTGAAATGCTCTGATAATACTAGCGGTTGTATTGAGACTTACAGATGACTGCTTGGTGTGTGTCACAGTGTTGACCCACCGGCCATCGATCACTGGGGGGAAGCGGCTGCATAATTCCTGCCAGTCCTTCTTCTCCTTTTCTTTGCAGCGGCTCATCATCTCAGCCGGAGTGTATCCTCAGGCCTCTGCTCCAGCACTGTGGGGAACTGGTTTCCTGGGGGCATGTGGGCCTTTTTCCTTTCTCTTTACACAATTACACTTGGTCTGTCGGTCTGAGCGAAGTGTGTCTGTGTGTCTAAGAGCACAAAAGGCAGCGTTTCAGCTCTCTAGAACAGAAGTGCTTGTGTTTGAACATGATAACAGCAGGCCGCTGTGCCATCTGTCTGGTCAAACTGTACGCCGTTCAGTCTGATCCATGAAGCAATCAGAGACTATTTCTCCATTAACAAAGATTGTTCTTTATTAAAACAAATGTTGACCATATGTTTCACACAATCAATGTCGTTTAGAATTTGTCATTCATGCTACCCATGTTTTTTGGTACCTACTCTACTATTGCAGAAATGAAATACTATTATATTTATATATTCTTGCACTTAATGCAGCAGCAGGGCAATAATGGTGTTGTTCTGCATCATACAGTCAAACCATATTTTCTGACCGTTCCCCCTCACCCTTCTGGCCCTCATCATGACATTTTTAACACATCTCTCTGTTTGATATTCCAACTTCATTAACAATGCTCTGACTGTGGCTCTAGGCATATGTTCTGTTCCCTTAAATACCGCTTTTATGTGCTCAATTTATCCACACCACGGGCAGTGCACTCTATTCCCCATGGTTATTTTTATAACCATGCTGATAATTGAGTGTGTGTGTGTGTGTGTGTGTGTGTGTGTGTGTGTGTGTGTGTGTGTGTGTGTGTGTGTGTGTGTGTGTGTGTGTGTGTGTGTGTGTGTGTGTGTGTGTGTGTGTGTGTGTGTGTGTAAAAGCACACCATCATTCTGGCAGGTGTATGTAGAGATCTTCTTAAGACTTCCAGCTGTACAGACTCCTTAACCTGTTGAGTTGACGCACAAAATGTAATCACCTTCATGATCCTCAAATTCAGAAATCATCGGAGGACTTCAACAATATCTAATGTACAACAGTGTTGAAGTGGGCGAATTTGTCCTTTTTAAAGCAGAGGTCTTCATTGTTTTTAGGCCAAGGGCCCCCTGGCTGATAATGACCCGGTGGAGGGACCCCTTATTACATATCGTATAAAATTGTGTTGCTTATTAAACCGGGCCTTATCTCATCTCATCGTCAACCGCTTATGTGGTGTCGGGTCGCTGGGGTAGCAGCTTCAACAGGCGACCCCAAACTTCCCTGAACCGGCCAATAATAATAATGTGTAGTGCAGCCGATAGGGCCAGGTATAAAAGTACCTTGTAATGATGTATTCATACAAAGTTAAGCCATTAAAATAACAGATTAATATATTTACAGAACATACTGTTATATTTGCTTATTAGATGTATTAATGTAAATGTGTATTTTTGGATATTTTATATTTTGGAAGAAAAAAGGTAAGGATCAAATAATTTTGGGGACCCCCTGCTGTAAGTCTGCGGACCCCCTAGGGGTCCTGGACCCCCTGTTGAAGATCTCTGTTTTAAAGATGGGAAAGGCCCCATGGGGAGAGATGTTGGTTCGGTCACAATTTGATCTGCCTATCAAACATTTGTGTTAATTTAGTCTTGTGAGCCATGTTGGATTAAAGTTTGTCCACGTTGAGATGTGAGATAATACGCGTGCATGTGTGTGTGAACACACAAGCACTTTACTGAGCTAATGAGTGAACTTCCTCTGTTGACAGCGTGATGGCATGTGGATTAGAGGATAGAAACAGGACCTCGGGCAGGTCGGACCGCACAAAGACCCTCTTGTAGTCATCTGTCTTTTGAGCTCCTGGTCATGTGCTGCTTCTCTTTGACAACAAGTCTCCCGTGTCTTCTTCTTCTATCATTCTCTGATTTGTGCTCAACGTGAATCCACGGTCACATTTGCTCGACCCTCAGTCGGCGTCTGATGCTTCCTCGCCCAGTTGTCGGGACCAGTATGTTTCCCGTGTCGGCAGATTAGGCGGACGTTTAGGTCAACGAAGGCTCCAACTGGGGGTTCGGATCATATCGTGGTTTCGAGTCATAGGTCGGATCTGTAGAAAAAGGGAGCAAATATAACTTTGAGATGCCTTGAACACGTTTATTTTTGCCGCTGATTGCCAATGGCTGATGAGCCACATCTTGGCATTAATATAATTAACTAATATTATAAGCTGCTGTTTGGAAGTTAAACAGGACATAATTCCCACTCTTATACTCGAATAGGCGTCTTATATAGAATTAAAGGGTGTGAGTCTTCTTCCAGCCACACAGTGATTGTACCGTCAGCCTCCATGTCTGTCCTTGACTGCTGAGATGATCTGTATTGTCCCGCTGCCCCATCAACACTTCAGCGGCGTGTTTCATGCGTTACGCTTTATCGGACTCATCACTGTTGTCATCACAAGGTTGGATGGATCAGTCAAGAAGACGTTTCCATCTCCTGTTATTCATTTATAAAGCGACCTCACATCCCTTCTGTCATTTAAACCCAGTAACTAACAGTCCCTTAACCTTAGATCCCCTCAATGGCCTAATATTGGCAGCACTGGTTTCACACACTAGGTACCTTTTTAATAGAACAGACTGCAAACAGCACTCACACTGGAGTCTTGCATTCCCCTCTGAAGCCTCATTATCTCATGTTTTTCTCTTAATATTGTTTTTAATTCAATTTTTATTGTTTTCTTTCAGTTTCACTGATTGTGTCCTTGTGAGCGTTTTCTTCTTCTCAGGTCTCTCTTGGGAAAGAGTTCTTAATCCAATGAGAATGACCTGATTAAATAACTGTTAAATAAATAATTCTCCCTGTCCTGATTTAAACACAGATGTGTTGTTCACAGTGTAGCATTAACAGGTGATTAGGAAGCATTTATTGCGATTTCCTGATTGGGTATTTTTACAGAATGCCCGTAGCAATTTGATGATGGTAGTGTTTGCATGCAGAGCAGTGGGCCAGATCTGTGCTGGTGTTGCACTGACGATGTTTGCCCTGGCAGGGATAACGTGTAGTGTCTAGACCGCTACCCGACCCCTTGTCCCCACGGTCCCCATCATCCTCCTCACAAACATCGATTCACAAACACTGTCCCTTTTCATCGTCCCCCTGCTGTGGAAGTTGAAGTGTGTTTTGTGCCTGCGGAGGCCACGGCTACTTTTGACCACCACATGACCAGCCTTTAAAGGTGCTTTTGTTCCTCTTTTTAAAATATCCCAGCTGCTGTCAAAATAGATGCAACCACATGCAGTGGACGTAACAGCGGAAGTAAGGGATGGGCTTAATTTACACTGGGTTTTTACACTGAGATGTTATTTATAAGAGCTGGCTCGGGGTGGGTGTGATAATAAATGTGTTGCCTGTGTCATGGAGCAGCTGGACTGTGGGGGAGATGGAGGGAAGTCTAGCAGGGAGGCAGAGCAGAGGGCAAACAGCTGTTTATTTTAGGACTCATTTATTTACCTGGACAAATCAAGTTGTTGTTCAATCTTCTGGTTTATTTGCAAACCACTTTTTTTAAATAAGTTGTACATACCAATCAAAAAATCTGCTGAGGTTGAGATCAGAATACTTTCAAGCTTCAGCTTTTATTAAGTTTAGTTGAGCAACACAATTATGTCATCAGCATACAGAATGCATTTTTGTATTTGATGTCTTTTGGCTGACCAGTTGATGCAGAGGTAACTGCTACTTGGCTTTTTTTGCTTTTTTTTTTAAGAGAAGAGAGTCAATGAGTTTGATCACACCAGTAACAAGACGACTTCCATTTTCCATGTTTTGCTTGTTATTGCCAGTTTGATATTTTACCATGTACACTACTGAGCATTTCCAAAGTATACCACTAAAGTTATGGTAAACTTACAGGTTGCTGAAAATATGCACATAAGTGAATACATACAACGCACACTAAGATTATCCTCGTGTCGCTGGCCAACCTCCTGCAGACTGTCTACACTGAAACAGAAATAGTCATCTGTCAAAGAGCAGTTCGTGCCATTCATGGAAAAGGGGAATAAAGAGAGGGATTTGGGTGAAATGGTGAATGGAGAGATGTGGACAAGGACAATAAACTCTGCAGAGAGCTGGAGGTTAATGAACTTTTGCTGATGAAACCGGACCAAACCGGATTATGAATGATGGCACTATTTTCTACTACTATGATGGCACTATTTTCCCATTTTATTGCCATTTTGTGGATATTTTGATATCGATATTTCCAGTCATGCAGTGTTAGTGAGAACAACAAGTGGTGGATAAATTGTGAAACACCACGCTAAATTATTTTATGTCTTGACTTTCGACAGCCGCTGGCTCAGACTAGAATAGACTCCGACCGAGTGAAGTGTCTCAATAAACCTCTTAAATTATTTCAGCATGTCAAAGGATTAATTTAGCACCCCATTTCTAGCAGGGGGGCAGCTGAGGACTAAAAGGACGATGGGACAAGCTAATGTTACTGTAGTTGGCTAAGACATAACCCTTTTTAATGTGCCCGCATTCCACTCAAGTTGCATAATGTGCAACTAAGGTTTTAGCTAAACTCACGGAGATTGAATCAGCCTAAAAATGATATTTGGAGAAGCTTGCTGCACACATAGCATTATGCATACTGTGTCAAGATCCTACAGTTTCCCCATCCTTCCTGCTGACACCTCACATTGTTGCCTGTATCCTCAGTGTTTCGGTTCAGCAGCTTCTGAAAGCGTAGTTGTGTGTTCCTTACCCTGTGGGTGGAGCATCCAACCATGCAGCAGCTTTAAACCGCTTCTTTGTAGTTTGCCAGCAGGGCGGAAGTGACGAGGAGGAACCTCCGTTCAATACAGAGTCAATGGAGAGCGATGAATTGTTTTCCAGTCCGGCGTGGGCGGCACTTAATTGCTCTCTGTTTTTATGATATCACCTTGGACAGACTTGAGATCCACGTGTCTTTTTCCAATTTCAGCTCCACGTTAAATGCATCCGTCCATCCCTTCAAACGCAACACTACCTTGATGAAGACAAAAAAAACAGGATTTAAACCTTGCAAATTCTTTTTTAAGGATTGTTTGCTTTATAAGATACAGCTGAAGATAGACAGGAAAGGGGAGGAGTGAGGGGACGACATGAAGCAAAGAGTTGAGTTCAAACCAGGATCGCTGCGGTTAGTAGATGCAAATCAAATGCTTTTATTAACATCTCAAAGCTATGAAGGTATTTTTACACAAGTAAACGGTATTCTTTTGAACAGTTTTATAATGCAAATCTTAGTCTTCATTCATGTAAATTTTGCATTCGTGTTATTCCTGTACGTTTTTGTTTCATTAAGTTTCATTTTCAACTGAAACCATTAAAAACTACTTGGAGATACGAGGGAAAAAAACTGCATCCATCAGTGCAAAAGGCTGCAAAGAGTCAGTGGTGTTACGTAAGATTGTTAACAAAACCTACAAAAGCAGCAGTTTGGTCCTTTAAAAAGCCACAGACGTATAGCTGCAGCATCACACGGCATGTTGTCGGAGTGTGCCCTTTCGATTCTTCCGTTCACGGGGCTTTGGTGTAAAGAGGAGCGGTGAGGTCGCTTTGAATGGTGGGTGGCACTTCAGTTTCCTTACAGGAAGTGCTTACGTTGATGAATGGCAGTTTTCCTCAGAGGAAAGAGTGGGTGACACCAGTTTGTGTATTGTATATAGAGACGTGTCGCTGCTGCTGCCTGGATGGCTGAAGTTGTTCTTTAATTGATAGATCAAATTTATGACAAGACATACTATATATACAACGCTTAGGAAATCAAACACAGACAAACACCCCAGGGTTCGGTGTGTGCGGATCAATTACAGTACAATTCAAGCCTATTTTGGAAGTCTGACATTGTAATGCAATGCTCATGGGGACGTATCAGTCAGCAGAGGAGGATGTCTGCTGCTTAGATTGCGTGGCCTCCTCTCCCTCCCTGTTTTGAGGCTCACGATGTACCGAATACTCTTTGGCAGAACAAACCAGCGAGGGCTTGGCTGAAAAAGCACATTTCTTTTTGTTGACTTCTCCGCCGTGTAGGAGTGGGAGGTCTTCATTTCCCACTGATTGACATAGAAAGAGTGAGGTTTTACTCCGTCTTGCGTTCCATGACCTGCAGGCGTTGCCGAGCTGAATGTTTGTGGGACCTCATCAGCAAGTCGACCTCTCGAGGTGGAAGTTAAGTTGCTTATTGTGGTTGCACATCCTAAGAGTGAGAGACTCATCACGACACCACCCACATGCACAAACTGTTATAAATACGTTGCTGCTTTCTTCACTGTTGACACATGCCCTAAATAATGCTAAAGTAATTATAGTTGAACAGTTTAGCTCCTGTTACCGTAGTTCTGCTCAGTGATGTAAGGTTATTACTTGTGATAAATACTCAGAAAGGGTTGAAGTGAAGCAGTCCTCTCTTTATTTATGGAGAACCCGGTGCAGCCGCGCTGCGACAGGTTTGGATTTGTTTGTTCTTTTTTGCAGTTGTGTAATGTTAGCTCTCCTGGTTTCTCATCCAGCCGCTGTCAACTCATAAATGTGCCATGATTCTGCACAGTGGGCGAAAACGGAAAACCGCTGCAGCCGTTCCTCGTGTCTTCCTTGCCAAAGTTGTGTGAAGACTGAGGGAGAAGAGTCGCTTTTGCTCTAACGTTGTGTGTCGGTATCTGAGAGAATGGAATCAACGCGCTGCAGCCGACGGCACTCATTCATTTAGCTGGCAGTCTATCGGTGGAGTGACATGAGTGTCTCATGTTACTTATTGGATGTTAAATTTGGTTTAGCTGCAGCATGTGAGAGAGAGTGAGAGAGAGAGAGAGAGAGAGAGAGAGAGAGAGAGAGTGTGATATAATCTGTTGAAATGTAACTATACTGCATATAGGAAATGTTTTTACTAGGAATAAACCCTTGAGATGTGCCATCTCGATTTCAAGGGGCTCCAAAACAACACTTATACAATACATTAAAGTTAAATTAAATGAAAAACTAAATATAATAATAAGGCATAAATAATCAGGGGTTCTATAGAAAAGTATTATGGAAGCAGATTATTCATCAGTCGTGGTATTGTGTTAATATTAAGTACTGCGACTGTGTCCTTTTGTATTGTGATGCTTCGGCAACATTGTTCTTGAATCCTTCGTGCCATTGAAGCATGAAATAATAGAGAGGAGAAGGGGGGGGGGGGGGGAACCTGTTGGCAGCAGCCGGTTCAAACAGGACAACAACAGCTTTGCGTGAGTTTGAGAAGAGCTTTGGAGATGGAGCCAACGTCTTTTATTTTCCTCTGTTGGAGAAGAATGGCAATAAAGATAAAAGAGAGTAACAACCAATGATCTTTGAAGGGTGAGCCAATGCAAACTCTAACGTGTGTGTGTGTGGACTCATAAACAGGAGTGGACAGAATAAAAGAAACACCTTCCATGTGTTGCGATCCAAATAAACTAAGGTCTGAGAAAGCCTACTCTCTACAAACTCCACAAACAGGGCTTTTGTAATCGAGGGTGCTGAATTGTACTGTTTATTTTCCCGAGCCCGTCCCCCGGGACGACGTGAAGATGTGTGAGGTGTCTAACAGACATAATCCTGTGTGGAGTCAGACGTCGTCTCAAGTAGCATCGCTGTGTTTCCAGAAAACGGAGCCAGCGGTGCTTCATGGTTTCTGTGACGGGAGAAGAAACACAGTAGTGAGCAGGAATACAGTAAACGTCTGTGTTAACCCCTCCAGTGTGTGTGAAGCTGCACATTCGGCTGTTCAGTTACATTCCAGTGTTTGTGACTGTTTCTGCTGAAGAGGTCATAGGTCAGGCCATTCAGTTGCTCATCAGTCTCTCCTGGAAGAGAGCGTATGAGGGTTAAATGAAACCAACAAACCGGGTGGCAGAGGAGCTTAAGAAGGGTCGAGCAAAGGAAGATGGAGGCAGACAGAAAAATCAAGATTCTCACATATTTGTGTGGAGACTTGAGCCAGCATGTGGGTTCCTGCTGTTCCTCCTCTTCAGGGTCCAGCCAGGAATGAGAGCCGTCTCCATCCCGATAAGCCCGACTTCATAGTCTCTGGCTCTGCGTGCTCCGTGATGACAGTGCCATGGCCGTCTGTCAGGCTGTAGTTCAACGCTTCGTGCAGCTGCCATGAGACTTAACAGCCTCTCGATCGGAGCCAAACGTGTGTTTTTTTTTCTTTTTCAAGAAGAAATGATGAGAAAGAGACGAAAACAAAGGTTTCATTTGTCTTCAACTACACACTAATTCTCTATTAACACTATTCGTCATTTGCGCGTTGGACAAACTCTTTGCCCTACTGTACTTGCTGTAATTGCTGTGATTGCTTGTTGGCCACATCTCGAACATCATGTGAGTGTATCGTCGTTGTTTTTTTCCACAAATATATCTCTCATCGAATCATCCGACATCCCGACATAGCATCCAGCCTGTGCACTTTTCAGCCATATGTCAATGAGTCCAACACAGATGAAATGAAGTGAAATCTGTTCAGTGGACTTTCCCTTTCATCCTGTCAGCTCTCGCTCTCAAGTTGTCATGTTTTTTGTCAATGCTCTGGTCCTAAAGAAAAAAAAAGATAGCTTCCTCAGAAGGTTGACTCACTTCCTCATTTTGCTTTCTCTCTCTCTCTCTCTCTCTCTCTCTCTCTCTCTCTCTCTCTCTCTGTCTGTCTGTCTCAGGTTTGTGGTGCTCCTCTTTCGAATTTCCTGCTGTTACATGGTAACACAGAGCTGAAGGCAAGAGGTAAGGTGTGTTTTCATTGTTGTCTCATTTTCTCAGCCTCTCATTCTCCGGTTGGAGGTGACGATGGGGGTGCTTATGGTGGGGAAACAGAGCCCACAGCCTCCACCTTCAAGAGACAGTGAGACAGTCTCACTTTCTTTTTGCAGCAAACCAAACAATGTTTAAGGCTTCAACACCCAGCATGCCTTGCTCTTTTTTTTGTTATACAGTAATACAGAAATACAGAAAGGCAGACTTGGGTGTCACAGAAAAAGGTGGTGGAAAGGATTTCACCCTCTTCCTGTTGGGTTCCTCCTCCAATCAGCTGATAGTACAAAGCGGCGATGCCCTCGCAGATAACTCATTTGCATGTTACTCATTTGAAAAGCACGTTATTGTCTTTTGATGGTCGGTCATCAACCAGCTGGGTAGAACATGACACAGCGAGGTGAGCTGCTTACGTGAGTGTGCCTTCTTTTCTGAAGACTGTGCACCATAGTCTGAAGTCTCCAGTGGATAAGAGACAAGCAGGGAGGTAAAAGGTCAAAGTTCAGGACGCATTCAGTGCGATATGAGAGCAGGAGCATTATCATCAGGCTGACAGGATTAGTGTCTTCGGGCGCAAATACCATAAGGAGTGGAATTATCTTTCTAAGCTCATCTCACCTAGACACATAGTAGTTCAGCATGCACGCACCTGAGCGCAGCTATGAGGAGTGATTCGTGCCCTGTGGCACACACACACACACACATGCACACGCTGTTCCAGATGAGAGGAGATGAGTGTGACATGTTTTTTGCATTTTTCATTAAATTGATTTATGATCCAGTCCAGCTCGTGGCGTCATTAGACGGATGAATGAAGGTCATTCGTACGAGTCATGGGATCCTCTCAAATTTGAAACGGTTTCTTTGAGTGCAGTTTATTTTCTGCAATGTGACTCGTTTTTTTTTTCTGTTCTTCCTGAGGAAATAAAGGTTTAGAATATGAACGGAGAAGGAAAACGCTTCAAATGCAGCAGCGACGACGTGGAGAATGCACTGTGGGTTTTGTGGATTTTGTCAACTAAAACTGTGTTTAAGGAAGTATATGTTGAGATGTGGAGGTCTGTTTGTGACATATACACTGAGACACAAAAGATGCACACGCTGTTAACCACCGACACCACAAGCACCTACAAACACACACACATACGTGCATGACAAACTTCCCGCATACTCATATCACTCAGTCTTTTACTGACAGTGACTGTGCCACTTTTGAGAAGGCTGAGTGGGTGTGTTGACTGGAAACACGTAGCAGTGACCCGACACAAAGTCCTCTAAAGCAAGACACAGGAGACCCAGCGCCGAGCTGTTGGCTCCACAGAGGAGCCGGTTTAAGCCCTCAGTCATGTTGAGAGAAACGACACGCGACCGGCTCAAACATTAACAGGAAACCTGCAACATCTGTATGCCAAATCTGTCCTCTGTCAGCTTGTTCAATTCATTGTGGATTTAATCAGTTTCCTTCAAACGCAATGTGTGTGACATTTCCTGCAAGCTTAAGTTAATTGACTGTGTGTTTGCACTGTATTTAGTTCACAATGATGAAGCAATAACATTTCCAGCACACTTATTGTGTGTGTTTGCAAACTTTAAGTTGCTACCAAAGAGCCGATGTGTTTGTGGGGCCCATTCATCCCCATTAGCTGTTAAATGCACACTCTCCCTGTAACTAACAGTTAGAAGGGAATTACGATGCATTAAAGTAAACTGAACAAAAGCACATGGTTAATTATTATGCAGAATCACGTCAGGAAATAAACCTCTGGGACAGTGGCCGCTTGTTCTCAGAATAACAGGTTATCAGACAAATGGGCTTTCAAACCAACGGGACATTTTCAGACTATTGGAGTTTTGGATGAATGAGCCATTGGAACAATGGGAGGCCCCATGTTTGTAGACATGAGCCACTAGCATTACCCTAAACGTGTCCGCCCCAACTCATGTAGTTCGTTTACTACCGTGTGTAGTTAGCTTATTAGCTGTCAATGCTAACGATTTCCGTTTACGTATAAAACACATAATTTGACTTTTGGAAACACATCACTCCCTTTTTGTTGACTTCAGGGCGTTGAAGATGGCAGTGTGGATCCAGGCCCAGCAGCTCCAGGGAGATGCTCTGCACCAGATGCAATCTCTGTATGGTCAACACTTCCCCATAGAGGTGCGACACTATCTGTCCCAGTGGATAGAGGGCCAGCTCTGGTGAGTTGCAGGCATGTGCTGCTTCTTTGTGCACATGTTTTTTTTTGTGTGTCTTACATGAATGTGTGTGTGTGTGTGTGTGTTATTAGGGATGCCATAGACCTGGAGAACCCACAGGAGGAGTTCAAGGCCAAACGGTTGCTGGACAGTCTGATCCAGGAGCTGCAGAACAAGGCTGAACACCAGGTGGGAGAGGACGGCTTCCTGCTGAAAATCAAACTGGGACACTACGCCAGCCAACTCAAGGTAAGTTATTGTGGAAATATACCTCAACAATCAGGAGAACAGCACTGCACACCCAGGAATATACAGTACACAGATTTATCAGTAAAAGAGAACTTGTTTTGTTTTGTCTTATAATGAAAATGAAAATGTAATATACAAATGAACTGCATATCAGATGCTGTAGTTTTTAGAAAGAGCACACGCTGGACAATATGCTTTAAGAACAGGTTGTATCCACCGTGTGGAAAACAAGAGGACAGCCCAAGTGAGAGCCTTGGTAGCCAGCCAGCTGTGCTATTTATGATCAAGCTCGCTGCTCCCAGATCCGTCCTTCTGTTTGTCTTCTCCCCTCCCTGAAACCAGGCAGAGGAACAGGGTGGAAAGGGGACTCGCTGTGTGCAACACCAAACTGCAATCCTAAATTCCTTCCACTCTGTGTTCCCTGCTGCTGCTGCTGCTGTCGTGAGCGTACGTGTACTGTAGTACATCAACTACAACACAGGAGAACCATGTCGGTTCCTCTCTTCAGGATGGGGTGTGTGTTCTCATAAACTCAGCTCGATGAAAACAATATTGCACTTTTAATGCACGGTCACTCCCCGACCTAAAGCAGGAAACAACAAGAATATCACCAACTGACTCACAACAGTATCTTTTAAACTGAAAGTGAAACCGCAATCTGTTACACTACTCGTCAGAGGAACGGTAATTACTGTAACACGTAAACCAGCGGATCGTGTGTGTGACAATATGTGTGAAAGCCAATGAATGGTATATATATATGAAGTGCGCCGTGCCTCGGAGACGGGCCTCATTAGGCTGCTCTAATGGGTTTAAGTGTGTCTGCCGCCTCGGCTCCAGAACTTAGCGAGCTTCCTTGATGCGACTAAATTGGTGAGTCCTGTGTTCAGCGCCTCGCCGCTCGTCAGGAGCTAATAGGCCTTAACGCGGCACATGTGCTCCTTGTCTTTCAGAGCACGTATGACCGCTGTCCTCTGGAGCTGGTCCGATGCATCAAACACATCCTCTACACGGAGCAGCGGCTCGTCAGAGAGGCCACCAATGTGAGTGGGACGCATGCATGCGCTGTAAAAACACAAACACCTGCATGCATATGAGTCTGCAGACATCCCCGCTGACATGTAAACACCTGCGACTGCTCCATGCATGATTCATTTCCTAGTTTGCACAAAGCCTGCGAGCACAAACAGCTCAACTACATAATAGGGACTGATTCACAGGCTCTGTAACTGTGTAGCTACTCGCTGTTTCCTCCATTTATGCCCCGAAGGTCTGCAGATTCCTTTACATTGCTGTAAAGTGGATTTGTAAAAATGTTTTTTTTTATTTCTCTACTGCAAAATAGAGGGAAGTAAACATGCAAGTCAAATATTTCCTGATAAAAATCACTGAGTTATAAAAGCATAAAGCCAGCAGCGCGTAAAACATGTGACTCTCAGCAACTCCTGCGGTGAATTGATTTACAGTCACAACATGCCTTTTCTATTAGTGGAATGCATATTTGGACTGATTGAATTTCACCATGTTTAGTCTGAGCCTTTAGGCACCACAGTGCTCTCGCTCGGACCTCTAACTGACCACACAGTCTGCCTGAGTATGATAAGCGGAGGCATTTCTTCTTTCTCTATTTGCAGTGTTCTCATCAGGCGTGTGACCGCTGAGGGTTTACTCACAGTCAAATAGCCAGACTGCCAGGCACAGGGGTCTATGCATCAAGCTTGGTTTTTATATCCCTGCTCCATCCCTCATAAATATCCCATGTTTCTCAGCTCACCAGTGGCTGGCAATTTCCCCTAACAACTATCATAAACAACCCCATGACAGACAATACGCAGGCCGTGAAACCGTACCAATTACAGGTCCCAAACCTGCCATTTCCTCCGTCTCTCTCCGTGCCTGTCTCTCAACCGCACTTTGCAATTGACAGTCGAGCTCTCCGGTGGGAGGGATGATGGACAGCATGTCTCAGAAGTACCAGCAGATAAACCAAGCTTTTGAGGAGCTTCGCCTGCTGACCCAGGACACGGAGAACGACCTGCGCAAGCTCCAGCACAACCAGGAGTACTTCATCATCCAGTACCAGGAGAGCCTCCGCATCCAGGGTTGGACTTGCTTATTATTATTTTTTACTTTTTTTAAAGTTTTTTGCAGATTTGATGCTTGTCTGTTTTCTTTCAGTCTAAATAAAATACAATACAATAAAAACGAAAGAAGTATTTTGAACTCGAAGTTGGACAAAGCCTATTTCCCATTTCACTATTTATTTTTATTTTGCAAACTCCATGATTGAATGATTATTAAAACTCGATTGACATGGCTTTGACATTTCAAGGTGTGAACTGTAATGAATCATTCCACACTCAGCATACACTGCACAGTTATCTGAAATATGCCGGATACCATCGACCAGCGATGGAACACAAACACCCGGGGCTTCCATAACCAGTAACCTTTGCATACATGTTGCATCATTCAGAAAACAACACCTAGCTGTTATGACGTCTGCGTTGCGCTAGAGGAGGTTATCCTGAGTAAATCTATATTCCTCTCGGGTGAATATGTTTATACACTGCATGAGTGCAGATTTTTACCTCCTCTCTCCAATCCTCTTCAACTCGTCCCCACCCATCTCCCAATTTGGATGGCAACAACCCCACCGCTCCTCAGCTCAGCTGACCAGCCTGGCCACGCTGCCCCCTGCTGACCGACAGCTAAGGGAGCCCGCCCTTCTCAGCAAGAGAGCCACTGTCGAAGCATGGCTGACCAGAGAGGCCAACACACTACAGAAATACAGACTGGTAAGACACAAGCATGCGCACTGAAAGGGTCCACAAGAGCATGCACGTGCATGTACGTGCAAGAGGTCAAACCTCCTGTTTCCCATGTTTGTGCAGGACCTGGCAGAGAAGCACCAGAAGACCCTGCAGCTGTTGAGGAAACAGCAGACCATCATTCTGGATGACGAGCTGATCCAGTGGAAGAGACGGCAACAGCTGGCAGGCAACGGGGGCCCGCCGGAGGGGGGTCTTGACATCCTGCAGTCCTGGTGAGTTCTCCTCCACCTCCCACCAAGCTCACAGCCACCGGACTCCCTCACACAGCAAAGGTCACGGCTTTATTTCCAAAGTGTATTGTCTCACAGAGACATAGGCACGCTTATCTTTTGGAGAATCCAGTTGATTTTATTTTTTTTTAATGTTCTAATCTTCCATTTAGAAATATCATATGTCTAAATTCTTCCTGTGTGTGCGTCAGGTGTGAGAAGCTAGCAGAAACGATCTGGCAAAACAGGCAGCAGATTCGGAGGGCGGAGCACCTCAGACAACAGCTGCCCATCCCGGGCCCCATCGAGGAGCTCCTCAACGAACTCAACAGTACTATCACAGATATCATCTCAGCACTGGTCACCAGGTGTGTGTGTGTGTGTGTGTGTGTGTGTGTGTGTGTGTGTGTGTGTGTGTGTGTGTGTGTGTGTGTGTGTGTGTGTGTGTGTGTGTGTGTGTGTGTGTGTGTGTGTGTGTGTGTGTGTGTGTGTGTGTGTGTGTGTGTGTGTGTGTGTGTGCTTTAAGGGTACGAATGTAGGTCAGTCTAGTGTCAATTTAAGAATCTCAGCCCCAGCATGTGTTGCAGGTGTGTGGGTGTGTAATGTACATTGAGGTGTCACCGTTTCCTGCACTCACTGCTTGCTGTGTAACCAACCTTGGTTGTTTTTGTGGTCAATAACAGATTGAGAGATTATGATCTTTGACTGAAATGAAATGACTCTTGCATTAAGTGTATCCACCTTATGATTTAATCCACATGAGTGGCCCGACTGTGGAGTGTTAAGTAGTACGTAGTGTGCCACACACTGGTCTGCTCTTGGTCTTCAATTGGTCTCAACCCCTCAAAGTCTTGGTCTGGTCTCAGCCCTGATACTCTTGGTCTTGTTTCGCTTGTGAGCATGTTTGTTTGGATTCTCTTGTTTCTGTAAGTGAGGACATTTCACTTTAGATCCACTCTAAGAAGAGTTAAGAAATTTGCAGTCCTGTACAACCTGTAGTTACCACGGCAACAGCAAATTACCAGAAAAATAACAGAAGAGGAACATTATTTTTTTTATAGTGCAGCCACTCAAACTTACTTCTGCTAAACAAGTCAGTCGGTGATCATTTCAACCTTGAGAAATGAACAGTTAGCGATATCTTAATTCAGCTCTGATTCTGTAGGATGGAACCATTTGAGGGCGATGCCTTTAATGACCACACAATGTTCAAGGCGTGATAGAAGGATGAGCGGTCAGATCTAACAGCACCAGAATAGCAGAGTTCCCCAGGTCAACCGTTAAAAGGAGATCATCAAAACTATAAAAAAAAGAGCTGTTTCTGTACTATGGTGTTATTTAAAGGCAGTCTGAAACATTTCAGAGATGTAAAGGTTATCTAAAAATGATTGCAAGTGAATAGAAAAGACTTTCTCAAGAGCTTTAGACAGAAAAGGTAACCTAGTAGAAACAGGCCTGTAATTAGAGGGAACAGACAGGTGCAGACTCTTCTTATTGCAGCATGTAGGAAAGCAGCTGGGACACACGGGGAGATAAAAGAGGCGTTTAGCAATGCAAGGATAGTCGACCCAACAGTATCTAACACTTGGCACAGAGGAGAAACAGAGGGGTCAGTGTGTGAAGACCTATGAGAAGAGATCTATTTTCACAGAGCGTGCACGATACAATCTGTTTCGCAGGGATTCATAAGAGAATTTGAAAACACCAAAAAGAACCTGAGTCCGAAACAAGATTAGATAAAACACTAAGCAATTATGTAAAATTCCTAAGGAGATGTGGAGGTTTTTCCTTCTTCCCCTCCCTCAGCTACTCTACTGAAGGTGCCAGTGGTATCGTTCATCCAGGGATCTGAGCGTGGTTTAGTGGGTTTTTAAAGTGTAAGAAAAGTGAGAAGGTTTATAGCACGCATGCCTTGGAACGAGGGACTAATGCAGTAAATAAAAGTGCCTGCATCACACACTGTATTTCAGTTATATCAACACATACACCATAACAGATCCAGGTCCAGTGTGTGACCTTTTCCATGTGTCGCGCCGGCCACCGAGTCAGGTTAAGAGAGTCTATTTTAAGTGGATCAAATCTTTAACTAGAGGTCTTGTTTCACAGAATACATTGTAAATTAAATTAAAAGATGAAAAAAGGACACAAAGTCAAAGAATCACGTATAAAATCCTTAAACAGGGATGTTAGCCTTCCATCTTCACCAAAGAGATAAAAATGAATCTTCTCAAAGAACTTTCACACAAGTTAAGAAATAGAGAGATAAAGTGGGGTGTCCTGTTCTGTGTTAAAGTCTGAGCCAGAGCAATGGTCAACTAGGGATCACATTTAACACAGTACATCATCCTGCCCTGATTGAAAACCCATCAGTACAGACTGAGATATAGACGGAGCAGGCAAGAAGAAGCCCTGATGTGGTGGAAGACATTTTCCCAGCAGGGAGAGGGAGAAGGAGATGAGACAGAGTCAGGGACAGTGCAAATGTGCCCAGAGGCAAAGAATGGCCGTTAAACGTACCTAAAGAGATCTGCGGAGACAAAGAGAATGCTGTGTGCAAGCGAGTAAAGTCCTCTAGCCCTCCAGCATCACCGAACAGGAAGTAATGTGGAGATGTTGACAACATCCCCCTGCCACTTTTCTTGAACATTGTCCCTGCAGGGACCCATGGCACATTGAGAGGCCAAGTCTTTGTCCCAGCGAGCTCTGATTGGCCACCAACATGCCTGCGCCCACACAGTAACGCACTGCTATCAAGCACAGTACAAACACAGGTTATGTTTCCTCAACAACATCCTCTCTATCTTCCCCTGATGCCCTTGGAGGCTTCAAGCTGAGATGGGGGGGGGGGGGGGGGGGGGGGGGGGGGGGTGTTGTCACCACTTGGTTCAGCTACAGACCAGAGAGCTGGAAGGCTCATAACAACATTATGTGTTTGTTTCCAAGCGGGCCCCAAGCCCGCAGGCATTGTGATGAGACTGCGTCTACTGTTGTCTCCCTTCTTGCTCTCTGTTTGTGTTAGCGTGGAAATCAGCAGACAGCCAGACAGAAAAAAAAATCACACTCTACGTTCATTACCTTCACGACCTTCCATTAGAGCGCTATTTCCATGGCTCATTATCTGCAGACAAAGGAGCCCTGTTTTCATTGTGAAGAGTTAGTTTGCATTCAGGATAAAAACACATTGTATGTGTGCTTACTCTAACTCTAACGAACACGTGAAAATCATTTTTATAAAACACTTGCACAGTCTTTTGTATGTTATAAACATATTATATATATTCATACATATTGTTTAGAAATGTACATTGTAACCGACTACAATAAACTGTAAGAATACATCCAAATAAGCCATCAGAAGTCAACTTTTTCATCAGAATTCTTTTTAAATCCATATTTTATGAGAAGCTTCAAAGGAAAAAAGCAGATTATGTTCAGCAAACATTATGGACACTTCGCCACCTAATCAACATGCTATTGTTCTGTCACTAGTCTAACTCCCTTTTTGTCTCCACAGCACCTTCATAATTGAGAAACAGCCTCCACAAGTGCTAAAAACCCAAACCAAGTTTGCCGCTACGGTGCGCCTCCTAGTGGGTGGGAAATTGAACGTGCACATGAACCCTCCGCAGGTGAAAGCCACCATCATTAGTGAACAGCAAGCCAAGGCCCTGCTGAAGAACGAGAACACGAGGAAGTAAGTTCCACCGCGGATTCAAAACAGAAAACACTAGAAACAATTGCAAACAAATGTCATTTAGGCTTTTTTTTTTTAGGTTTAGACTTAAAGGAGCAGTATGTATAATTTAGCGGCATCTGGCGAGGTTTCAAATATATATGGCAAGCCGTTTTAACATTTAATCGAACAATACTCCTATCTGTAATTATATTATAGATATCCATAATAGCATTTCTCCTAGTCAAAATGTAATTTGGACTAGGAGAAATGGTAATTAAAGATATCCACAATAAATTCTTACTAGTAAAAATGATATTTTAAGATATCTACAACTTTGATTTTACTAGTCAAAACTAAATTTAAGATATCTAAAAATCCTTAAAAAGTATAAGTGGCCGTTTTAACATTTAATAGCTAAACTGGATATGTATTGCAGATATCTGTAATTCAATTCTTCCTAGTCATAAAGAACATTTCAGATATCCACAATGACATTCTTCCTATCCACAATTGTCATTTCAGATATCCACAATGGCATTCTTCCTAGGACAAATGACGTCACTTTTGCCATCCATGTGTATTGGGCTTTCAATTTCAGATATCCACAATTACATTCGGGATATCTATAATGAACATTCTGGATATCTGCAATTGAATTCTTACTAGGAGAAACTCCCATTTCAGATATCTTCAATCCAATTGTTACTAGTCATAATTTAAAATGTTTTAAAATGGCGTCCTGTCTACCTGTCAACAGATATCCACAATACATTTGTGGATATCTGCAATTGTATTGTTCCTAGTCATAATTCTAATTGTAGATATCTGAAATTACATTTCTACTAGTCATAATACGAATTGTGGATATCCATAACGACATTTGTACTAGTCACAATGTATTTTTGGATATTCAAAATTACATTCTGGATATCTGGAATAATTTTTCATTTTGGATATCTGAAATGAAAATTATGACTAGTAACAATTGGATTGAAGATATCTGAAATGAGAGTTTCTCCTAGTAAGAATTCAATTGCAGATATCCAGAATGTTCATTCTAGATATCCAGAATGTTATTGTGGATATCTGAAACTGAAAGCCCAATACACATGAATGGCAAAAGTGACGTCATTTGTCCTAGGAAGAATGCCATTGTGGATATCTGAAATGACAATTGTGGATAGGAAGAATGTCATTGTGGATATCTGAAATGTTCTTTATGACTAGGAAGAATTGAATTACAGATATCTACAATACATATTCAGTCTAGCTATTAAATGTTAAAACGGCTTGCCATAAATATATTTATAGTCAGATATAAGGTGCCAAAAGCACAATTCTGAGTTCATGAATCCTCTTAAACCCTACAAACTGTTCCTTTAAGTGATGTGTTTGAAAAATCTGTTCAAACACATCATGCTTTCATGCTGTAGCAGACATACCTTCCTATTTTTCAGGATCCCTACTTCATTGAGTGGCGACGTTCAGGCACCATTGAGTTAAGGATTCTTAGTTTTCTGCAGGGATTATTGGGTCCTAGGATGAACTCTGGCTTAATGTGTTTCCAGACGTCACCACAGAGACATGGCTGGAGCTTGAACAATGCCTCAGAGGAATCTATGGTGTGGATGCAGAATCCACATTTAGCCTGTTCCACGGCCTCGTTCCACATTCCTCCTAACAAATAGAAACCTTCCAAGACCATAGGTCTCTGGGCAGCCAGTGGTTAGACGGGTGGTTAGTTCGACAGCTCAGCCGTCATCTTGCTGTTCTAAACCACTTGGAATGGCCCTCAATCTGTAGCTCCATCTGCTTGGTGTTTTCCAGATAGAGATAGAGGCCCTAAACCTTCCAATTATATGAGAACAAACATCGGTCCCCTCACCCCACATGTGTTTCACTCCGCTCCCGCCATCCAAAGGAGCATCTTTTCGTTTTATTTTACTCTGGGAAGAAAATAGTTCTTAGCACTCAAGTGCATCGCAGCAGACGTTACAGCTAATTGACTCACTCACTGATTGTCTCCCCTTCAGTGACAGCAGTGGAGAAATCCTCAACAATAACTGTGTGATGGAGTACCACCAGACTACAGGCACTCTCAGTGCCCACTTCAGGAACATGGTAAGTGTTCCTTAATTGAAGAGTCACTTCATAGCGTTGAATACCTTAGAGAAGAGGTCTTCTCTAAACGTTTTTCAGGCCAAAGAACAATGTTCTGTATGCATGATGTGGGCCCAACTGTGTCGTAAATCCAGTTTTGCTTATTCTTACACTTGTTGTCTTTCATGTAGTCTTTGAAGAGGATCAAGCGATCGGACAGGCGAGGAGCAGAATCCGTCACGGAAGAAAAGTTCACCATTCTGTTTGAGTCCCAGTTCAGCGTCGGAGGCAACGAGCTTGTCTTTCAAGTCAAGGTAAAAAGGCTGACTGATGACGTGCAGGAAAAGACTTTATTAGTCTGGACGCACACTTACTTTCCATTCTTACTTCAAAATGTTTTTATGGTGTTTACTAAAAGAGCTTATTTCCCATTAAAACCATAGACATACTGATGATTGAGCAGTATTTATTGTTACAGTATTCTTCTACTGATAGTCTCCCCTCTTTCTCTAAACAGACATTATCACTTCCTGTAGTGGTGATAGTTCACGGTAGCCAAGACAATAACGCCACAGCGACTGTGTTGTGGGACAACGCTTTCGCAGAGCCGGTGAGTAAAACGTTTGTCTTGTGCTCCAAATTATATTTAGAGGTGATGAAAATGTCAAAGTTATTTTTTGCGCTTCGGAAACCGCTAAACCTAGTTTGATGTACCTTCATTACAGCATAGTTTTGCCCAGTCAGAGACCGAAACACTGTCAATAAATGCAGCATGTCTTTGAACACGAAGGAACTGTGTTCATCTACATCAAATAATTAATTTAACAAATCAAAGTGCCTGTAGATTCTAGTATGACAAGTGTCCAGATTTGTAGCTTTTTTTTCTATTGAAAACATTTGACTTTTTAAGGTGCTAAATTCGAAAATCACATATTGCCTCCACGGGGCTCTTAACATGACGACAGCTGAGCCGGTGGCTAGCAGCTAACGGTGCTAACCATGCTGACAGAGCTCACAGAAGCAGAGAGCGGGTGTTAAGCTTCTGTGATGACGCCATCGGTCAAGACAGACAGCGGAGCCGTGAGGCGTTCACATGCACGGACATGCACCGAACGGCATGTGCGGCCGACAAAGCACAAAGAAGCATGGGTTCATTCTCCCGAAATAGCTCTCGTCCGTGCGCTCCCATTTGCACACGTCATTGACTGTCTTGCATTCTGATCTAAGCGGTCTGCTGTCCCCGCCGCCTCTACAGGGACGGGTGCCTTTCCTCGTGCCGGACAAGGTGCTCTGGCCTCAGCTGTGTGACGCCATCAACGTGAAGTACAAGGCTGAAGTGCAGAGCAACCGGGGCCTGTCGGAGGAGAACCTGGTCTTCCTGGCCCAAAAGGCCTTCAGCAGCTCCAGCAACAACCCCGACGACTACCGCAACATGACCATGACTTGGTCGCAGTTCAACAGGGTGTGTTCCTCTCCAGTGTTCTCATTATCTGTTGGCTTCGGTCTTAATGTATGGATTTCTCTCATACTCGAAAAACGCCCGCAGGCGCATGCTTGTTCTCCACGGACTCATTTACTAATGTCTATTCATACATAGACATATTTCATGCCCCATTTGCAGAGCTCCTATAGCCCTATTCTGTAGTCGACTCGAGCGCCTCATTGGTGACCAGGTCTCCGTCTTAATGGGCCTGTTTGTCCACACGGTGGAAGGCTGCAGGCTTCATTTTCTGGCTCAACGCAGCTGGCGACGGCAGGAAACGCACTCACATTCGCCACACACCATCCGTCTCATTAGATTACAGGGACATCAGGTTTCATCCGCTTCACAGACTGCTGTATAAGCTGCACACATACATGTACACACAGCCGCTCGTCGTTTTCCTCACGCAGTACAGCACATACAGCTGCACACTTAAGTTAAATCATAAACACAACTGGGACGAGGACATGTTGTTCTGTATTCATGGACTGGCTGGACTGGAAGGGAATGTGAAAACCTTTTAAAAGATCCTCTTTGCTTTTTTTTTCTATTTTCCCCCCCAAAATTTATTTTTCTTACAGGAAAGCTTGCCAGGGAGGAATTTCACATTTTGGCAGTGGTTTGATGGCGTGATGGAACTCACAAAAAAGCATCTCAAACCACACTGGAATGACGGGTGAGGACATTGCAGAAAAACAAAAAAAAGCGCTGCCTCTCTATTCTCTTTTGAACAGCCGGGCTGCATGTTCGCTGAAAGTAAAAGGTTTCCTGTCCTTATTATGTCAGTCTGTAAAACTCAGGCAGTAGTTCACTTTCATGATTTTCCATGGCAACCTGGGGAGCTCTAAGAGCGCTCCACGTTAAAAACATGGGTTCAAATAAAGACAGGTGGTGAGGGGATGCGCATGCCATGTTAATGTCTTTCTTTTTCTATACCTGTCTCTTCTTTAGAGCCATATTGGGCTTCGTGAACAAGCAGCAGGCTCAGGACATGCTGATGTCCAAACCCAACGGCACTTTCCTTCTGCGCTTCAGTGACTCTGAGATCGGAGGAATTACAATTGCCTGGGTGGCAGAAAATCCTAACAAAGCAGGTATGACGTGGAAACTGTCACAGATGGCTCCGATGAAATGTGTGGAATATTAGCAAGCTTAGCAACCAATCAGAAATGGAAACCTGTGACATCACAGTTACTGCCCCAAATGATTCGATTCCACAGGAATTCTGCAAGAAAGCCTGATACAATAAGACTCCTGTCATCTCTCATGTGTCAGCATGGAAAAAAAAAAGTTATTGCAAGTTTAAAGTTTTCAATTGGAGCTTTAAGTTAGATTGATGCATGATCGATCACCATGATAACAAATAGTGATGTCGTTTTTAGATGAAGAAAGAACGACCCTATAAAGCTACTGAAATTCGGAAATTCAAACGTTCTGCAGACAGACGTTATTTATGTTATTATTATTATTATTATTATTATTATTATTATTTCCAGGGGAAAGAATGGTTTGGAACCTCATGCCCTACACAACCAAAGACTTCTCCATTCGCTCTCTGGCCGACCGCATCAGCGATCTCAACCACCTCCTGTTCCTCTACCCCGACAGACCCAAGGACGAGGTCTTCTCTAAATATTACACCCCTCCACTCTGTAAGCAACCTTGCCTTTGCCAAAACAGAACGTAACGGCCTTAAAACCTTTGCACTGAACAGATGTATTGACGACTGCTATCATTCTCTCTCTCTCTCCCCATGTGTTCGTTTTAAAGCCAAAGCAGTGGACGGCTACGTGAAACCGCAAATCAAACAAGTGGTGCCCGAGTAAGTATGAAGCTTCCTGTTTGCCTTTCCTCCTCTTCTTCCCTTCCCACTCCGTCCCTCCTCCCACCAGTTTTTTACCCCCGGCAACATTTAACGTTCATCACGAAATACTGGACCCTGAATTCAGATCAGCTATTAGTTAGCCGCTACAGTTGGAGGAGGCCAATTAAGGATGGCCGGGGTTCCTGAGCGAGCTTGTCTTCCACTCATCATTAGAGTTAGGCTTGTTAGTTAGCCGGCCCCGCTCCCCGCCCGTCTCCACGGTCGGTTCACCCGCAGCACAGAGAATGGCCATAATGATGCAGCGCGGCCTAGAAAACATGCTGAGGGTTGCTTAGGCAACTGCTGACCATAGACTCATAGGCTTTGATCTTGTGTGTGTGTGTGTGTGTGTGTGTGTGTGTGTGTGTGTGTGTGTGTGTGTGTGTGTGTGTGTGTGTGTGCGCGCAGGTTCACTACAGCCAATCCAGACCCAGCGAGTGGGAATCCGACCTATATGGATCACGGCGCCTCCCCAGCACCCGTCAGTCACCCTCACACCTACGGCATATACCCACCTATGTGAGTCAACAAGTCCTTTGAACATATGAGCGGCTCTGTCTGAGTGTGCGTGTGCGGTTGTGCTGCGTGAGTAGAGAGTGTCTCGTTGCTCCTGCTGGGTTTTTGTTTTCGGTGATGTGCCTCCAGCTTGTCTGAGTGTGGTTTGGCTCCACTCTGTGTCCTGTGGCAGGAGTGACTCTATGTTGGACGCGGACGGAGACTTCGACCTGGACGACACCATGGACGTGGCGAGGCACGTAGAGGAGCTCCTTCGGCGGCCTGTAGAGAGCCAGTGGGGCGGCCAACAGTCCTGACCCTTGACCTTTTAACCCGTGACAACACCAAACAAACCCTGCCTCCCAAGTTGCCCCCCACTCGCATTGACATTTCTCATGGTTTAATTCCACTCATTTCTCTTTGTTTCAGATAGGTATAATGTGAAATGTTAATAATGTGTTTTTTTTTTCTTCTGTTCAGCATGAGAGCATGCATGTCAGTGACTTCTCTTAGTTTTTATTTGTGTCCATAAGTGTTTGTAAAACCGACTAGGTATAACGCAAAACCTACACATTTCAGTATTGTGAAAAAGAAAAGAAACGGTAATGTTCATTCACATTGTGCATGCGTTTCCGGCTGAGTTAAAAAAAAAAAAAAATGCTACTGTATGAAGTCATTTTAACAGTTGGGTGTCTCTGTTTTGTTCTATTTTACGCTTTGTACATGGGTAATCAGTATTTTGATAGTGACATTGAACTTGTCCTTTGACAACAACAACAAAAAAAGAAACTTCAACGAAAGAGTTTTGCTCTTTGCTCTCGACAACATAACCGGAGTCATCGCTCTGCAGTCAGTTTTTTGGAACCCGTATACACTAACCTAGAGGCAGAGTGACTCTTTCTGCTCCATGCGACTGACGGCACACACACACCAGTCCTCGGTACACACATGTACGATGCATTTGCTCTGATTTGCTCACCAGCTGAAACCCGGGCGAGAGGGCTCGTTCATGCGCCTCCTCCTCTCTCACAAGGCTGTTTGTACACAGAAATGCATTTGGAAGCTTTTTCCTCTGCGCTGCCTGCTTGTCCTCTCAGGTCCCTCTGCCCCCCTCATCAGTGCTACCTCGCGTTATTCTACTGACAGTCGTCGTTACTATTGGTTCTGTTGTTGTCCCCGCACCACGCTCACACCAGTAGGTACGGCCGTTGGGTTTCGCTCTCGTGATTTGTGTTTAAACGTGTGTGATCTCCTTGCCGCCCGACGGTTAACACTGTGTTGGCTGTTTTATGCTTGAAACCCCCCTTTAAACTGACGGAGTCTAGAGGCACAAGGTTACATCCCTGAATATTCCTCTCCCTTTGGACTTTTTTACCGTCTATCCGTCCACTTAGCCGTGTCATGAGACTGTGTGTGACAACGTGACCGCACCAGCAGCCGAGGTCGCCGGGCGTCGGTAGAGACGTGGGCTCCGCATGCTTGCACAGACTCACCAGCTGCCGTGGCCACATATAAAGCTCAAGGATGGCATGTCAATGTCATGTCACTTTTGTCTGGCTTTTGCTTTGGGTCAAGATTAGTTTTCATCGCACGCGTCCTTTTTTTGCTACACATAAAGTACTAGAAATGGTTGAGACTAGGACCTAGACTCCCTCCTCTCTCTCACACACACACACACACACACACACCACACACACACACACGATGCTGAATAGAGACGTTCAAACAGCCTTGCACCTCAGGAATGAATCGCTTCGCTTCGCTGACGTATTAAGCCAAGTAGAATGATTAATGTACACAGAATATATGAATTTATTTTCTCTATCATAATTCTATTTTATTATAGTTTCTCTGGCACTCCCCCTATTGAATGTAACCCCTTGCATGCATGACCCTGTCAGGATGTACGAATACCTCCTCAGGCGGAGCAAACGTTTAAGTCTCGTATTACCAGAAGTACCAGTTGAAAAATGACACAGAGCCACCGCAAACCGCATAAGAATTCATGTACTTTCATGTTTGTCCGACAGACATTGCAGTATTAAAGAAATTTCCTCGTCTATCTTTTCATTTCCTCCTCAAACTTTTTGTTTTTGTACCTTGTTTTTATTCCTGTTTTCTCAAGCTACCTGGACAGTCTTGTGATATATCCATCATTTGCAGTATTGTCATCGTTTTTAAAGCTTTGTTCAACTGTAGCCTGTGTATTTTATTTTATTATTTTATTTTTTTTGATGATGATGTAGATGGCGCCGTGTGCTGTTTGATGTACGTACCATGTTTGTGGTTTTGGGTTTATCACTTGGAGGTTATCCAAGAGAAACAGCTGTCGAGTTGAAAAGAGGAAAATAAAGTTTTATAAATAATTTTAACTAAATCTGTAGAAGTACATGAGATTACGATGTCACTACAAAATAAATGCTATTTTTTTTGTAACGTGTGCAGTCAACACCATCCGTTTAATCCCCGTAACGACACGAGGCACTGTGACACTGCTGCATTATTAACACACTGCAGCGTGTGAAGTGAGTCGAGGGCAAAAGGACTTAACTAAACTATTGCACTTTCCATTACACTGTGAGGCTTTCTGTATGATCCAAACGATGACTGGTGTTTCACAGGAGAAAATGCCGTCATCCTCCCCTGAAGACACACAAGTATACTTGACATTATTAGCTGCACCTTAAAGGAACATACCAACAGACTCTGAAGCATGTCGTTGTTGTTGAGGGTTATCTCCAGTGATGTCACGTGTTTCCCACCATTTCTCTACAATATGAACTGCAGATGGTTCATTATATGTAGACAATGACTGCTATTTCTAAATCATGTGCAGGTGGAAACGTCTGACATCTGAGACTTCACACTTAAGGAAGGACGTTTTGAATCGAGACAATAGCATTCATCTGCGAAGGTTAATAATGAAGCTGCAGCGTTGGGGATGATTGATTTTCATACTGCACTTAACTGTAAACTGAATTAAACCAATGGTTGTGAATATATGTGATTATATATTATACATATACTTTGGTATATTTGATATAAGTAATTGAAGGGAATGTTATCTTTGATATGTTTATGTAGTAAATAGTAAATGAGCTAAAAATTCTAAATTAAATGTTCAATTAAATGTGGACATAGCAGAGGGTAAGTACAGGTCGTCAGCAAGGGAAATAATAATAATAAATATAATAATAAAACAGTTTGATTAAGTGCATAATTACCACTTAATTATAATACACTGCCCTTCAGCAAACTATCAGCACAGTCTCTTGATCACAGATGTTGTGAATAAGCTGCCATCTGGTGGACTTAAGAAAGATAACACTTGTTTAATGTTAATGTGTGTGTGTGTGTTGTGTGTGTGTGTGTGTGTGTGTGTTTGAGCTGAAGCTTAAATGTTAATTGCCTGCCCGGTGTCATGCCTGGATACGATGATAAGAAAATCTAATTTTCATGTACTTCAGTAAAATGTGACCAGTTAAATTATTTTTATCATCAGGTTTTTATACCTTTTAGATGAGCTTGCTGCTTTCTGAAGGGAAAAGCTAATTAGAATGGTTGAGTATGTTCTGCATCCCTGTCATTCCTTAATTATGTGCATTATCTGCAGGCTGATGTCAAAGGCTTCAGGACACTGATTGTAATCCAGTGTAAAGGGCTCCTAGAGGTCAGTGGTGGGTTGTTGCTTGGATACTAAACTGCAAGCATTATAGAGGCTTTTGGTATAGCATGAGTCGCCGCGCCATGCACCTGAAGGCTGTTTTTTTTCCATGCATCAGTGGTATAGGCAATATACAGCAAGGAACAGGAGAGCATCAGGGAGCTCCCTGCTGCTCTGCAGAAAGCTGAGCAGCAGGAGCTCAAAGCGGAGCTGACACAAGCCCGCATGTATTACTATTCCCAGCTGGGGGTCATGGTGACCAACCAAAACAAGGAGGCCGAGCGGTGGCACACCCGGAACAGATCGGATGCGGCCCAGATTGAGGAGCAGAAAGCGGAGACCAGCACGATGGCAGCAGCTCTGAAAGTATCAGAAGAGCTGCAGACTGAGCGTCTCCGCTTTCAGGAGAAGTCAGCGCTCGGCCAACAACGCAAAATGATGCAGAGTCACCGTCTAGCCCAGCTGGCAGATGAGCTCAACGACTGGAAGAACCTCGTGGCTGATCTCAGAAAAGGATTCCAAGATCAGGGGGTCTTCCAGTAGGAGAGATCTTCCCTCCTTCAGGCCCCTCTGAACACAGTGCCAGCAAGCAGAGAAGAATGCCAGCGCCGCCAGAAGCAGCAATGCAACAAGTCTGCTCGACCTCTGACGGCGCTGCATGCCGGAGCACCCATCCGTTTGCAGTCATCCAACCCGCAGAGACCCCAACAAGTTCTCACATCCAAAGCAGCAACGGACGGACCTTTGGGGGCGACCGATAACGCGTCCTCCATAACAAGCACACACCTGTCACACAGCAGCCAGAGGTCAGCAAAGACAATTTGACCTCTGGACAAAGAGAGACAAGTGAACAACAAACTCACCATAGTTGAGTGTGTGAACCAGAGCACAGCAATCCCTGTTCCAGGTGGTCGTACCATTTAGCCAAGGCAAGTCCTTGACTTATAATTGATTAAAAGGGGTGAACAAACAACACTGCCCTTTTTTTTATAAGAAACAAACAAAAAAAAACAAAAAAAGAAAGAGGGAAAAAAAGGAATAGGGAAAAAACAAATAAACTAATTGTGCCATGTTAAATTGTTCACTAAAGTTCACTATTGTCAAGAAAAGGCTCAAACTCAAAAACGCCAAACAGAGTTGAGCAACACGGGAGAAGTTCTCCAGCAGCAGGTCGAGGAGACGAAGAAGGGCCTGGTCAAACCCCAGGCTTCCCTTCAGAGTCCTGAGAAGACCACCACGGAAGAGGACCTGGAGATGGTCTCCTGTACCAGCAAGGGACAGGAGAGCTCAAAGCGGAGCTGACATAAGCCTGCAAGTATTACCATTCTGAGGGTCATGGTGACCAACCAAAACAAGGAGGCCGATCGTATGCGGCCCAGATAGAGGAGCAGAAAGCGGAGACCAGAAGGATGGCAGCAGCTCTGAAAGCATCAGAAGAGCTTATAAGTCCTTGACTTATAATTGATTGAAAAGGGTGTATGAAGAATGCTGGCCTTTATATATATATATATATATATATATATATATATATATATATATCTCCATCCATTGTGTACCGCTTATCCTGTATTCAGGGTCACGGGGGGGCTGGAGCCAATCCCAGCTGTCATTGGGCGAAGGCAGGGTACACCCTGGGCAGGACGCCAGTCTATATATATATATATATATATATATATATATATATATATATATATATATATATATAATTATATATTATATGAATGTTGTATAATGTGTAAATAAAATTCACAAATGAATGTAGATCATTTATAAATCAATGTCAATCAAATGTATTCATTCATTCATGGATATATATTTCTAAATCAGTGTATATGTAATTCATAAATGTAACATGAATAAATACATAATGGCAATAATGATATAAAAAGACAGTGGTAGAGGTACTTTCAGTTTACTGAGATGGGGTTCGACCCCCTGTAATGTCCTGCTTATTATTAGTATTGTTATTATTATTATTATTATTATTATTATTATTATCATTAGTAGTAGTAGTAGTCGTATAATTATTATTGCATTATATATATATATATATATATTATATATATATTATATATATATATATATATATATAGTCAAATATGGTGAGTGTGAGAGGCTGTGAGGGCTTGAAATGGTAGAAATACAAATGGGACATCACTCAGCATGTCACTTTATTTTGATGATCTTAAAGTGTTGGTTTATATTTCACATATTACAGCCCCCCCCCCCCCCCCCTATATCTAATATATCTGTGTAAATGTAATATTCCACACATGCTCTTTGTTTACCTTTTTTTGTAATTCCTCTGGCTTCCCCTGGTAACCCCACGTTTCACGTCGAAACGCTATGAACTGTGGGTAATTCCCTCAGGTAAAGTCAGCATTCACGACTTGACCGTGGCACAGACCTGAACCCTCAGGGAAGGAGCATCAATCGATGTGCCGAATGAATAATAACATCAAACTGTATAAAATGTAATTTCCCCAATTAATTCCTCAATTTTTTATCTGTTCTTTGGCTGCTACCTTCGTTCAGTATCTTTTGGTCATAGAGTGATACGACTAATATGGTAGGAATCTGTGGAGTCTTAGCTTTTATAATGACGTGAGATTTTTGTTTGTAGCATGAAGTAGCAAGTAACACTACTTCTGTATTTTCTGAAAGCTCCATTGAAGTCATATTTTAGGTTTGAGGACTTCTCTCTTCTTTTCCTCTTACAGGGCTCACTGGTGTAACGTTGAATTAGAATAGTGTTGCTCTCCCTCAAGGATGTCCTCAACATTTCAGCTGGTGTTTATGCGGTTTCTCATAGCCTTGGTTTGTTAGGAACAGATGTGTGACTCACATTTACAGATTCCAATCCCTTTACTCCAGATATCAGGCGAATGTCCTGCAAGGCTCAGTGTCCTTGGTTTTCAAGCCTGCACTGTATCTCATGGTATTTCATTGTTTAATTGCATAAGCCTAACAGCCTTCCATATATCACCTAAACCAGAGGTGCATGTTAACAAACATTAAAATCTCTTCAGGAATTGTTATTGAAAAGAAGCACTATCCCTGAATATCTGTTCCTTTATTCCAGCTCATATAAGGCATGTCACCACCAGGTGTCAGTAGAGTCCACCGGATCAGACAAAGTCATGCACTAACTGGGCAGATGTGTGTCCTTTGTTTTTAAATGATTTTAAAGTGTAAAACCCAAACCACAATGAATGCCTTTCTGAGAAAGATTGTATGCAAGGTTGTTGTTGTTGCTGATGATCACATGGGAAGTGATCACAGGAAGTGCGGTGGCAACGCTCAGGAAGACACACCCTCAGCTCCCTGGCTGTTGGCGGCAGGGACTTCCTCCATTGATATCATCGTTCAGATGTACAGATGCACTAAAGGCTGCATGTATCTGTGAGAGCTTGTTTCATTGTGGGTCTGTGTGAGCAATGTGGGCTGGGGCAAACCCACACATATCCCATCTGGGCGCCCTGTGGTCCACCCATACTGGAGTACCAGGACCACGGAATCCCTGGCTGATCTTTCCCCAGGTGTTAGGTTTGAGAGGCTGTGGGCCAGGCCTGCGCCCAGGGAGCTTGCTGAAAGCTGATCCGAGGCTGGAGAGACAGTGCTGGGTGAGGGTGAGGGGGGCTGGGGAGCATGGTGAAGGCTGGACTGGGGCTGTAGAGTTAGGGTGAGAGGTGTATCTGTGCCCATGGAGCTTGCTGGAGGCTGGTCAATTTAAGTTAAAAAAACAAACAAAAAAAAACAATTTCACCCTTTGTTTCTCCTCTTTTTAACGCCTTCGAGAGTAATACAGTCTGTTACAATTTAAATGTTTTTTTTTTTGCATTCTCTTCTCAGGTAAATATTTTGTTTCCCCTGTTCTCCAAAGGAGTGTGATGTCAGAGAACCAGGAGTGAGTGAGTGAGTGAGTGTTTAAAATGAATGGCGTAGTTTCTGCTGCTGGTTTACCTCTGCTACAGAGGGTGCTGTCTTTCTTTTAAGTTAGGCTACATAGACACTGTGAAAGAGAAATATAGGCGTGAGGGAACAAACTGACACATGGCTTGCTACAAAAACCTTATGTGGTGATACATCCTGACTGTTTGACTGGGTGACCCTCACTTCTATTCCCCTGTAAACTGGGATTAAGAGACTTGATCAATAGCCAGCTGTCATCGATAAGATGGCCTGGCTCCTGTTGATGGGACCCAGTGGGAGGAGGGGGCCATTAGAGGCCTGGAGGTAGGGCGATGGAGATCCATCCGTCTGAACCGACAGCTACTAGGAGGGAGTGCTGCCTGAACTGCACATAGCCATGGCTGACATCCTGCCACAGGAAACTCGAGCAAACCTCAATGGAACACAACAAGGGTGTTATTTAGAGTGGCATTGCCCTTTTGGGGTTCGAGATTGCTGACACACTCTACTTTGTATTTCACATCCTCTCACATTTGCGGTTTTATTTGCTGTTTTATTTGAGCTCTTTTTAGCCTCAGACGAACTTAAAGTATGTTTTGCTCCTTCCATCAGTCCTGTTCCCTGATGTTTGCACTGAATAATGTAGGCTCGCGCTTTACAATGCACCAACCATACCGTCTTGGGCTCAATGAAGGGCCCCTATCACAACTGTGTGGACTCATGTAAACTACTCTGACCCCCCCTTCCATCTGTGTAAAATCCACATGGAGATGATGTTTAAGTTTGGAGACTGGCCGTCAGACTTTTCACATTAAAGTGAGACAGCTGGGCCAGGCGGGGAGGCTTTTAAAAGCCGAACTTTTACTAAATTATTTCTGAGAATGCATAATACATGATCCTGGGAGATCGCGAGGGAAAGGAAGGGGGGGTCGGTGAGGAAACGGAGGAAAGAGATCTCTCCAGTCCCCTCTTCCTAGACAGATTTACAGTCTCACCACAACAAGCAAGCATTCCACCCGTTCATCCCCCTTCTGCACGTGTTCCCTCTGTCACATCACACACTCACAGATTTCATTCTCTTCTCCCTCATCGTCCTGACTGTCCTTGAGAAGTTGCTGGTACTCATATTTGTGTAAGTCGTCCTCAATCATAGGACTGAATGCGATTAGAGAAGGCTGTGTTTTGGCTGCAGATTTAGCCGCTTATCACCACCAAGGTCTGTGAAAACGTCCATGTAGGAACACCCTTGAGTAAGACCCTCAACTTCTCCAGACCGCCCCGCCCTCTGACAAAACCCCATGACTAGCAAGAGTTTCGCTATTGCATCGCAGCATTTACATGAAGGATAACAATCCCAAGAGGATCCTGTCTGTCTGTGGTGTAGAGACATATTTTGGCTCTGATTGGCCATGCTTGACAATTATTAACAGACACCGAGCTCAGGCTCTCTGCTGCACATGAGGACTGCTTTTATACAAATAGGCTGTGATGTGATTTGCCACCTGAGTGGGTTATAAATATGGGATGCAATATCCCAGTTAACTGGCCACGTCTCGCCTGATGATGTGAGTTGGCCTGACGTCGAATGTTACACTGTCATGGTTTATTTTGGCCAGGCCTCGGAGGCGTGAGCAGATGCTCCGTTTGACGGTATAAACACGGGTGTCGAGGCCGGATTGCGTTCAACCTTGACACCGCAGATGAGTGGGACTAATATTTACCGTCTCCAATCTGTTGTTTTCCTCCTGCCGATTGTCTTCAAATCAATACCTAAGCAGGAGAGAGGTGTGGAGGAGGAGGAGCGTCCTTGCATCTTTGATGAAGAGTGATACTGTGAAATTACAGGGGAGTAATGAACACGTGTTGCAGTTTCTATTCTCCTTAGCACGTTTGGTGGGTGACAACAGTGTTTGAGGTGTGAGCGGGATTCCGTCATTAAATCCACAATAGCAGTCCACAACATCTGCAAGTCTCCCCACTGTCCTGCATTGGAACACATTGCCTTGGAAACAGGGTGTCATTGATGTAGCCTCCAGGCTTAAGTCGAATCAATTTTGTTCATATAGCCCAGCATCACAAATCACAAGCTGTAGCATGGGGCGCCCTCTGTCTTTGACCCTCGATTCATATCAGGGAAAATAGAAAAACTTCAGGAGGATAACAGAGGAGGGAATCCCTCTCTATGGTCAGACATTGTGTGCACATTGGGGGGGTGCAGCTTGGACACTCATGTGGGACAACAAACACACAAGGTTGGGGAGCTGCAGCGGTTTTTAGAAAGTGAACAGTATTCTCGTTGGACTTAATTTCAACTATTGGCTCGGTCAGTATCATCCAGTTACAGCTTCAGATCTGGGCCACGCAAAATAACAGCTGTTGTTCGTGATTATTGGGTTGTTGCTGTTGCAGATTCTGACCGTTTAGAGTGACACAATTAAATACATTAAAAGAAGAGAATATTCCATCCCCTCGCAGTGAATTGTCCTCCATATATTACTGTCTCCTGTTGACTTTGGAAGAGGTGATGCTGACATTATTTTTACTTGTGGAAAGGAAGGAAGGAGGAGGGCTGCAGAGGCAAAAACGAATCTAAACTATAAAGATGTGTTATTGAATTAATTGACACACGTGTTTACACGTTTATTGATACAGCATGTGACCTTCATTATACCTTCACATTCATCCGGATATTGCTTGTTCACAGTGAGTTTTTTTTTTCTTCAAAAGTGGTTATTTTTCCTTTCCAAATCTTTTTCAGTCAAACCGCTCCTCCTGAGATGAGTATACAGCTCAGAAAATGCTTCCACTGAATTCAAATGAGCAGTCCTGTTTAACTATCGAGGCTCCCTAGCGCCCTCTTATGGAGAGCCGGTGAGAGTTTGTGAGTGAGGTACACGATCTTCACATTAAATATAATGTTAAATACGTTTCTTTAAAATAAAACTATAGAGCCTACTGTGTGCGCCGAAGGTGAACCCGTTTGAGAGTGAGGAGATGGTGCGCGCGCACGCCTGAAGAATCAAACCGTGATTGCGCGCGCGAGGTGCTGGGCGCGCGCGTGCGTTTTGGGGGGCTTATTGCGATTGCGCTCTCGCAGTCTTGAATTTGTCCCGCGGACGCGTGCGAGAGGGAACCTCTGCAAAAGTGAGCAGGACGCGGGGCGAAGAAGGGGACCGCGGAGAGTCCACGGAGGCGGACCCGCAGAGCGAGCGTATTTGAGGGAGAGGAGACGAAAGTGAGGGCTGTAAACAGCGAACCGTCAGCACAAGTTGGTATCTCCGGTGTTTCGGAGCTCACGTCTCCAGAAATCTCCTCGGAGGAGGTCTCGTCCTGCCGCCCGCTGCCCGGCTTCCCCACCCCCGCGCTGGACCACTGGTGAACCGGAGAAGAAGAGCAGCCGCCCTCGGACGTCAACAAGTCCAGCACGCTTTGAGAGAATGGGACTGTTTTTCCACGGAGGAGAGGAGGGCTTTGCTGTAAAGCGGAGGATCATGGCAGGGGTACACGCTTCAGATGTTGTGTCGGGACATTTTCTGGATCCGATCATCGGCGCCCCGCCGGCCCGGGGCGCGACCACCACCACCGCGGGGATGACTGGCGACGCGGCCGCGGTAACTCTGACCGGTGCCCGGGCGTACTTGGAGGTGTCGGCCGCTGCTCACGGCTACGGGGCCGAAGGAGTTTACACCAACGGACGGTACCGGGAGACCGGCAGTCCGCGGATCGGGAGGGGCAGCCGCGATCACTCCGCCGAGAGAAGTCAGGGAGCCGGAAACGCACCTTGTGGCATCATGAAGGTTGGTTGATTAAAAACAGTTAAGTCTCCTTGTCAACGACTGTCAAGGTGACAACCGTGAGTCTGTGCCACACCATAGCCTAACAAAACAAGGGGGAGAAGGTTCTCTAGAAATGTGTGGTCTTCCTTCCAGAGCCCCTTGGAGTTCCTCAGGGTACCCCAGAAAGAGAGAGAGCATTTATTTCAGTTAAACACAATGAGAGGAATTAAACTGCATGCCCCTATTTATAGGAACAACAGAAATAGATAACAAATCATAAAAATAATTCTGTATTTTATGTCCCACATCTCACTGATGAAATTTCCTCTGATAAAACTAACATATTGATGTCAGCCTGACAGTTTGTTTTATTTCTCCTCCGGCTGCAGTTGCCTTGTTGTTGATACAATACAGCATCACATCCTCTGGTGAACACAGTAGTCAGAGATCTTAGCTGTTGCCATTGCTGTAACACTCCTACTGTATGTGGTATCCGTGTTGACATGTGTTACAAGAACAATAAAGTTTTTACTGGAGTTACAGTGCAGCCAGGGTTCATATTTCTAACGCTTGCAAAAGTAGAAGTAATAGCAGGTTTTTTGGTGAAACAGGTGGTGAAACTTTTGCCTTCTGTAAACCTGATTTGTCAACATTTCTGTGCACAAAGCTCAGTGATGGATGGCGTGATGTTAATAATTCAGAGTGCTCCTATTACTTGAGGATAATTAACTCCTAAAGATGGCAAGTTTCCCAGTGTCATGACATAATATTGTGTATTTTTGTGCACAAGAATGCATTGTTTTTTTTCCAGCCCAGAGTGCAATCCTGTAGCATGACAGACTGCATCACCCTCCTTGAGTATTGCGTAGGTGGGACACACTGGAGGGTTGCATGCTGTCATATCAGACCTAGTTTGCTTAGCAACTGACACAAAACACCGGCTAATTCTTTGTTACCCCCATTATTGGATTCCCTTTGGATGTGGGCAAACACGGTGCAGCCACCCACAAGTGTATGTTTGTACACTTCCATTGGAGTAGAATATAAATAAAGGTACTTTGCTGTTTTCATCCTTCCATGGCATTTCACAGCAAAAACATTTGTTCTACACGACCAAAAAAAAAAAAGCCTCAAAAGCCCCAAATCCCTCGTCCACCTCTGTGTGAAGCTCATGAGCAAAACATGACAGGGAAGCTGGAGGGGATTGTGCTGTCTAAATGTGATTGATATTAAATCTTCAAAGACCGGCTCTCTGAGTATCGTGTTGATACGAATGTTAGAAAGTGATCCCGCCGAGCTTCGCTGGGCGTTGTGATGAAGTACAGCAAGTTCTCACGTATTGTCTTGGTGAAATAATAACCGCGGAGGGCTCTAGGAATGAGTTCATCAGTGGTGATGCACAAAAACAAAACAAAAAACCGCATTAACTGAAGCCGAGGCTGCATCGATGCGTTGTTTCCATAACTGAGCTGTGAGACGCTGGAAGGGAACGATGTGTGTGATATGTTGGTATTTGAGTCTTGAAGGACATGAGATGTTGGTGGACTCATGACTTGAGGTCGAGTCTACGGTTACCGTAGTGATCCGTTACATTCTCTCGGAGAAAAGCACTTATGCTTCCGATAGAGCTCTTCTTATGTCAAAAGCTGAACTTCTTCACATATTCAGCCATTATTAAACTACCTTCTCCTTCTCGGGGACAGATTCATGTCCTCTAGCCATGTCTCCTTAGCAAAGCAGGGATCTCGTGATGGCCTCGTAGAACAGGTTTGAGCATTTCAAATGCATATAATCAAGGTGAAATTAGAGCCATAAATATGCCTTTCCCCGTTTGACACCGTCTCGTGTTCAGCATGTGTGTGGGAGTTAAGTTTAATTTGCCCGAGCACCAGGAAGATGCATCGCACATTATGGTCACGTAATGAGTCGCGCTGTTCCATCGGAGCACGGTGGGAAACTGGGTCAGCCATGCTTCATGTGTAGCGTCAGCAGCTACCCACACTTTTCTGTGTGTGTGTGTGTGTGTGTGTTTGAGAGGTTTAAAAGGTGAAGGGGCCACAGGTCCATGGGAATAGGGAAGCAAATGAGCAATTACCATCTTGCATTACCTCATTAACTTGGCCTTCAACGCGCAAATCTTCGAAGAGAGGAGTTGGTGTGTGTGTGTGTGTCCCTTAAGCGGGCATTGCAACGTTGTCCTCTTGCCATTTCCTCAGCGGGGTGACAGTGTCATGCTGGAGAGGCTGCAAAGTGGCCAGAGGGGGGTTTGTGAAGCAGCCTTGTTATGTAACGCTGGACCGCGGACAGCTGCGAGGCCGGCTCCAGTCTGGCTGCTGGGTGCAGGCGAACTGACAGCTAGCACAACTCAGGAACTAGTGAGGAAGCAGGATTTGATCAAGATTTCAAGAATATCTTATTATTATTATCATTTTTATTGCATTTGCCATTTTCTTTTTTATTCACTCTCCCTCTTCCGTTCACTCTACAGAGTCCTCAACTTTTCAGAGATCTGTCTTGTGTAAAGGTCCTCTCTCCCCCATCCACTTCCGCACTCAGCCTCCATGAGCGGCAGGATATGAATTCACCTTCTCATAGATGACCTGGTGTTATTGATCTGATCCATGCAGTGTTCCCCTCATCAGCTTAAGAGTATGTTTGGATGTTTAATAGGGGACATGCCCTGATTGGCTTATGGATGAAGGTCAATCCTTAGAGCGAAAGCTTCTCTGAATGAGTGAAACAGAGGATGTCAATCAGTCTAAAAGTCGAGACATTTAACATATTTCTTTTGAGGTCAAGTACATGTTTCTCAAAGGGCAACAAAATCCTGAGTTAAAAAATGGGAAACTTGAGAAGTTATTTTGATAAACTTGAATCTGCAAAGCTTCTGCAGGTCGCGGTGTCTGCTGATGCATTCAGCCACATAGAAAGGGGGCATAAACATTCATGTCAAACTACCACAGGCACTGAAAGGCTCCTTCCAACCTCAAAGTCATCCTCCTCCACTCACGCACCATTTAAAAAGGAAAAGCAGTTGACCACCTCCTGATAGCAGCTCCCACGCGTCGTGACTCAACGCGGGTGTCCCAATGTTACGGCTGACCTCGCAGACACGAGCACTCATGCATGCTTTCATAACTGCCCAAGGTTGATGGGTGGATGCACTTTTTTATGGTGCATCCTAGATTGAAATCAGGGATGATAAGGCGAGAATCCGGAGGATGTCTTCACTCCGACGGGGTGCATTATTGTGTTGGAAACATCCGTCCCCTTGGGGTTCCATTAAAGCGGAACTTGTTGTGTTATGAAGATGTGCTCTGGCATCGAGACGTCGATTCTCCAGGTTTTAACAGACCCTGTGAAAAGAATTGGTCCCTGTGCTCCGGATTTGTAGTGTGAAATGAACTGTGATGGAAATGAGTGGAAGCGCCCACGAATATGGCCTTTTCTGTTTACACTCCTCAGCAAATATTATCAGTAATCTCCTCGCATGCAAAACAAATGCTGAAAGCTGCCGTTGCATTCGCTTGTTTACTCGCTGACATATAGAACAATGCAAATAGCCAGCGAGCATGTTGTTTGCTTTTGGGATGCACATTCCAACTCTCCTACATCAGCTTCCCAATTACAGTTTGGGTTTGCCCAGCTCCCATAAACTGGTATTTTTATTATTATTATTATTATTATTATTATTATTATTATTATTATTATTAAATGACACACGGACAGCCCGAGAATCAAACTGCCAACCTTGGGAATAAAGGACAATCCACTCTATCCCCCAGTACAGAACTGTATTTGGGAATGATTTGATGATGTATGATGAAAAACTAATTTAATTCCACATTGCCAGCACTAATATAGCAGCAAGCAGCTGTTTTTAATGTAAAGATATACCTGAGCAGAGTGAAGTCACTCACCCTCTCTGTGTTGTAATCTAAGCTGGGCTTTGTTTACGTAGCTGGTCCATCCATGGGTGCATGTCGGTGCATGTCGGTGCATGTCGGTGCATGTTAGTGCATGTTTATGCATGTTTGTGCATGCGCGTCCCTGTGTCTCATTTCCCAGTTTGTGCATCTTCGTTTCCTGTCCTTGCCTCCTTTCCTCGCGTCTAAGTCCCGCCCACGGGCGATGCGAGCCAGGCTGACCCAAATGCTTCGAGCTTCGACCGTTGCCATGGTAATCATCTGGGTTTTTTTGTGCGTTTTTCTTTTTATGCTTCACGTCGGCACCATGCTCACTCTTTCGGGGGTACGTTTCACAATAATGACCTGCTTGTACTTATTAAGTGTTATTCTCAGATGGATGGCGCTGGTTGTTCTGTGAAGAGGATGCCTGTGTGAGTGCTGTCCCCGGTGCTGAAACGCAGTGGAGGAGATTGACAGTCTAAAAAACAAAATAAAAAATAAAAACCCAGGTTTTATTTTGGGCCTGTATCTTGGCAGAGACTACAGTATATTTATTTATTAATTTCTATACAGGCCTACAGAGGAACAAATTCACAAGGCACATGGAGAGGGGAGTCATGGCAACATTTAGCAAAATGACACATCCTTGCCTCAGCAGTTGTTGTCTATTGACCCTTCACTAGGCCCCGCCCCTTGAACAACTGACCAATCATAGCATAGCTTCAGCCAGCTCTGATGTGGGTCTGACAACTACTACTTTTTAATAATTAATGATCCCTACAATGGTAGAACTTGTTAAAGCTTGAAATCCATTTTGTTTAGCTGGCAGCGGTTTCTCTTAATAGTTAAAAAAAAAAATCACTATAATCACCAAAACTAACCTCCATGTGCACTTCCAACGTGGGGAATTAAGGATTTATTTTCACCAAACCACAAGTCCATTTTGTTTCTGATGACTTTGGATGAAGGTGTGTTTTTTGAATCACTGTTTCTGTCAATGGAACGATATGTGGTTAAACAAAAATAATTTGTTTCACCAGATAATTCTGTATTATGTAACCTGAGCTTGTCGGGGGAAAGAAGGAGCACTTGTGATGTGGCGGTCCACTTTTACATTGTGATTTGTAACGTTAAGCTTTAGCTTCCATCTTGACATCCTGGTTATATGTTTCATGTATTACTGTGTCCAGTATTGAATACTGAAAACGATTAAATTCAAAAAGTGTATTCTGAGCAACCCTCTTTGTCTCTTTGAGACATATCAAAAGTTCATTTAAAGCAGTTTCTAAGCATAGCTGTGCCGGGCAGCCTCTGCTCCTGCTGTTTAGCTAATGTGAGATTTGGCTGATCCTCTGGAGGACCGAGGACACCTCAGCATGAGCCTGAACTTATAACACCGATTACATTTAGTGGGATCACCCGAGATGATGAGAATTGGAACAAGGGCGCGTCTACGCGTCACTGCTCATATCACAGGCTTTACGTAGAATTGTAGATTAAGAGCCCCCCCTCCAAAAAAAAAAATCAATTCAAAGTAATGGCACATGAACAGAGACCCAGAAAGTTAGGATAAAATGCTAAAAAAAGGCTCTCTTTTAAGCGTTTTAAAGTAATTCCCATGTGTCCTGCAGCAGCTACCCAAACTGAATGCTTGGATATTTTTGGAGAACAGGAGATCTGCACTGCGTTGCAAAGGAGGAAGCACAAGATGTGAGATGTGGAGTGATTAAAGACGTCTGAGGCTGCTGAATCATTGCCGCTTCTCTCAAAGCAGCAGTCTGCAGAACACAAACAACTCAAATAGGCCTCTTTTGTATCTAAAACAGTTTTATAAAGGTCACCCAGCCGCAGAGAGACACAAGAGCTCAAGAGCCCCAAATGCATTCCAGGAACAAGAGTGATTAAGATCTCAGCGGAGCATTTTCAAACAAAGAGGAGCTGTGATTGTACGTGTGTTTTCTGTTTGTGTTTGGCTTGTTAGTTCAAGGTTATTTGATAGACCTTCTAAGTTTCTCGTCTCTCCACTTGAATCAATGCCATTTTACTATCGATCAGAGCAGAGGGAAGACGAGGAATCTAAGAGAAATGCTTTCTATTGATATGGAGGATCTTTAGCACTTTTTGCCAGCCTTTGAACGCCCCCTGACATAGAGGCACGCGTCGTCTCTTTCATTTGGGATGAGAAGTCTTTATTTTACCGGATCCTTTATTTATTGCAAGATACAATTTCAAAGCACTAATGCTAATTGGCAAACAGTAGACTAGACAAACTGCTATTGCAGCTCCAACAAGGATTTGGCGTATTTAACTCTCCCTTCACTGTTCTTGAGAGACGACACAGACAAATAGAGCTCATCTTGTCCTTGTGGCCGCCCATCTCTTGTTTCACGAGGGTGGGGTTATCCAAACGTGCCTCCTAATTCTCCCTCCTACTTTATTCCCTGAAAGGATAATGACTTGAGCTGGAACCTCAATTACCCCGGTGTCAAATTGGGGCCCCAGACAAAGGTGGCTTTTTGGAAAGAGAACAATTGATTTGATTGGACACCGTGTTTGGGTTGATGTCTTATCTTGATGATCCTTGGGGGGCGTGTGCAGCAGTGATGCCACCACATCGGGGGAAGGATGCAGGCTGACAGAGGAAGATCTCTGGGTCTGACCAGGAGATGATACCAGCAGGGTCTCCCAGGATCGCTGTTGTCGTGGACATAAGTAAGGATGAGTAATACTCAGATGTTTCCCAGGCTCAGTGGTTTGATGGATGAATAGCGCAGCATGCTTTTGTTTTACTGCCTGGAGAACATGTGGCACATCCTCTCACCGCCTTTTTTTCTTCTTGTTAAATGTGCAGTAAGACACGGAGTGGATGTAACAGTACAGTCTGGAGAGTGTTACTAAGAGTGATGAAACAGTTTGCAATAAGCACAACAGTTAACCAAAAAATAAAAAAAAAAAGTTTTCATTTTTCAACATTGCCCTTTAAAAGCAATTTGGAAATCTGTGTAATAGCCTCATGGCTCCTCAGGAGAGTCGGGTTTAATGTTGTGCTTCTCTCTTTTTCGTTTTTTTTTCTGTCACGACATGCAGCACTCACACTTTTGTTATACCGCACACTTTCCCCATCTCATTCTGCTGACGGCAAGGGAACGGCGGAGATGGAGCTGGTTCTGTTTCTTTGAGTTTCTTTCACTGCGCAACTTAATTAAAAAGAGCAGAAAACAGGAAACAGGTAAGACCAGCGCCAAGCCCTCATCGGCCTGGTTTTATTTACTCAGACACTCAATCTGTTAGCTTTGGCCTGCCGGAGGGAGCACACTGTCTTCACGTCCGCACCATTTCATTCTCCTCCTCCTCCTCCTCCTCCTCCTGCTGCTGCTGCTGCTGCTGCTGCCCAGGGTGGTCTGCTGCAGCTACGTCTGTGTCTGAGATGAGGACAGGGATGGAACCATTAGTAGACGGAGCAGTGTGATGGATGTATTAGGACGTGTGTGTAATGAGTGTCCTCGTGCACGTGTGCGGTCGCTTTCAGTCGCCATCGCTCCGGTATCGGATGTGACAGCGGCGGAGCTTAACTGTGAATGAATGTTGCAGCATTCTTGCACAGCTTTCCTCAGCCAAACAGAAGGAAATTCCTCCCAGAAAGTCGAGCCTAAACCCTTCGGCCCTGCTTCCTGAGAGAATATAATAGGATGAGGGAAAACTATATTCTATTGTAAGATAAGACCGCAGGATTGCAAAGGGAAGGAAGTGATGCCACTTGACCAAATGACCTTGCTGGTGGATTAAAGGGACAGTTCACCCCAAAATCCCCAAAATGTATGTTTTTCCTCTTAGCTAGAGCCTTCTGGATTGTTTTGGTGTGAGTTAGTGTTGGAGACATCATAGTCTCTGTGTTCCAGGCCGAATCAAACAACTACATTTCTCCTGCAGGAAAACAGATCAAAGATATTGATCGCTAGCCACTGTTATTCAGTTCTCACTGCTACGTTTTGGGTATTTTCAACACAGGTCAACGACTATGGTTATGTAAGAGAGTTGTGTTGGGAACGTCCATAGATTTATACAGTTTTGGTCGTGACTGTGTCTGTAGCTCAAAAACTGTCCAATACTCAAAGCTGTTATTGAATATGTCTTCTGATTAATAGTCTCGTTTTCTTATTTTTTCAATTTTATTTTTTTTCATAGTTGGCTCTATAATCCAGGTGTATCAGCAGTTAGATATATATATATATATATTAAAAAAAAGCCAAATAAAACCTGAAGAGAAAACAAGCCTCTTTTGGCAGTTTGTGTGGATGGAAATCAACGTCATATTGTTGGAATTTACCTGGAAAACACAATGAAAAGAAGAAAAGATCAGGTCAAACTCTCCCATTCATGCGTTTGAGGTTTTTTGTAATTCAGCCGTAGTTGTGGTTGCTGCCCACACATTAACAGAATTCTCATGCGCCTTTTATCGATGAGCCATTATTGGACTACAACACTTGCACAAGCTTAAGAGGTGGAACCAAATGTACCTCAAATCTGTCACACAACTTTTCCTTTTCCACACGAGACGTTGCTCTTCATATTTTCAGTAATTGACTGTTCCTCTCAAGTCTTGCACACATGTTACCGAGGCCATCTGCCTGGTTTCTGACTTAGATGTCGAACCAGCTGTTTTCTTGTGCCTTACGTATCCTCATTCGTGCCACCTGTGTCTGTTAGCCCGGGGTGTCTTTCTGCAGGTTACAGAGCAAGCACGGGCTCGTCACTCACACATTCCACTGATACTACAAGCATTTCCTCTGCAGCGTCGGTTTGTTCCTCTGTCGCTTTAGCAGAAAACTTTACTTAGAATTTCCTCTTCAGGGCTACACTCAATAATTTATTTTCAAATTCTACAAGTATATTTTCAGCTTGGTGAAGGACAGCGTGTGTGTGTGTGTGTGTGTGTGTGTGTGTGTGTGTACAGTGCCTGTGTCATAGATGGTTTATGTTTGCCGTACTTGTTGTTGACAGAGGAAGCCTTCACTCATCCTTGAGAATGTATAAGGTATGAGTTAGGGGACTGGAGGCTTAGGTGCGGGGGTCTGATGCAATCCCACTTTCCTATCGGCTCCAGGGCCTCAATGTTCCACGTATCAGTTTGTTTATTTATATTTCCTCTGGAAGTATACAGTCTGGGTGTGAAGGGCGAGAAGCCTGGACTTTGGAGTGGAGGGTTTTATTTGTGCTTTTTGCATTTCATGTGTAGGAGGCTTAAGAGAGCTAGATCCAGACTTTACAGTGTGAAATGTGATATTGCACAGTGGGCTCTCCCCCGAAGCTGGGAAAATAAGAGAGGGGAGGGAAGCATGAGGCCATGACGACGGAGAGGAGGTTCATTGATGTTTGTTTTCTTGATGAAAACCAACAAGCGTAGTTAAAAGAAGGTTAAAATGAACTTTGTAGATCTGTTATTTGTTTGTATACTCAAGTTTCTTTCATGAATTTGAATCTTATCTTTTAAAGAGCAATGTGAAAAGGCATGAGGAAAATGTGGGTGTGCCTGATTAAAAAATAGGGAAATACAAGATTTGCAGCTTGTGTATAACCTGCAATGCTGTTGCAACCATAAGTCCAACACGGTGTGACAATTGACACTGGTAAAATGCTAGACTGGAATGAATATTCTGTTTATTTCTGCTCCGACGGCTGCTGGAGCTCCAGCTGAGCCTCTCAGCGAGGAGCAAGCAGCTTCTTTTCCCTCCCAGCATGAGGAAATATTAGTCAGGAAAGGGTCGATAAAAGTCACAGAACGCTGACAAAACAAGTGGTCAAACTCTTAGAACAGTAGAATCCCTGTGGTTCCACCACCCTCATATTCATCCCAAACAACAACAACAATAACAATAAAGTCTTCTACATGTGAGGCCTAAGTTTTGGAACCATTGTGAGGTAACATTCTCCGTTCAAGGAAACTCTGACCTTTGACATTCCTGAAAAAAGACAAATAATCACGAGCTATAGTTGTCTGAAAATTGTTCCCGGAAAAGATTAACAATAAACCCGGATGTTGTGATTCGGATGAGCAGGGTTCCGTTCGTCCTTACAAATTAAAACATTGCTGTTTTTGCAACCGGCTTTGAAGTCTTGAAATGTTGGATCCCCTCCAAGTACTTGAACGCATCCACAGTTTTTAAAAACCATGCCTGCAATTGCAGCAAAAATAATACTTTCACATCCAACAGTCACCACTTATTCTAGATATTCATACTGTGGTGCACTGAAATAAGAACAAATGGCTGCCCTAAAGCCAATGAATCGAAACACCCAAATGCACTTTGTACTTAATGGACAAAACCGTGCCATATTACGTGGAGGGCTAAAAAGTTCCTCGCACCGAGCAGCCCTTTTTATGTGGGTGCCATGCATAATGTGGGATCCCACTTAGCCTGTAGTAAGTGGGTACACAGACTCAGCAGCACAGGGTGGCTCATTTGTCAAAAGCTCTGACAATGTTTGTGAGAGGAGCACTCATTGTCATCGGGCTTTCTCAGATAGAAGACTGTTCCTTGTGTATGTGTGTGTGTGTGTGTGTGTGTGTGTGTGTGTGTGTGTGTGAGCATGTGTAACTTTGAGAGCATGAGTGAATGATTGTGTGAAAAGGTCAGACACTCATGCAACAGGGAAGACTCTTTAGTAATCAGGGAGAATTAAGGTCAGTGTTGTGATGCACGGGTCGGCGGGTGCTCACAGGTGTAGGTGGCACTCAGCACGGGCCCAAAATAAACACAATATCTCAATCTAACTGATTGAGAGCTCCCCCATTGATCCCGACAAAGGGCGCCACCGTTCTCAGAGCATCACATGCAACACATTCGTAGCTGGTTGTTTTTGGCTGCTGTTCAAAGTTCAGAACATCATCCAGAGGTGAATTTCATTGAGCCACACATCGGCTGGTTTGCTACTGCGGTCTAAAACACACAATTCAGCTGAGATTTAGATGCAATAAAGGGATAAAACACACACACACACGCACAAATATGCAAAAATAAAATTTGACATCAAGGCTGCATTACAGTAGCATTTCCTTTCCTTCTTTGTTTCACTACGTTGATGGATGATGAAGGGATCGGGTGGCGCAGAGATCTTCAATCCGTGACCCCTCCGTGACCCCTAGAGTTACAGCAGGGGGTCCCCGAAATGATTTGATCCCAAGCATTATTTCTTCCAAAAATGTCCAAAAAAACCCATGAATACAACCTATAATAAGCAAATCTAAATCTTCCTATTTATTTAATGTTATGAGGTGAAATTGTGATGTAGAAATGCCAACGTAGAATTAAAATATGTTCTTTAAATATATGAATCCGTCAACAATTATTATTTTATATTATTTTATCATTACAAAGAACTGCTACACCTGGCACTATAAGCTGTCTGCTCTGGGTTTTCAGGAATCTTCTATCTGCGCTCCTTTTTTCGCCCTCACTGAATTTTTTACTGTTTAATTCATGTCACGCGCTCGTCCCTGATTGTTTACCCAACATGCGGAGTGAATATCCTCCACAAGCAATTAGAAACCAAATCAGCAGAAGTCCCCTTCTCTCAGCTGACACTGAGTATTAATACACATGCAAACATAACAGCCGCATGTTGTGTTGGCGTAAACTGTTATCGAACAGTTTCATGTTATAACTTTTTTTTTTTTTTTCAGAGCGCGGCAGCACATTATGAGTTTAATTGTGCCGCACAACTTGTTCCCCGTATGACAATAAAGCTTTGAGTCTTGAGTGAGTCATCCAGGACGTTTTAGACAGAGAGCTGGACAAGGTAAGCAAAGTAGGCCACGTCTGCCCACTGAAGGCGAATGGAGCACCCTCACATCTCTGAATGAGACATTTTCTAAGAACTAATTATTGAGAGAATAGACGCACCACTTCATGCTTATCTGATCACATTTATTTTCCTCCGTTCCGGAGAGTGTGGCTGCAGACGAGCTAAGATCACTCTTGTTATTACCAGATGTAGTTCAGCTTCTGAGAAACGTAGGACGCGTTCCAGGAAGCTGCTGAATCTGTAACGTTCGGTTACCAGTCAATACCAGATGTGCATACAAGGTAAAGGCAAAGGGGCAAAAAAGTCCATCTGAGGTGACAGGAGAGCAGATCCAAAATGACAAACTACAATCAACATAATTATAATATACGTAATGTGCCAGACGCACGGCCGTCATCTCCATCACCTCAGGTAATCAGCGTTCACACTGTAGTCACAGACGCCTCACGCTGAGACTCCCTCAGGTCTCACACATGTGCATGTGTGTGTTTCGGTGCAGGAAACAGGTGCACATTTCTCCTTTTGTTTACATCGCTTGTGGCTGTGAGGAGGGTGCAGTGTGTGTGTGTGTGTGTGTGTGTGTGTGTGTGTGTGTTAGTGTTTGTACTGTAGAAGAAGCATCCATGGTGCTGGCGACAACGGCAGTCCCTGTGGTGCAGGCTCTCTCCTACCTGCCACTTACACCGCAGACTCCAGAGATCCAGAGACCCACATTATTATTATTTGTGTGTGTGTGTGTGTGTGTGTGTGTGTGACTTCAAAACACTGCTATCACAGAGCTTAGGGAGAGGAGGAAAAGAAAGGAGATGAAAGGATGAGAAAGGGAGGTCTGGCAACGGATGCAGGGAAAGCCAGGCAGAATTAGGAACAGCGTTGTTACGGTGGAGGTGGAGGTGGGGGGAGGACAGGTTGAAAACACGAGGGAGCTCCACAGTAAAATGGGAAGGAGGTGAAGAAGAACTTGGGGGTGGAGTGGGAGGGTTGACGGTCAGCTAAATCTTGAGGTTGGCCTGGTGCCGTTAGATTAGCAGGTAACCGAGCAGCAATCCGATTATCAATCGGTGATTTTGAGAGCGCTGAAGTGGAACGCCGCCGAAGGCCAAACACCACAGAGTGCCTTCAGACTACACGCACATTCACCCACAAACACGCACGTGCCATGTTTGCTAATGTTGTTAAATGCTTTTCCTTCCGCACAGAAGTTTGTCCTTGTGAGAGGATGTGCTACTCCTCCCTCCTCCCCCGCCAGCCCCTCCCTCCCTCCCTCCCAACTCCCTGCCAGACAAGAGAGCGATAGAGAAGGAGATGGAAGGAGGATCACATTTCCCAGAGTCAGCGATGCATAGGTGATATAGGAACCTGGCTCCAAGCTATCAGTCATAAGCATCTTCCAGCCCGGCCCGTGCCGAGCACCTCCACAACCTCCTCCGCAATCTCCTCCACAATCTCCTCCGCGACTCCCAAGTATTGATTTCAGACTGACGGGAGTTGTGATCGCCGGCGTAGATGTGGCGGTGTGTTTGCCTGGCCCCCGCCTGTATTTTATGGCTGTCATGTATGTAAGGCCATCAGCGCGCTTGTCCTATCAGGGCAATTGCTACGTCCGTTATTGATGGAGGTCTTCACTGGGTAAATTGAAATAGAGGCCAGCTCTGTGGAAATGTGATATTGATGGAGCCCGGGCTCTAAAGTGAAGGAGTATCCTTGCAGCTCCTGCACGGTGGAGGGGCAGCGCTCTTATACATGGCCCTGGCTTTCAGCACGGAGATTAAATAGGGTACGCAATGTTTGATGTGTTTTTAAGAGGCAAATCGATGTGCTATATACAAACACACACACCCACACACACATATATATATATATATATATATATATATATGCTCAGCCCACTGACAGCTGAACTTAAAGTGATGTAGATAAGTGCAGCATTACTGTGATCCAGAAGCTTTCAGCGTTCAGCAACAAGACGAAAGAAGACTTCTCATTTCTAGGCAACAATTGTTGACCTTGCATGCTGAAATGACAGCTTAAAAAGAGAATCTTGTAAAAGGGGCTCTTGTACATAAGCGGCGTGGGAGCAGCTGGACATATTGCATATGTGCATGTGTGAATACAGGTGCATCACAGCTCTCTGTGAGAGCGCCGGCGCTGCTTGCATTCCAATGAGAAATACCGCTCTTCAATTCCCTCACTTTTGCAAGATGTTTAATGGAGGAGACGCATAATTTCACGCCCTCCAGTCAAACATCCATTGTGTGTCGATGTTCTCATCAACTCCTCCGAAAAAAAAAAGTGATTTATTCATCGATGGGAGACTGGCAGTGCCACCTCTCAGCCGGAGAATTCCCCCTTAAGTCATCCATCAAAATGAATTCTGCTGCTGATATTAAAGTTTGTCTGTATCAAGCAGACTGCGCTGTGTGCTACTGTATCACATGTCATAATGTGACCCATAAGCTTCATAAAGCCTCAGCCAATCGTACGAGCAGAGCAACTCCTACACGCTCTTTATGACTGGGGAGCAGGCCGCTCCATTAGAAATAGCAAACTAGAGCAAAGTGAGGGGATCATGTTTTGTAACAGTGATCTGGTTTTATTACATTGTGCAGAATTGTGTATTAAAAGTGTAAAAAAAAGAGTTTTGAAACCTGGCTTAACTTGTCTTAGTCTTGATCTGAGAGCTTGTTGTTTCAGTTGGTGCATATTTTCGGCTGTTATCTGTGTGTCTTGTAACGGCTTTGTCTGGTTTGAGAGCGTGACAGAAAGTGAAAGAGGACGTGCCGCTTGGAAATTGTTTTCTCTTCACTTTTTGTAAAAGCAGAAGCTGAAAGCTGAACAATCAGCCGGAAAAAGTGGCGAGTCGGCTGTATTTGTGTGTGCATGTTTGTGTGCGAGAGAGAGAGAGAGAGAGGCAAGACATCTGTGAGGTAATGCCTCACAAGGTTTTCTCTGTGCGTCTGGCTTTGCTTTGGAGGTACGTTGTCGGGGGCAGAGCCTGCTGGGAAAAGGGACGAGCACAACAGCTGGATCTGGGTTGAAATGACAAACAGCGACTCAAAGGCAAAGAAGGTGAAACATTTGCATGCACCAAGGCTGGCGCTCGATGTCTTTCGGGCCAGCTCATGTGATATTATTCGCTTGATGCTTTGCGTGCTGGCATCATGCTGACTCAGCAATCAGAGAGAAAGAAACAGAGAGAGAGAGAGAGAGAGAGAGAGAGAGAGAGAGAGAGAGAGAGAGAGACTATAAGTGCACTAATGTCCCTGCTGCCTTTGAACTCCTATAAAGGCAGCTTTCCATCACCGCTTCTTCCTTCCCTGAAATGAATCCTGACACATTGATGAGAACATTAAGGAGGGGAAAAAAGTGTGATTTCATTCATTTCTTTTTTCATTTCCACTTTCAGAGATCTGTCTGTGCCCACCTTTGTGTTTGTGTCGGTAATCTGTCCTCTGACACCGTCAGAATTAGCCACTGTGCTGGATGACGCCCACGGCTTCACTCACCTCACACTTCCATCACCCTGTGTATCGAGTCGCCTCTGCATTTTGCGCTCTGTTTGGACGGAGTTAAAAACAGGATGAGTCATTTCGCCTCGTCCATTGTGTTCCCTCATGCTCCGGCGGTATACACGGAGATCAGTGTCCTTCAGACCACCTCTGCACCGCTCGGGAACTGGATGTACGAGTCTCGGCGAGTGGTGCACAGCAGCTTTCCACGCTCTTCCCCGCTGCTCTTCTGTCTCACCCACACCTTTTTTTTCATCGTCTACATATAGAGTTCCCTGTAGAATCATTATATTTTCCCTGTAGAATCAGGTGATGCATGTAAACATAATGGCCATGGTGAATGCTGAGCAAATATGACATATTTACAGTATATCAAATAAACATTTGAATATAGATCATAAATGATATAAGGTTAAGGTCCATGTATACCCAATGTTTCTTTCTGATTTTCCAGACGTTCCTTCTTCTGTCGACCCTCGAGTTGCGGATCTTCTTTTGAGTGTAAATTAACACATAAAAAGCATCAGCGAGTTGCTAAGCAACCAGGCCGCTTTATTAACGTCTTTGCACATTTCTCTTTACATCTCAAATTAATGAATTATTCTAAGGCATAAGCATATTTCTGTACAGCAAAAGCCCAGATAAGAGTATGCGCATGCATTAAAGAGTGTCAGAAATAAGGATCATGGGACGATGATGGATTTCAAGCGCTGATTCTGATAGAAGACACTCGCAACAGGTTGATGGCGAATTTCCATCCAGACCCTGATAAAAAAATAATAGACCTTCAAAAGGTCATCGTTTGTATTACCTGGTCAGTTTGCAGATTTTCCCTTCAGCATCAAACAGTGGTTTGACATTTTGGATTAGACTTCTCGTTGTAACAGATTTCTGCATATGAGTGCAGATATCTGAAGGCAACGGGACAAGATTTTTGTATTGTAAGTGTTATGTTTCCGTTTATAGTCACAAGTACCTTGATATGATAATTACCAGGTGTGACGACGACTCCATGTTCGGCCTGATCTGGCGTCACAAAACTTATTTGTAATTGTGTAGTCGAGGTCAAAATGCGGGTGGTGTCGTGGGGTCCGAGCAAGGGCGCCAGGCGTAGGGGAGGCGGGGTTGGGGCTGCTGCTATGGCCTGATTTGGCATCGCGTCTGGGTGATCCCATCGTTAGATAGTCTCCAGTTGTTATTAGATCTCTTTTTAATTGAATCTCAGGAAAAGGCCACTTCCCATGTGCCCAGAGTTAGTGGACCAGCCACTACATAACTGCAGGGTCATTTCAAAACAATGTTTCCCTCTGCAGAAAAGCCATCCATTTGGAAAACAAGTGCATGTTATTGAAACCTCCGTCCTTTTAATTCTTCTTAACAGATTCTTTCGATTGAGGATTGCAAAGTGACAAAGTACGTTACGGGTCCCGATGTCAACTTCATGTCTCAACTCAACTGTTAAGCAGTCTAGGTCATTTTGTGAAACAATCAATACTGGTCAGCTTGCTCTGCAGAATTGAATACTTAGCAATGTTGCTTTTCTCTTCACATTTCTTTGCTTTATTGGCTTAAACCTGTGCTGAGATATTTTCTGCTTTCTGCTGCTGTTATTCTTTATGACGCCTTAATTTAACATGTATTTATGTTATTAGTCAGTGTTAAAAGCTACACCTGAAAGTCAACAGATCTGCCACCTGAAATCTGTTTTAGCCTCATTTTAAGAAACAATCCTAGTTATATGTTGTGCATGCTGTTGAGCCTCTGAGAGAAAAGTGACATTCTGTAGTGTTGAGTCACAGTGTTTGGGAAGCATGGGGGTGGGAATGCAGGCTTCTTAGTCTGCACAAAACATGTAAGCTCTTAAGCGGTAACATTGAATAGTTGTATGAATGTCGTAAGGCTAAGCTTCTTCAATAAATAAACAACACAACGCTCTCATGACAGAGGAATGCAGATCTGGCCACTTCAGCACTCTATTTGCCCCTTTATTTAACCTTGTAAATGTACTACCTCATAAAGGCTCACTGCCCTTGTGATGTCTGAATGTGGGCTTTGATGGGTTTTGGCAGGACGCAGGGATTCCCACAAATCAAGATTCCTCTCTGTTTGTATGACCTTGTCATTTGGACGAGAGCGGCAGCAGCTCCGGAGGAGGAAAGGCACCGTGTTCTTGTCTGATGTTTCACTTTGCAGTTAGGTGTAAATCAAAACGCATCAACACTGCTTACCAACACACCGGCATTCTCATGTGTAACAAAGTGGGCAAAACTCCCCCGAAATAAATTTCATTGATGTATTGGCAATATGCAAAAAGGAGGGGGACTTTCTGGATTTGGTAAATCTTGTTTCCTTTTCCTGCTCAGCATTTCACCGTTATCTGTCACAGACAGGTTTGTGAATCAAATAAAAAATGCTGGATGTAGCTGCCTGGTTTCCCTGGGGGAAAAAGGTCACCGCTGATGAATTTCAATTACTTTTCACGCCAGAAATTGGCAGTTGATTGTAATCTTGGTTCAAACGTAATCGACTGCATTTTGATTGACAACACGGGCACTGCAAGGCTAATGAGGAAAAGAATGTGTGTGTAAAATGGGAGGCAGATGAAGCTGTTAGGGTGTGGGCTCTGCTCAGGAGGTGTGAAATCGATAGAATGCAGACATGCGATGAAGTGTTTTTGTGAGTAAGTACCCTCTGCTACTCCCTGGAGGAAAAAAACGGATGAAATGAATGTATGTGTTTAAGTGTGTAAGTGGTGTTTTGCTACCTGTATTTCTTGAAAGTGAGCAAAACTTCCCAGAAGAAGAGACGTGGTGCAAACATTATGTTTGAACAATGATGGCGGTTCGTTGGGATTATGCAGCGGGGTTGTTAATTAAAAATAAAATCTCCTTTACGTTTGATCAGATTATACAGGTGTGTGTGTAAAACGGTGTGTGTGTGACTCTTCTTGTCCTTCAGGTGCCCTCGCAATGCAAACAGATCTAAAGGGAGGAAATTAACATGTATGCCATGAACAAACAGCAATGGAAGAAGCCTTTCCATACGTCTTCCCGGGAATCCACTGCAGCCGTGTGGATAACTCACCTTGCTGCGGTGTTGCCATACTATTGAATCCGGCCCACACACTAAGCCCGTACAGTGGAGCGCTGCAGAGCTGGCGTTGCTGTTGTCCTTAATGAGTGTCGTAAATCAGCCGGCATGCTCACAGATGCCGCATGTTAAATCACAATAAGCTTCTTTGTAGAGGAAGTGACAAAGGAGCTTCCACTCGCACGGCCCAGTGATTGAACAACTTCTGGTTAACGGGACAGGAGCAAGAAAATAACAGAGATGCCATCCAAACGATGCTCATATTTAGCTCCGCTGAGGATGGAGCGTCCTGCGGATGAGTTTGGACCTGGAAAAGAGATGCCAATGAGGGGGGAGGGAGGGAGGAGGGGTCAGGGGTCATATATATATAATCTCAGGGTAGAAAGTGGCCTGGTGATGATTCAATAATTCAGTATCATTATTCTTTTATTACATCATCCAGTGGAATAATGCCGGGATGAAGTTCTGTTTTTCTTATTTATAATGAGATATAGTGATACACAAGCATGTCGATAATAACAAGCACATAATAACTCAGAATCTGATTATATTGCGCTGAGGTTTTTACTGCTGGTTGTTAATGGAGCGTCCTCTTTCCCCCCTCTGCACAGCCCCCAGCAGCTGTTCTGACCCCGGCTGCCCTCCGCTCCATGCCCTCGTAACCACACGCTGCAGTCTGCTGTGTCAAAGCAGCAGCTCCGCGATGGGATTTTTATTTTGCCTTTTTTCAAGGACATCAAGTACCACATTCTGCACTTTTCTCCCTCTCTCCCTCTCTCCCCATAATTAAACAAATGCCCAACACAAACTTTTTTGTCCTTGGAGGGCTGTGAGTAATGCTGTGACTTTGGGCAAAGTTTCCACCATTGAAATAAGGCTATTTTGGATTTCATATTCCATCTGTGCAGAACACACAAATAACTGTTTGCCAAGGTGATGCGGGTTGGGGAAAAAGTTGTGTTGGGATTCCGAAGGGAGCAGGTTATGAGATAATTAGGAGATTATTATGACTATTAATAGGATTGTGAACATTTATAGAATAATTAATAATCCATCGATAATGACAGAGCACTACCCTGGAAGGCTGTTCACTCAGAACACCACTATTTATACTTTACAGCTCTGAGATGACGTCCCTTTGTTCTTCCACATGATGAGGGCACAACAGTAGCCTTGCAGGCCTTAAAGCTCCCCATGGAGGGAGTGGTGATGACGGGCCCGGCTCAGGCAGGTCCTCCCCTTTGTGTGTGGTTCTGCAGCCACAACGACTGTTTCCGTAGCTGCTGGTCGAAGGCTCACAAGGTCACACCACAGGGAGCTCTGAAGTCAACCACATGAAGCAATAACACAACAGAGAACACATTTTGGTACTTCATCCATGTGTTCCTGTTTCTCTCCGAAGCCTCGTGGTGGGGGTGCGTTTATGTGCACAGTCGGGGTCTAAGCAGATCTACGTAGTGCACTAGTGCTGCGATGATCTTTTTAAGGCTGCAGTACAAGAATGCATACAAACACATCATCTCAGAGTGGATTTGACTGCTTTTGCAGCCGCAAAGACTTTGTGATGAAGTTTGAGAAGGCTGGTGGTCTCCTGATTACGTCTCACATCCCCTCAAACAGCAGCTTTCATACCAAAGAAGTCCTGAGAGATCACATGTCTCCATCACCTTCTCATGACCTTTAGCAACAAGAGCATGTCCTTGCTAAAGGAGTTGAGTCGAGTTTAACATGGCAGCCAGAGCTTTTTAGTGAAACTGGGTCAGCGTGTGTCGAGGCCTATATATAAGCGTGGTTTTCTTACGCACCGTCATCAGATTCACCTCCCCTCCTGCTGCTCCACTTCTCTCCCAGGGAATCCTGACTCCCCCTCTCAGTAGAGGAGTGAGGCCAGACCTAAAAATAGGACGCGTTGTTCTCCCTGCTCTTCCCTTTCATGTTAACCTTCTTTCTTCCTCAAGACTCACCCAGTTTTGCACCCATGACCATCCTCTGCCAATCCGGTATCAGTCCAGCAAACCCAGTCAGTGCAGGACGGCCCTGAGTCTCCTCGCTGCCCCTGGGAGCAGGAATGACAGGACTGCAAACGCAAAGGTCACCTTCACCCAGAGCTCTTCTGCAAAGTGGGCACATTGAACCATTGTGCTCCTGTGTCCTCCACCCTCCCTCCCCTGTGCATTCACACAAACACACCCACTTCCTCCCTTGTCCTACATCTGTCTCCACTACGGGGAGTAAAGCTAATCAACCTGTTCTTCGTCCCGACCCGCTCCCAGCTTAGACCAGTTACCCCCATTCTGTCCTAACCAGCGGTATTCGTCAGCAAAAAGTAGCAATTACGCATCACAAAAATGCATAATTATTAGCATTCAAATTACTCATTGTGCAGAATCTCCCTTGGCAGTGTGCTATAACATATTACATAATTGGATTATTATTACTGATGTGTAAGCAGTGTTTAAGTGGAGATGGAGCTACAATTATTATTTTTATATACATCTTTTTTACAGCCTCATTGTGGGTTTTTATATCTTTATTTGAATAGAAGTTTGAAGTAGTATTCAGTGGAAATACTCATGTAAAGTGGTTGTAGCTCAACATGTTACTTTGTTTTTACTTTAGAGGTACCATAGAAGATTCATGACAACGTCCATGTATTCTTAACCAGCTACGTGCAACACAGAATGATTATCTAATAGAACAGGGAGGGGAAGGCGCGTCATCCTGCAGATCAAAGAGAAGCGGGTCCAAATACCAAACCAGAGTTGTTTTTCCTCGCACTGGAACCGTCCATGAGTTGGTTTGCCAGCCTCTTGACGAGACAGAAGGAGCCCAGCCAAGGATCAGGCTCACGGGGATTATTTATAGAGTTGAGTGGGCTTCACGGACGCAGGCGTGGAATGTGTCAGAGAGAAAAATGCATCATTGATCAAAGCCTGCTCAGAGATGTAGTTTTATTTTTGCCAAACGTCGAGCAGAGACGGGGGTTTGGAAGAAAACAATAGCCTCCACCAAAGGCTGTGCTATAGTAAGCTCGCCTGCTCTCCTGCCCACACAGAGTCCGCTGCACCTACACAGGTGACTGGACTTCATTGAAAGCTCGCCAATTTTAGCCTCCATCTCCTCTTTCTCTACTCCAGCATCTGAATAGCGTCTCAGTCCTGGAGGTTTAAAATACATACGTGGTGGGTGTTCGGAGTGTGAAGCGTTGCTGCACCTGGAGGCAGGTGTGTGTGGGTTTATGTATGTGTGTGTGTGTGTGTGTGTGTGTGGGGGGGGGGGGGGGGGGGTGTACACGAGGAGGCGTGGAGGGGATAATGCAACCTCTTCCAGGATCGCTTCACGAGAACTGGAAGAATCGATTCCGGATCCCGTGGGTTTCTCCTTTTTTTGTACATTTCACTTCAATGAGATGGTGACAAACACAGAACCATTATCAAGGACAGGCTGTGTGTGTGTGTGTGTGTGTGTGTGTGTGTGTGTGTGTGAGAGAGACACCACACCATGAGGTAAATCTGTCAGAGGAACGTGTAGGATGCTTCTCCCCCTTTATCTCTCTCCCATTATTTGGTACCGTTCAGGGAGGATGGGGCGGGGGGTGAGGGTGGAGGATGGGAGAGGAGTGTAGCAGAGGTGTCCTGTACTGCAGCAGCAGCACAGCTCTCTGGTGGCAGGCGGGGGCACTTCTCTCTCGCCGTTCGCTGCATTGCAGACGGCAGTCAAGGTTACGTCTGTGCGGCCGCATCGACAGGCTGGAGGATGGAGGACGCCGGCGCAACGATCGAGCTTCGGGAAAACTTGTGGCCTCGTAGTCCTGTAATGGTTTTATTTATAGCCGTAGAACCTTCATGCTCAGACTTGCAAATCCAATATCGACTCCTTTAACAGCACTTGATTTTCTTGGTTTCTGGGGCTTTCAAAAAAACTCTTTTATGCAGCACAGAAAACATCTCTCTGCTTGTCCTCTTTCATGCAGAGTCACCTGTAATTTCAAATCATACGAGCATTGTGTGTGTGAGGTGGAGGGCGAATGCTGCAGAGACATGGTTGTTAACCAGGGCTCCTGCTCATCCTCAGCTTCCGCTGTGTGGTGATGAACATGTCGCCGTCGCACGGCAGGGCGGTTATGGCCAGTACTTTCGGAGAGGTCCCGCTCAAAGTTTAATTGGAAGTGGATCAGAGAAAGGCCACATCTGGTAGCGTTGCACATAAGAGCCACTGCAACGTTCTCGCTTCCTGTTCAAAGTGAGCTCTCACACAGACAAGAAACAGAGGACTGTAGCCAAATTTCCACATCCTGTGTGTGTTTGTACGCTCCGTAAGAATTCTTCTTCCCCTTTTCATTGCCGCCTAAAGCTCAGGCAGACGACGTTCAAAACAGCTGCATCTGTCGAGGAAGTGATAGATAATTTCCACACAGGGTGCTTTAGGAAGGGATGTGTGTAAAGGAAGAGATGGAGAGGGTAAGACTGGCAAAAAAAAGAGTGATAGAAAGAGACTGATGGAGAGACCCGTGTGTACTATTGTGGTGGGTGTTGTTTAAACACACTCCACACCCTCCACATCTATGGCAAACGCAGGCGGAGAGATGTGGAAACACTGTGGTAATGAATGTAATGAGAGGAATGCTTGGAGATCCGACAACACTGTTTAATTAAAGCGATGCCGACCACGAGGGAGTGTTGAACATAGTTATATCTGATAGGAGTCGATGAGTGCCTCCAGGAGGGAGAGCCGCGAGGGACACGGCTCGGCTGTTGTCGAATAAAAAAGTCTGTGACTTTTATCGAGTTGGACGGAGACGTAGTTGTCCATCTGCTGTGAACTTCATTCATTCTTTGACCCTTGAAAAATTAACAAAACGCCGTTTATGATGTTCAGACTAACATAACTGGACCCACTTAAAGAAGTGCAGGAAGAGGGTTTGAATGTTTGTATTAATATAATTTATATGATTTTTTTTTTTCACGCGCAGGAAGTCACCATTCCACGTCTCAAAACAGAAATAATGAACTCATTCCTGCATAAAAAACTAGCAAATGCTCATCTGACCTCTCTTGGGCCTTTTGTTGTCTTCAGTATTATAAACTTGTCATCACTGCCACAGTTTAAAACACAAATGAGCAGCTCTGAGTAGTGAAAACCTTTTTGGATGCTTTCGATCAAGTTTTTCACCTGACAGCAACAGTGTGTTTCTGAACCGATGTTCCCGACAGTGCCATGGATGGGTGGGGGGGATGAACCCTTTAATCTTGGCAGATTGTGTTTTGGGACACTCAGACACTTTAGTGGAATGGGGGCACTGAGCTTGTACAAAGTTGGCATAGTCAATGGAGGAGATGTGAGACAGAAATCATAAATACGAGCCGATAAAACAACCTTCAAACAACCGCCACTAAATCAGCGAAAGTAGTGGCGAGTACATTTGACAGGAGATTGTAAGGGAATCCAGGGACGAGCAACCCATCTCTGCCCCCCCCCCCTCCCATATTCAAGGATTATTCTGTAATTATTTATCACAGCTTCTACAGAATTACCAACATGACCTGACGGCCACACAATCACTTAGAGTGAGTGGGAGATTGACAGCGGCCGCCTTACCTACAGAAGAGGACAAAACTGGATGCCGACCATGAGGTGAATCTTGAACTGGACGTGACTTGACCCTGAAAGAGGAAGAGACTATCTCTCTCTCTCTCTTTCCGTCATGCTTAGCAACAAGCATGCACACATGAACACTTTCAAACTCACCTGGACTGAGCTCGTGAAATAGGTTCTGCAGGAAATAATTGGCCCCATCGGTGAAGGCAGGCGATGACGAGGGTGGTGCGTTGGAGGAGCCACGAGAGAGCCCATCATCGGTGTTGGCATGTGCATTAAAATGAATGAAACGCGATATGATTTATGACCACACCTGTGGACCTGAGTGGTCTCATGACTGATGGCGGAAGCGCGCCGACTTCTAAACACAAACGCAGTGTGACATCTGATCTGGACGGCACCATTTGTTGCTTTCCCCCCCGTGCCTCCACAGCTCGATAGCATTGACCTCCGCTCCTTGTGGGCCGGTAATTACTGAGGCTGTTTAGCTTGTTCGCCGTTCTCCGGGGGATTTCCACTTATTACCCGAGCACGGAAGGAGGGTGAGCAGCGGAACTGGGGGCTCTGTATTCAAGGTAACAGTGTGCACAGCGGACCGCGTGGATGGAAATGTGAATCCATCCGTTCACCGGGACAAACGCCAGCACACACTCGACCCACGAGAGACTCTCTCATCCCCTCTCAGACCTTCAATTTTCCTCGCCTTTTCAGACTTTATGTCGGCGTTCAGCGAGACTTGCCCAGAGACGGTGCGATGAGCTGATGTGCGGCTGAGAGAGAGCCTCTGTGAGAATGAAAGCAGTCGCCCACATGAGGGATTACAGTGACAAATGGTGACAGGGCAGACTTCCCTCTCCCCCTGACTCTTTCCCTCATCTGTCTCTCTTTATTCCCTTCATCCCGCCCTCGCCGCTCTCATTTCCAAAATCTGTATTCAATTTATGAGCATGACCGATAACAATGCTGCGTTGCCAAGGCAAAATGTTAAAGACATTGTACTTAACTCTCCGCCCCGCCGTTTGGCTCTCTGCTCCCTATGGGATTTTCATTTTTCAATTTGATTTAATTTGCTTTATTGGCATTGAGGTTGCATAGCATCACCAAAGCATCTAAACAAATTAAGTTAACACTAAGCTCATTAAACTGGCTCGCTTTTCTCAAGTTCTCAACAAACACAATAACACACCGTTAACTACTCTGCTTGTTTATCTGGTGACTGTCATATATCATCCCTGCCCTATACTGCTTTTCTTTCTTTCATTTTATTATGGTAGGTTAATTCTGTTTTGTAGTTGTTTGTCATATTTTCAGTGTATGTTTTATGTGTAATGTGTCATTGTATCTATTACTTGTACAATGATGTGTGTCTAGTTTCTTTTAGGAATCTGGTGGACAACAGATGCAAAATTCTGGTGCATTTACATATTCATGTTTATTTATGTGCACTGTCCATGACTGAATACACATTAAAAAATAAAGGGCGGTCAATTGCTGCTTTTATCTCTCTTTCTTGCATACACAACCTCCCCTTTCAGTCTCTCTCTCAGGACGCTGCTGTCCTCCCAGACTGAGGGAGTAGAGTCTGTTAGAGGTGGAATTGTTGCCCTAAGCTCTGTGTGACAGGATTCAGATGTCAGTTTGGGTAACCATCTCAGATGTTGGGAGCGTGGTGCCTTGGGGGAGTGGTGGGGAAGGGAGGGGTGTGGTCTGATGATGACCTCCCACCCGACTCATCCAAGCACACTGGGCCGTTCTGAACTGTGAAATCCTTCAAGACAAAATCCAGAACTCTTCGGTTCTTTACGTCTAATGCTTCAGCAGGAAGTTTGCCCCAATAAAAGACAATACAAATTATTATCAGATCCCCTCCAAATGTTAGTTTGTGCAGTAATTCTTTCCCTCATTCATCACTAGTTGCATTTTTTGTGTATAATTTGGGAAAACCAAAATGTTTAAGAACATTCAATGAACAGATTAGAGTTCTCAACGGGTCGGCCCAGCCCGACAAACCCGACGGGACCCGAAGTTTCGGGCCGGGTCCGGGCCGAAAAAATACGCAAATGAGCCGGGTCGGGTCGGGCCTCGGGCTTCCTTTTTCTTATAAAACACATTTCATTAAAAAATAAAAAATAAAAAAATTGTAGGTTGTAAATTATATATTGTTTGCTGTGAATCATCGCTGTTCACGTTTGGTCAATCTGGCTGCCTGCTTCATGGGGCAGACGCACACCTGACGACGCTGCGTGACGCACTCACGCCTATAGCCTGGCTGGAGAAGATGGAGCTGGTCAAAAGTAAACTTGCCACAGGCGAAAGATTTCATTTAATATTTATTTACGGCATATTTATTTATATAGGCTATTTAAAGTTTCGGTTGTTTGTGTTAAATCTTTTAATTTTAAATAAAGTTTCATTTGAATTGACGTCTGCTGTCTGTCTGATCGTGATAACAAGTGTATGAGGAAAACAATGCAGGCGCGCGGGGGGTCGGGTTTGGGTCGGGTTCGGGCCGACAATTCATGCTGGTGTGTCGGGCTGCGTCGGGTTCGGGTTTAAAAACCCGCAGGCCGGGTCAGGGTCGGGCTGTAATTTTCAGGCCCATTGAGAACTCTAGAACAGATTGACATAAAAAGATGCATATGAGCTGTATTTGTTTAAACTGTATTAAACATCTTAATAGCAGGGCTTGACAGTAAAGGTTGACATTGGCCACCAATTGACCCTTTGCTAAGCCCCGCCCCTTGAAGGCAGAGGGGAATTTACTTAATTCTCAGACTGGATTTGTGTGTGTTGGCACCGGTTTCACAAGATTTCCATTGTGAAAGTGACGCGTAACTGTAAAGTATTCTTATTACTAAGTTGAGGCAACCGAAAGTGGACGTCCGCTTGCAACCACCTTTAAAAGTTACCGTTGAGCCTTAATAGTGAAAAATTATTCCACCTTGACACGCTGAATTATTGCTTCATTATTCATCCAGACAGGCAGCACTTACGGGAACGACAGCTACCATGATGAAAATCATGAATCTAATAATTAGAGGGGAAGAGCTTTTTGCCTAACTGATATCAGAGATTGAAATAGTAATTAGTAACACAAATCAATGGTGGCACTGTCGTTGTGTGCGTTTGTTGTGTGATGTGCCTTCTATATGTGTGTGTACACGTTGATCCTCTGATCCGCCAGCACACATGCAAGCAAACACAACGCAGACACTGTGACTCACATCTCGGAGATCGCATCAATGTCTGCCTGCATTCCCTGTTCCCCACGCTCCCCTCGTGCCTTATTCCACAATCCACGTCACAAAAACACACATGACGCAGCAGCTCTATGGGCGAGAGGAGCCGAGCCGTGCCTGACTACTTTCTGCAGACCCCTTTTAGAGTTGAGATATGATGAGCGAGGAACAGCAAATGGCAGGCGGCCAGCCGAGCCGTGACCAGGAGGTGGGATGGTTTGAGGTTTGGTGGGATGGGGAGGAAGTGGGCCAGTGGGTAGTGAAAGAGGCAGTATGCCCAGAGTCCCACAGGAAGACCTTCAGGGGAGAGATCCATCCTCCATGTGTTCAAAAACAGGTCGAGCAGCTCAGCACTCTGCTCATACGAACATTTGACAGTCCAGCAGCTGAGACACATACCGTTTGTTTGTCCTTCAAATGCAGAGATACGGTACCATATTGTATTTTTCAGTCAGAGCAAGAAGACTTTTCGCTTTTGCTTTGTGACATAACAAGAGATCAGGCAGCAGAGGAAGTCATCGGGGCTTTTTTCGTTGGGGTGCTTGTAATGCAGCCACACAGACATAGACACTCTCCGGAGATGAAGCAGGCATTGGTTTTGATAGAGCTGCATTCCAGGACACGCAGCAGACCGGGGGAGTACAGGAAAGCCAACCAGATGTGTATTGGTTTTAGAGTTGATATAATCCAAAGATTGGAAATATAATCATGACAAAATTATACAAAGATAGGAAGTCTATGAACATAGCCTGTCCATTGTATCCCAGCAGTACCATTGTTTTGGCATACGCTGCTGTGTAACAGGCAACCTGAGAGCTCATGTGGTTTTAATTGCCTTCCTGGAGCTCAAAGATGCTCAAAAGTCATTTGCAAGTCCAAGTCAGGTCTCAGTTCTACATATTTCTGCCCATAAAAATGGATATAGTAATAATCCTCAGGTTAACAGGACAATTTGCTCATATGATGAGGCATCTTATAATAACTGTAATTATTACCTTTTTTTTTTTAAGAGTTAAAGTTCCACCATATTGTATAATAAACTCGGCCTCCAACTAATGACATCGTATAATCTACTGCAATTGTACAATCCTCTTGCCTTTCAAACCCAGAGATACTCACAAGTCCAAGTCAACTGTCATGTCTTTTAAGAGCTAGGGTCTTATGAAATCCATTACATTTTTTTGAAAGATACTAATTCAATGCAGTGATACAAAAAAAAAAACTCTTCCCTTCACAATGTCTCTGTTTGTGTAGAATTCCTCAGTTTTTTGATTGACTTTGGATGATGTTAACAAACTTTCATAAAATCCTGATTTTCATTAATTAGATTCACATTTTGGCAAATTTAATGATATTCTGCCGTCTGACAGGTGATTAAATTTTCATCATCACCTTCCACGATTTCACGTTCAGTGTTTTCCACAATCATAGAGCCTTTAGGGGGAAATCCAAATAAAGTCTCAAGTCAGCGTGTGTGCAGCAAGCGTGACGTGTGTCCAAGTCCATGTCTCCATCTCTGCCCTGGAGTGAAGCTCCCCATGTCGTACTGTTAATGGTGCCTAGCATCAGGGTGTGACAAGGTAGAGTGAGTGTGACAGGTCTAACAGCCGGCCCCGTGTCCAGCAGCTTCACCCTTCCATCAGGGAGTGTTTGACCCAGCCCGGGGCGACCAGCGTCACCACAGGAAAGGGGGTGGGGGATGTGTGGAGGGCTACCTAAATAGCCCCACATCACTGCAGCTACAGAAAGCCAAGCCAGAAGCACTTTGGTGCACACACACACACACACACACACACACACACACACACACACACACACACACAGTGATATCTCTATTTGGAAAGACAACAGGGGCTGTGAAAGAAGGGTGAGACAGATAATACAGAGGCAGAAATAAAAGCATTGTTAGAAGGCAATTGGCACAGAATTATGATTGAAAATGTTTTGGGGGTTTATTTGTACCTTTTGTTTTTTCAGCATATGCTGTACATTCACAACACACATATCATTGAACAGATAAGTGATCAGTCCTCCATCACCAACCTTATGATTTTGCATTCAAATTCAATAAATAGATTCTAGTTTAATTTGTGTGTGAAATTACCCCTAACAGACACATTTGGGTTTTGATTGGGAGGCTGGAGCTGAGCAGCCTGGCCATCTGGCTAATTGTAACAGCATGTTCATGCAAATGCTAAAGAAGGCTTGGAAACAATCAGACGTGAGCCGATCTCCCTCTTTTGCATCCTGCTCACTCTGCTTTCTGTCTCACAGAGCTTTCTTCACATAGCCCAGATATCACAGTCAATGCAGACGTCCATCTGCTTGATATTTCAAAGAGCACACCAGCTGAGACTCTACCTGTGATTTAAAATAGGAGTTCTCTCTCAAGAGGCGAAAAAAGCAGGGTAGTGAAATAAAAGAGCATGACATTTAGGTTGAAATGTGATCTCTTGATTACGGCCTCCAGATTTATCTCCCTGTTCAAGCACTATGTATGTGTTGACGTATTGGAGGATTAGGGTTAGCATCAACACTGTAGTCAGTCTGAGTGTAGTTTACTTCTTTGAAATAGTTGGAATTGTAGTATTCTCCAGCTGAACCAACAACCCCCTTCCTTGCCCTCAAAGTCTTAGCAAGGGGACATGCATTACCATGTGCATATGCGTCTTGGCATAGGCCCTCACTACAATTGTGTGCAAGCCTTTTATGGAGGGAGAGAAAATAAATGCTTGAATAACTCCATTTTAACACAAGAGTGAGCAACCCATTTGACCTGGGTGGCCCCAGAATCATCAGGCCACAGCACCCCATCTGGTGTAAGAAGGGGCGAAGCCATGAAAGGTATTTCCATCTACATTAGAGAGTGATTTGTAGCTCTATTACAGATTATATATTTGTAAAAAATGATATTCGGAACTTAAGTGTAGGGGAGAGCGAGTGAGGTCGTAAAACAAGAGCGATGTTCGTGTCATATGTTCAGCTTTGCATCAAGTGGTGGTCATTAATCGCGATAAGCTGCCAGGTGTCATCTGCCTCTGACCATCAGGTAGAAGATGGATGGTCCTGAGGGATTTCACTTAGACTAGAGTTGAACCATGCTTAGGGGAGATCCATCAGAGCACTATAGGCAGTCACTGTCCTAGGGGGAAAGACATACACCTCCTGTGTAGCCCTGCGGTCCACTACCCCTTCTAGCTTTCTCTCTTCAAACTAAAAATTATCAACAGACAAGGACCCAGAAGGAAACTGAGATCGGATGGCTTTGTTACATGTATTTCATATTGGAGGCATTGCAAGTAACCAAGCATTGCCACTGACAAGTGAATGTTGTAATAGAAGTTTTCACACATTATTTGTAAAGAGAATCTGTCCTGAGTTTCAACAATGACAATCTCAAAGGCTTTGTGTGTAGACTCTTTGATATGTATAACAGTCATTTCTAGATTGGTTTAGTTTTGATTTTTGATGTGCTGTTGTATTATTCAACAAGCCTATTTTCCAAGCCCTTAACCAGGCCATCTGCATTCAGGCTTTCTAGCTAACCACAGCCATGTCTGGAAATAGGGCAGTGCTGTCTGTCTGCTTTCTGCTAGACTCGCAACCTAAAAACTGCAAAATGTTTTGCCATGCTCATGGCAGGTGGTGTGTGGCACATCTGCTTTGCTGCTTTCACAAGTTTGGCTCTTGCTTTGGTTGTAGAGAGTTTCCTTAGAGCAAGAAAGTATTCATGAGCGGTTGCCCACAGGATGAATATTTAACCACATCACATTTGCAGTTATAAGGTAACCTGAAACTGATTTGAAAGTCCATAACTTTGTCTGAGAGATGCAAATATTGTGACACGAGCCAAGCCAAAATCGTATGTCCGGTTTTGTAACCTATCATTACAGCAAGCACTCCTGTTCTAAAAAGAAACAGACCTCATGCATTACAGTTTATTACCATTTGTCTCAAGGGAAAACTTCAGAAGTTACTCTTGCCTTCACATGAAATTGTGGAATTTTAAAACGGGACCAGAATAATAAGACAAAAAGATGTGCAATTATTATGTGCATACAATTATCTCTGAGAGTATTGGCCTGTCGTGATAATAAAATCCTGAATTGTTTTTTGCTGTTTGAACAGTCAAATATCAAAGAAGACTCCCCACTATGCCCATCCATCAATGTGTCAGTAAGATGCGATTCAGCATGTTGACTCATTGCTGGGGAAGAAAGAGAAGAAAGATTTCCACTTAGTAGTTGAGAACTGTGTGTTTAATGACAACCTTTTAATATGATCTATCATGTATATGTTCAGCAGCTCAACACAGTTTACTGAGGAATGGTGTATTGTCCCTTAACATTTTAGCATTGTAACAGCTTGTGTGTTAATTTAGGACTCACTGTGTACATCTCGCTGTTAAGCCACTCTGATTATGACGATGATCACCATCATCATCATTGTTCATTTACTAGATAAGAAGATACAAATCTGATACAAAGTGTAACCAAGAAATCCTTCTCTACCCCTCCCCTCCCCCCACCCCAATTCTGTTTCCAGGATGGTTCCAAACAGAGGCAGGTGAGGAAGAAAACGGTGTCCTTCAGCTCAATGCCAAGTGACCGCAAGATCAACAGCACAGCTGCTTGTATGGCCTTCATGATGGAGGGTTGTGAGATGAAGAAAGTGCGCTCCAACTCACGCATGTACAACCGTTACTTCCTGCTTGATCCAGACATGCATTGGCTCCGTTGGGAGCCATCCAAGAAAGATTCAGAGAAGGCGAAACTGGAGATCAAGGGTATCAAGGAGGTCCGTTTGGGAAAGAAAACTCCAGTTCTGCGCAGCAATGGACTCTCCGATCAGTTCCCTGATGAATGTGCCTTCTCAATCATCTATGGGGACAACTATGAGTCATTGGATCTGGTAGCCAGTACAGCAGATGTTGTTAGCACCTGGGTGATGGGCCTGAGGTATCTGGTGTCTTATGGCCGACACACCGTGGACATGATGGAACCCAGCCAGCCGAGTCTACGAACGTCTTGGATTGGCTCAGTGTTTGAACTAGCAGATATGGAAAAGGAAGGCCACATTGACCTGTTCAGGGCCAGCCAGATAATCAAGGGGCTCAACCCTGGAATGAAAGAGTCAAGGATCGAGCTGAAGTTCAAAGAACTCCAGAAAGCTAAAGACCAATACGGAGAGGCAATTGACATGGACACCTTTGTGGAGGCCTACTGTGAGCTGTGCACACGGCCAGAGATCTTCTTCCTACTGGTACAGTTCTCCAGTAACAAGGAATATCTGGACAGTAAAGATTTGATGCTCTTTGTGGATGTGGAACAGGGTGTGGAAAGCGTAACGGAGGACATGTGCATGGATATTGTTCAGAAATTTGAGCCCTCCGCTGAAGGTAGGGAGAGGGCCTACCTCTCCATTGATGGCTTTACACACTACCTCCTCTCCTCTGAATGCCACATATTTGACCCCCAGCACAAACGTGTCTGTCAGGATATGACCCAGCCTCTGTCCCACTACTATATCAACTCGTCACACAACGCCTCACTTCTAGAAGATCATTTCTGGGGTTCATCAGACATCAGCAGCTACATTCGAGCTCTAAGAATGGGCTGTCGCAGCATTGAAGTCATTGTATGGGACGGCCCTGATAATGAACCAGTGGTGTATGTGGGTAATTCTGTAGCCTCACATCTTGCTTTCGCTAAAGTCCTGGATATCATAAACCAATATGCTTTTGAGAGCTCTGAATATCCCCTGATTCTCTGCTTAGTAACCCACTGCTGCATCCCACAGCAAAGAGTCATGGCACAGCATACGAAGAAGATTCTTGGGGACAAGCTGTATGTTGAACCCCCCAACAAGGAGGAAAACTACCTACCCTCCCCTGAGAAACTGAAAGGTAAAATCCTTATCAAGGGTAAGAGGCTACCACCCAACTGCACTGACGCTGAGGGTGACGTGACGGATGAGGAGGAGGGTCTGGAAATGTCTCGAAGAGTGGGTGCTGATGAGAAGGACCAGCTAAATGGCTTAGGCTACAAGAGACTTAGACTTTGCAGGGAGCTCTCTGATCTTGTATCACTCTGCAAGTCAGTCCAATTCAGGGACTTTGAGATCTCTAAGAGAGACCAAAAATACTGGGAGATTTGCTCCTTCAATGAGGTAGATGCAAATAGGTTTGCAAATGAGTTCCCAGAGGAATTTGTCTGTTATAATAAGCGCTTTCTCTCCAGGGTATATCCCACACCGATGAGAATTGATGCCAGCAACATGAACCCCCAGGATTTCTGGAAGTGTGGCTGCCAGATTGTGGCCATGAACTACCAGACACCAGGCCTGATGATGGACCTCAACCTAGGCTGGTTCAGGCAGAATGGCAACTGTGGGTATGTTTTGCGGCCAGCCATCATGAGGGAGGAGGTGTCCTACTTCAGTGCCAATGCAAGGGACTCACTCCCAGGGGTGTCTGCTCAGCTTCTTCACATCAAGGTCATTAGTGGGCAGAATCTGCCCAAGCCTCGTGGCTCTGCAGCTAAGGGCGATGTGGTGGAACCCTACATATATGTGGAGATACACGGCATCCCGGCTGACTGTGCTGAACAAAGAACCAAGACTGTGTCCCAGAATGGAGACAACCCTATTTTTGATGAGAGTTTTGAATTCCAGATCAATTTACCGGAACTTGCAGTACTGCGCTTTGTGGTGCTGGATGATGACTACATTGGAGACGAGTTCATTGGCCAGTACACCATCCCATTTGAGTGCTTACAGCCAGGCTATAGACATGTCCCCCTACAATCTCTGACAGGAGAATTCCTACCCAACACCACCCTGTTTGTTCATGTAGCCATCACCAACAGGCGTGGAGGAGGAAAGGCACATAAGAGAGGCCTGTCTGTCAGGAAGGGTAGGAAGGCCCGGGAGTACACCACCACCAAGACCACAGGGATCAAAGTAGTGGATGAGCTCTTCAGAGCTTCAACCCAGCCCCTCAGGGAGGCCACAGACCTCAGAGAAAATGTGCAGGTAAGGAACTACATACTTTAAGTATTTATGAAACATTAACAAAGCCATTACTCATATTATGAGCAACACATTGGGTTCTGTGGAGGAGGGGTGTCAACATTGTTTGATGTTAATGATGGTGATCGTGCTGAAGCTGAAGCTGAAGTTAATCATAGATCACTCTTTGATTAGTGTGTTTATGGTGCCGATGTTCAATGAAATCATTTCAATTTTATAGATCAATGACAGTCATCTTGTAAAAAATGGCTCCAATTTGTTCTCCACCTGACCTTTTTTTAAGACTCAACACTTGGTCCAGGTAGATTGGGTGCTAGGTTTGTAAATGGTTAATGTATTATAGCAGATTTGTTCTCATGAAAACATGTCACAATACATTTTTTATAGGGATAACATCTTCAACTGCTGAGGCTTTGCCTGAGCCACTTACAGGTCCAAACAGGTCCATTTCCATCTGTTGTATACAGAAAATATTTTTGGTGTAAGAGCTAAAGCAAAGATGGCAGAATCATCCAAATCATTCATGCTGGTGCTCTACAGTTAGTCTCACATTCACTAACTTCCTTGGTTATCTGCATGTTATGATCTGAAAATTCAGACAAGCATTTCCCACCAAATAAAACTGCATAACATTGTATTGCCTCAGCAGGTCCAAACCAATGTATGCATTTCTGCTTAGACTCATTTCACATGATTACATGAGAGGCTTGTCACTAATTGTGCTTTATTAATGTTGTAGAAGAGAAGGGTCATAAAGTGACATTGGTGTACCATTATGAGGTTTATGAATAGTGTAATCACTAGTGAGGGACAAGTTGCTAGGCACTTAGTGCAATACCCTAAAACTCCTCTAGATGAGCAAATGGAAGATTAGTAACCACAGTGTATATTGGCTGATGACCAGAAGCCTTTCAGTGCATGTATAATTTTGTTTGTGATGACTTAAGGGTGAGATACAAAGCTTGTCTCATTTGCTCAGTCTGCAAATTACAACACCGGGACAGCCAGTGGGCCTTTTAAATGCCACGTTGTTTGTTGTTTGCTTGTCAGTTTAGAGAACCGGGCACTTCTCTGCTCTTGACAGCTACATCTTGCTGTAGATACTGGAAGGATGCCAGCTTTATAATATATATATATATATATATATATATATATATATCCACAAGCTGAACTTGCTATGTATTCAGGCCATAAATTCCAAGGTCTGTCCATCTGTCTCCAGTAAGCAGTAACCTCAGTCTAATGGCATAGCAAACAAAAGACCAGACCAAACGAAATAACCAGATGCGATTAGAGATCCTGTGGCATGCTGTCATGCATTTTTCAGTTGTAGAAGTAGGCAATGATCTGAAGAAGGACCTACTTTTCCTCTCCAAGACCCCAATACAGAGAGGAATATGTTTTTGTTCCGGGGGTGGAATTGATCCTGTATTTACAGGCTGTAACGCTGCATCATGAATGGGATAAGAGGAAGGTAATTTTAGGTAAATCAATGGCTATGGAGATGTGATTAGTAACACATAATGAACAACCCCGCCCAACATGTTTCCACACCAGGCAAACGAATATAGTATTTGGCCCAATCAAGTGTTGCTTGTTTGAATAAGCTTAATTAGTGACAAATGGATACCTCCACAGTTTGTCATTAATAGGTCCTAATCTTTGCTCTGGTGTGAGTCAGCATGGCAACATATCAGGAATAAGACATGAAATATGGCAAAGGCAGCCCTGTCAATATGACACATACTTCTAAAACATTCCTGTAAAACTCCAATCAATTAATATATGCTACGTTATGAAATAACAGCTGGCACTATGTAGCTTTGTGTCATCTTACATAGCAAATGGCTTGGGAAAGGAATCTAAATATTTAATATAACAAAAAATGACAGTTAATGATTGGATGTGAATCGGTGTCTTTTAGCCTGATCAAACAACGCTGGCACCAAGGCCACTCCCCAAACCACAACATCCTCAAGCTTGAAATGCAAATTTTTCTTTTTGAAATGTAGAGATAAAAGATGAGATGCATGAAAGAGGTGAAGTTGAGAGGAAGGCTTTAAAAAGGATAAATGAAGAATAAGGCCATGTTTTAAACAGTTGTGAAGGCTTTGTAGAAGCCAGCTGTGTGGAGCCCGGTGCCTTTAATCTGCAGGGAGCTTGAGGGCAGAAGTGGGGCCCTGTGGCCAATAACCCACAAGGCCAGGCCTGACCTGACCTGAAGCCAAGATTAGACGTTAACGCAATAAAGAAATATCTTCTGTACCCGCAAAAATCCCAGATATCGTGTCATACAATCTTGAAAGCACTCACATACATTTTAGATGCTACGGTCAAAAGTGTTATGTCGACTCACGCTTCTCCCTTAAGACTCATTTTATCCTCAAACAGCAAAGCTTCCAGGTGGTCCGCTTTTAATAATAGCAGGAAGTGTGTTTGGCTTTTAAAAAGAGTGAGAATGTCCAGGGATATGAGCAGTGGGCAGATATGATAGGTTGCCATGTTTTCTATGTGGATCTAGGCAGCAAATCAATGATTTCTGATTTCTGTGGGAGACTTGAATGAAGTCCTTTCCGGAGTGCTGCTGCCCAGCGAACCTTAAGTGTTGGTGGAAGTGGAGGACAGCTGCCAGCCTGGCATTTCTTTTTATTTGCTGAACAGTGTGTGTGTGTATCATCATAGGCACACTCACCAGTGCTCACTAATGTGGGCCAGAGACGAGTAGAGGCACACTTGAAGCGGAAAGAGAGAGGAGCAAAAAAAACACAAAAAAAAACAACCAAAGCAGTGTTGTAATGGGACACAGATCTCTCATTTGGGGAATGTTAGGAGAGTAAAGTGGGGGAAGGGAAGGTAATTAAAAACACGAGCCTCTCATTGGTGTTTTTAAACACCATGCTTTGAAAACGGCGTATCTTTTATTGCACAACAATGATCGAAAAAAAAAACATTCAGTCATGTTGTCGGATGCACACACGCGCACGGAATTATACAAACCATAATGACTGCGAATAACACCAGCTCAGACATAAACCCATGCAGTCACACACACGCTCACACTTCTCACACATAATCACACACCAGGTTATAGTCCAGACCCCCAGAGCTTCCACCATTGTGTTTCTTCCCGTGGCTGTGCTCGGCGGCCCGAGAGGTGTTAACCGTGGCTGAGGCTCAGCATACAGATGCCGACTGCTTCCCCGGCCACCCTCTCCGTCTACAGGAAGGCCGGGCCCCAAAGTGACAGCACATCCTTTGAGGTGGTGGTGGTGGGGGGGGGTTCTGTAAGCCTGGAGGTCTAGCCCAGGGAGACAGCCGGTTCCCACACTGCACAGTGCCGAGTGTGTGAATGGATTCCCAAGTACCAGCGCTGGCTGTCTTACCTGCCTTGTGTTAGCAATGCTTCCCATCATGTTTATATATTTTTGTTTGACCAGATTAAAATATTATTTTTCGAGTGGGTCCTGACTGAGACGCCAGCATAAACATTTTCACGTAGAAGAAGATCATGAGCTTTCATCCGCCTTACTCTTCACGCTCGGGTTTTCGTGCCTTGGCTTGGACTGCTCTTTCACTGTCACGCTCTCCTCTTTGGCTGTCTTTTAACCAGGCTAACTGATGGGGTGCCTTGTGAGAAACAGTGGGCCCGGGTTGGTTGCTTGAATTCCCATGCTGGCAGAAGAATAAAACGCTGTGAGAGGCAGTTGCCCCGTTGCTGGGGCTACAAAGCCGTTGAACCCAGACGTGCAGAAACTCTGGAAAGCAGGCTGGCTACTCAGAACCATCGGATGTGCTCTGTTGTGAGAGCAATGCAACGAGAACAAATTACTTTTAACCAATTTCAGGTTGATATAAGGTGTAAATGGTGGCTGCTCAGAAATCTGGCTGCATGGTTAATTAAAAACCACATTCCCTTGTTCTGTTTTTGTTCCAAAGCTTACCTTCCAAATGAAGCTTTTGTTTGGAGGAAACCGAACAAAACAAATACTTCTGACAGGTTTGACAGATGATATCAGCTCACCGTGTTTGCATATCATTTCACTTTCTTTGATGACACATTAAATTGATTGGGTGCTTTGGTATCTTGCTCAAGGACACATGTGGAGAGGAGCTCAAGGTTCAAATCACTTACTCCGTGATTGATGGTAGACCTGCGCTAACAAGGCTACAGCTGCCCCTGATGGAAAAATAACTTGCTATCAGTATTAGATCAAATAAACAGGACATGTTGAGAGGCAAGTCTTTGTTTATCTGGCAGCGCTAAAACGGCCAGCTGGAAACAGGAACATAAGGAGGAGAAGGATTTATGGTGGACATTTGCAGTGAGAGAAGAAAGATAAATACAAAGATATGTGTAGAAAAAGGTGAGAAAAGTGTGGGAGAAATAAAGGAGGGCTGTTTATTGAGCAGACTGGTGTTATGGCTGTCAGTTCTGGTCTGAGTGGAAAGTCACAATCCCTCATTAAATCTTCCTCAAGGTCTACAGGAATTTGTCTCGGTTGCTTCAGTTCATTTACTATTAACACAAAGACATGCAGTATATCTGTGTGGTATTTATGAAATTACATATATATTTAACATTTTTCCTTCATTCAGCTTCCCAGAGCAACTTCTAACTGCTAAACATCCATTAAATACACACACAATTGACACAAATGTAGCATACACAGTTGATGCTTTAGTCAAGTTTTTTTTTTAAATGTGTTCATACCAAAATTGCTTTCCTTCATTGTGGATGTTTTCTTTCCCAGAATGCCATGGTGTCCTTCAAGGAGCTCTGCGGCCTGACCCCGGTGGCCAACATGAAGCAGTGTATCCTGACGGTGTCTACTTGGCTGATGAACAGTGAACGCTCCCTGAAGGTCACAGTGGACCTGAGCGAGACCTACCCCACCATGGAAGCTCAGGGTCCTGTGCCTGAGCTGCTGCGCAAAGTGCTCAACGCCTATGACATGGTAACCCCCCCCCACACACACACACACACATACACATGCACACACACACACACATGCACACTCACACAATCCAACAGAAATATGTTCATGTGACACAATAACATTCTTATTCTTGTGTGTGTCATCTCACTTCAGGTAAAGATAAAAATAAAATAAAAATGTCAAAGCACTCACATTCCATTATGTTATGTAAGTGTGATGATCCTCATGGGTGCCGCGCTTAAAACAGAAAAAGAAACAAAGAGGAGGGTTCGCGTGCTTCCTCCATTGATGCCAGTTTGCTCATCATTTGATTTGAGTGTCTGTGCAGCTGCTTGTGTTTCACAGGGCTTCTAAACGTGGCTGAAAGCACCAGTTTGACCAGTTGTCAAGCTGCACATACACATTGTACAATTCCACGTGCCCCTCTCCATCCTGCCTCCTCTCTTACAAGAACACTGCATTTTTCACCACTTGACATTGGCACAGCCCAACCGGGAGGAGGGGGGGGGGGGTGTTGAAGGACTCTGTCTGTAATTAGTTATCACCCCCCTACTTCCTCTCCCCTCCTGCGAGGCTTGGTGGGAGCTGTTGAATTGGGTCACGGATGAGGAACAAGGTTGTCGAGTCCAACGCTGCTCAGGTTCGTCGGCGCTCCAAAGGGAATCTGCTCGAGCTTTTATGAGCCTTCACTCAGGAGGTTTGGTGCTGTCAGAGCGACTCTCACGCTCCAGTCCAAAAAACAACAGAAAGGCAGACCCAGAATCCACATTTTAGAGTTTATAGATTCGAATTTTCCAAGGCTTTCATCTAGAACCCAGCCAGGGTTCTTCATGAGTCGGGATGGGACCATATCTGGGACTTAATCCCAGCTCGTGATTTTTTTTTTTAAACCTCACAATAAGTTGATGGTGATGAATCTACATTTTCATGATAATCATCATCTTCATGCATTTATGTAGGGGGATTTTAAGCATACATTGATGATGATCAGGATAATATCATAAACTTTAATTATTTTATCTTTTCATAGCATCCCATGCCTATTTACTAGTCTCTTAAAGGGACAGGACATCTTTGTGCTGCACGATTAAGGCCTAAGGAGTTCATAAAATGATGTACATACATGAACCCATCGTCTGATGAGGCCTGGGCCGGGTCGGCACACTATTTGTGTTTGCTTCCCAGAGATTGGCCTGTTGGCACACTCCCCACTCCGGAACAGAGGACCCAATGTGTGTGCTGTGTGTGTGTGTGTGTGTGTGTGTGTGTGTGTGTGTGTGTGCTGTGTGTGCATGTGTGTGTGTGTGTGTGTGTGTGTGTGTGTGCTGTGTGTGCATGTGTGTGTGTGTGTGTTGTGTGTGCATGTGTGTAAATGCATTTGGCTTCACGGCTGCCAACACACAGCCTTGTACTGTAGGATATCTGTGTGTGGCGTGTGTCCTCAGTCACCCCCATGTGGGCTGAGCGTTGTAACCCTCAGGTGAACAAAGCATCAGCATCCGGGAAACTATAAGATGCCTTTAAACACAAAACAGCCACCTTGTTTATAATTTTTTTCAGTGTTTATTGTTGTTATAATAATAATAATAATAATAATAGGAGGTAAGATAAACTGATCCAGGGACGACCTTTGGGACAGATCTGGATGTAAACTGCAACGAGGCTGTAACACTAATCACACTCATACAGCTTATAATTAAGCTTTCTCCATGATTTTTATCTAGCGTTCTCTTGTACTTGCATACAAGGCTAAAGCAATCTGAACTATGTTGTTTACACGCCTAATTAATTGGAAAGAATCTGCTTCCTCTGATTACGATCTCCCCTCCAACGCTTCGTTGCATTAATTGGGTTAAAGCTGAATTGCTAATGCGCCTGTAAACTTAGAAGCTACGAGCTACATACTTGTTGTTGAGGGGATCCCATCAGTGAGGTTGTAGCCAAGATAAGACACCTCTCAGCAATGTATATGGTGGGTTTCCCTCTTGGTAATTCTATGTGCTTCCTATTGTGTTTGTCTGGGCCTCCACTTCAGCTGTGCTCCTACTTAACTGCTCCTTTTGTCTTCTAGATGATCCAAACCAGCAGAACGCTGATCGAGTCAGCCGACGTTGTCTACTCCAAGCTCACACAAGCACAACGGGCAGGTACGTTGCATTGTGGGATTAGCAGTGTCCTCAGCTGCAGCATCCCCGAGCATCCTTTACATTTTGTGTTGATCGCAGCTGGATGCCCAATCCAAGCTGGTATCTGACTCGCCTGCAAAAACAGTCAGCGTTTTTGGTGAAATGATTCCTGTTTTTCATTAAAATAATATAAAATTATAATTTAAAAAATCAAGCAGCCACACAATGATACAAAGCAGGATATGTCTCAATAATATATTTATACAGAAATATAGGAATCATACGACACAAAGCAACACACATAAATTTGAGGAGATTAATGGTTTTAGCGGCTATGCTTTTTCGGGTCCGGAAGAAATGTGAATTGCGGGATCACATATCGCACGAAAATCCATCTGGTCGGGTTTCAAGCGATGTGTTTGTGTTTGACAGCAGACTGTGAGCAGCAACTGGCAGCTCCGAGCGTGGCTTAGGTGTGTGAGAGACGACACAGAGAGGCTACGCTAACCTGCTGCTGTACAGGTCAGAGATGCTGCAGTAGCATCAGTTAGCTCAGAGCTGGAGAGGATTCCTTTCATGATTCGTCAGTACTGCGTTTTTTTTAAATAGCCTCCTCGATGTAAGAGGTCCGGCCTTTTTAGGGCTGGGGATTAAATTCACCGTAATAAGATCATTAGGAGAGAAACGGCTCCAACTGAAGACTGTGGCTTGTCTTCTCCATCCTCTTTTTCACTCAGCACTAATTGTTCCTCATTTGCGTTGCTTCTCTGCTACGCAGCAGTGCCTCCGCTGAAGAGCTCTTCAAATGGAGCACGTAGTCTGAATACTGACATCTTCATTATACATGTTTGTACCTCACATAACTGCTGTAGGAAACCGAAGACATAACTCTGACTAATGTGAAACATACAGTTTTTTTTTATGGAGCCTGTAATGGCTAGTGTAAACATGGAAAGCCATTTGTTATTTCTGTTTGTGATAAACCCAAAGTAGATGGGGAAGGCTCACTCACTGGCATATGCCAATGCAATGTCCTGAGGCCGATAAGCCAAATTAAGCCTGCAATGCCCAGCATTACTCCCTGGTGTCACACAGAGGCAGGCATATGCCTCCCTCAACAAGCCAAGCTCATATTCATGCTGTGCAATTACCCAGGGATGTAGGGTGAATGCTGGGGCTTCAATCGCAGAGTCGTCCCCTGGATCTGAGGTTTCCCCGGCCCCGAGCTGGAAGCATCTTCAAAGGCGATGACTGCAGAGTTAAGCAGATCGTAAACCCCACACAGCCGCAGCCTCGCTCACAGCAGTTTCAGTATCTGGTTACTGGAGGTTTATGCTGCAGCTTACCGCTGCTGTCTGGTGACAAATATTCAGGAGCTGCATCAACAAAACCACGCTTGTTTTGCCTTCCAAGCATGCACGTTTAAGGTAATTCATTTTGAAAGGTCTTCAAAATCCTGGGGGTTAAAGCGTTTTCTCAAGTAATCCTTGCAATCCAATAAAGCAAAAACATAGAAAACTCCTAAAATTTGTTGTGAGTTTCACGGTTTTCGCGTACGTGTAGCATTACGTAAGAATGAGACAATGAGGCAGGGGTCGGAAAGACGGCCCCGAGGGGCCTCAGCTGCATGCCAAACATAGCACTTTCCCCATCGCCCACGCCCACCTCCCTGCCCCCCGGCGCTAACACACAATCCAAAACCGCCGCTACGCTCAAATATATCAAACTGCCATGTCCATTCAGTCATGCTTCGAAGAATTTGTCATTGTGATTGTGATACGGGAAGCTGAAAGATGGATATAAGAATAGCAGCCTTTTCTCTCACATAATGTGGTTTCCAACAGGCTCCTTGAGAAACTGATGCCCCAGCACTGTTTACCAGAATCCAATTACTGAACCTTTTGCCTCAAATCAAAAATGGGAAAAAACAATTTTAAACTTTTAATGAAATTTAAACTTGTTGGCCGAAGGAACTTTATACTAACCTTTGCTTGGATACAAGTGTACATTTCTGTCTGTACTTGCAGTGCTGGAATATCAATTAAGAGACATTTGCAGATAAGAAAAATGCTTGATGGGGAAATCAAACCCCCCCGCGTTAATAAAGTAATTACCTTCTGATGTGAACGTGTTGCGGTCGTCCACACAGCACGCTCCCTCCATCTGCTTCCTGTCTCATCAGGTCCCCGTTGTTTGTGGGTCTGTTCGTGCTTTGATTCGCATGGATGCAGAATTCTTTCACTATGGTCCATTGAGAGTGAAGAATAGATTTAACTGTATGGTTTATTGCAAAAGGAAAATTGGATGCATTTCTATAGCCAGATTATTACATGGCGTGGGGCTAACAAGGAGAATTGGATTGATTGTGTTATGTCAGAGCTGCTGTTCAGTGTGAAACCGCTCGAAAATGTGCTTGAACTTGACCTTCGCAGTGCTGAATATGTTACAAATAGAAAGGTTGAGAGGGTCGAGCTGCTTCAATCTAATCTTCCAATCAGTGGATCTGGATTGCTACACAGACCCACCTGCCCAAGCGCTAATGCTACATTATCACCATTTCTGCCGTCTTTCTGAGCCCGTGTCTCAGCTTGTTGTCAGCATTTCATATCCTCTGGAGAGCCGAAAAAACACACGGAGGACAATGGGATGAACTCATGACTCCCCAACGAAACGCTGCATCTGCATTGTGACGGCTCACAAAGCATGAATTCACCTCTTTTGATAGACTGACAGGCACTGGCTGTGCGCTTCAGAGGCCATCTCATAAGCTGTGTGATTATGTGGAGACTGAGCGTGACAATAGCAACAGCCTGAACGCAGACAGGGAATGGGAGAGGAGAGGGCATGCGAAGAGTGGAATTGTGGATTTGCATGGAATTGCAAGGTTTTGTCCCTGCAATCGATCGAGGTATAATTTTCATGTAATGGCTGTGTGGGAAGTGGAAAGAGGTGCTATTAGAGGACAGGCTGTCAGCGTCGAAGGGAGAATATGGGATGGGGTGTGCGTCTGTGTGTGTGTGTGTGTGTGTGTGCGTGCACAGACACGCTGCATCTAAGCTTAATTTCAGGCTTTTGATTGGACCTGACACGTTTGCCCTCCAGCCATTAAAAGTGTGCTCTGGCCCTCAACAAAACGCTGTTGTGACAAAGCCATAATCGCAATGACGTGCAAGGCTGCGTGTCTGAAATGAGCGACCTGAACTAACCTCTTACCTACTAAATTGCCCTTCGTTTCAAATTCAAGCGCGGTGGAATGAGTGGCGTGGCGGCCGCTCCGCCGACTTGTGCAGGAGGCGGCGAGAAGCAGCCATGTGGGACGCCGTCGACGTGCTATGACTCTTACTTCCCTCCTCCCTGTCCTCTTTCCTGCCTGTGTTCAGTTTATGCCCAGTCATTATTGCAGCTAATCAGTTTAATTTGGGCAGCGAAGCTGACGTGTTGATGAGGATGGAGAGGTGCTGGCTGATCCCTCCCCTGGGCACTATTGATGGCTCGCCATCACACACCGCTAATGGGGGACCAGAGAAACAGCTGGGATGCACACTCCACTGTGGGTTGTGTCTGAGTGTATACACTGGCTTATGTCTCTGCACACAAACATATAAGATATATATATATATATATATATATATATATATATATATATATATATATATATATATATATATATATATATTAGGGGTGTCACGATTTCGATTTTTCATCGAAATCGATCGAAATGACGTCACGATCTCGAGCATCGAAGTCAAAGAGAGGATCGACGATCCCCCCTCCCCCCGTGTGCAAAGCTACGCACACTACGCAAAGTTACGCAAATGACGCAGCACATTGTAGCCGACGCCGCTAGTTACCTACCCTGCAGGTTATGACACGATGGCGAGTGCAGATGAAAGAGGAGACGCGGCACCGGAGCTTGAAGCAGCTCCTGCTTCTCTTAAATCACATGTATGGAAATACTTTGCGTTCCCGGTGAGTTATGTCGACGACGTTCGCGTTGTTGACAAGAAGACCACAGTGTGTAAGATATGCTATGCGCGTGTACCATACCCGGCCACGGGAAACACTACGAACATGGCAGGACACATTCGCCGGCATCACAAAGATGTAGATTTGACAGCTGGGAAAGCACCATCACTGGTCCAGCCAACTATTAAATCCTCGTTTGCAATAAAACTTCCACAGACCTCAGCTCGCGCAAAAGCTATAACTAGCGCTATAGGGCTATTTATAGCAGCAGACCTGCAGCCTTACTCGGTGGTGGAAAACACGGGATTTAAATATTTAATTAGCGTACTTGAGCCACGCTACAGTATGCCCTCTGTGACCTCTCATTGTTGTTTGTTTTTGTTGTTGAAAACAAGATTGTTACTTTTATATTGCAAATAAATAATTTAAATTTGACCATTAGTGCCTAATGTGATACATTATGGAAATTGCATCACTTATATGTAGCCCAACTTTTGAAATAAGATTTACTGTACAAAATTTGATGAATAAAACCAATGATCGTAAACTAGACTAGTCTGAAAATGGCATAGGCATCTGTGCTGTAAGAAAAAGAAAAAAATCGAGAATCGAATCGAATCGTGACCCTAAAATCGAAAATCAAATCGAATCGAGTATTTGGAGAATCGTGACACCCCTAATATATATATACGTTGATTAAAAAGTACAGGGACCAGCATTGTTGTTTGAAACTATATATAGTATATTTGCTAGACGTGTGTCTTAAAATTCTGGTTTCGTGGATCCAGAAGCAGACAGATGCAGTGGTAAGAAGTCAAATAAAAAATGGAGGATTTTCATATTTGATTTTGGAGTGCCGCTATTTGAACTGACACACTGTAACTCTGCTGGGTGATGGATGGTTATTAAAAGTTTCCTGATAAGTGAGTGAGCATGTGGTTTGGCATCCCTAATATCCTCCAGATCTTCAGAGACCTGTAACATCTGATTTTATCTACAATTACAATGTATTTCTGTCAATCAGCAAGTCGATTAACTGACAGACCATTTCACCAACAACAGACATTTAAAAAACATGTTCTAGTGGACAGGATGCAGGGTTTAAGTCATGTCTTGATACAACATGCATCTAGGTCGTGAGGCGTTCAGGTGTCTCCTTCCTGCAAGCCTGACTCCTATTTACTAGACATCCCCTTCCCATGTCTCCTCTAACATCCACTCCCACACTGTTGGTGTGGTTCGACTTCATGTGGACTCAATTACCATGGATATCGTAGGGATAAAGACGTCTCCCTCCCTTTATCCTCCTCGGCTTTGTGCTGGTGTTGTTTTCCCGTCACATATTCCTTTCTCAAATTTGCCATGATGATATTCTGCCGGGCTCTGCAGTGTGAGTGTGTATGACTTGATAAATTAATGAAACACTGATCCGACTGTATTCAGCTCCTCCTCAACCCCGTTCCCGTCTTTGTTTTTCATCATTTCTTTTCATCAGATCCTGTTTGGAGATTCTGTTTGATTTTTATTATTTACTTACCTCTCTCTTTGACTCAGGGTTCTGCTGCAGTACTCATTATAAGGCAAAAAAACCCACCTTTCTGCTCTACGCAGACGCTGTATAGAAGCCTTTACTGAGCTGTGTGGTTTTTGTGTCTGCTTTGAAAGGACATGTTTTTGTCCCCTCCGTCCTTCCAGTCTGTCTCACAGATTTCTCTTTCCAGTTTAGCAGCGAAACATAAGATCCCGTGGTGTCAGAGCATGCCATGGGGCCACATTTACTTGATTATTAGTTTAAGTGACAGTAAGAAACAGCAACTGTGTGACTGCTGGGAGGAAGGAAATGCTTAATAATTGGGGAATGAAATGCTTGTAGAGGCTGTATACGACGAGCCGCCTCCAGCTAATTTCATCTCTCGTTCAGCTCTCTGTCTGCCCTTCTCCCCGAGTCCTGCGATCGCCTTGGCTCAGCTCTGCACCAGCAGTAGCCCATTAACTACACCAGATTACAAGATCAAATCAGCCCTAAACCCTGTTAACACAACTTTCAGGCTCAGAAAGAGATATTCTGCAAGGGCTCTACATCACCAATTATATGGAAATTAAAGATCAACAGGGGTCCTGGCTCTTTTTTTTTCTTCTTCGTCTTTTGTTTACAAGGTTGAGTCTGATGTGCCCTGAAGGCCGGAGCTCATGTGTTCTCTCTGCAGATGATTTTGGAAAATGTTCTCGAGTGCCAAACATGCAACCATGTCAAGTTGCTGGAAAGACATTTGCATGTGTTTGGTTTGATTCAAATAAACTGGGTTGAGATGCGTATGTAGGCAAACAGCAGAGGCGGCTCAGATGATGTGTGTGGAGTTTGGTGAGGCGGACATGTGGGGCTCCTTTAAATGTTTTCTACATTACCCTGCCTTGGTGCTTTGAATCCGATGAGGCGGCCTGTTTTTATGAATGAAAATAGTAGTAAAAATGGTAAATCCGTTCAGCATGAATTTCTGTCAACTCTTGCGACGTTGAGCCACAGAAAAACTAAACTGACTGGACATTCCAGATGATGGTAGGATCACAAATATTTAACATTATTGCTTTTGTAATAGAGTTCTCCAGCCATGTATTTTGTGTAGCTATACTTCTGAGACATTATAGCTCGCCCTAATTAGAATAAATACATAAAAACTAAACCTTTCTGAAAGTCAAAACAAAAAAATGCACACAAAAATATTCCTACTTTGTGCATTTGAGCCCTGATAGTCTCGTAAGAGCATTAACGTAACCGTTTTTTTTATAGTTAACTTCATGAGTATAATTTAATTGGGTAAATTCAGCGGAGAATTGAACATTAATCCAAAGAATTGTATTATTCAATACTGAATGGCTCGGTTTATGACTCTTGGAAAAAGGATGCAGTCTTAAGTTATTAAAAAAAAAAAAAAAAACAAGAGTGTGCCTCTTGACTGAGGTATAATTCTCCAATGAAAACTAAGTGAATAAAAGAATTGGAGTGGAGGGGGTTGATCGACTATTCACTAAATAGCTGAGGACCAAAGCATGAATGACTCGTGTTGAAGGGCTTTTTGTGAATTATAGTGTATTTTGTGTCTTTAACGTCTTTACAGTGAATCCAAGCTGGAGCAGCATAAGGCCAGCGGCTGAAACGTACAGCTTTAGGAGGAGTTTGTTCTTAAATCCCGGAGGATTAGTAATGTGTGGGCTAAATGAAGCCGGACCTACTTGATTAAGGGTTAGCCTGCGTTGCACTATAGCCCAATTTTAGCCCCATTAGCAGCACATCCTATAGTGAACTGCAATCATGCCAATTAAGGCTGTTGTGAGGAGCTGGCTTCTGTTCTGCATACTTTGTGCTGCACACATCGCACAGTGAAAAAGCAAGCGCGAGTGTATTATTACTTACATTAAGGTTTTTTTTTATTATGTTTTTGGTTCTGTGTATTAGTTAACAGATGGTGAAAAGTTAAGAAACAAGTAATTGATGAATTACTGAGAACATGTTGGCTTTTTTTTATCTTGGCTACATTTTTGGTGTTTGGAGCCCTGCTTTTTATGTAAATGATGTCCTCTAAGACAGACTGTGACTTGCTAAAATATCCTCATTGCATTGCACTTCTTTTTTTGGCTTTACTGATATAAACTTTTTTACTTGACCCGCCGTGTGTGTGTCTCTGTTTGTGTCCAGGTCTGGACTTCCATGAGGACCTGCATCGCATCGGAGCGAAGGAGGGTCTGAAAGGCCGCAAACTTCAGAAGGCCATGGAGAGCTACGCTTGGAACATCACCGTCCTCAAGGTCAGAGGAATCCCACCTGGCACCTGGCCTTCAGCACAACAAATACCCATGTGAACGTACTATATATACCTCCAGATCTGTAGAGGCCTGGCTAATACCTTTGATTGATGTCAACATGTGAGATTATTTTGGAGACTTTAATCAGATGGATAAGCAATCCCACATTCTGTTGCTAAGATTAAGCTACATGGTGTCTTAAGAAAGCCCTCTTGGCTAATTGTATTTGCCTCCTCTCTAATCCTTTAATCTCTTAATTAATTGCAGTTGATTCCAAACACTGTTTTTATTTGCACATGTAACTATCTTGACATGACACGTCCATGGAATTGTTCACACTCGTTTGTAGACGCACACTCACGCTGCGCTGTTATTCCTCACAAGGGGATGCAAAAAAAGGCGTGTTTGTCTCCGCCTGCCCCATGACACGGTGAGATAAGGTCGCCCGGCGGCCTCGCCTCCTCGCGCCCTGTGAGCGGGGTCGCTAATACCCGCACTGATAAAGCACCACATGCTGCTCAGACTGTACTGTGCACTGTGGGGCCGCGTGGCTGAGCGAGGGCAGAGCAGCCAGGATATTTTTATCTCATCTCATCACCCTGAAATCATTTAGTATTGAGTGAAGAAGCTCCCTTGGCTGAGCTTTTTGCTTTGAGTGTCAGGTTAGGTCGATGTCTGATTGTTTGATCATTCTCTCTCTTTCATATCTGCAGATAGAAGGAGAGGAAGGATTAGGGACGCGACTAACAATTTTGCAATTAACTGATTAATAGTTTAGTCTATAAAGTGTCAGAAAACAGACGGAAAAAAGTGTCTTTCGATTACTTGTTTAGTCTTTATAGATTTAATTTACAATGAAGCAAAATGTTGTTTTTTTGCTGGAAACAACTTCAATGATTCCCTCTACATTTTTGACCCAGTGATGAACCGACTAAACGTGTCAGGATTAGAGAAGGTTATAGACCACATAAATCAGTGTTGAACCTGTTCTTTTCTTCCATTTCTCATGCACTAATGGCCTACAGTGGCCATATGTGCAACAGCATGGTGTATCTTAATTAAGCTTCAAGGCACTTTCTAGAATTGGGAAACACACACGCTTTAATAATATAACAGGTTGACACCCAAACATAATCCCTTTCTCACCCGCACTCCCTCGTCCCTAAACTCCTCCCAGCATGCCTTTTCCCTCCAAACACACACTTCCCTCCTTCGTCCTTCCCTAGTCCTCATCTCTTTGAGGCCACATGAAGGCATCTTGGCATGCACACATAGCTCCTCCTCCTCCTCTTCATCCTCCCATTCTTCAGGTGTAAGCCGTGTCCCATACTGAACATTTGGTGTTTGCCAAGACAGTTATCTCCCCAGACATCCTCTCCGGATCCTCAGCAGGCCTGTATGCCCTTGCTGGTGGCTGGTGGGGAATCTGTGAGAGAAAGAGGCGCGTGATCTCGTTCTCAAATCTCCAGCCAAGATTTTTCGCATTTCTACCTGTGGCCATGTTTCCGTTCCGTTTGAGAAAAGCTGTATGGAAACCACAAAATTGTATGAACGCTCGATTGAGTTGTTTTTTCTGTTAAAAAAAGAATGATTGCGATAAATGGAATATGTAAACAACTTAAATCATTCAGAAGATCATTGAACTGATCGCTCCAAACCAGTTGATTTAAACAACAAAAGCATTTCCAAAGTGCACTTAAATCCCCTTGACAACTGAGGGAAACATGGCTGCTGATGCCATGCTGTCACTCATCAGAAAGGTGAAGCCAGAGAGGCTGGAAGGGAGGCTTTGATTGTCGTTCCTTTTTAAGGGGAATAACGGGTGTGGATTCTTGTTGTCTCCCAAATCACTCACCATTGTAGTTTCCACTGTGACAAACTGTTGTTTGAGGCTTTTTATTATGCAACCCATCAAGCTCCTACTTAAGTAGCTCACATGTTCACTCTTCCATTGTACTCTGGTCCCTTTTTGTCTCGCCGGCGCTAATTTTATGCTGTTTCGCTCTCAAGCTCACAGATTTTGTTTTCAACAATAGATGAAGGTTTGAAGTGGGAACTTCTAAATGTCCATCAGTGTTGGAGTTGAGCTGCATGTCACAACCCGCCCCCGATCTACGTCTACCACCTTAAGTGTCCAATTCCTGGATGGATGGAATTTGATGAGTAGGAGATTAGGAGAGGATTTAATAAGGATAAAGTGGTGGGATTTGGTGGCTGCCCTTGCTTGGAGTTAGCCCCCCGGGGATAGCTTCAGGCCAGCTGGTGAACGAACCCAAATACGAGCGGCGTTGTGATCTGGCCCCGGCAGCAGATCCGTCTTCTCACCGTCTTATTTTTATGCCCAGTGAGTCACGACTTACATAATTTCCGTTCTTTTCAAACATATGACTTATTCATGCTCGTGTTTTTTGCGTGCCGGAGTGGCTCAGGTGAAAGGCCACTCGCAGCAGATTAACATCACCTGGGAGCGGAGCGCTGGGCGGCACCTTTACTCATTCTGCAATATGTCCCACCGCTCTGCCTGCCTTGTGGCACTTTGGCCATTTACAGTACGCTTCAGTCTGATGCACAACGGGTCATCTGTGTCTCTTAAAAGGGATGTTAGGTTAATGAGCTGTCACATCCGGTCAGACCACATCCAGGCTGGAGTTCAGTGGGAGGGAGGGAGAATAAACGGATTCACCGAATCCTCTTCCAACTTGTTTGTGAGCAGATGTCGGAGGGAAGGTGGAGTAAAGAAAGAGACGGGGGTGTGGCTGCGATTTAAAAAAGCATGTGGTCAGATTTCCTTTCTTTTTCTTCTTTTGGCCAGTTCTAATAATATAAGCACCTCTCAACACACAGGAATAAAGCGCCTGTGGAGAAGACTCGACCACATTTCCACATGGCAGTGGTGGCTAGCTTAAGGTGGCAGGCAGCCATGGCAGTGGCCCGCTTTGACTTGACAGTGCTGTAAATCAGGATGCCTGCCCTGACCACTTCCTCCGCATATGGCAGGGATTTGTCTCTGGGGTGCTCCCAAATAAAGAGCAGAAATGTAGTATAACATTATCACCATATGACAACACTACTCACCAGCTGAGAGGAGCAGTATGAAGGGCTGGCAGGCAACCAGAGGCCTTCATTCAGTGGCTTTCTACTGCCCCCTTCTGCATCGTATGAAGTACTGCACTAAGGAAACTAAACTCCTATAGCACTTTTACCTGATTTGTCCCATATATTCTATGTACATTAACAAGGTTAATTATCAAAGATGTTTCCTGCTATTTTTGTCACCACATGTGTTGACAAACCGATCTTTTTGTCTCTCTCCATCCCAGGGCCAGGCAGACCTGCTGAAGCACGCCAAGAGCGAGGCCCTGGACACCCTGCGTCAGATCCACTGTGCAGCTCAGTCCTGCGGCCTCAGCAAGAACGGAGCATCTTCCCCACAGCTCCAGCACCATCCTCACCAGCAGCCGCAGCAGGTCCAGATCCAGCAACAGCCTCAGGCCAAGACCCACCCGCCGCCTCCTCCACAGCACCAGCCCACCACCCAAACTCAGCCCCAATCCCAGACACCCCAAGCGTATCTTCATCCCCTTCCCCAGCTCCAGGCTCTCCCTCTGGTTCAAACTGTGTCCAAACCGCCGCCCTACACTCAGCCCCCTGCCCTAACCCCGCTCCAGTTTCAGTTCCAGAGCCAGCAGCAGAGGGCAGCGGGACCTCTGGACGCCATCCCCGAGAAAGGGATGGCCAGCGACGATCCTGCGGGATCCTGCTGACCCGCAGCCTGTGCCCACAGAGAATCCTACCCAAAGAGAGACAGAGAGAGCGAGATGGAGATGGAGAAGCAAAAGGGTGTAGGGGGAAAGCAGGAGGCCAGCCACAGAAAGGAGCTGGAGGAAGTGGCGGAGAGGATTAAAGAGATGATGATGGGGAGAAAGACCCGCCGTGTTAGAAGCGAGACACAAGTCTGAGACGAGGTTTGTGTTGGCCAGAGAGCTGAGGGAGAAGAGAGAGAGAGACCTCACACTTCAATCACACATTTCTGAACGAGATGGGAAACTGATATTTACTTTCCTCAGTCGCGGATTTGGAAGATAATCTTCCATCTGAGGCAGGAAGTTCAGGTCTCTTCTGTCTTCTCTCTTGTGAAAAGCGTTACAGCTGGTAAAGAACTGGCAACGTTCAGCAGTGGGATCAGTTAGATAGCTCTGTCTCTCTCTGGGGAGTGCTACTTACATGCCTCTCCATTACATCCCCTTGCTCTGTGGGTACAGGCTTTACCTCACATCGGCGTTTTCTGCCGCAAATTTGCCTTTTTAATTTCCCGAGACGTCTCGGCAAGTCTTTGAGCTTTTATTTTTTTTTCATTCTCTTCCATTCTAGATGTAAAGCTTTGTGCAAACCCTCGTTCCTTTCAGTGAAGAGGATGCCATTTTCATTTTAAGTTCACAATGTAGAGCAGCTGGGCTAGCTGAGCTCTGTCGGCATCACAGATGACCATTTCAGTCAGAATAGAGAACACCAACCGCAGCTGTGGATGTGTTCAGTCACGTTTATGCTCTTCTTGAAGCCCTCGCCGGCGTCCGCCTCCATCGAGCCCCACGCATCTCCGGTGTCATTCCATAGGAATTAGGTTCTTTAGCATTCATGGACTCTACCCGCAGGGTCTCTGTGTCTCCCTCCCAGGGGCTGTGTGTGTGTGACGTTAACGTGAGTCAATGTTTTGGTCCCCAGGGTGGAGCTCGCCCTCGTCCGTAGGTGGCGGAGCTGGCCATCCAATCACAACTGGAATATTTGACCCTGCTTGTTAAGAGGTCAAAGGTCAACAGAGACATTGTACTGCTGTCAATAAAAACACAAATAAAAGTGAATATAGATGTAAACTGTATGTAAAATGTACGAAGGGAACATATATTGCTATAATAATTCTAAAGACAGACATTAATGATTGATATTATAATAATTGTTGTTAGTTCTATTGATATTCTGGTTCTTTTACTTTCTTTTTTTTTAGCATTACTTTCACATATACAGTGATTTAACCAGTGCATGTGGGACTGGAACACAGGTTTTCCGGTAAGCGCCACAACACAAGGGTCAAACAATAACCTGAAATGTGTTTCACTGCAAAGTGAGTGTGGATTCTGTAAGAGCTCCTCTGAGTGGCCCATTAAAACTGGCTTCATCGTTAATCCCATCTCCTCTTCTTCATTTCTCTTTAATGATGTTCAAATGGGGACGCGTGCAAATGTTATTTACAATGATGTAAATATGCCCACTTTATCATTTAACTTGCAAAGTATCAAAAAGTACATGGACTGATATTTTACTGAAAAGGATTTCAGAGACTCGGCAGTGCTTTAGAGCATTTTGAGAGCAGCTTTCACAGAGAATCTCAACAATCAATAAAGCTTTTGGAAGACTTTATTGATTGCTGTTGATGCGCTGTGATGCACGGTTAAAGCTCTTGGTCTAAAATTCTCTTACCAATAAACAAGGAGGAGGCCATTTATTTGATCATAAACGAGTGCATCTATTTAGAGCAATGCTTCCTGTTGTCCATAAGATGGCAACAGATATTAAGTGAAAGAGGATGTGAGGATGAAGAATCTGATCATCAATAATTGCTTTCGAGTGATTTTGTGATCCTGATGTGTTTCCTTATGAGAGTGCCGGTACTCTCCGGGTTGTAAAGCGTGGGAACAGCATCGTAGCTTTTTCATTGAAACAGTCCTACTTGACGTTGGGAGGTCTTTTCAGACTGTAGGCCCACAGATTCAACCACACTGTTTGCAAACTGAGTGAAAACTCAGACGAAACACTTGCTGGTGTGTCACTATGCTGCCTTTTGTACAATAAAGGCCGTAGAGCCTAATTAGTTTGCCTTTTGAAAGAGCTTGTTATTAGCACTGAGAAAGGGCATCTGGGCTTTTTGGCATATATTTATATTTTAGAACTCCTAGGACACATTAGCTAATTGACTTCCGTCCCTCAATAGTCATCGTAACGCTGCGTCTTCAGAAAGCTTTGGCATGCGGCCACAAAGACATACCTGTAGTTCATCAGCGGTCCGGAGGAGTGCCTTGGTGATGATCTGCAACAGGAGACTAATTAACGGCAGCGAGCGTGACATCAACCCCTCAAATGAGCAAAGAGCAGAATTAGCGTGTGATGTTTGTGGTTGTCCTGAATGACGTCCACCGACCACATCGATATAAATGACACAACTCTCCCACCGGGGAGATAAGAAGATCAGATGACTCCCCTTCACACAAGTAAGAAGATGCTGTGGTTCCCCACCAAATTCCACAACGCTGCTGGGATGGACACGTCCAACAGGGTAAGGCAGCTCCAGTTTATTTGACAATGCAAATCCATGATATCTGAAGTTTAGAGGGTGGTTACTCATTTATGAGTTTGTGGTCTTTTTCATCTCGCCATTTATTTTCACAGCCTATCCAAGACAGAAGGAGCCGTTATTAGTTTTTATATAACTCTTGAGTATATGTGATAATAATTGTTGTGTGTAATCCACCTAATGCGGTGTTATTTGTATTTGTCTTGTTTTTGCGTTGTATCATCGTCTGTGACTAAGGAGAAGGGTTACAAAGTCGTGACTAATGTATCGATTTCTAGGAAAATGACCTAATTTCTCCCGCTTAGGCGTGATGATGCTCATATAATCAGCTCAGGTTACCAAAAATACAAACTTCACAAAATATAAAATGTGATTTTATTTATGTAACTAATTAAGGTTTTGGCATACATATGTGGAAAACATGTCAGAATGATGTAATTGGAATTCCAGTGATTCATCTCTTTCAGCCATCATAAATAATTGTGCACAGTAGAATTATCCAAATATGGTGATTCTCTCTCCTTGACTAGAAGTTAGGGTTTTGTTTAATGTCAGCATCATCTTATTGGACATTTGGTGACTTAGTTTTCCATCCAGTAAGAACCTTTTAAACATGGTGCAACAAAGAATTATAAAGAATAATTTCTGTGACTTTTCACGCCTGCAGATCATACACTTGTGGGAGTTGTGGGAATTTGAGTGCTAACGAGTCTCTTTTGCCCATCAGAAAGTCCTGGTGCTGGTTTGGATGTTGCTGCTGTCTCAACTGGCCTGTGATGCTCACATCGTGTCCCAATGCTGCAGACAACCAGCTCACTCCTGTCGCCTCTACGTGTTGCTGTGTCCGTCTGGCAGCAAGAGCTTTGAGGGAAGACTCACCGGAGACGCCGCCGCCGGCATCCTCACTCTGGGGAAACGGAAGGAAGACGAGCATAACTTGCAGAGCCGACTTCACCAGCTCCTCCAAGGCTCCAGGAATCAAGCGGCAGGGATCCTGACTATGGGGAAGAGGACCGAAGAGAGGGCTGGAGAACAGTACATGGACTGGTTGGCTCAGGACACCATCACAACACCACTGCCTGTTTGAACCTGTATACCTCATGGTGTAAGTAGCCTATACCACTTTTCAAATCTAGGTGGAAAAACAAAGCCAACCTATTTGGTGAGGGTTATTACACAAAATGTGTATTTTGTTTTGCTTGTGTAAAAACTATTTTGCGATCTTCTTTGAACTGTGCCTTATAGAATGTGATGTGCTGTGCACTGGGCTATCCGTTTACATTGGGAGATGTGTAATGTTGTACATATATAAGGGAGGGGAAAGGTAATAAAAATATAAAGCTGACAAATTGTCTTTAATCATTCTTTGGTGGTTTTTCTATGGTAAGACCTAAATATTACATCATCATTTGTACAACGTTTGGTAGTTTTAGGATTTTGTAAGTATTGTGTTTGTTTAGGGAGACCAGAGAAGTTAGGTTTCTTGGCAGAGATCACACTCAAATAAAGGGGAGCGTCCAGAGAAAATAACAGACCCAAATCCAATCTATGAAATCCAAGTTTGTTCTATTCCTCTCAGATGTAAAACAAATGAAAATAAATAAATGTGCCTTTCAATAATATCCTGATAATAATCAGACTTTGCCCCTTGTTGACACGACTCCTGTACCTCTGACCTCTGAGACCATTTAAGAAAATGATGGAGAAGCTGTCGAGGTAAAGTTTGTGAACTGATTTTTTCTAACTCTTTGGCTCAGCTCACACGTATTAGGCTGCGTTAGAGACACATTTAAGGAGGACTGTTACAGCAAATAGCTTCTCTCTAAATGAATCTGTCATTTCTTACCAGCCATTAGATTACATCTGATGTTGTAAAGTACCTTAATCTGACAACAAAAAAAGAATTGTGTGGATTAATATATATTAATAATTTTACAAAATCCCTTTGATATGAAAACTCACATTGCTTTTAATTGGATGAGTTTTTGACCTTTTGGTGAATAAGTGTAGGTTTGAATCTCCTATGCATTAATGAAATGTCAGGTCTCAGTGGACATGTGATTTTACACATTTCACTCCACATGGAAGCTGGAGGACAGCGATAATTGGCAAGGATGCTATACAAAGAAGAAGTGAGTGATGTTATGTATATATATATATATATATATGTGCAATAATAGACTGGCGACCTGTCGAGGGTGAACCCTGCCTTCGTCCAATGACAGCTGGGATCGGCTCCAGCCCCCCCGTGACCCTGAATACAGGATAACCTTAAGAAAATGGATGGATGGATGTACAATAATATGATGTACAACTTAAAGCGAGCGACAGAACAGCCTCGTGTCCCTCCTGACAGGGAGTTTCAGAAAAGAAAGTGATTGCTATTAACTGCTGCGGATGTGTGATCAGTACGTGTCTGAGAACTCACGCCTTGCCTGGGTAAGTGAGAGATGGGGAGAGATAACTGATACATTTACTGTGTGTGCAAAGGGGGATGGTTCAGGCTTTTGTATGAGATATGGAGGGAGGAGGGGAGAGAGAGAGAGAGAGAGAGGCAGGGTACTCAGAGGTGGCAGGAACCATGGTGAGTGGAGTTAGACTGCCTGAAGAGAAGCCGAGGCTTCACTGTGATACCGGAGCAGTGCTGAGAGGAGAGGGATGCACGAGTGAAACCTGAACGATCCAGACTCGATGCCGAGAGAGGAGCCACAACACCTCAGAGCTCTCTACCGAAGAGGTCAGAGGTTTCCTCTCGACGGCTTCGTACAATAGAAACGACTCCATCAGAAGAGTTGGAGGCGAGCCACGAGGAGCCACCGTGGTTTTCTTTCAGGTCCTCTTTGGTGAATGGTGACTGGGAACACGCTGAGTCTGAAGCCTTCTCCTAATCCGGTCCAAGATGCCTGTGATGAAGGGCCTCCTCGCTCCCCAAAACACCTTCTTGGACACTATAGCGAAACACTTCGATGGCACTCGTGAGTATATTTCCTAGAAGAGATACGACTGTCTCAACTTAACTTAAATATCAATGATGTCATGGCTTGGCGAGATAAATAGTGACAACATGTGTATCTAACGATGGCTCGCAGGTTAAATGTAATGAAACAAGAGCATCATTTTGGTTGTGTACATCTTTGGATTTGCTCTGCTGGTTCTTTGGTCATCATCAAAATACTGCAGTCAATGAGTTGCAAACTTTTTTTTTTCTGCAGAGACACACATGATCAAGCTAAAATTATGACGCCTACAAATAGATTGAAATTGCAACTCCACCAGTTAAGCTTTTAGGAGTTCAGCCTTTGGCATTTTTGTAACCTAGTTTGGGATTGTGACTGGCACTGAAAAACACTGCTGTCGACAAACGGGTCCACTGGTTGTGAGATCCAATTATGAGACGACAAGTTGTGACAGTAAAGCAGAGCTTGAGATGGAGTGGGACAGTGTCGTATAGGATGATGTATTGGAGCTGAAGAGCCACTTGTTGAATTGGAGAGCTGCTTATTAGTTTCACGATTTGTGCATTTTTCAGTCAAATAAAAGAAATGTTAAATAAATCCTCTGTCATCGTTCCCACAATTTCAATCTACCAAACAGATAATATGCATACACTTTCCTGAGAGTGTCTGCATTTTTTCAGTTAGTTTCACATCTTTCTCACATATTCTTTTTCAACATTGCAAATAAGGGAACAGAGGCGTTAATGTTTTGGTGAAAATTGGCTTTTTGACACCGCTGCTAGATTCAGGCCCAGATCTGTTTTTAGCACATAGTCACTCATTTAAAAAAGATTCTGCCATCGAGCACAGAAAAACATACCTGATGGGAATGCACAGCGATTATTACAAAACTGAAGGAGCAACACTTTACTTTAATTTTTACATTTAATTGGGCTTTTCTGATGTATTTATTTATTTACAGTTATTGCTGTAAATATAAAAAAAGTGGAATAAATACCTAGACTTTCAAAGCCTTTGAATACCTCCACTAATGTAAATTCATTACACTTCTGCAAATTGGTTGCTGAACCTGTCAGTCAGACAGACAGACAGACTCCTTGGTTCATACACTGTTTCTCTCCACACAGCGTTTTTGTCTTCTTTCAAGAAAATAATTGTAAAGATGAAAAGTGTAACTAGTGTGTTGGGGTTTGATGTTAGTGTTTTTCGTCTCGATGTATTCTGAGTGACAGTGTGTGGTGTTGTCATGACGATTGTTGAGTCGGTTTTGCAGGTGAAGTGAACTGTTTAGAGTTTTGCATGTAGTCAATTACAGCCTCCAAACATAATTAATATCAGCTTATTCAATTAATGTTAACATTTCTGGCATCTAATATGATCGATTATCTTGCTGTACTGCAGGATCACGAGTATCATATCAGGAAACAGTTTCAGCTTTTCTTTCATGCCTCCTTGTCGACAGTCTCTTCTGCTAATTTCCTGCAGGTGTTCAAATGACATCTTTCCTCTTCATAACTGCTGTCACAGATAAATAGTGGTAAGAATCACTGCGTTTGAGTGACTGCAGCTTAACTGAAAAGAAGCAAATGTGACCATGAAAAATTAATTAAAATGAATTTATTATAATGATTCACAACATGTACTGAGAAGCTTAGACATGTACTGACCAGAAAGGACTGTGAGGGAGACTCACAGAGAAACAATTCCTTCTCCAGCCTGGTATCGGTGGCTGATAGAGTGTGTGTGTGTGTGTGTGTGTGTGTGTGTGTGGATGTGTGAAGTATGAAGAAGGCTGATGCTGCAGGTCTTTTATCTGTGAGGGCGCAGTGCCTTGGTAACCGTGCAGATGCAAATTTCAGCATTGCCATATGTTGTATTTTTCTCGACACAAATTGCTATGGCAACATGAGCGTGGAAAGGTCTTAATTTCTTTCTCCGTTGTGAGATTAACTGCACACACAGAGAATATCCACACACCACTGAATGCATGTCTGTTCCTCTGGAACTGCTTGGTCATCCTTTTAGGTTTAAAAACAATATGTAATGGATCTGGTGGATCTAAACCTGCATGCGTTATTGTCAGCATCAGCCTCATGAAAACTGGTTGAAGTAGCCTACAGGTGTTCAGTGCTGTGTTTGCAGGTATATCGGCATTATATTATGTTTTACAACACAAAGGTGTTTGTTTGAATTTGAATCAGCTTGCATTCAGAGAGCGACTGAATCAATAAATGACAGAAGACACCATTCAGTAGACTCGCTCCATCTGTCTAAATATTGAAGGGATATTTAGAGTTATATGGAGACGAGTGGAAGCAGACATGTATCAGTCAATGGATGGTTGCAGGATTTTGCTTTGTTTCTCTTTTTAATGAACTGTGGACTGGCTGTTTTCTCCCAACAAATCAATCTGCAGAGTATTAAGAATGTATTATGAGCTGGACTATTCCCAAACTAATGATCTAGATAGTTTGTAAAGAGGGAGATTACTCATACGTTTACTAAAAAGCTTCTTTTGTTTGGTTTCCATGGACAGAAAACATGTCGCTCGATCGTGTGTCATTGAGAGTTCTTATAGTACATCATGCTTCACCTGAGGTAAAATCTAGTCCAAATGTTAATTATTTATATACCTCTCCTAATAGATTAAAAAGAAGAAACTACTTGTTATGTAACTATTCTATGATTTTGGCTTACAGCATCTTATAGACCAAATTCAGTGAATTGTTTCGTTGCAGTTTCATTATCATTTTCTTCTGCTTCCCCACCTACACTTCGTGCCCTAAAATGACTCTTCGGTGTTCCAGCAGTTAGCAAAAATGTGTTTCTTTCATTTTCAAGGATCCGTCTGGATCAGACTGGATGTTCTGAATTGTCAAAGCTCGTCAGCTCCCCCATTATTTCTCAGGCGTTAAAACGACTTTCAGACAGAGAAGTATTCATTCTACTGCCTTATGAGAATTCTCTGTTGTTCAATAACTCCATATTAAAATTTTAGCGGAAAGCTGTTCCTCAGCCGAAGTATGAGAAATGTTTTCTGGGTCTATGTGTTTTTTTTTTTATTGCCAGCATAAGAAATCAATCTTAGCAGTAAAAACAACATTTTGAACACATATAAATGGCAATTTTGCAGCAACACGCGACATCATTTAAACCAATTCCCCAAGTATACTGTTAAAGACATATTCCAAAATAAGCGCGTCACATGGGTGTATGCAAAAAATATGAATTTATATATGATGCTAGAGCTAGCATCCTGCTAACTCAACACAAAGATTGAAACAGCAAGACTGTTTCTGTCTGAAGGCATCAAATGAGCATGCAATCTGTACAAACAAGTATCTATAAAAACTTCCTGGAGTCTTGGCTGGTTGCCTGGTAACTGCATGTTTTTTTTAGGTCCATAATAATGCAGTCAAACAATCCTGCATTACATCATATTCAGAAGAGTTGATTCAACTTCATGGCTATTTGGGAGGATGTGGTGATTTAGAACTGTTATACAGCAATTATTCCTGTAGTTACGCCTAAACTCATTGGTATATAATTGACAAAAAGCCGAAAAGAGGTTAACTGCAAGGGACATTTTTGATTTGTTTTTATTCCAGCCAGTTCATAGAAATCAAGACATTATTTTAGGGGGTACCGTCTAGCTGTATTGTTGAGTAATATCCATGTAATAACTTTATTTTATTTTTGAGGCCACTGGATATTCTGCCAATTATTTAAAAAGGAAAAAAGAAAGTATTATAATGATCAATTATTTTAAAAGATTGAAACTGTAATGCAATACACTATATCCTATATCCTGCATCCTCCAAAATGACCGTGAATTGCTTCCCCAAGTGAAGGAGTTCAAGTGTTTGGACATGGTCACTTGTTCTCGGGTGGAGCCGGTTGTGGTGTTTCAGACAGCTGATGAGGAAACCGTCCTGTGGAGGTTTTGGGGGAACATCCAACTGGTAGGAGAGCCCAGGTTTTAGCCAGAACACGCTGGACAGAGTAGCATATATGTGTCATCCAGCTTTCAGGGGCTGGGAAACGTTGAGGGATGTTTGCCTGCCTATGAGGTCACAGATGAGCAGCAGGAAATGGATGGATGGATCTTTCAAGGGCAGTGTGTTTGTGTGTACAACCGGTGGCAGGATGAAAACATGCTCCTCATGCTAATTAGGCGGCAAGGCCTCACTAAGGCTCCGGTCCCCCATGGAGCCAGCTGGAGCCCTGCGTATATAGGCTCAATACACACCACTAGCTTACTTCAAAGCCCTCTCTGATGTACACTAGACTATAACAGGGCTCTGATCTGGAGTCAGACAGAATGACTCAGAAAAAGAAAAAATTGTTTTCTGTTGGTGCATCAACAGAGAAATCCAATCTGGGGAGAAGTATGTAGATGCAAGGAACGGCAACACAACCTGGTTGCCATGTCTGTTCAGATTACTCTTTTATATGTGTGTCACAGCTGTGTAGTTAGAAAAGCACAATATCGCATGCTGTTCAATCAGTCCCCCCCTCAAGGTCACCCAGCAGCATTACCTCCAACCTTTATTTCCCTTGCAGACAGTAACTTCCTACTGGGAAATGCTCACGGTCGTCATGGCTACCCCATCGTGTACTGCTCGGATGGGTTCTGTGAGCTGACTGGCTTCGTTCGGACCGAAGTGATGCAGAAAACTTGCACATGCAGCTTCCTCCATGGAGCCGAGACCGCGGAGAGTGTAACCCAACAGCTAGACAAAGCTCTGGATGGCCAGCAGGAGTACCAGGGAGACGTCTGCTTCTACAGGAAAAATGGTGAGGATCATTATGCAAATGAGCAGCCAGATTTGAGTTTGAGATTCACGTATTAATGTTGGTTTTAAACCTAACTTAAAAGTATTTGTAGACATTTAGAATTGGGGATGAAACCACTTTCCTGGCCCTTCTTGTGTGGACAGGCATTTTTAAAGAAAGGTGAGGTGAGGTTAACTGCAAGGGGGGGAAGATATATTTTTATTCCAGTGTTAATAGAAATCAAGTCATTATTTGAGGGGGTTTGGCCGAGCTCTATTGTTTGGTGGTCTCAATGTAATAACTTTTCTAATATCCTCAGGAAATCCATTTTGGTGCCTCCTGGATATTGTGCCAATTAAAAATGAGAAAGGTGAGGTGGTGCTGTTCCTCTTGTCCTTCAAAGATGTCAGTGAATCATATGGGAAAAGTCATCACTACAGCCAAGCAGACGGTGAGGCCCGGCTCTATCTTTATACTCTTCCATTTTAATCCCATCTTCAAAATGTCATGCTTTCACCTTCATCTATTCAATTTCAAATTAAATGGACTTTGGTATGTACAGTGAGTCTGGTGGTTTTGCCCACAGGTATGTCAGAGACTTCTTACCGGAGCAGGAAACGGAATCAGTCCCACTTTTCCCAAGCTCGAGAGAGGGGAAGGACTATCCTGCACCACCTTAACAACCTGTTCACCAAGAGGGGCAAGAGGAAAGTGACCAATGTGAGTGCAGACCACTGGATCATCGAGTTGTTCATTTCATAATGCTACTTTGCTTAGAATAAACACGTGCTCTCATTAAACCGGCAGACAACAGATGGAAGACCGTTGTTTATTTGAGCCTATTCAAAAATGTATTTAGAAACGTTATCCAGCTGTGCCGACAAACATGTGATTGATATATGGCGTGGCGTTCAGAGTGTGTTTCAGAAACCGTCTCCACCCGAGTACAAGGTGGCGGCCGTGAAGAAGTCCCGTTTCATCCTGCTACACTACAGCATCTCCAAGGCCCTGTGGGACTGGCTGATTCTACTGGCCACCTTCTATGTTGCTGTCACCGTGCCTTATGACATCTGCTTTGTCAGTCATGATGAGGGCGGCGACTATCACTCCCTTGTCAGCCGCAGCACCATAGGCAGTGACATAGCGGTGGAGATGCTTTTCATACTCGGTATGATTTCTTTTTTTTGTCTGATCAAAAAAAAGCTCTTATCATTGTGTGTTTGCAGTCAGTTGGATTTTTACTGCAACCTACTTAGCATGTAGCATTGTCATTTTAATGTAATATATATTATACATATATATATATATATATGTATATCTCAGTGCCGCTGCAGTGGTTTCCCACCCGTACGTCTGCACCTTAACTCGCCCACTCACGTGTCTCTGTTGCCCCAGGTTACGAATCATAGTTAGATCTCTCTCACTTCGTCCCACTTTTCCTCCAAACGAAGTGTGATAGCGCGTCCGTCACAAGGCTCAGTAACTTCCTATCTCTCAACAAATTGGCCTGTGGACAAAATGAGCTCACCTGGTACCACGCGCCGTTGTTCCATCTTTCCTCTAAGTGAAAGTAAATCAGTTTGGTCAGGGAGGTACTACCAAGGCTGTCCCTGAACCAGCTTCATTTCAATTCACCAACGCTCTCTCCATGCAATCGTATTGCAATACATAAAGAGCTCTTCTTTTCAGTGTAGGAGCAAGTGAAAAGTATCAGTCCTTATGACAGTGAAGCTGAATCAGTGTGTTAGAGAAGGAGCTCCGCTGTCTGTCCAGTTGGAGGTGGAGAGGACGCTCAGGTTTATTATCCAGAATGGATAACAGTTTGTTTCGTGTCCCCCTTACCACCACAACTTCAAATGTGTCTGGTTTGCAGACGGCTTGTAATCCTCCACCACGTCAGCATCCTGTCCCAGAATGCAAAGGGGTTGTGAAGCCATCCTCTCCCTTCCAAAGTCAATCACCGTCTCCCTGGTCCCGGCCACGTTAACAAGCAATAAGTTCATACGTTTGTTGGGAAATACTGTTTTACATTTTATTATTATCCCCTAGTGCGCTGCATTCTGAAGAATTGTTAAATAATTGATAACGTTTCAAATATTTTTGTAAGTACCTTAGCTATAGTTCCAGTAAACTCCCATCTGAGACCTGACTGTATCGTGTGATATTTCCTCTCCTTCTCTTTTCAGATATTATCTTGAATTTCCGTACCACCTATGTGAGTCAGTCAGGTCAGGTGGTGTACGACGCCCGCTCCATCTACCTCCATTACTGCACCACTTGGTTCTTTGTGGATCTCATCGCTGCGTTGCCCTTTGACCTTCTCTATGCTTTCAACATCACGGTGGTACGTTTATCGTTTGACGTATCTGGAAGTACAGCCTGTCCTTAGCTTTTCTTCTTTCTTCCTCTTTAAGTGCTCTAACTTTAGGACTATAGCCACTAAGTGTTGTTCCCCCAGAGCATCGGACTAGAGATGATTATTCCTCTACATTCAACCACTTCACTGAGCATTGTCGTCTGTCTGCTCGTTTCGGTTTCTCTCCTGCAGATAAACACTAGTACTTCTCATGCATTAGTCTTACTTTGCCACAGGCCTCAGCTGACTCACAAAGACATCTCTCTTTCAGCGCTGAAAACCTTTCTGTTTGCCGCACAATTTCATTGAGTTTAACTTTTTTATTTTCTCTGCTCATATCTTTGTTCTACTTTTTGTTGTATTACAGCTTTTTTTTTAAATTTTGTTTGAATCTGTTTTGTTTGAAAAATCCTATTCATGTGTGTCCATGTGTTTATTTGTTCTTCATACAGTTCTTTCTTTTGTAAAGGTGCTATTCAAGTAAATGTCCTTTAGCTTGCTTATAACTGCAGCCTTGGTTCAGTTGAACAACTGATTTTCAGGGTTAATTCTTCAGAAAAGAGAAACGGTGCTGTATCAAGGTTAGAAGTAAAAGGAGGATAGGTCAAAGGTTATATCAACAAATCGTTCTTATTGAACAAGAGTGGAAGAAAGAAATGTGTAGGAACACGCATCGAAGGGAAAATTCAACACCTTGTATGTGGGTGTCTAATCAGTGCTGATGGTATTTGTAGTTCATTGTAGAAGTAGATTCTTCAGTGTGTGCTAATCAAACAAGTTCTCTTAGCGTCTTTAGTCTAATATAGAAACAACTCACAACACGTGAATAAAGGAAACAACTTTCCACCTAAACATAAAAAGTTGCCCCAAAATTGCAATACATCCCACATACATATACATCCCACTTCCATGTATAGTCATGCACGCATGACTCGCTCTCTCTGGGTTGTCGTCGGCGACAGCATCCGACAGAAATCGCCCACCGCTGACATTCATTACAGCTGAATGATTCAGTTTCTGTTGACATTTGAGAGCAATTTGAGCAAAAGGTCCACCAGTTGACGATTGCTCGGCAGCTCAGGTTCTGGAGGATTCTGGAGGATCCCCATCATGTTGTCCTCGCTGCAGCAGCAGCCTCGTGTGACCTGAATCCAGCTGAATATCATCCGAAACACTTTAAAATGTGAACTGTACACACATATTTTGGGATGCAAATTTCGCAATGGAAATATAACATAATTTGCAATACAAGCGGAGAGAACATGGACGTTTTTGAAAGGCGCTGCTCCACACCTACCAAAGCTAAAATAGCACTCTGTAGTTCCTCCTCACCTCCAGCAACACCACCGTCACGTCCCTGGATGCAGGAAGAACAACACGATTTAGTAATCCCCCAAAAAAGAAGGTGCTATAAAGTGATCCAGCTGGTGTGTTCTGCTCTCTCTCTCTCTCCTCGCCCAGACCTCGCTGGTGCACTTGTTGAAGACGGTGCGTCTGCTGCGTCTGCTGCGCCTCTTACAGAAACTGGACCGCTACTCCCAGTACAGTGCCGTGGTCCTGACCCTGCTCATGTCTGTGTTTGCTCTGCTGGCTCACTGGATGGCTTGTGTCTGGTATGTCATCGGACGCAAGGAGATAGAGAGCAACCCCGTTACCTGGGACATAGGTGAGCATTGTGTGTGTTTGACAGTCTTAGCCAGCACCGCTGAACCAAGGCCTTCATGCTCTTCCTCACTCATTAAGCTTTGCTGAGCTCAAAGGGCCGTGAAATGCTTGAATGCCTGAATGCCTCGGCATTATTCCAACGTCTAGCTTGTCCCCTCTCAGCCTGGAGGAAGTTCAGGTCACAGGCTCATTTCATTATATCACCAGTAAGACAGTATATCATCCTATTATATCACCAACCAAAAAAAAAGAGGGTCATCCATTGAATCAGACTCATTAGTTTAGTCATCTATGACGCCAATAATCTTATACAACCATCTCCTTGACGCGGTCACAAGGCTGGCTTCCGGAGTTGGGAAAGCGTCTGGAGACCCCATACATCAACCGCACCGTGGGGGGTCCCTCCATCCCCAGCGCCTACATCGCCTCTCTCTACTTCACCCTCAGTAGCCTCACCAGTGTCGGCTTCGGCAACGTGTGCGCCAATACAGATGCAGAGAAAATCTTCTCCATCTGCATTATGCTCATGGGTGGTGAGTTCACTTGTGATCGCAGAACATTCCAAGAACTTTTGACAAACGTTCATCATGTCACGTCCCTCTCCCACCTCCCACCAGCCCTGATGCACGCGGTGGTCTTCGGCAACGTGACGGCCATCATCCAGCGCATGTACTCGCGGCGCTCTCTCTACCACACCCGGATGAAGGATCTCAAGGACTTCATCCGGGTGCACCGGCTCCCTCAGCTGCTGAAGCAGAGGACCCTGGAGTACTTTCAGGCCACCTGGTCGGTCAACAATGGCATCAACGCCAATGAGGTGGGTAGAATCACAAGTCAGCAACCATTTGCCTGTGATATCTTTTATCTTTTTATCTTTTTTTTTCTTTTTCTCAATTAAAATGTAATACTGATTCCTACTTAAGTAAAAAAGACCATTCGTAAAAAGACGACGATTTATTCTCAATGCAAATAGCATTTTCTAGCATTCAGCTAGATTCAGAAATGTTACCTTTCCCACTTCCTTAGGTAGACTGTGTTGCAAACAGAGCCTTGTTCTAGAAGTTCCCTGTAATTCCAAGTAATTAACACTCGTCGCCACCATCTGCGCATAATTTATTCACCGTTGAAGGTAACAGACAGAGCAACTGATTTCTGAGAACATGTTGGCTTCAACAACTTTTATCTATTTTTACTTCACACCTTGGCACACCATGTAAATGCATCAACCTTTTAAACCATTATGGATGTCTTTATTTGCTCTTGCAGTATGCTGCTAGTAAATCAAGGTGAAAATGTGTAATTCTTGTTGAGTGGTCTATGACTTTCTCAAGCTTTCTGCCCAACATCTCGATTCAACTTCTCATTTTTATTTGGATGCCACCCTTTGTGAGGCCCCAAAGGCTTGAGCCCTGATAGGCTTGTGCATTAAAACAGCAGTGACTGTTGTCCTGCTGACGTGCTGCTTTCGCTATAGAGGCCAGCGAAAACAAGAAGTCAGTGTGTTTGACTCGGGTAGTGACACTTTCACATTTCATGGAATCTTTTGATTAAGTGTTCACACTTGTATTCACTTTTAGCCTGACATTTGATGACTTTTCCTAAAGTGACCCTAAACACACAAAAATTCAAATGTCATGCTTTTGTTTTGGTGCTACATATTTTTGTACATTGAGACTGTTCGGGTTCAAATGTGACCCATATCTATTGAAATTAATTTTAGAGCCATCAGTGTGAGTCAAACCAAGGAAAACGATGGTTTTAGGGAATCTTGAAACTGTGAAACTGGATATACCATGTCTCAGTGTGACAGAGTTCAAGGGGGGTCTTGACAATTTTACGAAAAACCGTCTGTTTCCACCATATTTGCACCTGGTCTTTGAATGGTCATGGGGGAAATCTGGAAACAGTGAAAGAGGGTGCCTTAACACAGACAGGAGATCTGTAATATAACACAATAATCCATTTATCCTGAGCTAACTGAGATCAAAACAGAGGTAATGGGGGGGGTCAAAGGTCTATAAAGGTACCTGAGATGCCTTTACAGTAACTTAGGTTATGGCAGAGAGACTTACTGCCACTCTGATTACAACGAAGGGGAGAGAAGTCTTTTTTTTCTACGTTTGCTTTCACCCATGACACCACAGCTATCTCATATATGCAAAATAAGAACAAGGGTGTCATCCTTATGGATATGTGTGATCGTTTTGTGTGAAAGCATTTAGTCTGTGGGTATTGTAGAGAAGCACGTCTATAAAAAGAGAGTTGGGGGTATGTTCACATTCCAGTGGTGAGGACTTTTTCCTGTCCTCTTTCTTAGCTGCTGCATGACTTCCCAGATGAACTGCGAGCTGACATTGCTATGCACCTGAACAAAGACATCCTGCAGCTGCCTGTATTCGAGCGAGCCAGCAGAGGGTGTCTGCGGTCCCTCTCCCTGCATATCAAGACCTCTTTCTGTGCTCCTGGGGAATACCTCATACGCCACGGAGACGCCCTGCAAGCCAACTATTTTGTCTGCTCCGGCTCCCTGGAGGTTCTGAAAGATGACATGGTCCTGGCCATCCTGGGTCAGTGTGCACCACCAAGTGTAAAACACTTCCTCTCTTATTCATTCTGCACCTTTTCATATTGTTCTCATCGACAATCCTTACAGGCAAAGGTGACCTTATTGGGGCCGATATCCCGGAACATGACCAGGTGATCAAGACCAATGCAGACGTGAAGGCGCTGACCTACTGTGACTTGCAGTACATCAGTGTTAGGGCTTTGAGGGAGGTCCTTGGGCTGTACCCAGAGTACGGCAGTCGGTTCAGCTCTGACATCCACCACAACCTCACCTACAACCTGAGAGAGGGCAGTGAAGCTGATGTAAGACCTTTGCTGCCACATTTAAACAGCTGAGAACACTACAGAAACAGACAGAATGTCAATGTACCCGTGTTTCATTAATTGTGCCTGTGCTCATTAGCAACAACATAGCGATACTTTGCCATCAAATATAGAATGTATGATAAAAAAAAAAAACCTTGTTAATTTGAATTTCATATCTCTAGGGGGTGACGACGTTTCCATGGTTTTCCAAGCTGCCTCAGGTATGTGTGCCTCACTGAGGTAATTAATAGATAAAGATGGATATGATGGTGCTGCTGGGGAAAGTGATGGAAACAGCATGGGCTAAACAGACAAGACCAATTAGGATATCAAGAGATTAAACTTAAAATAAGCTTAGCAAGAGAAGCCTAAAAGGATCCTTATGACACTGTACAAGTCAACAAAGCAACACTGGTTTGTGTGCAGACAATGTGTTTTCTGTCCCAGAAAGCATGCTTTCAGAAGCGTAACCTTGTTCACTATGCAGACACAAAATAGACCACAATTTCCAAAGTTCACTTCCAGTTCAAGGCTGTAGTTTCTTTGTTTAATTCTTCTTAATTTAGCACTCACACTTACTATATTTAACGACAGAAATGTAATTAAATTAACATACAACAAATGCTTCCATCCATCCTCAGGGTCATGGTTCTATGGGCCATAAACTACCCTATATTGCTGAGGCAGATGATGCCAAACATGGAGAAGACATGAGCCGCTCTCAGCAGAGAAAGGTGCCCCTGTTACATGGAGTAGGCAGCCCTGTTCGCCAGCCCCGCCTCAGCACCCTGTTAGGAGGGGAGCTCCACCACATCAACGCACTCCACATCCACCGCTCACCTGTTCAGGGCGGAAGAAGCCGCAGCCCCCCTACTCAGCCATTCATCAATCAGGAGCTCTCTCGCTCTCCTTTGATCAGTCATATCACTGACCCAGACTCCAACCTGCGGCCTGCCAATCTGCTCATGCCATCCTTGCCTTGTGTTAGTCCACTGAACCTGAGCCCCAGGTAAGATGTTCATCCTTCTTTCCGCAAATATGATGCAGTCATGCGTTTGCAGTTTTGCTATTTAAAACTATGTAACACTGATTTGTGTCTCTGCTAGGGTCGTGGATGGGATTGAGGACAATGGTCGCACATTTCAATTTAATGAAGAGCAGAACGAGACAAAGCCTGATGTAAAAGGTGAAGTCTGCACAGTGGATGACAAGTAGCCGATTAAGATATTGATAAAAATCACTTTTCAGGAGCAAATGCTTAACTCTAAATTTTGCATAGTTGAATAAACATAGTGGGATATCAAATTTTAACACATTCTGACTCATTTTGTTTCCCAATATTCAAGGAGTAACTATAATCCTACTCATCTGGAGTTAGATATGATATTGTTTGTATTGCATTATCTCAAATCAGCTGTTGATCCTTTTCCAGATGGGTTCCAGGTGAGTGCAAACCTGCTTCTGGAGACAGAGGAAGTGACACAGAACATCAGCAGACTGAACAAAGAGGTATGGTTTAATATTCAATATAAAAATGGAAATTAGAAATTATTATGTTATTAATTTTACAGTTAAATATATACTGTAAGTAGTGAATATACTACAATGTTAAATGCTATTGTCGTTATCCTCAAGGATTGTTGTCTTTTAGGAGTTCAATTATTAAAAGGTTAACATGCCATGAAGCAATTTCTCTTTTTGCCCCAGGTGAGCAGCTTGAACCAAGAGGTATCCAACCTGGCAACGGAGCTCCACGACTTAATGCATTTCCTACAGTCTCATATGGCCACGCTCCAAACCCCTGCAGCCTCCTCCTACTGCTACGGCTTACAGATGGTCCCCAGTCCCAGTGTGACTTCTTCCAGGAACTGGCAGTCCAATGTTGCTTTAAATGTTGCCACCGGTCTTCACCTCCATCATGAATCAATTAGCCACCCTGCCCGAAATGTGTGGGGCTGCAGTGGGATGCCCTCCCAGGGAATAAGTCCCACCTTGCCGAACTCATCAAGCCATGTGTCATGCTGTTTACATCTGTGTGGCTCTGACAGAGAAGGAGTCTCACCCCATAGGTTGCAGGGCCAACGTGGGCCCTTTCCGACCTCAAGAACAACACCAAACTCCCCCTGCATGACCCACTCACACGCCCAGGGAGGGGCATCTCTCCTGGGTCTCACTTCTGGTTTCAGCAGCTTCCCAGTGATTTGTCAAGCCCCGCAAGTGCCATGCCACGCCTCTTTTCCCACGATGAGCAACTCTCATCCTCTTTGTTCCCCAGTAAATTCTGGCTGCTCCCATCCATCTCTGAGTGTCCAAACCCACTCTGATCCCACACATCAGACCAACTCCCAGACACCCACCCATTCCTCCATCACTTACAGTAGTCAGCCGCAATATCACACTACCTTCAGCCCCCTCACCCCTTCAGCAATCCACACTTCCACATGCATAGGGCACAACCAGGGCCAACAGGGTGTTATCAATGCCCCCAGGCAGAATGACCCAGTAGGATCCAGCCCTATTCACCACACACAGGACCTGGCATATCCTCTGCTGGGGCAGGTAACAGACACCAGGGTCTGTAGAGCTTCACTGTATCAAGAGAGGACAGACAGCACTGAATCACAGGATGTAGAAGTTTAACCTCCCCTCTTAGATGTGTAGAGAATACAAAACTCACACTGATGACTGATTATTGTGGTTTACATAAGGGATATTGTACAGCGAGCTAGATTATTGTGACATGTATCTCACATGCTGAGCAGGTCTTGACTCACCCCACTCACATTATTCTGTTACAGTCACTACTGAAAAATAAAAATCAACAATTTGACACAAAATACTAATTTAAAAACAATTGGATTGCTTCTGCTTTAATAAATGAAAGAAAAGGTTCCCTCTCTGTGTATGGCGATCGTAATGTGCCACAGTCTGTTATCATAGCAGTGGTTTCCTATAAAGAAAAACAACAGGCCAACAAATCCCCTTATTTGACCAATCAGAATGCAGTACTCAACAAAGCCATGTAAATGCATGATGGAGATGATTCAATTATATATTTTTAAAGTGGCAATCTCAAAGACTTTAATTTAAATAAATGTCTGTTATGTGACTGTGCTGCAGAGGAAACACAATGGTGATATATGGCCCTCTGATGAAAGAATTGCAATGTTTATATATTTGCAGTATTACCAACTGGGTGTGCTGACATCTAAATGCTGCAGTACACTTTTTTCTACATTGTATACACACAAAAAAAGAAACTATGCACACAATTCTGAAAACTTGTATCAACAAAAAGCTAAACTCTAAGCACAATTTCATTGTTTTCATTAAGACAGAAATTCAAAATCAACCATCGAACAATGCACCAAAACTGCTGAAACCCTACTGCCACAACTGAATAAAACATTTTGTAAGTGATTGTGTATTCATGTTTTTTGTTATATATGCAACAGCAACCAAGACCCGTGCTTGCTCTCTCACTCTTTAGCATTCAACACAGGATTAATTGGATATTTATAAAAGCAAGTTATCTGGTACACTAAAAAGCATTTTGCAGTGTGCCTAGACTTATTTTGAGCTAGTGTGTGGGTATGCAGCCATCTAGTGGTGAGCGCTGGTTACAACTTAACAATGCTGTCATTTCAACAGTACAGAAAAACTAACCTGAACATGATACTCCTTCAAACTGATAAAAGTCTGATAAAACAGTTAAGTTGATGGAGAAAATCACAATAGTTTTTACTGTTTATTTTTAAGAACATGTGGCGGGGTAAAGTAGCATGAAACAGAAATACTCAAGTAGGTCTAACTTGAATAAATATACTTATTTACATTCCACCTGAGTGTTCAAATTCAATTTGACTCATTTGAAATATAGCATACGTAGTAAGTAGTTTAGCTCTGATGCTTTAGAAATTGGTTTGCAGTGTTCATGTTTTTTTTTAAAGAAGTAGGTCAATGTAAGCAAGCATATTGATGCAATATTCGTAAATTTGAAATAAGGACACTGACTGAATGGCCTGCTAAAGGCCCTGCACAGCGTTGTACTGCAGAAAGTGGTGTCTCGGCAGACCGCTGCTGTGATTGGTCAGACGGTCGATGACAAAAAGTGGGACGTTCCCGGAAAAATCGCTAACCGGAAGGGAAGGCCAGAGCCTCAGAAGAAGAAGAAGACAGCCGCCACCGATGAGACCAGCGAAAGAAGAAAAAGTATTGTAAGTCGCACAAGTTGAAATGATAGAAGACGGAGGTAAACGGGAACACTGAACGCTCGTTGGACTTCTTGTCGACGAGCCGTTACAACGTATTTAGACACGCTCTGTCACGTTTTGGTCCACCGATCAGCCAAGTCCGGGTTCAGGCGAAACGTCCACCAAGACAGGGTCGAGAGAGAGAGGCTACGAGGTCCTAGCCCCGTGAGAACCGCAAAACATGTCCAAAAAAGCCTTGGCACAAACATCGTCGAGGAGAATATGCTATGTGCTTGTGCCAGCGGCAGACACAATACCAAGTCCGAGTCCCTGAGTTTGACAAACGTCAAACAGCTGACGACGTGTGGCCGAGAAACGGAAAGTTGTCCAATGACGTTTTTCACCGCTAACCTAGCTAACGCTGTCAGAATTCAAGTTTTCATTTACCAAGTTTAGCACAAACGCTCGTTTTTGGGGGTTTCTTCTGTCGACATTTCACGTCCACCGAGCTAGTGCTAATGCTAAGCAAATGATAATGTCAATATCGGACGTTAGCTATGCGATATTGCTGCCAAGTTGCCAAACTGCTCAACATAACTAACGTCCCCAGTCAATGTTGTGCTGTCCGAGTTATCGATGGCGGTCGCTTTATTTTGACGCTGTCACAGCTAAACTAACGTTCACCATATATTTACCGTCCGTCAAAGCTACGGTACACATTTTAGGTTAGCTAGCAGGTGATTGTTTTCACAACATAACATCCGCTTTACCGCTTTTCACTTTGCTAAAACTGGCCGCAGCCTGACCGAAAACACATTTGTATAACTTACTAACTTCATGGCAACTCTACATGAGGGTAGTTTGGTAACTAGTTCATTGCTATGCTCACTTCGAGCCTGTAAAGTAATGATTGTCGTTCCCCTCAAGTGACAAATAACTGCCAGGCCACTTGTTTTTCGCAGTCATATATATACTTTGTAAAAAGAAATGTCGTGTGACAGCCTTTACCTGTCTTTTTGTAATGCTATCATGGTTGTTATGTCAGCTGTATTTGTCTTTTTTCTTAGCAAGACAGCAGTTTGACTTGAAAGTTGAACTCTGGGACTCATCCGAGGTAGTTAATAGGGTCCACAGTTTCTCACACTCGTGCCAGGAAATGCCAGCAAGCTTGTGCTCTCCAGACATAAGTTGTCATAAAGATGTAACTGCAGATAGTATTTTGCCTTGTAATTCTGCCGATTAATCTTGCTGAGATTTTGCGTCTGCATGTGTGTCTCCTTGTATTTAATACGTTTTCACATGTTTATGGCTGAACGAGGGGAACAGAGCATGGACCTTTGAGACGGAAGGGAATCACGGTTACTTGCTTGAGCTCTTGGTACTTTTATGGTGCATGGACCTTGTCCTTCTAAAGTGGTGACACATCTTGCCAAACCAGCCCTGAAAAAAGTGCTACCAATCAGCACACATGGACATTTTTTTTGGTTAATTTAAGGACACTCAGGCTATGAGGCAATTTTCTAGTTTTATGGTTGTATGAGTATTTGAGCTGGTGGCGTTGAGCTGCCATCAACTAGGCCCCAGCTCCACATTTTTAGATCTGCAGAAAGGAGCAACCTTTGAAGCACCCATTTTTGTGATTCACTAAAATCTGCTTTGGAAAATTCATCAAACATGAAGTGGACTAAGGTTATTTGAGATAACTTGATGGGTTGGAAATTTATGAGGCTATTTCTTGGACTACACGCATAGGTGCAGATTGGGATTTTGTTCTTAATTTCATCTAGATTGCACTTAGATTTCGATGCAGGGAAGAATGTGTGATTTCTCATGTTTTGGCCAAGCCTGTGGATAGCTATATTTTTGTTTTGGGTATGGGTTTTTTCAAACACAAGTCATGAGAAACGGATGTCCTGCGATTTCCTATCGGCCTTGCTAACTGCTAGTGATGAGTATCATGTTTGCTTTTCCTGTGTTCTGTCCCCCGTTTTCCTGTCACTGTTTCCAAAGCCATTCTTTATTAGAAACCTGAACGGTATGGGTTACCTTGGATCAAGCATTTCCTCTTTCATTAAATCACAGGAATTGTTCTGCTTCTTTGTCATTGTTGATCTCTTGCGGCAAAGTGTTTTTTTTTTTGTTTTTTTTTGACAATAATGTGTAGGTCTTGAATTCATGGCTTCAATACATGGAAACTTGCTGCTTCCATTCGAGAGTCTGATCATTTGACATAGACAAAAGGAGGAGGTGATGCAGCCCCTCATATCAGACACCACCAGTTCCAGGACCCCACCCTTCAGATGAAATGAGCAGCACAAGTCCCTGCTTGTGCGTTTGAAACTGGTATAGTGATGCCAGCTGCAAAGGTTGTTTGACTGCTACTTGAATGAAATGTAGACAGAGTTAGATTATGTTTTCATTACATGTCATATCCTACAACATTGGGTGTCATCCAATATGCTAATCAGACCTAATCGTTTTGCTGAAGATCGTATTGCAATACGTTTGAACAACACAGACTTGTATGTGTTCCTGAACTAAGTATAATATTATACTGTCATTAATGAGTGTTCCTACTTTTCTTTTTTTGTACATGCAACAACAACTTAGAGAAGTAGGAATCGTTATTTGGCTGTTGGAGGCCACAGCGTAAGCTTTAATTTTCATAAAGTGAACAGCAGTTATTCATAGGAATATTGTGAATTTTTTGTTTGTTTTGAATTTGAAAAACTTTGCCCTCAGTTAGTTCTGCGTATCTGTACATGTATTACACCTGTTCATAGTTAGGTGTTCAATGCACTGCATCGCTGCTAAGTGCTTAGATATCACACTGGCAGCAGAGCATACAGGAGGCCACGATGAATATTTCACAGGCTCTTTCTCTCTCTCTCTAGTTTGCTCCTTCCTCCTCCCCCTTTCGTTGACCCATGTGCCACTATCTCTCTGTGACCCACTTCCCCGTGGAGGTCTTCAGAGCCCATTAGGGATGCCATCAAAGCATCCGTCGCAGGCTGTTTAAGATGCAAGCAAAAAGGAACCTCTGATAGCAAGCCGCTACTTCAACCTTTTTTACTGTAAATGTTATTCTGACATTATTGATGCAACTGTTTTGTCCCTTGACAGTTACTACATCATCAGTCAGTCGGTAGCAGACTGTGTGTGTTTTGCTATTAATAGTTGTAGTCTACAGTATCTGTTTGTAGTAAAGACAAATCTTCAGCCCTGTTTTGCATCCTATGAGTTACTTTTTATGCCTTTTTTGAAACATTATTTCAATGTTTTCCGCCATGTGAATGGTTGCAGTGAAGTGCAACTCGCATATAATGCAACTGTGCCATAAAACAAAAGGTTTGTTTGGTTGTATTGGTCTATATTACCCACCGGATTTATCCAAACCTTCCAAATTGTGATGAAAGCTTCCTTTTTAGTAAAAGACATGCAAACATGACTTGAATTCCAGCTAATGTTTCCCAAATCATGTAGCATTTTAGGTGACATTTATAGCAATCGGGGTGTTTCCACAAATGCAATCCATCCACGAGTTCATCTTTGCTTTCTCTAGCGAGGAATGTGAACAGGTGACAGCTCATCTCTGCTGCTGCTGCCATCAAATGAGTACAGACCTCATGTCTGTCTGACCCAGTGAACAGAGTGCCTTTATTCCTACTCCAACTCTGCTGCTGCTGTGAGGGATTTCCTCTGCTCTTTCAGGCCTTGCTGTGGTGTGTATTTGCTCGTTAAAGAGTCCAGTGAGACCTTTAAGTGCACTGCTGATGATGTCTGCTGTCGTTGGATACAGATGTCCTACCATGCAACCTTCTAAAACCTATATCAACTGTAAACATGCTGAAGTTGGAGAATCTTAACACGTGTAGAGAAAAAGGGGAACACTGAAAAATAACTTTTTTTTTTTAAATATCCCATAATGCTTTGTGACAGTGATTTCTAAAACCGATGCAGCAAAACACAATGGTAGACGTTGACCTGCAAACCAGAACTTTGTTCACATAATGAACGCAGCATGGTTGGTTGGTACGATGTCAAATGAAGCATGCCAGTCCTGAATACTTTATGGACAGAGCTATGAGCTCCTGTCACATGCTGAAGCTTAAGTCCGCCTCAGCAATGAGCGGAGAAAAGAGCCCAGCATAACTAAACTCTAATTATTAGAGTATTAAATTAACACTAAACTCTCAGCACTGATGTTTTTATTTCAGTTTGCCTCATTCTCGACATCTCCCTTCTCTCTCAGGAATAGTCCAACCTCTGAATTGTTGTCAGTATGCATTGTGCTCCTGCATTAGTGACAGTCCCAGTGACAAAACTTAGGCTATCCCAAGTTTTAATGTGCTCAGCAGTAAAATGTCTTCTGCAATCTTCACTTCCTGCTTTGAGCTGAGTTGTGTTTCCTGTCCTTTGACCAAGCAGAAGCTGGCTGACCTCATGTGTATCTCCCAACTGAAAAACAGATTAGGCAAGGTTTTTCATATACGCAAAGCAGGCTAAAGTCAAGAGAATAAATGGTTGCATCATATTTACCTTCTTTGTATGCTCTAATCACATGCAGTTGTGTGGATAATTTGGGCCAGATTGGGCTGGATGACATGGATTTAAAACTCTAAAATGTACCTCTGAGTTACATGTTTGTCTTGGTACCAATAGTAAATTGTCTGAAATCAACAAGACTGAGTCAAAGTCTGATAAATACCACTTGTGAAACAAAACATGGTCGCTGGAAGTTGTAGTGTGACTTGCTGTTTCATTATCTGGTTTTGGTATCGCCACATGGAAACAGCCACAGAGATCTTGGCACTATATAGTTATGGCTTCAAACTGTGGCCAAATATCTGTTCACAGATGACTCACAGGAACAAATGTGTTGAGCTAATGCTTGGGGGGAAGGTTTGGGTGAGGCATTATACTAATTTCTATAGTGTGCGTTTCAAATAAGACACACATTTCACCTCCAGCACTTGTTTATACTAAACATGGTTCAATAATAAACTCTTTATCCGGAGGCCGGGCCCAGTGTGATGCATGTGTCAGCAACTTAAACTCCAAATGGTCTCGATGGTAATCTTTAGAGCTTTAGAGCAGACACATTTTACTGTTGCACTATAGTTAATTGTCAGCTGGAATCAAGGAATTCATCTTGGTTTGTTGTTTTTAATGAAACATCGACGATACTTTTAACTACTATAATCTTCTGCCATGATAGTTGTTTTGTGTTTGAAGTAAAGCTGAATATACTGAACAATATATTGTGCTTTTCAGCTCCCACTGGTGAGGTCTCCTCTTCCTCCAGCTCGTCTACCTGCCTGAAGTGAACTTGCTCCCCGTCAAACCCAGCCTCACCAGCTCCTGCACCGGCCTCAAGTCTTCTCCCCAGCTGCTTCTTCTGTCTCCCAGTTTTCAACACTGCGCTATGGCAGGGCGAGGCGGACCAGCACGGACCAACGGCACTGCAGCAAGCAACAAGATCTGCCAGTTTAAGCTAGTGCTGTTGGGGGAGTCAGCGGTGGGAAAGTCCAGCTTGGTGCTGCGCTTTGTCAAAGGCCAATTCCACGAGTACCAGGAGAGCACTATCGGAGGTGAGGGTTTTGTGTTCGATCCCCACTGTTGTCTCTGCTTTCAAGCATACTTTAATGGCATCATAGCTGTACTTCTCTTCAGCTGTAATTTACAGCTCAGAGCGATACAAGGATCAATGAAAGCATTTCAAACCTATATTGCTTGTACTCACTCTAAAACATTTGCAATGTGTCAGTGGAGGGAAACAACATGTCCCTGCCAGTACAGAGGAACTGATTTGCTCGCCTGTCGGACTTAATCGTTTCTGTTGTCGGAGCCTAAGCAGGAGAAGGAGTGGCAGAACCAGTTCTTTGCAGCTTATCGCCCAATTCTCCCATGAGCCACCAAGTTCTACACCCACGGCAGACACACATATTGATTTTCCGAAACTAATTACATTTCTAGATATTTTTGGGCAGCAAAGAGCTGAAAGTGGACAGAAAGTGAATTTAGATTGTTCTCTGCAAACACTTTCAAACAGTTCTTCGGCAGCAGAGGAGCGAGCTTACTTGAAACAGGAAGGAATTGAGAAAACAATGGGGATTTCCTGGACCTCCTGTAGATCATTGAAGCTGGTGAAAGATTATTGTAAAAGTATATTTGAATCTGTCTGTTCTTGTGACATTGTGCAGTGGTGGGGTTAAATGTGTTGGTGCTTCTACATTACGGTGACTACAGCTTGAGGGCTACGGAAGTAACTGGGATGTTACGTACAAATCCTGAGCCCAGCTGGAAAAACAACAGGGACAGGTTTCCACTCGAGCTGCTGACTTCATCTGACAATTGGCTTGTTCTTCATGATTTAATTTAGAGATGAATGCAGATTCAGATTTTTTTTTTTGGACTGGCGATTTTCTTTATTGGAACCATAATTGTATGTAGGCATCTTATAGAGTCAACTCTGTATTATCCATCTATCTAATTTTAATCTATTATACAAAATTATTCATGACTCAGTAACTATTTACAAGAATCTACAGGTGTGCTTATTTTATTTGCTTGAATAGCGTGGTTCTGCCTGCACCACACCTTCTGACGGTACACGACTCAATAGGAAAGGGAGAGACTCCACACTGTTTGCACTTTAGACTCGCTTACTGTCACTACTCTGAGCACCGTGCATGGGAATAAATTCAATATAATAGATTAAGCATCAGATGAATTAAGTTGTTCCAAATGTTTTCCTTTTTTGAGGACCTTCCTCCACAGCTTGTTTTGGACTTGCAGGTGTTACAAATTGCAAGCCTTGTTTTCTGCACTCCCACTGAAGAGCTTCAACAACGATGTTGTGTATGTGTGGGTCTTACCACTACTCTGCATGCAATATAAAACCATCACGCTGCACACGTGTGTAAATTTGACTGGCAAACGGCAATATGAGACCAATCAGCATAGGTGAAAATGTGCCGGTTCTGTCAGCAGATCAGGACAGCCTTGTTTTATTAAGTTATTATAACCTCTGTCGTTTACAATTAAGGAAATTGCTCATAATTTGCCTTGCTACTAGACAGGGCTGCAACTAACAATTATTTTCATTATTGATTAATCTGCTGATTGTTGAGCACACGATGACATAATCAAGTTGCTGGATTTGTACAAAAAAAAACAATCCAAAACCGAAAGATAGTTAGTGTACGTTGGTGTAAAGAAGAGAAATGCAGTTAATGGAAGAAGAGCCGGAGCTAGTGAGTGCTTTGATTCATGAATTGCACGTTCCAGTACTGCTAGTAGACTTAAGCTGGTTTACTGAGAGTTTTACTACCTGGTGTAATGAAGAGATGAATATATTGAGAGGCAACAGCACTACATTGAACCAACATTTCTTTTCCATGCGTCCTACGTCTTATGAGTCGTGTGGCTGTAGGATGTGAGGACAGGATGCTCAGTGCTTACACTCACCAAGCACTCGCAGCGAGTCAGCATGTTTTATATTCGACTCAACCATGTGGTCAGCTGAATGCCCGAGCAAAGATTACAAAGCTTTAAAGTATGTGCAAGTGAATGCTCAGTTTCCTCTGTCATGTGACGGTTGGCTGAGTAAGCGAGCTGTATGCAGTTAGCCTGGTCGTTCTGTGGCACAGTATGTTTTTAGTGTGCCACAGTATGTTTTTACTGTACACATGATAGTTTTTTTCTCATTTGTGAATTTCCATGACACTGTGTTTCCCCTTCATCATGTTTTCTTAATGGTGTTGCTGTTTTTTCTAGTCCCAGTCGGCTCTGAAGGGGCGAGTTGTTTCCTGTACATTTGTATATGATTGATATAGCACCATGCCCCTCCAAATTAAATTAAATTTGAAGCAGGGTTCTAGACTCCACTTCCACTTGTCTCGGTGCTGTATCTTGTTGAGCTCAGCTATTGAGAGCTGAGTTGTAACTTGTCTGTTATCTTTGAAGCATTTTATAACCTGATGATGATGTTGGAAGGTAGATCAATGTTGTTCCTCTGGACTGTGTTTTGACTGCCTTTGGACTTGGTTTTGACTGGACATGGTCTTGGACTCCATTTTCTTGACTTCACTCTGTTTTCAGGTGTAAATATTGTCCTGTAGATAACAGTCCTGTGATTTTCTGCTTTGATATTCTTTCTGATATGTATTATTTTCTTTCCAGCTGCCTTCCTCACCCAGACGGTATGTTTGGATGACACAACAGTCAAGTTTGAGATCTGGGACACTGCAGGACAGGAACGGTATCACAGCTTGGCGCCCATGTACTACAGGGGAGCCCAGGCTGCCATCGTGGTCTACGATATCACCAACACAGTAAGTTACGTGGGTTCAAGAGAGCTCCACACCTTTGCTCTTCTTATGTAAAACTTGCATCAGGAATTTTTTTATGGCACAGTTTCTCATGTTTGTGCCTGTTTTTTTTCTTTCCTTTTTTCCTTTTTGTTTTAAAGGATACATTCACACGTGCAAAGAACTGGGTGAAGGAGCTCCAGCGGCAAGCCAGCCCCAATATTGTTATTGCACTGGCAGGAAACAAAGCAGACTTGGCCAACAAGAGAGCCATAGATTTCCAGGTAATAAGGGATTTTTACAACTCCATACTGATGTTTCCAATTATTTAATGAAATTCTTGAATAAATTAAGTTGCTAATTCGTCCAATGCTGTGTTCTATTTATTTCTCCAGGAAGCACAAGCATATGCAGATGACAACAGTTTGCTTTTCATGGAGACTTCAGCCAAGACTGCTATGAATGTCAATGAGATTTTTATGGCTATCGGTAAGTGCTCACTCATTTTACTGTCCTGTCAACAAACAATTGTCTATTATCGATTGACGGAAAATAGATCAATGCAACTATCTTGTCTGTTGCAGACAATGTTTAACTCAAAGGATTGATTTATTGTTTTGCTTATAAAAGCTCAGGATGGCATCTTCAAATTCCTTATTTTATCTGACCATACACTCAAAACCTCAAAGATTTGGCAGGATAACCAGTAATGAAAATATTAATTTATTGTCCTACTGCCATGTTTCCATAATCCGGAAATTAATTTGTTGTCCTCCAAACCCAAAACAGCCAAGAAACTCCCTAAGAACGAGACTCCGGGTGGAGCAGGCGCTGGCGGGCGGACCAGAGGCGGCGTGGACCTGCAGGAAACTGTACCGCAGGGCAGAAGTGGCCAGTGCTGTGGAGGCGGGAACTAACTAACACGAGTCAGCTGATACAACCAATCCACAGCTTCGATCAACCAGACCAGATATTAGCCAGCTGTCAAACAATGTCCCATTGGTCAACCCAAACCATGGTCGGACCAATCAACCTGTGAGCAACACAGCACCAATTAACTGTTTGGCAAATGAGTCCACTGGCCAGTAAACTGCCAGACCCCTCTTGACGGTTGAACCAACCAACAAATCAACCCACAGGCTTATTTCCAGAATCATATTTGAACCCCGGGACTTGCCAATCCATGACCTCTCTATCGATGAGACACTTGACGTCACCTTAGGGGAAAAACCATCCCATTCATGGAAGAAGAAGGAAAAAAAAAAGATCAGTCATCGTTAATGGCACTTAATAGGGCCATCTTGCTCATCTTTTGTTTCTGTATTTGTGTAGAGGAAAAAAATGAAAGAATATAAACAGGCTCATTAGCCCCTTTCCTGTCTCTTTTGCCCCCCCTGCTTTCCCATGCACTAAACATTTCTTGAGTGTTTCCAATATGGTCTTAGGACACTGTTAAATCTCCAGGTGCATGCAGCAGTCCCTCACTTTTCAGTCTTGTTCCGGGTCAGCTTCCTGGAAAAGATGGAGAGAGGGGGTTCCTTATAGGAGAATGGGAATGGACAAGCATTTCCTTCTTGGTAGAGCTGTGTAGATTGAATTATTACATTGTTATTGTTATCACTATTATTATTACTTCAGCTTCTTTTGACACAGGCTGTTCACTATGATTTTGAAGCCTTTACGGTTTTACAATCACTCGTCTATGTTATCCAACCACATACAGTAAATAGTACTTTATTAACATCGTCACCCATAAGAACTTTTAGCATTAATGTAATGTTTTGAATCATCAGTGTACAATGACGAATACATAAAGCAAGATTTGTTTTCTTGACCAAAATTACAACTGTATTGACAACGTTGCTGTATTTGTAACAGACTTTTCAACTTTATAATCAATCAGTAGTTTATTGTCAAAACGATATCTTCCCAATCTCTACATGCTTTGTCAACCTTAATTATTTTGTGATGGATTTTTTTTTCATGTCTTAATTTTTTTTTTCTGAAGATCTATGGTATTAAATGCACTGGTTCTGTCTCATCATCTTTGTGAATTGAGATGTTATCGTCGGCTTCCTTTCCTTTTTTTTCTTTTCTCTCTCTTTGTTTGTACTCATCATATCAGGGAGGGATTGCTTTCAACTGTAATGTCATCCTGTTAAGGTATCGACAACTAGCACAACAGTACCTACACAGCAGCCAATGCTGTTAGCTGGGGGTGGCAATGGGGAGGGTGGGGTCATGTGTAGATAAAGAAGGACAAAAAATGTAATTTTACCAATAAACAAGGGGAAGGTATTTTTTCTGTATGTCTGTTTTATCATTTCACCATATCCAAATATGTACGACTCAGTCATTTTTGTTTTCTATAACTAGTGGCATCTACCTGCTTTGATTTAAACCGTTATAGCTCTGTAATCAGACAATAGAAAAGGCTAATACGAAAGGAGCTCTCCATCTAAAATCAATATAATTCAAATTATTTTTACTTGTATTAAGACTGTATTCGTGTCAAAACATTAAACATTTGTTAATACAGCTTATTTGACGTTTAATAATTTCGTCCACAAACTACATTACCCATAATCACCACGGGTGAGGCGTGATGCTTTCAAGCGCTGTAGACGTTTTGAATACTCAGTCTATTCAAACCAGATGTACTGACGCTTTCAAATGGGCTACCTTTCCAAAAAAATTAAAATAAATCACATCTTATATAATATAACCGCTGACTACAGGAGAATAAAGGCACACATAATAGCATACAATACCTTTCTGGAAAGACGTTCAAAACATCTTATACGTCAGACAGAGGTGTAGATATGTCCAGTTATTTATGGGAATATGGTACTATATGGGTTCACGCATTCAGACATACTGTTTCGATAACGTGTCTGCTTCGAGGGTGAAATCAAGTGTTTTTATGAGAAAATCTGAAAAAGTAATTTCCATTTCTAAAGGTCGCTGTCTTCTTAAAACACGTTTTTCCGACAGCCCGTGAAGGCAGCATATGAGGTAAACGGGAGGGAGCAGAGGAAGAGCCTAGCAGCGTGGACATGTCGGACCCGGCGGCGCAGGCCTTGCAACCCAGGCTTCTCCAAGCCCAGTCTGCTGGGTCAGCTGGGTCCAGTAGTGCCGCGACAGGCTCCGGGTCAGGGAATAGTGACCCAGCTAGACCGGGACTTAGCCAACAACAACGTGCAAGCCAGAAGAAAGCCCAAGTCCGAGCTTTCCCACGGGCGAAAAAGCTCGAGAAACTTGGCGTATTCTCCGCATGCAAGGTAGCTAGCTTAGCTAGCTAAAGTTCACCACAACAAAGCACTCCTCGGGTAGTATTGGGTTTAATGTATCCGTGGTAGCAAATACTAGCAGAGTCAAGGCACGGCAAACAAAAACATAAACAATAGCGTAATGACCTAACGCGATTGTTAACTTTTGTAGCTAGCTAGCTACTGTAGCTAGACAGTCATCGGGACTCTGCTAGTCACATAAACGTCAGATATCTGAAGGTGCATGCGCTACTAGCTAGCTTGACTCGACTGTTTACTCATTCGTCGACGTATAAACGACAGCAGCATGCAACGGTTTCGGTCGATGTATTTGATGTTCGGCATCTTTTTGCTTATTCTCAGGCTAGTGACACATGCAAGTGCAATGGATGGAAAAACCCAAATCCACCCTCAGCCACACGTATGGACCTGCAACAGCAAGCAGCCAGCCTGAGCGAGCCGTGCCGCAGCTGTGGACATGCTCTGGGTACAAACTAACCAACATCCACTGCCATACAGCAGCCTTTCTCCTCATAGCAAATTAACCTGTATCCCTGGGACTTCTTGTTGTCAAATTTTGGTTGACTCTTTATATGTTCTACTTTGACTTGTGCTTGTATTTGATGCTTTGCTTACAGCGGACCATGTGTCCCATTTGGAGAACGTGTCCGAGGATGAGATTAATAGACTGTTGGGGATGGTGGTGGATGTGGAGAACCTGTTCATGTCTGTACACAAAGAGGAGGACACTGACACCAAACAGGTCTACTTCTACCTATTCAAGGTAAGCACAAGTGGTTCTCACATCACCTGACCTACCAATAACTGTGAGTCCATATGCATGATATTTTTTTTTTTTTTGCATTTAACAATCTACCCTATCCCCCCTAGCTGCTGAGGAAATGCATTCTGCAGATGAGCCAGCCAGTTGTGGAGGGATCCCTTGGAAGTCCACCCTTTGAAAAGCCCAACATCGAGCAGGTGAGCATGACACTAGAGGAATATCCAGTTTATTTCCTAGCAGTTAAAAGAAGCAACAGGATATGGGCATGCTTTTCATGTTTCTTGTGCTTGTGTCTGTTATTCAATTGTTCCCAATGAAGAGAAAGTGTATGCAGCTGCCTAGAGAAAAAGCACTGCACCCAGCTATTTTCAGAGTGCTTCACCTTTTTTTGTGGAGCCACTCTGAGAGCTTCAATTTAGAAATCTGAACTCTTCAGAAAAGTGCTGGTGACATCACTGTAGAAAATGGAGGAGGAGAGATTGATGGCCATGTCTGTCTATCCTGAGCTTGATATGTCAGATAGACACTATCATAACAAAGACAGAAAATCACATTTGTGGGAGCAGATTGGCCGGGCAGATGCTAAATGTTGCTGATGATTGTTGTGCTTTTATCGGCGTACATGTTGTCTCGTCCTCCTTGCTCTAACGTTACGGCTGTCAGATTGAGAGCTGTTTGTGCTTTTGGTGAAAAAACAATTTCAAACTAAGAGATAGGAGCCTAAATGGACAATAAAAGCAAAGGGTGATGCTAGTCTATCATACAACTATGGTTAATGTGGTGATTTGTTTTCAAGATATTGTTGTCAAACATAAAGGGGGAAAAAGGCGCCTGCAGTGCTTTTCCGAAAAAACGCCTGGTAGATACTTTTCTGCCAGAAAAAGAGATATCCACACAAACCTTTATTTACCTCTTATTTATGCCACATCGTCACATCTCACATTCATCTTTTGATTCCTTTTCCTCCAAAGGGGGTTTTGAATTTTGTTCAGTACAAGTTCAGCCACCTGGCACCAAAGGAAAGGCAGACCATGTTTGAGCTGTCAAAGATGTTCCTCTTATGCCTGAATTACTGGAAGCTGGAGACACCGACACAGTATCGCCAGCGCACCCAGAAAGATGATGGGACAGCATACAAAGTGGACTACACTAGGTGTGTGGGTGTGTTGTGGTTAAAGAAAGCAGAATCATGTTTTTTTTTTCTGTGTTAGATGCTGATATCTGTTCGTAGAATAATAATGTTTTTCCTTATGACTCCCAGGTGGCTGTGCTACTGCCATGTCCCCCAGAGTAACGACAGCCTGCCGCGCTATGAAACCACTCACGTGTTCGGCCGCAGCCTGCTCAAGTCCATCTTCACTGTGACCCGACGGCAGCTCCTGGAGAAGTTCAGAGTGGAGAAGGACAAACTGCTACCAGAGAAACGCACACTCATTCTCACACACTTTCCCAAGTAAGCACACTCTCTTGAATGAGTGTGTGTTTTGATGACAGAAAATATTTTGGCTGAGAAGCCATGGGAACCACCTCCCTGCAGCTTGTGGTTCCTGACATTTAGCAAAAAAAAATATATATATCACTTATGTTGTAGGCTATATTTAAAATATTTTTGCCTGACTGAAGCCCTTATATCTATCTATGCTCTCGCTGAAGCTGCCAGATTCCATTGAGAAAATATGGGATTGCAGTTAAATGTCATGATTATTGCTCCTGATAACCTTTGCTCAGCGATCAGGCAGAACCTTGGTGCTTTATCCTCATCTTCTTGGTCTTATGAATAAACGATCCCTGCTTGCTCGAAGGGTTTTAATATTTAATTATCAAATAGAAATTCGAGGAATGTGCACAAATTTTTTTGAAAGATGAAAAAACTGTTTTGGTTTTGATTGCGCAAACCCACTGTTCATGATAACGTGATACATGAATACTTGCACAACTGTGTTTGTAGTATGTTATCTGTAGGAGCAGACTTTTTTACTGACCATATATTATTTGAGAGGTTTAATTCAGTCTTTAAACAACAAACCTCAGAGATGCATATTATTTATAGGTTTGTGTGAAAATACTACAATTTATTTATTAGTGTAACTCCGCTCTGATAGCCGGGGTGTTCAGCTTTGTTTTGCTCCCCTGTGGCCATCACCTCCCCATCATAACTCTCTTTGAAATAACATTTTATGCTGAATGTCATCAGGTTTTTGTCCATGCTGGAGGAGGAAATCTATGGCGAGAATTCACCAATCTGGGAGGCTGACTTCACCATGCCTGCCCCTGATGGCACACAGCTGGGGCATCAGACAGGTGAGGGGGCTTTTCAGCCATTTAGTCATTGAACTGACAATTTTATTGGGATGGGACCAGACAATTATATAAAACACAGCAGCTTGTGATTCAGGTTTTGGACAGTATTTGAAATAGGTGCCACAAACCATAAGTTCTCTTTGTACTCAGCCCTGTAAGTACACTGTAAGTGAATTTATCCATTTTAAATATGATCTTGGGGTGAAGAGATTAGTTTATTGATCCCCAAAGAAGTGATTCCACTGTTGCAGCATGCAAGAACAAAAAACATGGACTAAATCAGAGAAATTCACTTCAATAAGCTACATACATTCCAATGCATTACATTTTTGCATTGTACAAATACACGTGCATAAAACAATGAGCCTAGTAGTGAAATTTCAAAAGCCAAATTGAAATAGTATTATAACATGTTACACAAGTATAGATAGGCATCTATAGTTTTTGTAATAATATAACGTACAGTATACAGGTATGGTAGTAAATAAGCTATTCATTAAAATAAGAACCAGCTTTTGCTGATGTCACAGATCCTGCTGTTTAGCGTGTAATTAATTACCTGTACGTCGGCGTCTCTCCTTTGCAGTGATCAGTCCTGCTGCAGTGTCCGGCTCCCCCGCTCTGCCCAAGGGTTTGAGCAGCATGTCCTCTCTGGGCAGCATGGACGCCGGAGCTGCAGAGCCCATCACAGGTCTGTCAGCTCTCCTTGTTTGATTGATTGTCCAATACCTCTCTACCAGTCCCTCAGTCGCCGTGATGGTACCTCACAAATGTCTCATGCAGTTAGAAGATTCTATGCATGTTGTACACACACATGACTGCATACGTTTGCGGTTGATGATGGTAATACAATCTTTAATACATTGCTTTGATCTGAGTCATGCCGCTCTCTGTTCAGGAGAGAAACGCAAACTTCCGGAGGCGTTAACCCTTGAAGACGCCAAGCGGATACGTGTGATGGGAGACATTCCTATGGAGCTGGTCAATGAAGTCATGATGACAATCACTGACCCTGCTGCTATGCTGGGACCAGAGGTAAGTCTTCCAGTCTCAGGGGATTTGTTACGGTCATATTTTATCACAAATGTCAAACTCACAGTTTCTATGCTTATATCTGTAGACTAACCTGCTGACGCCAAATGCTGCCCGTGATGAGACTGCCAGGCTGGAGGAGCGGCGGGGAATCATAGAGTTCCACGTCATTGGAAATTCACTTTCCCAGAAGTCCAACAAGAAGATTCTGATGTGGCTGGTCGGCCTGCAGAACGTCTTCTCTCATCAATTACCTCGCATGCCCAAAGAGTACATCACACGACTGGTGTTTGACCCGTGAGTAGGTGTTCTCATACCACATGTCACCAATCGGATGTCCGCGCACTCTTCTGATGTCTACAACTTTCACAGGAAGCACAAGACCCTAGCCCTCATCAAAGATGGCCGCGTCATTGGAGGCATCTGTTTTAGGATGTTTCCCACTCAGGGCTTCACGGAGATCGTCTTCTGTGCCGTCACATCCAATGAGCAAGTTAAGGTACATAATGACCATGAGTTGTGGATGTCCAAATGACTAAGAATGTTGGTGTCCTTTGTTGTAGCTTCTTTAGCACGCTTTTGTTTCAGGTATGATATTGTCATAAAGAGAAAACTTCTATTTATATAAGATTTAGAAGGATTCCTAGTGTGACGGTTAGATTAATTTGAGAATTTGCCTGCAAATATTAGTCAGATGCCTTAATAACATTCTCAAAAGTAGCCACGGTGCACCATACTGACATGTTATAACAATAATGACAAGCACCAGCTTTTACTTAGTGCTTTTATCAAGCTTTCTGCTTTAATACACAGTTTTCATCCTATGAAACCTCGCCTCTTATGTATTTAGACTACCTGGCTCATTTATACTTTATCCTCATAAGCTTTTCTTAAACCCTCGTGTTGATGGTCGTTCCTTTAGAAAGAAACGGCCACACTATGCTTTTTGCTGGTCAGCTGTTTCTTTCATCAACCACAACTTTTTCAGTATAGTATAGAGATGCCTTTAGTGGAAGAAACAAACAAAAAGGTTTGACGTTGTCTTTTTTATGTTAGGGCTATGGCACCCACCTGATGAATCACCTGAAGGAGTACCACATCAAACACAACATCCTCTATTTCCTCACTTATGCTGACGAATACGCCATTGGCTACTTCAAGAAGCAGGTACTGCAGACATTACTTGTACATTAGCTGTGCCCCTGTCCTCTCCCTCAACCTTTTCCTCTCAGTAATTTGTTCTTTCCCCGCAGGGCTTTTCCAAAGACATCAAAGTGCCGAAGAGTCGATACCTAGGATACATCAAAGACTACGAGGGAGCGACCCTCATGGAGTGTGAGCTAAACCCAAGGATCCCTTACACCGAACTCTCTCATATCATTAAAAGGCAGAAGGAGGTACGTGAGGGAGTGAGATCTCATTTAAGCCATGTGTTTTCTCCTGTGAATCTGTGTGTTTTTAACATCACACAAACCTTAAATGTCGTAACAGATTATTAAGAAGCTGATTGAGAGGAAACAGACCCAGATCAGGAAGGTCTACCCAGGTCTAACCTGCTTCAAAGAGGGTGTACGACAGATCCCGGTGGAGAGTATTCCAGGCATACGTGAGTGTTGGGTTTGTGTTCAGTAGAAAAAAAATTATATTTTTAATATCTGTATTATCATATTACTTGCATGTTTTTTTTCCTTCCAGGAGAGACAGGATGGAAACCCAGTAACAAGGACAAAGGGTAAACATTCATCAGATATTATTTCAATCAATGTGTTGTTGGCTCCCAAACTTTTTCTGTAGAGCCGCCCCTTTGTCGATTAAAAAATTAATACTAGCAATAGGGAGCTCCAAAAAAAACATAAAAATAAAACATTTATTTTTTATGCTAATAAAACTACACAACCTTTATTAAATAACTATAAGGAAAAGCAATTAACTCTGCTCTATTTTCTGCTCTACTTCACTAAAATCAATCAATAGAATCAATTGGATTGAGACTGTAAATCCAGAAGGCCTCTTTCCATTTTCATGTTTATGTCACCCCCTATGGGTTCCAGATGATCAATACCAATAAAAAATCCATCAAGTTAATGGATATTGTACTCACTTGTCCACGTTTTGCAGGAAAGAGGTGAAGGATCCTGACATGTTATATAACATGTTAAAGAACCTCCTGGCCCAGATAAAGGTAAGAATCAACCGTTGACACCAAGAGGGACACACACACACACACACACACACACACAAACAAACAAGTAACAGGGACTAACCAAGACTTTATCACTTCAGACTCATCCTGATGCCTGGCCCTTCATGGAACCAGTGAAAAAATCAGAGGCTCCAGATTACTACGAGATCATCCGCTTTCCTATTGGTGAGTGGGCAGCTCTGTGATTATACAGCAGCTTTTTTTCTACCTGATTACATTGATTAGTTCCTGTTAGAGGTGTTCAAATGGTATTCAGAGCATATCTATTACCTGGCTCTCAACATGGTGACGGCTGTCAACTCACATTGATTGTTCTCTTCTTCCCATTGGTTGCCACAGACCTGAAGACCATGACGGAGAGACTGAAGAATAGATACTATGTGACCAAGAAGCTTTTCATTGCCGACCTGCAACGAATCATCACCAACTGTCGGGAGTACAACCCTCCCGACAGCGAGTACTGCAAGAGTGCCAACACCTTGGAGAAGTTCTTCTACTTCAAATTAAAAGATGGAGGCCTGATCGAAAAATGAACCCGGCCACAGAGTTATTCACCGATTCCGTGACAGGCGAGCGGCGACTTTCACACACCAAGAGGACGAGGAAAGCGTTGCTGGCTACTGTCATATCTGAGTTAATAAAAGGGTATGTACGTGACTAGGATTGTTGGACAAACACCACAGTTTAGAAATATCGGATCAAGTTGAGCATTACAACGTGTCAAAATGGCATTACCTTTCCTCTTTAAGTTATCTCTGGTCATTTTCTCTTTTCCAGCGCTCACAGTGGGTCAATACTCATAAACATATTTCATTAAGTGTACCAAAGTTATAGGTCCAAGTCACAACAATGCCACACCTCCCACCATTATTTATACTACGATTGACCTGGTTTTGTTGCATTTAATTTGTTCATTCCAATTTGCTTAAAAGTTGTCAATCAGGCAGACGTATATGTAGTGTAGAGCTCTTTCACAGAAAACTGGACCTCGGGACCTAAAGCCACGTTGCCTTCCGTTACTGACAGACACTTGAACATGCCAGCCATTTTCATGGGTAGTAAGAGAAGATACAGAAGTAAGAGGAAGTCCTTCAAAATAACTGGGCGCTGAAAGATGAGCAGTACTTTGAGCAATCTTGAATCAGTTGCTTGGGGAAAAATTCAAGTCGTTTAATGAAGTGCAAACATTTGCTTGCTTTATCTCCAGTATAGTATATTGAATATCGGATTATTATTTTTGACTGTTGGTGAGAAAAGAGTAAGTTATCATTGAGCAACATTATTTAACATTCTTCTAAAAGAAAATGGAAGGAGAACATTGCAGGTAACAGATGAGAGGAGTTTGTTGCAGCCCCACTCTTGAGTAGTTGGAGACACTGCGGATGATGGACAGCGCATCAAATATTTCCAGCACTTAAGAGCTAAACAAAATATTTTCCCCAACCGTTGCCTTCAAGAAACACTGTTTTCGTGTTGACGACAATGTCGATTCTTATTTACACAGTAAATATGATGCACACTGTTTACACATCATTTTCCACTGGCAGGGTTTTATTCCAAACCATTTAGGATGAGGTCACACATGAGTTTAGCTTGTGCCATGCTTGCAGGCGTTATCGGTTCATTTGTTCCGTCGCGAGATATCCGTGTCCGTCACTTCCACACACGTGCTAAGTCTATTTAGTCAAACACGGCGAGGGGAAGCTGTCCTCATATTTATCACACCACACACAAGCTGTAGTGGGTGTTTGATTTCATCGACTCACTGTTGCAGTTTTTATTTTTTACAATGACAAATGTTATGTTTGTGCAGCGGGCGGTGCTCCCTGAGACGAATGGAAGCAGCCGTCTGATGCTGGTTGAGCCTGCTTGTTGACTGTTCCATTGACTTGTGTGTGTGTGTGTGTGTGTGTGTGTGTGTGTGTGTGTGTGTGTGTGTGTGTGTGTGTGTGTGTGTGTGCGCGAGTGTGTGTTTATCTTGTACTTGAATCATGACTAGCTTTGAATAACTGAAGTGATGTCAGCGTTGCATTATTCAGGGTTGTCTATTGCATACTTCTCCCTCAATCTACCTATGCTGCATTTCAGATTCTCTTAAACAGGTCAGTCTGAGTGAACTTTCCACCGGTTTGAGTATGGCTACTCCTCTCCAGTTGCCGTTTACTGTAACTGTAATACTGTTCATGACAATAAAGTTTTTTTTAATATAAACCAAGGGTGTGAAGCTGAGCCACTTGAATTGAACTGCCCTCTCAACTGGATCAATATTGCGGGTTTCGGACATGACAAAATAAAAGACCTGCAAGACAACTTTGTGAAACGTGATCATGCCGCCGTATTAGATAACATGTCACAAAGTAGACAAAAATAACTCAAGCAAAGATGTATTCATATAAAATTTCATGTATTGTAGAATTACATTAATTCTGTATTACAGTTGTTGCATGCTAAGTGAATTTCTTGCACTCATGGATGAACTGATGGGTTTTTCGAGGTCAGAGGTCACCGTGACCTCACAAAACAGCACTTTTGGCCATAACTTAATAATTCTGCTGGCCCATATAAAATTAACCAACAATAACCAATAACAGCCATCACCTAAGGACCTCAGCAAAGCGTTGTCACACGTTGGGATGGATAAAGATAAAAGCGACATTCATGGGAAGCTAGCTAGCATAAATGCCGGTTGTTAGCATCGCTATAAACGGTCACATGCAGTGTTTGAAGTAAAGTTACACATGAAAGACTACATTTATAAACATAGTAATATTTGTATATAGTATGTATTTTGTATAAATGTAGAACCAAAGTCTTGTAAACAATGAAATGCAACCGAACTGGAAACGATACTGAATACCTGAATGATCCAGTTCTTAAAACCACAACGGGGGTTTCCAGCATCTACAGTAGGTTTTGTTTTCCTGAAGGAATGAAGAGTAAGACGCGTTCAAGGTGCAAGCAAAAGCTCGGGACGTTTTCAACACTCGCTAAAAACATCGATGTGAGCCACTAATGCACTGTGTATATCAATAAATCAGATATTAGACGTGGCTTTATTTAGATAGAAAGGACTTCATCATCCAGTGAAACACACCGATATAAAACAGGTCCCCGTGTCGTTCCTCCAGAGCCCCCCTCAGTGGAGCCGGTTGTCTGACGTCACAGGGGTTTTACTTTCGTTTCCCTGTCTCGGCATCACACAGCTGATCAGCAGAATGAAACCCCACCGCTGACACTTAGCCGGCAGTGGACACGGAGGAGCCGAACACGCCACACAGCTGACTGGTGAGGTAATAAAGGCTTTATGATAAACGCGAGTCACTCTGCAACTTTATTCTGACCCAGCCACACACGATGGCGTTATAATGAGCAGGGTGTTTTTGCTATGATCGTGTGTCACTTCAGTTCTTTTCATTGTTATTCTGTGTGAATCTGGCCAACAGGAGCAAAGTGCAGGATGGCGGATTTTCAGCTGTATGCCTACCAGGAGGAGGTGGTGGAGAGGGCTCTACGGCGGGAGAACATCATCATCTGGCTGCCGACGGGAGGAGGAAAGACCCGCGCTGCTGTGTATGTGGCCAAAAGACACCTGGAGACCACGCCAGGGGCCAAGGTGGTGGTCCTGGTGAACAAGGTACACGGGACGCACACACAGCAGACAGCACAGCATCTCAGAAGAGATAGAATCCAACAATACAATGTATGTTTCATGGTCTGTATAGGTTCACCTTGTAGACCAACATTACACCAAAGAGTTCAAGCCTCACCTGGGCTCTGACTACACTCTGGTGCCGATCAGTGGGGAGAGTGAGGAGAAGAACTTCTTTGGGCGAGTGGTGCAGGACTCAGACGTGGTCATCTGCACGGCTCAGATCTTGTATAATGCTCTGATGGACGCGGAGGAGACCAAACACGTGGAGCTCTCGGGTAAGTGAGAGTCTTCGTAAAGTTGTGAAGGTGAATTGATGCGGGATAGGTTTTCTAACTGAGTCTCACGATCCCTCACAGATATCACTCTGCTGATAATCGACGAGTGCCACAACACCAACAAGGAATCGGTCTACAACAAGGTTATGGCGTGCTACGTGGAGAAAAAGTTGAGGGGAGAACAAGCGTTGCCACAGATCCTGGGTCTGACTGCGTCCCCGGGAACAGGGGGCGCAAAGATCCTGGATATGGCTGTGGAGCATGTGCTGCAGGTCAGGGTTCAGCCATTCGCCTTGGGTTGAATGTGTTAATCATATGAGTTGGTTTGTCTTATCTCCTACAAGTCTCTTCATCATCATCTTTCTCTCCCTCTCAGATTTGTGCCAACCTGGACTCAGCCATTGTTTCAACTAAAAACTATGCCTCCGAGCTGAAGGAGAAGGTACCCAGACCCATCAAGACGTTTGACATCGTGGAGAAAAGGCTTGAAGTGAGCTCTTTTCTTTTTCTAATAATTCAGTAATCCACCCTGATGTAGTGTCACCTGACCTGGGCACACAAAGATGTACTACTCACATATTTGCTGTTTCCAGGATCCATTCAAAGATCACCTGATGGGCATGATGCTGATGATCCACGAGTACATGACCCTCCCTTCAGACTTCAGAATGAGAGAGTGCGGCACGCAAGAGTACGAGGCAGATGTGGTGCTACTGGAGCAGCAAGGCAAGAACCCTTTTTACTTTTTTGTGATGGCACGGAGAATATCTGAGGCTAATTAAATGTAAATGTGTGGAGGAATCGATGCTTCCTTGATGCGAGTACATCACTTGTGTGTGTTTGGGATCAGGAGTCATACAGGACAACAGGCTGCTAGCACAATGTGCCCTCCACCTCAGACAGTACAACGATGCCCTGCTCATCAATGACACCCTGCGGATGATGGATGCATATCGCTCCCTAGAGGCGTTCTACGTGAACAAGTTGACCACAGCGAGAGATGGAACAGACTACTTCCTGGTGGGACTTTTCCAAGGTGGGAATCCAAAAAAAACAACCTTTTTGTATTCATGCTAGCTCACAATGTCCTCCATGCAAGCAAACACCACCATCTCCTTCTACACAGAGAATCAGGTGGAGCTGCAGAAACTGGCAAGAGACTCTCGTTATGAGAACCCGAAGATGGGGAAACTTGAGAGCACTCTGCTGAAGCAGTTTGGTCCGAGTGTGAAGTCGAGGGGGATCCTCTTCAGTAAAACCCGTAAAAGCATCCACTGCCTGCACGACTGGATCCTGAACAACAAAGCCTTACAGGAAGCTGGCATCAAGGCAGCCATTCTCACTGGGGCCGGCAACGGTGTCACGTACATGACACAGGTGCGTTCATGCAATCTACGAGCATTAAGACATTCTGACGTGTATCTATAAATACGTCTATGCTTTGTATGACTGAGTCCTTACATGATTTCCTCACAGCCCGAGCAGGCGGACACCATCCGCAATTTCCGCCAAGGGACTCTCAACCTCCTGGTGTCCACCAGCGTGGCTGAAGAAGGCCTCGACATCCCCGAGTGCAATCTGGTGCTACGCTACGGCCTGCTTACAAATGAGATCGCCCAGCAGCAGGCCAGCGGACGTGCTCGAGCGAGAGACAGCCAGTATTCGGTGGTCGCCGAGGCGGGGGGTCGGGAAGTGAAACGGGAGCTCCTCAACGATAATCTGGAAGTGCTGACTGGAAAAGCCATCGCTAAGGTCCAAGACATGAGCCTCCGAGGGTTTCGCGCAAAGGTGAGAGGGCGCGGCACTTTGTGCATCTCCATCCCTTTGCTCTCACTGTTTCGTGGTTCTGCTCATCACCTTTTTGTTCTTCTCCGTGTCCAGATAGCAGAGCTACAAACGCGGGCGGTTAAATGCAGGGAAGCTGCAGAGAGTCGCAAAATAGAGAAGAGGAGTCGCAACGCCGCTGCTAGCGTCCAGCTGCTGTGTCGAAACTGCTTCAAGTCCGTGGCCTCCGGCAGTGATATCAAACTTCTCGACAACGCCCACTATGTCAACGTCAACCCTGACTTTGAGTGAGTTGATCTCATGAGAGTACATGCAGACGTATATAGAGTGTCCTAATGGTGGCCTATCTTTGCTCCCAGGAGACACTACATTGTCGGGGGGCAGGTGATGCTAGGAAAGAGTTTTGAGAACTGGGAGCCCGGCTGTACAGTCAGCTGCATCGACTGCAAAAAGGTACACTGGACCCCTCAGCCAACTAATGTGCATTTCAAATAAAAAAAAAAAGGGTTTGGGTGTGAGTTTCATGCTTCGATAAATTCACAGGACTGGGGGTTTGAGATGAAGTACAAGGATGTCGCCCTGCTGCCCAACCTCGCCATTAAGAACTTGGCCCTGGAGACGCCTGACGGTAGGATGACGGTGAAGAAGTGGAAGGATGTCCCTTTCACTGTGGAGGACTTCAGCTTGGAAGAATACTGCCAAGACAACTTCCCCGACCTGTTGGACTGAGACACCAGCAGGACGGCTCCGTGTGGGTTTTTCCCCTCATTCACATCGACATTTTTATCAACATTTTTAAATTGCAGTCTTATTATGGTGGCAGTACGCTGCTTACAGAGAGCATCATTCTATTGGTACTTATATAGAAACTTTTCATGAAATCACGTGTTTGCATTAATTTGTGCTGCTGGGCCACGGAGGCAGCAGTGTGCTAAAACCCATTACGCATCGTTCATGCTTGAAATTAGCATGACAGCTTTGTTTATGCCCACGGTCCCGGCTCCCTTGCATGTTTCCTCTGCTTCAGCTCAAGTCAAGCACAGACACCCAACACAGACTGCACTGTAACATGAACTCTTACTCTCGGCTTGTCATCAGGAAGTCCTCATGAACTCTTTTAAAATGTTTTAAATGCTCATCTAAAGATGAAAGAGTATGAATGTGTGTCTGCAGTGTGCAGATATTATGTAGGTACTGATAATCAAATGCATTTTTACTGTATTATATAATATAAAAAAAGAATATGATGGCCAATGTAAATAAGATAAAACTAAAGTTATAATAAAATATAGATAAACATTCCTCTTGAAATGCCCTACAGATCTTTTGCATTTATTAACCACTAGGTGTCAGTGTTGGTTAGCCAATAAAGTGCATTTCTCTACCTTGGACTTGCTGTAAAAATGAGTTGGAGGAGGATGAGTGTGTAATTCTCAAGCTTTGCTGATGTATCCTTAAGCAAGGCATGTTGTCCACAAAGTGCTTTAATAGAGTGGCTCATTTGTTGTTAATACAAGATGGTTGGTTACAGCCACCATATGTGTAGATTTGACATCTGGAAAACAAAAGAAATGTACTCCACTGACCGGAAAGAGACTATTATATTTTTATGCCCTAATTCTGATGCAAATTGTGATTTTTATTAATGTGTATGTGTTTAGGTAGAAGCATTGTTTGGTTGCTTCCTGAAACCACGGTGTCTGCAAGCACTCTTGTGAGAGCTCTCAGCTCACTCGGCTGCTTCTGCATCACTGGATCAATAAAGGCATAGTAGTGCAGCTTGGATCATTTAACACCATCTACAAAGTCTACATACAGGAACAGATACAGCAGACTTGCAAATTATCATTTAACACACTGGCTTCAAATGTACATTTTACTGCATAATAACTTGAATCCTCACAGCTTGATTTCAGCAATCCCCAGAAGACAGATTTAGAAAGAAATTGTAGAAAAGGGGTCTCTGCTGAAGCTATCTGCGGCTTAATTTCCACCGCTGCGGCTATAATGAGCAGTTTCCAAAACAAACCCAGATCATGAAATTAAAGTAACTGGCGAGGAAAGCATTCATTTGCAGGCTGGCAGCTGTATTGGGTAGATTGAGTTTTGACCCACGCAGCACGTCTTGTGTATCTCTGGGACAAGACATGATTAGGTCAACCTCATCGCGTCACATGTGCCTGTAATCCTTTACAATCTGGCAGAGGGCCGGAGTCAGTAGTGCTGCCATGGATGTAATCACGCTTAAAACCAGGCTCTCTTCTGGTGTCATGCCTGATTCGGATCCAGGCAGGCGGAGAGCCGTGCACTCTGATTTACTGTGATCAGGCCCGGGCTCTGTAATCAACGCTGATTACTTCCTTTTACTTCCCAGCTCAACACCCCCTGCATCTTAATTGCAATTAGCTCTCTTCTGAAATTAAAGCAGCTTGGAGTAGTTGAGCAATGGAGGATGACATGGAGTGTTGTGCAGGTGTGTGTGTGTGTATTTAGGGTATGCTGCTCACATTTATAGCAGGCCTCTTGTCATTGGTATGGAGACTATACTACTCTATCTCATGTCCCATGTAATGAACTCTTGGTTCGGTGGGATGAAGCACGTCTGGCAGCTGAGAGACTGACATCATGCAGGATCTTATTCATCTACAGTCACAATGTCTGGAATATCAAAGACTATATGCTGAATCAGACATGTTTTTGCCAGATTCCAAACAAGGTGGAGCTTTCTGCATGTTTTGTTTCTTTGGGGACATGTTTTAACAAAACTAAAGCTACGGAAACTTAAGACATTCATTGTGTTTGTTATGATACAGATAGAAATATAATGTTGAGTACATTTAATATATTTTGGGTTGTTGGTTTCACAGAAAAAAAGTAATATTAATTAAAAATCAAAATCGGCATTTTCTTTATTTTCTGACATTTTAGAAACTAAAGTAAACGAATTATTATTATTATTATTATTATTATTATTATTATTATTATTATTATTATTAGTAGTAGTAGTAGTAGTAATAGTAGTAGTATAATTATGCAGCCTTGGTGACTGAGGACCTGTGTTGGAGTACAAGTATGAGGGCAGCAGATACCTTTTCACAATAAAACAGGATGTTTGGTGCGCATCTACCTCAAAACAAACGGAGCACATCAGCGCTGCTGCCCGAAGCGGCGCAGCGCAGCGCGGCGCAGCGTGATGCTGGTGAGTGTTTCCAAGTGAAAGCCGCACGTTTCGTCGCGTGACGTTCAAACAGCTGGTTTTCATTCTTAAACCGCTCTGCTGCTCTTCGTTTCTCTTCTTGTTAATACATAGCAACATGAGAGGAGTCCCATCATGCTGTTGGGCTGGATGAGTGTGAGTTGTGTCGCTCTGCCACAGGTGTCTGTGTGTGTATTATCAGTTGTGAGGTTTCCTGTTGTGTTGAACTCGTCGTTTTCACTGCACGTCGTTTAACTCTCTTCTACCTGAAACAGATAGTGGTGGTTCAGTGGCTCACATGTTCATGGAAACCTTATTTGTTTGTTGGCCATTGTTGTATTTCTATGACATGTGACTTTAGTGCCTTTAGTTGCTTCCTCCTCTGTTGCATTTGGAAGATGTTTAGAGGTGGAAATGACAGCAAAGTCAGTAAACTCAAGTAAAGTTACACCCACATGACCTTTATTACTACGGTAAACGGGTTCTAATGGGCCCCAGGGTCCACTGTTGTGACGGGCCCCAGTGCAGTTCCTTCTAACCACACAGACATACGTTGTTTGCGTATAAAACATTCTACACATATACTCTCTCCATAATAGTGTAACATCCAGGAGGCATCGCCCCCCGATGAGGCATTCACGCTTTGTGTTTAATATGCTGGTGCCTTATTTCCTAGTAGACACACCAGTGTGTCTGTTCATATGACGTTCTCCGGGTGTGTCATTTCAACCCCAAACACTATTTTGAGCAGATGCATGGAAGCATTGTTTTCAATGCAGAGGTTAATTTTGTCAGAGATTTGTCCAGTTTTGTACGTGTTTATTTGGATTTGTGTGTCTTGTAACCTCCACTTTGTGAACTATCTATACCATATCTTTATTGTTAATATTGATTTGTTTATCGGCATCAACCTGTATCTAACTTCCTTTGCGTTTTTTTTTTTTTTGAGTAAGGGAAGAGTTTTAACACACTGCCAACAGCTGCTTCTCGCTTGTGTAGTCGACACACACACACACACACACACACACACACACACACACACACACACACACACACACACACTGACAGACACAAACACCTCGTGGAGTACAGTGAGCGGTCACCGGGAGGGCGTTTCCTCGGGGGCTGCTCTGCTTGTCCACCAGCTGCTGGTGCCGTCTAAGAGCTTGTCGGTCTCCTTGTCAAAGCGTTCGGGCTTCACACGCTCCTCTCTCATGGCAACAGCGGCGGATCAGGTTGCTTTCAGTGACAAGATAGCTGATGACACTGGCGTGGCCCTGCTGTATGTTGTTCTGTGTGGATCCTCCGTTGGTTCAAAGTGGTTACCAAGCATGTGCGGATGGACATGGCTGCGTGTTTGGCGCCTCACAGGAAGCGTGGGTATCCATGACATCTCCGCTCTGTAATGACCTCTTTTTGATGGCAGGCGTGCCTTGCCTGCCATCAAAAAGCTCTCTGGAGAATTCAAGATGCAGAGTATTTTAATTTCACACACAGGCATTCCTGTCTGCGGTTTAATTTCACGCTGCGTTCCCTTTCATCGCCCAGAAGCAGGAAAACATGTTTAGTGTGTATTTTTGGGGCAACATGAAAGCAATGGAAGTGCGCAAAGGGGGCATCTTAGTTGCTGCACATCTCCTTTGATTGAGGGTGTCGCTGTCTGAAGTGGACTGGGGCTGAGTGGAGTGTTCCCCCAGCCTATTTCATGCTTTATTATAGAGCAGATAAAAGAGATGCTTGTCTCTGCTGTCTGCCTCTTTGTGGCCGGGCTTTAGTCTGCTCCGTCTCGTCCCTTTCTTCGTCTTTCTTTTGACGGAATTGCCTTGTCGATTATTATTCTAGAAACTCCATGAACTCCCAATAAGTTCCTCATCAGGCTCTTTGACTCCCCCGCACATGGTTCTGCTGCTTCATTGGCAAAAAGAAGAAGAAAAGAATTCCCTCTAAAACCCTCAAACAAGTGCAGCTCTCTCTGTTTTAGTCCATAAACCATTGTGACATATCAGCAGTATAAATATTAGTTTTCACATGAAAATGTCTGGGAGAAGTCGACATTGTGAGTCATGATCTTAATTAATCATAGTGCTTGCAATGTTTATTGTGTGTGTTTGTCTGTTTTGGTGCGCGTTGTTGGTTTGGACTAAAATAAATGTGCCTTTCTGTCCGCCTTCGTCTCTGCCGTTGACTGCAGTTTGTGTCACTTTAATCCCTGGTATTAATCCATGTTGAGTCACTCAGGCTCGAGGGGATTATTGTAGACTCGTATGACGGCCCACTGTTTTTTATTTACTCTTCTCCACGCCGCTCTCTACGATCTCTGGAGGATGATTGCCGACTTGTCTGCATGTATGTGTGATGGTTAACTGAATACATTCAATTAAATTAAAATTAACTCAAATCTATTTCACATTGAGCAAGAGGTTACTGGTGCAATAATGCCAGAAGATAATTACTCAATCTTCTGGTCGGACAAAACAACATTTTAGAGACCCAATTCAGTAATTGTTAGTTGCTTACTTTAATAATCGATTACAGCATTAAGTCATTCACCAATTAAAATACTGACAGCTTTTCTCAAATATGAGCATTTTCTGCTTTCTCTGATTGTAAACTGGGTATGGTTTTAGTTTCAGACCAATGGTTGAACAATAAACAATTTGAAAACGTTACTTTGGGTTCTAGAAACTTGTGATGGTTCCCCGTTTAAATGTTACAGCCTACAATCTTACTTTTTAGAGAAGTACCGGTCTATGGTCCACGCGGCGACTGTATATAAGGGCTAAAAGTGTAACTGCGTATTGAGTTGCTTGTGTGAGAGAGGCAGTGTGTGAGACAGCTGGAAGAGTACTTGTTCTCAAGGCAAGGCAGTTTTCATTGGCTTAAACAACTGCACACACAAGAAGAACCCAAAAGCATTTGACTAAAACTAGGCTCTTCCCGAGGTCGGAGGTGAGGTATAGACGAGCCAGGTCTGTTATTTCTAATACCAACTTCAGAAAATAGAAGAAGATAGAGGACTAAAGCAGAACATGAGGTATCCGACAGAAAGAGAGAAATAATAAGGAAATATGTTGATTATAGAAGGAAGGCTATGAATGCCTTTAGATAGGGAGGAACGTGGGAGGATGAATTAGAGAGGAAGAATATGTCCTGAAGGGGGAATATTTCCGTATTCAAGTGAAGCCATTCATCATCTGTAACCTTGCCAGGACACAAGACAGATGACCAGAGATGTGATGCAAACAGAGAGAGACAACGGTCTCACAGGGCCCGTTGATGCACGCGCTTACAAACCCCACGCAGCCCAGTCGGACCTGGAGAACGCCTCGTTTCTGTGTTCCAGTTGGAGCCGGAGATAAGTAGAGGGCTCATAGGGCATAAAAAGATTTCCACAGATTTATGAGGCAGCGAGGTATTGATCCCTTCCCCCCCCATCCGAGCCGGTCAAAGGAGAACGGAGGCGGCCTCAGAATGGTTTACTTCCATTTTATATTTTGGGTATGTTGGTCGTGTTCAATTCCAGATTGACTTACTGTAACTGGAGGATTATAGATCAGCAGTTAGTGTTCAGGGCGGCAGGAGTGGAGTCAGAAAGTGACTGAATAACAGGAGCTTATATCATGTCATCAGAGAACGAATCAGCTGGAAGAATTAAAAAGTCATCCGGAGACCAACTTATATTAGCAGATGAAATGAGAAGCCTGTTTTTGAGACCAATTGCTTCAAAATGTTCTATTGTCATCGTCGTCTTCGTTGCCGACAACAAAAACAACGACGACAGCAGCAAAATAAGAGCGGGAACCATCGATCACAGTGTGAGGGCTGCAGGTCATGGGCTGCAGCTTTGTCTAATAGAGGCACTACATTAACTGGTTGCAACTTTTGACAGATCCAATTAGACTGAGCGCCGTACTCTGCCCTCCAAGCAACCCTCACACAAGCACGGCGGTGCGTCACGTACACCGAGTGTGCAATAGCAAAATGGCCAAATATTGTGTGGTTGTTTGTTTTCTGAGTCTTTTTTATAAAAGGAATTTTACACTGAATATACAGTGCATTACGCAAAGAGCATTTTCCACGCTGAATACTTTTCATGCACCCCCCCCGCCCCCTTTCCACATCCCTCAAAATGTCTATTCCTGTCTCTGGTAAAGCTGCTTTTCTCTCGTCTATCCACAAATGTCCAAATGATAGGTTTTGTGTCGCAGAGAAAGGGGAGTCATGCTTCACAAGATGGAGCGCAGCAAAACATCTGACTCCGCCAAGGAAAAGGAAACAAAGCAGACTCATTTTTGCAAAATCTATTATTTTGTCCTCATCTGAGGCCTGCTTTCTTTTTGTACCCTCTCTCTCCATCTCTCTCTCTCTCTCTCTCTCTCTCTCTCTCTCTCTCTCTCTCCCTGCACTCCTCCCTCTCAATTATTCCTGAGAAACAACGTACTTGTCAATCTTGTCCCTTTCAATAGCTAATGGTCTATCCATTCCCCTCTGCCCAACAGTTAAGGCAATTAATGCGATCAAGCTGTTGAAATGTTCCGTCGCAGCAGGAGGGCAGAGCCCGACTGACAGCTTTGACTCACTGTATCCTTTGTTAAGGGAGGAACAACAAGGTGCATTAGCCTCGATGGATCCAGAAGTTGTTTTCTATCATCCGGTTGTGTGTTCGTGTGCATCTTTTCATTGAGCCCCTTTTAGAGTAGATATGATTTGACCTGATTATATTTACACCTGATATTGTCACGTTGATGTGATCGTGTCTGAAAGGCTTGCACTTGTGGAACATCAGCCTCAAAATGACGCTATTTTGGGGGGGAACTTTGAATATATGCTGCTGGTTACTACGAAGCACCAGAGCCCAATTAGTCCTCAATGCTTTTTGTGCTCAAGTTCTATGCTCAAGGTAATCAGTTTTTTGCAATCTGATTACCCAAAAACCCTTTTAATACAAGGTGTAAATGTGGTTTTGACTTTCTCAGCGTATAAATATAACCTCTATCACAAGTGCAGAAAGATGACGAGTCGTCCAAATGCTGTTGGACGAGAATTGTGTGTGAATGATTCCTCTTCTTTATTTTTTTTTTTTTTGCTGATGTGAGCTATCAAACCCTGAATGTGGGCCTTTGATGTCGCTCGCCATTGTCTTGTGGAGCTGCAGGAAATTGAAAGTGAAGATCAGGGGAGTGTTAGCGAGCGTAGGAGAGAAGAGGTGGAGGACGGGAGTGACGTGCAGCACGACAGGGTTTTCTGGGCCATGGCTCAAGGAAATGAACAAGCCTTGCATGACCTGCAGCGAGCTTGCTCTCAGTGTGAGGATATACAGGGCAGAGAGGCACCAGTTGTTTTAGAAGACACTTCGATCCAAGAATTGGGGCGAACTGGAGTTTTTTGAATATTTAGCATCCTTCTGAGCCCAGCATCCAGAGATCTCCCATTGTAATTCACAGAAAACACAAAAGGACAGGAGAATTACACAAAACACACTTGCTCAGCCTAAAAGAGCATTCGTCCCTCGAGTGTTAAGAGTGACGTCTTAATGGATGCAAAATCTGATTTAAAGCTCTCTGAAGAACGATGAGCAGCTTCCTTTCTCTGTCGTTCTCTTTAAGTGATTTCACCGCGTCTGTCAATGAACACACACTTTCCCATATTTCTCCTCGTGCTGATGAATTGTAATGACTGTGAGAACCGGCTGTTTCAGGTTGAGGAGGACAGAGTGCTTGAGCGAGGTTTATACGTCTATTCCTGCTCTTTTGTGAGTCCTTGAAAGTGGAATTAGCATTTTATTCCAACATCTTTTGAATGATTCCAACCATATTCCATGAAGTGATTTAATAGAAGTTAAACACTGAAAATTACAAGTCACACAGTGTTCCTAGGTAGTATATTCATTAGCCTATTTTTCTGAGAGATGTTGTTTCTGTCCTAATCAATTTGACTGCTTCTCCTGAGCACGAGCGTTTAATCGCAACATCTATCGGTATTTCTAGCAAGATGGCTAATTACCACGCGAACGGGAGCAATTTCATTTGAATTTATGTAGCCGAGCTTCTCCCTGGCGAGTCTCTGTGGTTTTCAAAGGGAGAAGAGTGAGATGAATGCAGAAGACAATGGAAACAGTCTGTTATATCAAAATGAGGGAGCTGCTCACCCCCCCTGCTATTGTGCTCAGGTAGTGGAGAGAGAGAGGTGGGAAGTGTGATGTGCAACATGGCAGGTCAGACCCAGGAAAGTGGGTTTGCTCTGGCGGGAAATGGCTATTTACGTATAGCTGAAAATGGAGTGGGCCTTTCTGACATTTTCATAGCCCTGCAGGCAAGAGTAACCTTCAGCAGAAAGCAGAACGATTAAAGAAACGGGAGGGGGGTTGACAGAGCGAGAGGTGGGGCAGGAAGCAGGCGAAGTGATTGCATTGGAGGGTTGAAAATGATTGGGAAGTGAGTTTTGGAGAAACGAAGGGAAGGAAATAAAAATGGACAGGATAGAGAGAAAATAATTTTTAAGGTCATGCAGAGCTGTGAGAGGAGAATCGCTGCCTTACGCAGATTTGACAATCTGGGGAATAATAATGCTGGACAAGGTTAACAATATATCTAATCTGCACCAATAAAGTTCAATTAGCGACATATTTCAGCCTGCTCCTAACAGCTTTACGGCTTGTTGCTCCTCTTACCTCTAACCATGCAAACCACTCAGCCTTGAAACGTCTGTGCAGATGTGACATGACGGAGAAATCATGCATGTGTAAACCATAATAGCCACGCACAGCGGCGCGAGTTAATGTTTCAATCTTCGGTCTCCGATTTGACGTGATGATTTGCATCAAAGTGTCCTCTTCCCTATTATTGTCTTGAGTGAGTGAACAACTGAATGCAACCAGGTATCTTCATCAATTACTGGTGTCACACTGCGTTACCTTTACTTTCAATCACTGGAGCAGCCCAGCTTCGTTCACCATCTTAGATTAGCTACACTATGCTAACATTTGCTAATTAGTATACAAAGTACACAAACAAATTGCAGTGATTGCAAGTAATTGACCTTTGAAGTCCCACCCCTTCAGCACAGACTGGCCAATCAGATTCTGACTAGGGTCCGACAGCTCTGTTCCATGCAATTTTTTTTCTTATTTTTTCTGATTTTTCTTTCCAGGCTGACTTTGTGGAGCTCTGAAACCAAAGTATTGATTGATGAGAAACCAGAGGATTACCATAATCAGTAGCTTTCATCCTCAGGGGATGACAAATGTAAAGTTGAATAGCCACCTATCCAATAATAGCAGGATGGCTGAACAGATTGCTTGTCCATCACAGATCCACCATGTTGACAAACCATTCATACCGTTTAGGGTTTCCACCTCATTGGACCTGCATGTCTTCAGATTGTCGGAGGAGATCCAAGAACAAGCCTACGCATGGCAAGAAAGCAAATGACAGAATATCACAGAAATATTGTACAATCTGCTTTGGATCGAGCCTGTCGGGGACATTTTGCAAGGCTTTGTCTATCCCCAACACATTTGGTCTCCTGATAGAATTCTGCAAGTCACCTTTTTTCCTGATTAAAATGTTACTTGTACATTGTAGGGAGTTTATCAGGTGATCATCAGACAGGCAGAATTCAGGAGAAACTAAATGATTTGAAACTAAAGTGCCTGTGCAGCCAAAGGAGGGCCGATTATATCAGTATATGCAGCTAATATAAATGTTTAATATGAATATGACTCCTTCCTCCTCCTCCACTGCTGAGCCACGAGTGCAGAATCTATCATTCTTATTGCATGTCTTTCCATCACAGCATAACAATGTGAGCATAATGAGGAACTTGGTGAAGGCAGACATTTATTCAACTTATCTAAGCCTTTTCTTTTCTGTACATCTGTCCCTTTGTCTCTGCTGTGTAATTAAGGGAGGCTGAAGGTCCGTGAGCTGTGACTGTTTCATTACTTTTGAATAGGCCAAGATGTGCTGATATGGGATATCAATATTTCCACTATTACCCTAATCTTTATTAATTTTGCTCCACCATTCACTGCATACCTTTCATTCGGTACCTTTCCAAGGTTATACGGGGATAGAAGATGGTTTTACATAACGATCAACTGTGTGATTCACTCACATCATTTTAAAGCCCAAGAACCAGGAGTTTAGACAGGCAAAATATGAAATAATTTACACGTACATGTATACATATACATCAAATCAATATACATGTAACTGCGGGCTTAAAACTTCCCCTCAGTGCAGCGGAGAGCAGGCGTGAAGACGGCTCCCACGCGTCATTTTGCCGATTAATCCCGCTGAGACCCGGCAGGCAAACATCTATAATGTAGGTTCAAGAGTAGAAACATCCCAGTCTCTATAAAGTGAAGTGTTTTTTTTTTTCTGGACTCTCATGCAGGGTCACTGCTAAGACCCAGAAGATGAGAGCTGCATTTAAACGTGTTAACAGACTTTTACAATAAGCTATTTTTAGAGGTTGCACATGGAAATTCGCTCCCATAAGCTGTTAACGCCAAGGGGGGGGGGCTTTCTGGTAAATGACGGTGGCTCAACGCAGCAGCAGACTCCCCCCTATAAAAGGCATTTCTACTTATTAATATGTATAACTTTGGCGTCTTCCTCCTCCTGGGGGATGAATATTGCAGCAATATTGTTGTTGTGAATGCTTTGATAATTGTGAAGCAAAAATCTGCCATCGACGGCCCGATTCCATGAAGAAACTGAGAAAAATCCTGATGGGACCTCCATTGATGTTTGGAGTGATGAGTGTTGGCTACATATTAATCCAGTCAGCGATTAATTCATCTTCTATTATTCAATCAATTCGCTTCAATTAACATTCCAAAACTTTAAGGGGTGTGAGAAGGCTGAATATCACACATTCATCTCTCAGATTTTTTTTCTTCATGAAGATAGAAACATTTTATTTTCATGTATGTTTGCTGTTAAATAAAGGTTAAAATTCTTAATGTTAAAACCACAAACTATAATAATGATACATTGTCCCATAATTATTCATATTGGGCGGCATTTGTTCTTTCAAGATGTTTTACCCACAAAATGTATTTAATGGAAGGGGAAGGTTAAACTAAAATACTAGTTTGAAATTAAATCTCCATTTATAAAAAATACATACATACATATTAAAACAAAATAGGCACCGACTGATATATCTAATTAAATTGGATCCATATATCTCTCTATCATTATAACTAACTTTATTGTGCTGCCCTTCTCCTATCTAAGAAACTGCGTCCCCCCTCCTATACCCCTCTGCTTCTTAATCTTCAGTGATTCCTCATTTGACAACTGTCAATCCCACATGAGTCAGTGTCACTGCAGGCATCTAATGGAGTTTGGATGGACAACCCAAGTCTGACTGACAGGCTGTGGTGCAGATTATTAATCTCCTCCAGGAAGTCAATAAATATCTGAGGAAACTTTGCCTTTTGTTTCCATGAGTTCCTCCCCCGTTTTTTTTTTTCTTTAGCATTTCCATATTCCATTTTTTTCATGCCACTTTGGCTGCACTCACACTGAAGTTAATCAACTACCTGAAGTGCCATCGTTCCTTCAGCCGCACTCCACTTTGTTTTACTCTTTTCCGACTGCACTTACCCTGGTCCATCACAGGCTGCTTTTAAAGAAGTGTGTTTTTTAAAGTTCACATCAACTGGACACAGCTTGCCATTTTGGTTGCTGTGGAAACCAGGTTGACACAAGGAAAGGTTGTTGAACAGCGGGAATGGGAGAGTTTAAGAGGCGATAGAGGCCTGTCAAGATGTATGGATTTTACTGTACAGTTCTACAGACCTATTGGTGATTTATCCACCAGAAGAGGGGAAAGAATACATGCCTGCCTGCCGATACAGAAACCAACCAAAGTAGTAGCCCAAAGGCATTTAATCAGAAGACATTTATTCATTTTTACCTCACAGATTAGTTTGACTTTTATTCTGAAATTATAATTTTAATAATTATCAAATAAATAGTTTTGTATTTTTGGGAATATTTTGTTTTCTGAGATTTCCCCAGGTTATGCTAAAAAGCAGCATTAGAGAAAAAAGACCAAAGTAATGAGATGAATGAATAGTTTATCAATTAGTTACCAAGAAGAGCGCTTCTACTTTGGATGATAATAATGTTCACTATTTCAATAAAAAAACAAGTTAAAATTAGTTTTTCCCATCTTAAATTCATTGGGAAAAGTTGGAAGAACTGTTTCACCGAAGAATAATTTACAACATCATTTCGACAAGTGTTATTAATCTCAAAGACATAAGCTTTGCAGTTGGAGTGTTTGAACGGGGTCGACCAATATGGCTTTTTCTGGGCCCATAGTTATTATTACTCATTTAAGAGACTGATAACAGATATTGAAACCGACATTTATAAAAAACAAAATTGTCAAAAGGTGTCCGAATTTAGAATAACATAAACTCTTAACGCAGAACTTTGTTGAACTATGTTTAATCCACAGAACCTTTCAACGTGACCTCAACACAAAACGTTCAGGAAGATATCAGCAGCATTATTATAAAGATAACAAATAAATAAATAAAAATCCTGAAAATCAGCACCGATAATCGGTCGACCCCCTATGAACCCAATGATTGGTGGTGAAGTTAAATCAAGGCTAAACTACCTGACCTGGCTGTGCTGCAGCAGCTTATTGGTAACAAATCTTATCAAATATAAAACTTTTCCTGAAGGGAAATAAGGCATAATTGAACACTTTGATTTAGAGGTTGATGTTTTATGAGGACCACTGGACAAAGGTCATAGTTCACCCACTGCCTTAATTTACCACTATAAGCAGTCTATAATCTGCAGTGTCAGCACTGAAAAGGCCAAGGTGCACTGTGGTCTGAAACCGTGTGAGAGGCAGATCCAGGCTGGTTTGATGGGGTGCCGGGTTTGGACAGTGACCAATCGGATTCCTTGCAGGGCTCTGGATCTGGCTTACATCCTGCCCTTAAGCCATAATGCAGGTGGAGAGGACTAGTGGCGCTTGGGAGATGAAATAAATCCGTAGAATGTGAGAAAGGAACCACGCTTCACAGGCTGAACACCGCCACACATATGCTAAGAATGCATATTAAAGATTTGAAGACTTTTTCAGGCACCTTAGACCATAGAGGGGGTTTACGGCCGGTGTCAGCGAGAAGAGAAGATGGTGTTGTGTTTCATTCACTGTGCTCCCCATGTTCTTGACTGGGTTATTTTTATGACCACCGCTTGTGCCAGCACATTTGCATGAAGAAGGACATATGTATTACTCATAAACGGGAGTCATATCATCACCTCACCGTTGACAGCCTCGTCTTTGTTTTCAGTTTGTCACTAGACCCCGGCACACTATAATCAGGCCGACTGGCCTTTCTGTTAATCACGTCTGATTCAAATCACTTTAAAGCCGATAACAAATCAGCATCTAATGGAGCAAATTAAGTCCAAAAATGCCCTAAAACTAACCAGTATTTAAATCACACAATCGGCAAACTTGGCGAGCTAAATGTTTGTGTTGGATGGTGAGGACAAGGCTCTGTGGGATGTTTATTGTTCCTACCTATTCTGGAGTCTGGGAAACCGTTCAAATCCGCCAGCGTAAACACCTCATGGAGTCGACCTTCACTGTCCATCACATTAGATTTGAACAAATATTAACGTCCATTTAAAAAAAAAAAAAACACAATGATTAGTGATTTGATTTCTTACACAATAATAAGAGAACACATTAAAAAACAATACATTCCCATAAAAAGCATGTTTGGGTGGAGACAGAGACTTGCGTCTCCACCCAAACATGCTTTTTAACCCTAAGTCAACCCGTTTTGTCTACAGTCACTGGTGTAAATAACCGTTTAAACCCGTGAGGTGCTGCTGGAGTCCAGTCAAATAGCGCTCATGAAACGAGCGAAGACATCCGGTCATGTATTTCAAAATAAAACTCAATTTGATTCATGGTCCCTGGTTCTAAAGTGTATGTCTTGTGAATATTCTTTTCCCATGTGTTCATATAACATTTCTAATCATATGCGTACATGTTTTTTTTTTTTTTTTTTGCCTCAGGTTATCCATAATAACATTCACTATAAACATCTCAAATCGCTTTGAGAGCATTCTTTCCACATCTTGAAAATGTCCATTAAAGCTGCTGCTTCTCCACAAGTGCAAACACGTTTACATGCTCTTATTGTTAAAAGGCACTTCCGCCCCCGGTTGCGTAACGACGTGTGACTTGACTAAACCGCTGCTGGACAGCTCTGCGTCCCTGGCGTCGGTGGCCAGTGTGTACCAATCTGTTTCCACTGTTGCTGGGCACGGACGAGCACCGGGAAAGTCTGAAACGGAACCTGGCCGGTAAGAGAACGCGCTCTGCTGTCTTCTTCACACCGCTGTGTTATTGAGAAAGAGCGCAGTCTCCGCAGAAGTTTGGATTTGGATGGAATTGATCCGGATGCGATAGTTTCAGGTGTGCAGCTTTGCGGAGTAAATGACACATGTGCTGCTGGGAAGTTTTTATTTCGTCTCATCGCTTTTCGCTGGATTAACTGCGCGCGTGTTTTGGATAAAGACCACTGATTTTAGAGGTTGTGCGTAATTGCGCATCAGCAGCATCACTCGTCTAATCCCTTTCTCCACACTTGGGAGGGAACATACTTTTAAACTGTTTCATGAGTGATGAGGAACAATGTTGCTGGACGAATATCAATTCAAGTACAAAATACGAGCGCGACAGTAGGGAAAATACACAGATGGAGCCTTTAAGTGGAGATGTTTTTTTTTTTATTATTATTGGTACCTCATTAGTAAAAAATAAAAAATGCGTAGATATCCTAACGCAGCTATTTAAGTAACTTATATTTATAGTCAGTTGTGGGTCCATATTTGCAACATCTGCTCCACTCATGTAGCCGACTCCATCCTCCTCTGTGCCCAGCATCCATCCCCATCAATGGTTTTCCACTGCAAATTGTCTAAAGTTCCCCTCTTGGTGCACTTTCTACTCGGCATATTGGTTTTCCTTTTTGTCTAATTAAAGCAAATGAAATATTGGCAGAAAGGGAAGTCGATTTAATACACAGTTTTATTGTCTACAAACTTTTAAATATTAAATTAAAGTTTTAGTGACAGATTAATGTTTCTGTCACCTTTTGAAGAAATAGTATTCAGGAGATATTATCCCACATTTCATATCAATTCAGTATCATAAACGACAAGCAAGTCTGATAAATTACATTTCCTTGTAGCACAGCGGGCTGATGGGGAGTGACACAGCGAGTAACAAGCTGTGCAAGGCCCTGCATTACGGGTAAAATGAAAGGATGTAAAAATGTTTTTTTATGACTTCATGTTTCACTGATAAACTTGCATACATCTGTGCATAGCTGACTGCACATTCAGGGTTCATTGCCTTTTTAAATTGGCCAAGGATATGATGTTGGAATCGGAGTCTGTCCTCCTGAAGAGTCCACGCTGGATTAACTGAACGCCTCTTTCGTTGTACAAGTCAGTGCTCAGGTGTAACAAGTAAGAGGTGTGATAAATCAAGTGGAATATCACAAGCTTGATTTGCAGAAATTGACATAGTGCGGCTTTCTTTGCACTGACTGTATTTATGGGCAGCACCTTCTTCCGAGCCGGCCGTTCCCGCTGAATGACCCCGGCTGATAAACGCTGCAACCACTCGTGCTCTTATGATTAATTGTGCAATATGTTTCTCACAGTCATTTGTGTTTTTATTGTTTTTTTTTATGTTTTGCTAGAGGGAGTTTGGCATTTGAGAGTTTTTTACCAAGACAGGACAAGGTGTACAAGAGGAGATGCGGGGCACATGTTTGTCATGAGTCATTTGATTTTTGGCTCCATAATTACAGTCTGTGGACATGTGTGACCTGTTTGTGTTGTTACTGGGAAAACCACCTTATTTTGACATTCTCTCAGTCAAAATGAGCCATGTGACATGTTAGTCATCATTTTCGGTCCGAACGGGTCAAACAAGCTGACCTGTCTCCCAAACTCCTGTTTAGCAGACTGCAGATTCCTCACTAAGGGGAGCTTATCATCATTATCAAGAAAATATATAGGAACCAGCTGCACAGTTGTAACCCTTCCTGTCACTAATTGGATTCTATATGAAAAAAGGTGACCTTGCACGTGTTCTGCTGGGCCAAACCAAGCTGGAAAAGTGTCTCACTGCTTCCTTGCTAGAGGAATGTCTGTCTCACTCTTCCTCAGAGCCACCTTAAAGGGTGTGGTCAAATAGCCACATTTTGAAACGTTATTTTCTGTTATTCTGTAAGATTTAATCCCTCGATAATCAGGAATTGACAAAGTTAGACTTTGTGTGCGAGAGAAAATCGAGTGTTGCTGCTGGTAATTATAGGTGCAATTCTTCATGGGAACCAACCCAATATTAAACAACATCCCACCCACATCTCCAGAATATCCTCCTGCTGTTGTGGAGCTGACTCCATGCACACAAAAAGAACATCATGAAAAACATCACCGGAATTTAGTGGAATACATGGAAATACCCTCTACAGACCGCATGCAGCCGTCACCCCGAAACCACATGAACTGTGAGTTCTGCATGCCGTTACACCCTGAGGACATGAAGGTGGTGTTTGTTAGTGTTTCATTGTTGCGTGTGCACTTCTGCAGAGTGCCGAGAGACAAACAAGCCCGTCTCTCACAATCCTTGTTAGGGATCGGAACTCCTGTTAACTTCCAGCTCAGGAAGCCGGCGGTGAATCATTCCCCGGCAAAATACCATAAAGTGGCTTCTTGCTTCTTGTAGTGCTCAATGCTGAAGACATGTATTCATCTCACAGGGTCATTTGACAGAAAGGGGTCACTCTGGGGCTGCACTGCATCTTCTGTCTACACATTGAGTGTGAGGCCATTATTTGGGAACCTTTTGAGAGGTAAGGTGGAGTGTAGGCGTGTTAATGTCCACAATATGTAAATCCACAGATAAAATAACACAGCGAGGAAGGACGAAATGCACTTAACTCAAATGATAGAAGCTTTATGCATTCTGGGTTTGTTCTTACTGCTACAGTTTGTCAGGACTTTCTTGGTGTATCGGCATCTTGTTAAGCACATCCAACAGAATATTTGCAGAATCCCTTTCCCTTTAGTGTTGCATGTTCTTTTGTTTTTTCTGTAGCCACTTGCTCTTATATCGCTGCCTCCCTCTTCATATCATTTTCTCTGTGATTTTCCTCGCCCACTGTTCAAGTGGCCTCTTGCTATTTCGCTCCGACCTTCTTTTTAATCTCGCTGTTATCTGCCGTATCATCCCCTGCTGAGCCAAGGTGACCAGTCCGCTCACACCGAGCAACACACACAGCTGGAGCCCACGAGGCCCGAGACTTGAACGTGTATACGCTTTCTGTCGACCTCTCTCGTTGTCTCTCTCTCCCTCCGTGTGAGAGCGCGGTGACCTTCGGTTGGATTCTACGAAAAGTTTTCTGCTTAAACTGTGACGCACTCGCTGGTCGCTTTTCCAATTGCCAACACAAACACACAGTTAAGCTAGGAGGAAGCTTGGCACCGGAGGACTGCAGGCAGAGCAGCGCTGTCATGGCTGGTGGTTGTTAATGTGAAGTACACAAGAAATTACAACATCGTGGATTTAACATTTGCATGGTGGGTTGAAATCATAGTGTTTCAATGTTGTCTTGTCTGTTTGATTTTTTTTATGTCACTGCTTTGGCATTTCTTGTACTCGGTTATATTCCAGGCATTTAATTTCCCCGAACATGTCCTTTAGTAGACGCTCAGGATGAATCGAAAGTGCCTGAAGATTCCCACATTTCATGTCAATTCAGATGTTGTATCATAAACGACTTCAACAAGCGAGCTTGCTGAATTATACATTTCCTTGTCACACTCCGGGGTTCGGCTGATGGGGAGTGACATGCCAAGTAACAAGCTGTGCAGGTTCTCTGCATGACAGGTAAAAATGAAAAGTGAAAATCTCTATAACAAGGCTTCAACGCTGGCCCTTCTGGCCACGCTGTCTCCCTCTCCCCGGAGGAGCGGTGGAGTGCTGATACTCATCAACCCCCGAGTCCCTCCGCTGGACCGGGTTGGTGCTTGAGGTGACGAGGGCGGGGTGGGGGAGGACTGAGTGGGGGTCACAGATTCTGACAGCTGCACGAAGCCTGCCTCAGGGCATGCAGGCTGCCCTTTTTCCCGTTGCGAGCCCCCTCCCTCCTCCGGCCCCCCTGCCTGGCAGACTGGCATGCCCACACGGAGGTGCACAGCCCGGTGATGGACTCAGCAGAGGCTGCCTGCTCCTCCCTGGGGGGGCTGGAGAAGTGACGCTGCTGAGCCTGGGGAGCACTGAATTTGATGAATGCACTGTTTATCGGACTACAAATGAGACAAGAATTAGCTAGCGGGTATCTGGTGTTGACTTGTGGGAAATGTTAATTCTGAAGGACTACGAGTTAACAGTTTGAGTCGAGGCTTTATTATTAGCTCATCATTTAGAAAGTTAGAACGGGCTGATGAGACATTTCTTCATGAGTATCTAACTGATAAAGGAATTTCCTCAGTCAGTTCAAATGTTATTATTGTGACAATCTCAGTACAGGTAGAGGAAATAACGTTTTTAGAAGATGGCGCCCAAACACAAGGTGATGTGGCATTGAGGAGTTGGAGGAGGGAAGTGGAGAGGGCCACCTTCGTTGGCACATTCACAGTCTGCATTGAGTTTCATTAGATCTCATTTTGATGTTCCTGTGCTCGTCATTAGCAGAAAGCAGCAGAAGTCCACCTCGCTGCCACGAGCACAGAGGTCCCAGTGTGAGAGCCTCTACACAAACACACGCACGCACACAGTGGTGCATTGACGCCGCTGCGCTGCCGGTGAATGACGGTGCTCTGGGGTTAAACACTGGCTCAGTGTGTCGGGCCAGGTAAACCTCCTCAGCCACTCCACACAACAACAACAAGCGCTAAATGGGCCGCTTGTTTCGCTCCCAGCTGCACTCGGCAGGAAGGGCGGCGGCATTTGATCAGAAACGTGCAGTTAGAAATGGCTTTCATGAATATGCAGATATTCTGTTTGTGTGGTATCGACTTTTCCATGTTTTTATGTGGCGATGCTTTTTTTTTTTTTTTTTTCCAACAACGCCCTGCTTCACATTCACTCATTCATTCACTTCCACACATTCACACATGGTAGCTGTCCGGCACAACCGCAGTCTTTCAGTTCAGCTCTGCTGTCATGGGCTAATTGCCTTGCTCAAGGGCATAATGGTCATCAATATTGACAGAAGGAAAAGTGTAACTCATTTGCTTTCTCTGTGTCAAGATTATTTATAGCTGAAAGCTCTAGTTTCTCAGACTCTAGTCTGTAGGACACTGTTCGATGCTGTGCTGCAGTAAAAATAATCACTCATCACGGACTTATTTTTTTTGTCTGTTTGCTAAATCTCAATGAATGTAATGCATTGGTTTAAGTAAAATAAATGTAGCTGTAGGGGATTATTTTGGGGTTAAATTTCGGAATCATCCTGCACTCTAAAAGCTTTTGAATGATTTGTACGTTTTAGCACAATTTGTCCTTCCTTTCATGTAGCTTTTTGTTCATTTTGTCGTATGGAAGAACTACAGTAGTTGAGTGGTTTTCTCCAAAGGTCACTACAAATAAAAAGCATCACTTAGGTTACTGCTTCTAAGGACTCTTGTCTAAATCTAGATACACTCTCACCATCTTTTGTCTGTAAACAGTAGCATACATGTTTGATCTGTGAAGATGGTTTTTGAGAGAACGTCGCCGTCACCCACATGAATCATGAATATAACGCAAGCAGCCATCAGGTCTCTTCTACATTCAGCTATCAGGGGCTTGAGGTGAAACTGTGTACCTGTGAGCCTCAACCTTCATATGGATGAAATATTGTTGATTTCTTTCTGAGTTAAAAATGTAAACCTCTCCCTTTCTCCAAAACGTGTGAGTTAGAAGAGCTTGTAGTTTTGTGGATCACAGACCTGTGATCTTCTCAACACAACACACTTGTCTTGCTCTTGACCTGAGTCGTCCTGTTAAAACACCCTGAGCTTATAGGGGGGGTGGTAACTAATCTGTTACATAATTAATTTCACCAGGCAAAATCAATTCACAAGTAATCTTTTTATCTCGGTCGCGTGTTTGTGTGTGTGTGTGTGTGTGCTTCTGTATTTCTGCGCTCTTCAGCGTACATTCACACGGCCGTCCTTTGGCAGCAGCATCTGTTTTATCTCCCGCCGAGCAAACGGCTCCTCTTCTGCCTCCCGCGGCTCCACATATCAGCTATCGGAGTCATTACAGGCCGCAGGAGGTGGTGCCAAAGCTTCCTCCACCCCGCCAAGCCACCCACCCCCCCCACCTCCATCTCTCATTGATCCGGTGGGAAATACATTTAATCCATGCTGATCACAGTAACCTCCACTGTCTGCAGGGCTGCATCTGAGGCACACGCTCTTGTTCTCCCGTGTCTCTTATTGAACCGTGCCGGCGGTGAGGAGAGGAGGCTGGATATTGATGGTTGTACCTCAGGTCGCCCCAGATGGCCCGATAGCGCCGGTGATGTTTAAAATGGGCCTGTGATGCCACTACTGACGTAGCGGCTGACTCAGAACTGCGGATATTCAGCTGCCCTCTTTCATTAATGTGTGTCACCTCCTCACAATGAACTGGCCTTTTCTTACGGTACTCTATATGCAGCTCCAGGAAACTGACTTTGTTTGTTCTTCCCACAGTCTGTGGCTGCTCTTTTCACCCTGCTATCCTCCCCTCATTAATTGCCGAGGTGTTTTTCATTGCCGTGCTGCAGGAGTGAGTGTGGGTTATGTGCCTTTGCTCTCTGCTTGGGGGCCTCTTATCATCTGTGTTGAACTGGTGGGCTGAGAGTGGGTGAAGAAAGCAAGGGCAGCACTCCGCTCTTCAAGATCCCACACGGTCTGCACTTCATCCAGTTTCAAATCCCTCTTAGCCCCGCAGCCGCCCAGACATCAGCGCTTAACTCGCACGGCTGACGCCCACATCGACTCGCTGATCCACTAAATCACTTCTGTTAACTGCACTGATTCCCTGTCTCTCTCAATTCCTTACCTGTTTGGTGAGTCAGTGCTTCCGCAGTACTTCCACAGAGTCGACTGGCGAAGTTGAAAGAGCTCGTCCGCCACTGACTCATCGGAGACTTTTCCACCGTCAAATTTGAATTGTGTTGATTTCTCTTTGTGTTTGCCAGCCTGAGCTTTGATACCAAGCTGCGTTGCATAAATGACAGCAAAAGCTACATTAGTTGACTCCCCCCCCCCAGTTCTGTTCAGGCCATCAAAAGCTCATACAGGCCTGACAGCCCCTATAATTGAACCATATATTTTTTGCCTCTCACTAAGGAGAAGAAGGAGCATCTTTCAGCGCTCTGCTCCTGGGAGCATTTTTGCTGACAAAACAGAGGCTGCTGGGGTCGGGTTAACAATTGTACTGACACTGCTGTCAGAGACGGGGGCACGGCAAAAGATAAAGAGAGGGGGGAATAGATTTACCTGCTCCCTGGAAGAGCCAACACCAGGAGAGAGAGGGAGAGAGGAGGATGGAGAGGATGTTAAGGCTCCCTGAAACAACAGTATTGTATTAGAACATGCTTTCAGATCGCCCTCCTCTGCTTTGCACTAATAACTATCTGCTTCACTGCTGGACACGATGTATTTCTTTACAATTACGGACATGTTTTGGATATCTTGATATCTCATCAGAAATCGGTAGCATTTGTGTGATATCTGAACCATTATTTACAAAGACGATGCATTGTTTAGTCATAGCACAAGTGTTCCTTTTTAGTTGTTACGGTTGACAGACCTGACTGAACAGTAGCAAACAACCGAGGGGAGCTTATTGTGTCTTAATTCTCCCAGAGGTATGAGCGAGGTGGTACAAGATCTGCAGGCCCTGTAACGCCTCAGTGACTCTGTTCTAAGAAACGAGGCACTCTACTTCTTCAAAGCCAAATTGAACCACAGAAGTCTCTAGAAATCGATAGCTAGATGGCTGCAGTGAAAGAGAACACGCTGGAGCCGGGCCTGGCTAATGTTTTTCTATTGTAAACTTGGAGACAAAACACAGCAGGGAACATCTGAACACGAGGGCTGCTCATCGCCTCTCGTGCTCTCACTTCCTCTTTTACACACATGTATACAGTAAATACAGACGTGGACGTTTGGTGTTCATCCATCGCATATAAGGGATTTAAATAGATCCCAGTGAAGTTTCTTTGTCCATCTTTTGATGGAGGTGATAAAGATATTGATGTCATTGACATTTTGGGAAACATACTGATGCTGCAATTCCCCTGTGTGGTGTGGCTCAACTCGCCTCGTACCAGGTCCTTCTCTCTGCTTATTGCCATGTGAACGACATGAATCCAGCATGAGATCCTTGTTGCGTGTCGTTCACCCTCTTTATAAGAGTAAAATTAAAATACAGTAAAAGCCATCTGAGGCCGGGAGCGTCGTTGAAGTGCCATGCTGTCGCAGAGTTGCAGGTGCTCATTTAATTATGTAATCTTGTTACATCCCCTTGAGTACATGTGACTAACTCCAGCTGATGCAAACACACAGTAGTTCACGTTTTATTCTGTGTAGAAATACGTTTGAATGTTGTATCGTTTTATAGTGAATAGACGTACAATATCATATGCTTTTATTTTTCTAGCCATTTAGTACATACAGGAAGGCTATTTCATACGTTTGCTTTTGACAGCAGGATGGAAATGCAGCGGATGCAAAGAATGTGTTTAATATTCCTAACACTGTGCTCAGTCATTGCCTCCGCTGGATCTCGACAGCCGGCCCACTTCACAGCCAATATCAAGGCACTCCTCCTTCACTGTAAACTTTCCTGTGGCACATGAACACACAGGCCTCCTCTGGCCTGAGCTCACATCTCACCCCAAAAGCACACAGTGAGAACTGCCTGCAGGGAGACTGACCCCTCTCAAGGTCTGGGAACACAGGAGCCCTGTTCCCCCGCTGGCCCGGGACACAGGGGCACACTGGAGCCTTCAGAGGGATGAAGGCAGGAGGACGGGACACACATTGGAGCTCTGTATTTCTGTATTCAACTTCCTCCTCCACCTCTCTCTACACCATTGCGTTTCCCTTCTGTCCACACATATGCCTTTGAGTCACCAAACCCCAGAGTTGCTCCTGATTTTTGGCCGGTGCTACACCTCCTGCTATTTGGTCTGTTTTTCACGTCTGCTCTGTGATCTCTCAAGCCCAAAAGCCAAGTTGATCCAACTTCCTCTTCTACTTGTGACCTCAAGTCTCCCTGACGACGTGGACCTACAGAGCATTATATCGAAGAGAGGGCGAGCGAGAAGTGAGGGATGAGTGAGGTGCATAATGGGCCCCGAGGGTACTTCTCGGCTCCCATGGTAGCCTGCTAGCCCTCGCTTTTCTATATGCCTAGAGAAGTGTTTCAAAAGTGAAAGAACATCCTTGATGGCCACTTTTTCCCAGGTTGGTGTTTATGTTAATGACTTAAGTCAGGGGTTTGAAGTGCCTGGATGATGAGCGGCTAGCCTAGAAGCAAAGGAGTGCCTCTGACCTTGGCCCACTTCAGGGAAACGCTCTGGTTTCTGACTAATAGAGTACGCCCTATTCTTCTCCCACAACATGCACTCAAAATAGCTTGGTATGCCCCATTAAGCACCATTTTAATTGTTAACACAGCATACTCTCCTTGGCATACATTACCTACTTCATTTTAATGTCAATCCCAATTAAAGAGGGGCTGAGGAGACGCTCGTTTCGACCGGGAATGAGTGTGATGCTGCAACCACTGATCGCCATTATCTGCTTTAAGAGTACCGCTTCAAACTGTTTTTTGGGGTCCTTACTTGATGAATGACAAATCTCTCAGGGGAACCATTTGTGATTTAATACATAGAAACGCATAGGGGTTTTGACACTACTCGGCCTGTAAAACAGTTGCATTATGTCTTTTGTAGCTGTGTTTTAGACTAAATAGTGACATTGCAGTGCTTGTCTATTAGAAAGGAGGGGCTTGTACTCGTTGAAATGCAGTGACAAAGCAGAATGACAGATGTTTGTTTCCTAGCGTGTACATTTCCTCCCTTCCTTCCTCTAACTGCTGTCCTTAGCCTAAACCTCAGTGAAAACTTCCATGGTTGGCAACCGCCCCTTACACCACCCCCCCCCCCCCCCCCCCCCAGGCCTGCAGCCTGCTCAGCTGTGCTGGGACACAAACCCCATTTCCCCTGGAGAGCAATAATGCTAGCATTAGGTTCTGCACGGAGTGGTGCCAGCCCAGGGGCCTGGCATGCGATCGTCCACTGCTGCAAACAGAAGCACGTATGCACTGAATCCATTCCCAGCACCGCAGTACCAGATGGATGGCAAACAGGGACGCTCCCAGGTCCAAATCACCTCCTGCAGCTGGGTGATAGAGTCCCGCGGCGCTGAGAGGGAGCAGGCAGGCATTGGGACCTATGGCGTCTATTTTTGCTGTCATGTCGTAGCGTTGCATGAGCTGCCACGTAGCTCACGTCTGGATTTTGAATCCTCACCACACTGTTTGTTTGAGAATGTGCTTTTGTTGATTTTTGGTGCGTGTTTCTCCGTGGGGGTGCAGCTGCTTGTTATACGCCATCTGATAACGGGTAATGCATTGGTGGCTGCCTGCCTGATGACTGAGATAGGTAGAGGTGCTCATATTGGCAAGCAGGCGTAGCGTTGTCATGGTGATGACGTGAGGGCCTGAGCGGTGCTTGACTGCCTACCACCAAAAGGCACAAGAATGCTACCGCACACCTGCCCGCACACGCAATTACACGTGTACGAATGCCGTGAACATTGCAGTACTAACCGAGTGGATGAATCAGTGAGCTCGAGCATCACAAAGAGGAGGAGGATGAAGGGATGAAGGGGTTGTCGGGATTGATCCAGTCACAGAGCGCGAACGACGATGAATCACAGCGTTACCCAGGTTTTAATCAACACACTTAGGTTACAAATGACTCACTCGTGGAAAAAGTGCATCATTTGCATTTCTGTTTGTTCGCTATTTTAATGCTAATGCGTTCTTCAGCGCCCACCTGCCTACTTGAACATATTTCATCATTCGGTCCATCTTTTTATAGCCTCTCGCTTCTTTGTCTATCTCTCGCCCTGCCAACCCCTCCACCCACCTGACTATCTCTCCCCTGTCTCACATCTCCCACTTCTGTCTGCTGCCACGCTCCCATGTCTCCTATTGGGAAAGCAAATGAGGCGTGGTGCCGATGCAAAACTCTTGGACCCCTCGCTGCTCCCTGACTCATCACGCTGAGACGGAAACGAGGATGGAGTGAGGAAGAGGTGGTGGGGAGATTAGACCGAAAAACAGACCTACACAAAACATACAGTTGATTCTGTGCAAAATGGGGAAAAACTAGCGGTCGGCAGCGTTTATTGTCATGCAGAAAGCTTTCTCAGGCAAAGTCATACAGCATAGCAGACCATAAACCATTCAGCTATGCATTATTTCTTACTGACACTCTCCATCCTTCTTTTTTTTCCCCATGTGTGGTGCGACTGTCCTATCATTCAGCCTGCAGTGCCTTTTCAGCAGTTCGGAGGGTTCATTCCTTTTCTCTGACTCCTGCCTCGTCCATCTCCAACACACTTGATTGCTTTGTAGATTATATTTTAAAGGGCTCAGCAATGCAAGCTCACCCATTGAACGCACAGTTTGCTCTTCATTAATATCGTACTCCGTTGGATTACTCTCAGCCTTTCATCGTCGGAGTGGGTCTGAAGAGAAAAGCGTTTCCATTCCAAGGCTGTTTATGTGTGAAACGGTTTCTCTTTCATGGCAATTCCTATCATAGAGACAGACATTGAATTATCAAAAGAGTGTGAAACATAGAACATGTAATTAATGTCACAATTGCTACAAAGCCGGCAGCTTTACACTCTCAGGAACGTGCTGTCGGCTCCACCGACCAGCTGTAAGTGGAAGATCACTCGTCATCGCGTGATGATCAGCTTCTGTTGCAGGTTCTCAGTCAGGACGTGAAAACTACCACGCCTCCTTTATCGGCAGGATTAAGGAAATGTGGGAGGTTATGTCACATTCACATGGATAAAAAAACAACTGTGTATAAACAACTAAGATTCCAGTTCCCCAAATACATCTGCATTTTTAGGACAATGAACTAAAAATGATGTGAAAGTTTTGGGCAAGCAACCTGAGAGTAAATTAGACAAATAAAATAGAATAAAACTTTGATCCACCCAACATTTGAACTGACTGACGACTGACTGACATTGCCATCCCTTTAATGATTCCACAAGCATTTACATTTGACATTGAGGTTGTAAAGAAACCTTCATGCTTTTCTGTCCTGAATAAAAACCCGACCGACTGCCGTGTGGAGACATTTGTCCCAGCTGGGCAGCCGGCCCACAAAGCGTTCCCGTGCCCCCAGCATGAGCGTTTTCTAGTGTGGCGGGGGGGCCCAAAGATTTGAAGACACCCTAATGAGTGTAATGATTATCTCTGTGGCCAGCTGAGCCGTTTACCCGGCTGGACTCATGATCTCCTGCACCATTCGTGCTGCTTGACGGGCTATATATGAAGGCAGAGGGGGAGATGCTTCTTTTGGCTGCACTGCCTCCTGGGAGCCCAACACGTGTGTGTCAACCCCAGCTATGTTACTAGTCATACGTGTCCTGTGAATTCTTGTTCACTCGATGTCGCTCTCTCTCTCTCTCTCTGTTTAGCACTTCTAATATTAGTCGGGTCTAATTGCTGTGCTGAGTGCTTTTTAAAAAGCTAATTAGGCCAGTGATTTCTGGTTAAAGAGGAGCAGGAAAGTGAACGCAGGGTTTCTATTACAGTAACAGGGTCCCCACCCACACCCTGACAGTGCTGTCTTTGACCTCAGCTTTATTCCTACTGCCGGTATATCACAGGAGAAGACTTTATTTCCCCTTAACAGTCGGAATTAAACATGATAGGGCCCTACATAAAGCAGTCACATTTTAATTTCTCTTAATCGATGACTCGCTCCTTGAAATAGATTTTTTTTATGTTGAATGATCTGAACCTCCAACATAACGGTGACCAGTTTCATGTCGGCTGTCCCAACAAATATCTGTAAAACACTAAAACGTCCCGGTTATGAACAGCCACCACCAAATTCTTTTTCCTTCTCACTTTTTTCTAAAGAGCTCCAGGAGGCTTTATCCATCTGTCGTAAAGTACCCGGCAATGAAAATGTTTTGTTCGGCACACACTGCAAGAGTATATAAATTATGTTTCGATGGAATTTAGGAGACACAGAGGCGGCGTCATTTTTCATCTGTCGAGGCACGGTCCATGATGTTAAAGCTTGTTGGGTGTGCCAAGGATAAGGATTAGTTGTCCCCCACCTTGATGCAATCACCGATGCTGTGTGTGAATGTGTGTGCATGCAAGAATGTGTGCGGTAGGCCGCATTTAAGGGTGCTGGTTTTGTCCTGAATATGCATGGGTGGTGTGTGCAGTGAATAACACATGCATAAGAAAACGTGTGACATCTAATTCACTCCATCCCTCACAGTCCAGATGCAATTTTAACACGGATCTTCTGACTTTGTGAAGGGATCTTGTTAAGTGAACTCGCCTCGAGGTGTTTTACTCTCCTCCTTTTGAATTCCTTGCTCCCTCTGCTACGTCTGCCTTTTTTGGAGTGCGGGCAGAGTGAACAAATTAAGACCTAGCTTATTAAGTCAGCCTTTAAATTGCAACAGACCGGCCCTGCATGCATGGGTGACTGTCGGAGCCCTCTCCCCTCCACCTCCAGTGGAAAACAAACACAACAGGGAGGGGCTGCGCTCCACTGTCCCTGATGGTATGTCCGTTTTCAAAGAGTGGCCTGATTTAACAGCAATGTGTTTGAGGGTGAAAGAACATGATGATTATGTACTGGGTAGCGTGTGTGTTTTCCTCCTGTACTTTTGCCCGTTTCATTAGGCAGAGAGAAAGGAACGCTATTCAAAAGCCTTTCTTCACGCGATGCAGGGTGGTGTTTGTTCGGCTTGATTGTGAGCTTGTTTCCGTCTTTCCTAACTCACTGATTGCTGTTAATGTAAACTGCTTATTGTGTCTTGAACTCCGTGGAAAGAAGATGCTCATTTGATCTTGAACAGCAGGCTCACAGGATGTAGCTGCTGCAGAGTTGTTTGTTCTGAATACTGGACGGTTTTCATGGGGCTACTGGTTGTTGCTGCTGTGTTATATTTCATTGAGCCTTTATTCCCATCCTGCATCTGCTTTAACATTCCCCACTGTTTGTGTTAAACTACTCCATTTTCTTTTTATAATCAACAAAAGCAGTTCAGTTACTGATGAGATATTTTTCAGGGTTTCTGATGGAAAAACAAAAATGAGCTACAGTCAATTTATTTATCTCAATGGGAGCTTCCTGGCAGAATAAAGGATACAGATTTTTATTACATAATGGGTGTCATTTAAATATGTTGTTGTTGTTGTTGTTATTCTTGGTCGATAGAATACTTTTGAACCATCAGTGTTTGAGGTTGAGAACAAAATATAATATTGACTAAAAATGCCCTTTTACTACTTACTTCAAATATTTTTTTACATTTTCAGGATTAACCTTAACCTTTAGTGTTACTTAAAACTACACTATTACATTTGCTTTAAACTCTCCAAATAGGGAATTTGCTGGAATAAATTATGGAAATAAATCTAGGAGAGTAAATAAACAGCATCCCAAAGCTGTGCACATCAGGACCAATCTGTTAATACAATATCATGATGCAGGGGTTACGTTCCAATATATTGTCATATTTTAAGTGATATATTGCACAGTTTTAAATCAAGTTTCAAGACAATTGTATAAAGAACACATCACCATGTGTCACATCTGAGTAAAAATGGAATCAAACAGTGGGAACTGCATTAGCTTTCATCACCATCCAGTCACATTCAACATCATAACACTACTTTTTGTGCAATCTAAGCTTTACCTGTGAACAATTCATTAAAAATCAATTGATACAGTTTGACAAAATATATTGTGATACTCAAGTTTATCAATATTTTCTTACAGCCCAAGTGTACCTAAAAGAATCCGACATGTAAATCCATAACAGCTTTTTACATCTCAGAAGCATCTCCGGTTTTGACAAACCCCAAATTCCCAAAAAAACACGATTCCTCCAACGCTAGATTTCCATTAACTGGTACAAAATGTACTTTGGCCCAGTATCTCAGAAGCATCTGTTGTAAAAGTGAGAGTTAAGTTCCCAGCTACATCACGACTTCTTGCTCCATATCTTCATATTTGGTGGCTGTTGATAAGTCCTTCCAGCAGAGTCTTTGGGGCACCGTCCTGCAGTGGGAATAGTACGAACACTGAAAATGTCTCCGCTTTAATCACTTTGAATCTGTAGCTGCTTTCCCAACATGCTCGCGTTAAATCTCAGGACTGCAGTATTTCAGCTGAGAAATAAGGCTTTTACAAAACTCACCTTGGAAAATGTTAAGATCTGTGAAAGCGTCCTGTCTCCATTGAGGTGAATAGCACCTTTGGGTACCGTCTGTGTGTTTTAGAGCACGTTGTTTGTCAGTCAGGTGTGGAGACTTTCTGTCTAATCAGAAGTCCTGAGGAGAATTACTGTGGGTGGAGTAAGACAAGGCCGTAGATGATGTAAAGATGTCTAGTTATAACCATTGTTTCAACAGTGTTTCAATGTGAAGCAATCATAGCATTGAAATCAAGTTGATAAAAGAAATGGCCTCCCACTTTGTTAGTTTAGTTTTATGTTTATTACTGATGACTGTTTACCGTCTGTCAGCTGTCCCTTTCATACTGTATGTTTACTTAAGGCCAAGAAATGTCAGTGTTGGTGTCTCAAGGCCGTCTTCAGTTCCATCAGCTCTTTAACTGCGTGGTCGCTGTGATGCAGCGAGCTACTCATCAGGAAAAAAGAAAAAGAAATGTGAGAAAGCTCTGCCAGTAGATTCTTATTTCCTACAGCCGCACTCAGACCGGAGCATTTAGAAACACTCATGTCTAAAGGCTTCTGTCTGTCGTGCTCGTCGTGTTGTTACGGCCAGATTCTTGCCTTAATACAAGCAATTGCCTTTTGACCTTTTTCTTTATTGTTGCCATCTCCATGTATGTGACAGGGCCATTAGCAGCCAGCCACAGATGGAGCTCTAAGCCTCCACACTGAAGATGAAAAGCAAGCAGCACCCATGGAGACATATTGGAGGAGGCTCTGCCTGAGTAACTGTGACCAATTTCCCAGAAAGTATTTCCCATCTTGTATGAAAGATAATCACTGGCTGGCGTGTGTGTGTGTTTGTGTGTATAGAGATAGACCATTCATATAGCAAAACCAGCAAAATAGCCTCTTAAAATACATTCAGGCTCATCGAGGAATGTCAGCGGGCTCAGAGGATCCGGAGTTATATTTCGATTTCTGATTCTGCCACATTCTCCGACTGTAATAACTATGGAAATGATTGGTCTGATGTACTCCTTATTTAATCCCTGGTGTGTGTCTGTCTGTGTGAGTGTGAACTCAAACTAGAATAATCCACCAGAAAATGCTTAGCTGCGGGGCTGTGGTTTGACAGTGTGGAGGAGTTGAGCATGCATGAGGCCCAGATGTTGTCAGTATGTAGGTGGGACGTAAAAACGCGTCCTAAATAAAGGCTCACTCTTTTATCTCGTACAGTTGCTTGATTTAGTCTAATGCTGTGCCAGATGACACATGTATGGTATGATGACAATGGACCCGGAAGAGTAGCTGTTGCCAAGGAAACAGCGAATGGGGATCCCACTGAACAATAAACATCATACTCCCATTATATAAACAGACTCTCTGGGACTAAAATCCTGAGTAAACGTCTATTATTGCAGCCAAAATGATGGCATAAAGTAATCCACTTAAATTTACACTTGTGTATGTCGCTGTTTGTTTCTGATCGTCCCTCCACACTGATGGCCCAGTCAGTACAGCAGGTGCCCTCCCCATTGACTGGCATGTTAATCAGGCGGGATTAGGCCTCAATTGAGTACAAATGTGATGGAAAATGGTTTGAATTACATGCTAAACCCCCACTGGCCTGTAATCCACTGCCCTTCACTTGGAAGAGTCATCCACAGGGTAAAGTGTGTGTGTGTGTGTCCACGTGCCAGCATGTGCCTTAATGCGAGCCCCACACATATGAGCCAAATCCTGATCGTGAACACATCCACATCAGGTTTTTTTTTTTACCCTGGAAACGACTCCAACTGCATTTCTTCTGAATAGACACATTAGTTAACAAGAACAATAACGTAGCTGAGGTGTGGAGGGAGCGAGAAAGAGAAGGAAACGATGGAGGCGGGGACGCTCTGAGGGGCCAGAGGCATCCCCTTGGTGTTTTTTGAGCGACATGTAATCAACGTGTTTGTCCCCTCTGAGCCACAGACGGCCTGGATGAGATAAGTCTTGCCAGCAAAGCAATAGATCAGTATCTCAAGGACAGTTTACCCCCACACCCGCCACTGATTAACTGGCTTTGAGACAGTTGTTTCTTACCCTTTTCCTGTCACTCAGTTCTCATACCACCTCTTAACCCCTTAACGTGGTGACTTTTAAACATTCCTCTGCCGCCTCCCCACCCTTGTTGATTATTGCCTCTACATGCCAGTTGGTGGAGTTTACATTATCATCACGGATAACTGATGGGAAACAATCTGAACAAAGAGCCTTTGAGCAAACCAGGTATCATGTTAATATATATATAATAATATATAATAATTACAATTAATAGTATATAAAATATTATAATATAATTAGTTTGATTACCATGGCAACATATTGTCATGCATATCTTGTTGTTGAATTCAGCTGTTTTATTAGGATGGAGGCCGAGATCTAAATTTCTAAAAAAACTAAATGCAAAAAGACATAACATTAGATATGTATACAGGCTTTTGTGATTTGGATGAACTAACCCTTCAATTTGAATCTGTAACTCTTGAGATGTGAAACAGGGAGTTGCTGGGAAAAAGCAACGACGGACAATTGCATTTTCTTGGATAAATAAATGTCTAAATGATTTATTTTCACAGGCTAAGATACTGATCTCACTGCAGTGTGTGTGTGTGTGTGTGTGTGTGTGATGCTCATGTGCCGTTCACCCTGGAGATGCATCAAGGCAGAGATAAGCACAAAGAGAACTGAGCACGCATGCACACACACACACACACACACACACACACACACACACAGATGCCTCATGAATAGATAGTATGGCCATTTGAAATAAGTGTTGTCCATGTGACAAACAAGAGGAGTGACTGTCCTCTGTGGAGGAGAGGGGTAATTCTCTTTCACGCATCATTAGCCCCCCTCGTGTGTGTGTGTGTGTGTGTGTGTGTGTGTGTGTGTTGCAGCCAATCAGAGCTACTCATTGGTCCTGGACTAATCCAACTCCACAGCACTGTGGGATGACATCTGATTTCTGTGTCGAGGACCGGCCCTCATTTCTTCATTTCTCTCTCCCTCCTTCATGTCGTCCTCTCCTTTCTTCTGTGACTGAGACACACACTCCGAGTCGCTCTTGTTTTTGGCCGACCGTCCATTTGTGAAAGTGATTTAATTTCTCTCCTCACGTTCAGCGACCTCCGCCGCTGTTATCATATGTGCACAAAGCAGGTTGTAATGGCGTCCGCCCTCGTACCATGGATGAGTTCATGATAATGGCATAATTGTGTGTGTGTGTTTGTGTGTGTGTGTGTGTGTGTGTGTGTGTGTGTGTGTGTGTGTGTTGTGTGTGTGTGTGTGTGTGTGTGTGTGTGTGTGTGTGTGTACTCCCTGTCTATCCACTTTGTTGAGAGCAAGGTAGTTATGGTGAACGTGGAGAAATGTGATTTGTCTGTAGAGATGCTGAGTGAACCCTTTCCCCTGCTGTCCCATTACACCGCCATCGTAATCATTACACAGCTAGTTTTCTATCAATATCCACACGCCATAACCTTTCCTTGCACTCTCACTGTCATCTGTTTTATGGGTAACGACAGATTGATATGAGTACTGATATTTTTCCAATTAAAGACTTTAATAAATAGAGTGAATGCCGTGTATTTAGTCATATTGACAGAATAATGCGTGTTTGGAACATAATGGGCTTATTGATGGACAGCAGATAAGCTTCTATGGATGTATGGATGTTATGGATAACCAGTGTTAAATCCATCTGGCTGGTAGACGGGCACAGATACTACTAGCATGGGCGTCGCCACCATATATTGAAGGGGGGCTGGACCCCTGGACCCCCCCACCTTTTTAAAATAAACAGCCGTTTGGACCCTCCCACATTTTCCATTAAAATACTAGTGCATGACAGGTCTAATTTGTCGAGCGCTCTTTTCATTGCTTCACGATCAAATCTGTTCCACTTTATCAGTAAGAGAATACCCACAGCAATAGGAATGTTAGTAACAATGGTAGGCCTATTTAATTCTCATTTCTAGGAACAAGGGACATTAGACACAGAAGAGACATCTTCTAAAAACATGTTAGAATGCACCAGAATGTGGGGAAATGCCATCTACTTAATTAACATTTTTCGGGGGGGGGGGGGACCCCCAGACCCCCTGCCTAAACCCACACCACATATCAAATGCTGCAGACTCCCCTGACTGCTAGTATTTATTTTTGCCAGAGAATTTGATTTATTGATTGCTCGTGGGATGAAAAATACAAAAGCAACAAAACGGGGTTTCTATAAAACATGACCCAGCCCAGCATTAAGTGTGTCAGTAGTGTGTTTGTTGCCCAGAAAGGAACAGGACGTGTGCCAGAATCTTGCAAACAGTGATCCTCTCTCCTCTGTTCTCCGTTTGAAGTAAAATGTGGCAGAAATGTGCTTTTTTTTGTCACTGTACTGCGGCTGCCCCAGATATGGAAATAGGCCGTGGCTTAAACGCATCCACCCATGACGCTAAATAGCCCTGCAGGATGTTAACTCAAACATCTTTGCTATTGAAGTAGATAAAGAAGCTCATTAAGAAAGAGATCATACAGCATGCGGAGAAAGTGTTGAATCCCTTTTCATGTGGAGCAGCGGAGGTGGAGGATGCTGTCTTACTGCTGAATTTCCTCTGCAAACATCTGGAGGGCCAACACAGGATTTTGTTGACTTTTCATTAGCTTTCAGAAGGATCTGCCCACACTAGCTGGCTGATAAGATGCTGTCGCGTTGGATGATTTACACTACAAATAATTAATCCCAAAAAGTAAGAAGCCAGATGCTGTTAAAACAGCGTTGGTTTTTCTGAGGATTTGTGTTGCTTTAAATCTTTATTTCAATCTTTACTGCAGCTCTTTCACATCGGTGCTTGATTTTAAGTCAAACACATACAGTATCATTGCAACACTAGTTGATAATCCTCTGCCAGGCGGTCTGCAGGGTTTAAGCTTCGGGGTTTGCTCCCGTCCCGGAGAGAGAGATTGAGGCTCTCTTATCTGGCGGTTTCTCTGTGTGACCATCACGTCTTCCAGCTTGTGCAGTCGGTGTTAGATTGAAGTTAGCAAAACCCTACAAAAAAATCAATCAGGGCACACTGGACAGCAGGAGTGGCCCGTCTCCCAGTACGGTGCCAGAAGTCAATCACAGTTTAGACGGTGGCCGCTGCTGATTTCTGGAGTCGCATTCGTCGTTGATCCAAGGCCGGCTTTCAGAGTGACTGCACAGCCGTAAATCACACAGCACCTAAGAATAGAGCGGCTGTGACACCCAGCGGCATTCTCGCTTGTCACCAGCGTATCCACTGATCCATCACGCTGGTCTAAGAGCGTATCCTGTATATAAGCCAGAGTGGAACACAACAACAACAACCACTGCCCCACTCGTGTTGGAAAGATACAAATCAGTGTTTCATCGATCAGGATGACTGCTGGTATCATATTGATCATGTGATCTGGTGCAGAACCACGATATCAACACCTCATTGTTTGTTTTCTCGTATGTTGTCGAGATTTGGGAACCAGTACGGCATTTCATTACGTTTTTTAATGTCTATTATATTGAAATGAAATCATACTATACGTGAAACAATAATTAATACATATTTGTAATAACTCCAGATGGATAGTTGGTTTAGAAGTCACAATAACTACATTCTGAAGCCTACATACAGTGGGTCTCACTGTAAACTGGCTCTTCAACACATCTGAGCTTTTCTCAGCCACTGGAAGTTGATCCTCTACTTCTAATACTTGTTAGTAAGTTTATTCCTCTGCGATGGTTCATCGTGTGATCGATGAGCACCGGTTGGCTCCGTCACTTCTGTTAAGACGGCGATGAAGAGCCCGGATTCTGGCTGTTATCCCAAACATGCACCGGGAAAACCGATACGTGACCAATGGTGAATCATCTGAACATGAGCATGCACGTTCTGATTCGTGCCCAGCGCTGAATAATTGATGCGGTGATAAAACCGTTTTCCTACTGGAGTCATTTCGGCAGTTATGGCTGTTGTGGAGGCAACGGCGGAGTGTTTTGTTATTAATAGCCCAGTAATTGTGAGTGGCAACCTGATTGATTCTCTTCACTTCCTGTGAGAGCAATTGACGACCCGTACGCGTGTCATAAGCCATCATCTCACACGCGCTCATTTCATACACACACACACACACACACACACACACACACACTTTCTCACAGTGTTAAAAGGGCCTGCTACATAATTAGCCTACTTTAACACTGTTAATATGTTCCTCGGGGTCTTTAACATGCTGATGGAGGAATAAAAGAAGGAGGGGGAATGGTGTGTGTTTGTGTGTGTGCTGGTGCGTGTCGGAGTTGGTGTTATGTAGAAATACAGCTGGTACTTTTAGCTCAACATCATTTCATTACACACAGACATGCTGCATGGTTACTTCTCTGACCCAAGTCGCAGCAGGTCCCTTGACCTTCTCCCCTTAGACAACAAATTGGTTGCTCAAACGCACAAATGGTATTCTGTGTGTGTGTGCGCGCGTGTGTGTGTGTGTGTGGCGCGTGTGTGTGTGTGTGTGTGTGTGTGTGTGTGTGTAATCATGGCACAACCACCACGACCAGCCATTCTTCTCCGTGCTGACTGTATGTGATCCAGATCCACATCAACAGAGCGAGCCTGTAGACTTTCTTGTCGGAGGGCGAACAAAGCAGAGACACATCCTCGTCAAACATTTGGCATGGATGGTCCACAGATTCCAGGAGCATGCCCGCCGGCCTTCCGCCCTCCACCCCTCACTCCCACCGCTCCTCGTCTCTGCCTGGACTTCGGGAGTGTCTGCAGGGGCAGCCAAGGGCCGCCTCGCTCTGATTGGCACACGAGGAGCACAGGCTCAATCACTCGCTCGCAGTGAGACCTTAGACCTGATTACAATCTCTGCCATACATATGCAGCAGATACACGGGGGAGCACATGCACTCCCAACTTGTCTGCCGCCTCCTCAACATGGTGCAGGAATTTAAATGTAGTCGTTTAAATCCTTGTAAAATGGTAATACTTCTACTAAATGGAGCAACTGTGTTGAACAATCACTGTGTTGTTTTCAGATGTAGAAATAAAAAATATATATATATATATGTAACTGAATCCTTTTAAACCAACTTTTAGGCTTCTGTATGTAATACATGGCTGTCTGCAATCTGCAAAGCCCCCGCCAGTTTGCACAGATTCACACTTGAACTGCAGCACATCCCCATGCCGAAGGCTCGTTGACAAACAGATCTGCATGATTTAGATTGTTTAGATTAAATAGATTATTGAATTAGGTGAAATCAGAGATGCAGACATGTTACAGACAAAGAGCTGGACAGGCAGCATTATGATGTGAGTCTTTGTGGAAGGGGAGGTGCATGTTATGTACAATGAGTGTGCTGTCGTGAGAGTGTTAATGTGCTTATAGGTCCAACTGAAATGAACTCAGCAGGGACTGTATGCGTCATTGCCTTTTGTCCAGCATGTCCGTCTTTTGCAGCTCATTATTCTCCTTTCACCTGATTTTCTCTCCCCTCGTCAGACTGCAAGAAGGCAATTCATCTTATTTTAACACGATTAAATGTCATTCACACACTTTGCATTAAGTAGCATTTTCAAGGGGAAAGTAAGCCAGGGCACTTTTGTAGAGCTTGTCAAAGGTATAGTTTTTGTTTCCAAAATGATATATCGAAGACAGATTATATATATAGCCTCATTGTTATATTTAAATAGTTAATTTGTACAGATCTTAAAACGGAAAAAGTGAACAAGACCTAATTTAGGAGGAAACTGCGTCATGTTGGTTTTCTGACCTGCAATTCTGTTTGGCTGAAAAAAAAAAAAAGCTCTAATAACAGACTATATGTATGTTTGCTATATGAACTCTGTTAGGTGAGACTATATAAATGTTGTCTTTACAAGTAGAAGTCATTTTTGTCTATCAGATGTGACATACTCGACTTGGACAAGGACAGACTAATCATTTTCGGTGGTTAAAGGTCATCGTGACCACATGTCCATCCCACTCGGCTGGTCTCGGTAACGCTTGGAGGAAATGTTATCTTGAAGGATAAAATGATGAAGTGGGGACATTTTGGACAGACTGATATGCGTAGACACACGTTTGCAAGGCGTTGATTCTAACTTGTTGGATTCTAGCAGTTGCTCTGAATTTCACAATATGTGTCTTGTGTGTCAAACAGTATTTTTTTGCCGTGGACATGCAGCATATGTGGAGCCCACTCTCTTCATAATTCATCTTATGGTTCTATCAGCCACTGTGCTCCTCTTCCCCGTGTCTATATTTATATATCGCCTCCCCACTTATCATTTCTTTTTCTTCATTGTGTGTCTCTGCTTGTGGCACGGCAACATAAATAACGAGTACTCAGTTCTGGGTAAGTAATCCTTCCCCTCGTTGGAGCTGGCACTGGGAGTGCCACAGGGACTGATGGATGCAGAGGCAGCTTATTGGCAAGGACGGCTCGCATGCCAGCATCCACACCATAGTTGATCCCGGGATAATACGGTCGGATACTCACTGTTAGATACCACAACATGCACACGCACACACAGACGTGTGCAGCTGAATCCCACTCACCCACCCACATGATGAAACAGCACTTCAGCAGCAGCAGTGGTGCTCTTGATCTCCCTTTATTGGTGTGTGTGTGTGTGTGTGTGTGTGTGTGTGTGTGTGTGTGTGTGTGTGTGTGTGTGTGTGTGAGTGTGTGTGTGTAGCTGTGTAAATGTGCATATGTTCCTTTTTATGAAATGTGTCTCAGTTTAAATCACAGCTCCTTTACTGTATGTTCAGGCAGCCATTTTTGCTCCATTTTCCTGTAAAAAAAAAAAAAAAAAAAAAAAAAAAAAAGGAAAAATCCACATTTGATGCCAGGTGCTTTGAGGCGAAGTTGCTCGCCTCTTTGTGTGCTTGTTGCATAAATACCCGTCTTCACTAAGTCATATTTGTTTACAGTGGGGCAGGCAATTTGTCAGTGTGTCTAACCGCATGCGAGGGAGATCGACTCTGTGTCTAATGAATTTCCTCCTACAGAGCTAATGTCATTAAGGACAGGTAGGGATGAAGCTAATGCAATCAAATCCTTGCAGTAATTACAAGTCTCCCCAGTCGGGCCCAGATACACCACAACGATGAAAAGGAGTAGCTCATTAGGAGTGCTCGTAAGCAAACCAGCACCAGCCTCCCTCAGAGGTCTCTTCAGGTAGACTCAGGGAGGAAAACACACGGGATGGGTTGAATCCAGTGGAAGTTTGTATGCCTTTTAATTGGACAGGAGGATGTACAGTGTGACAGAAAACTCTCACAACATCGTACCCTCCCATTCTGAAAGTGTGTTCAGAGTGCCTTCACCTTCTTTTGCATCTTTATTTCCCCCACTTGTGTCTCTTCCTCACACACCAGCTTGGAAATCCTCAGTTTGGGAAACAGGACATCCTCGTTCACCAGAGTCACCGGGCTTAACGCCAAATAAATCCTCTTTTTTACATGAATCTCTTTTTACTCCTGATGCAATCCATTGTGTCCAAACTGCTTCAAATCATTAAAAAAGAACACAGTAAATTGTTGATAATACATTTCAACATTGCATTGTATTTGTGCTTTAGAAGATACCTGAACAAAAACTATCAGAGCATCCTATTCTTCTCATTCCCAGCTTTGTTCTCACTAAGGATCCCTCTCTCCTTTCACTCTAGCTCGCTCGACCACCGCTGCTCTCTCTCTTTTGCTCGCTCGCCCGTCGAGCCGGAGACGAGGGAGGCGAATTTTGAATGTTTGCAAACGACAATGTGACTTTTTGAGGTAAACAAAATAAGTCCCAACCAGCATACTTCAAGCAATACTTTGGAGAACATTTTCCAAATGTGACATCTTTAGCCTTTACGTTAAGGCTGTCACCGGAGTCTGCTCTATAAAAGCATCACAATGGCAGTTTTAAACCTGCAGTGACAGATTTGAAGCAGAGCGCTGACTTGTGAGGTGATGTGCTGCTGGAAAAGACGAGCATGACTATTATCACGGCACCAAGGGTTCATAACTCTCTTTCCTTTTCATTCCCAGCTGAGGTGTCTGAGCCTGTTAAGGTCCCTGTTTGCTTAAAGCACCATGGGTTCCTCAGTTATACATGCTTTATGAGAAGCTGTACGAGCTGTGCTGTTTATTCAAAGTGTTTCAATCATTTGTGCATTTTAACTATATAGTGGGATTAGGGGGTTTGCATGGAGGGAGGAGTTTGTGCAGCTGAGTGTGTGATGATGCTAAGTTTGTACATGCAGGAAGGTGCAGAGAGAAAGGGACCAACATCCATCCCTCTTCCTGTTCCCATCACCCATCAGAGGGCTTGCAGTACCTGTTGTATGATGGGAAAATGTTTTCCGCTGGAGTGTCGGAGCTCTGCGAATAACCGTTGGAGCGTAAAAGGCAATAATTGCATTTGGTGTTTAGAGAAGAAGATGAGTTGATAGAGGCACATCATTCTTACTTAGCCTGTTTCATCATTTTAAATATATGCAGGATTAGAGTCTCTTATCTAAAAGCAAAAATCCATCTCCTCTGCCTGCAAAGTCTGCGTCCTGTCAGCTCTGAATTAATCCCATTCCCCAGACGTCTGACAGAGCAAACAGCGCTGCTTGGATCCTGAGACTGATACAGCTGCCTGGAAATTTATGGCTAAAATGAAACTAGCGTGGAGACTTTCCTCTGGGACGATAGACGGACACTTTCTGGCAGCGAGAGTAAAAGTGAGTGAAGACGAAGCCAGTGCTCGTCAGTACGAATAATTTTGAGTGATTCCCTGAACCACACATGTTTAAGCCAAATGTCCTTGATGCTTCTTCTCAACTTGGTCATCAGAACACATCGGTGTACTCCCAACTCCACAGGCATGGCTCTCAAACTGCCAGCCAACAGATGCCTATTGGGATTAAGACGACCACTTGTTAAGAGATTAATTGGTTTTATTCCTGGAGATACATATTTCAACACGTCAAGCTGTACAGATGTTGCAGATCGTCTCAGATGTTTGTTGAAGCAGCGGAAACTGACAAAAAGTTGAAAGCACATACACGTACACTGACACATTTACATTTTACACAAAGCGAATAAAATAAACACCTCTGATTTAAGCCTTTGGTATGTTTGCCCTGCATCATAAAGTGTGTGTGTGTGTGTGTGTGTGTGTGTGTGTGTGTGTGTGTGTGTGTGTGTGTGTGTGTGTGTGTGTGTGTGTGTGTGTGTGTGTGTGTGTGTGTGTGTGTCTAAGTATATCTGGTGCGGCGTCTGTGGTTACTCCTACTGGGCCGTTCCCCAGTTGAGTTTGTGGTGAAATGTGAACGAGGCGAATACGGGCCTGTTTTCATGCTAATTTTAGCACGTTTGAGGCAGACGGATGTTTGAATTGTAGTGCAAAAACTGGACTGGTCTGTTTTGTTTGGTGGTTGAGTAATGAAGGGCCACAGAGACTGCCGATTCAGTGCAGCGGTTGTTGTGTCTTTTGCAAATTGTGAAACCTGTTTTTTTGGGCATCTAGGAAGGGAAGTCCACTGAAATATGTAATATGATAATAAGACAGTGGAGAGACGGGACTAGCCCTTGGGAGATGCTGAGCAGAAATGCAGAAAATGCACTGAATATTTGAAGTCACAATGCAAAAAAAATCAAGTACTTTGACAAGATTTTAGAAGATGAATATTTCTGCGACTGTGTTGGAGGTCTTTTTGCATCTGTACTAATAATGTGTAACCCATGTTAGCCTTTGTCCAAGTAAATAATCAAGCCTCTATAGTGGAAAATGTTGCAGACTATATAGAAGATAGAATAACGATTGATCACTCATAATTCTGGTGTTAGATTTGTGAATATATGTATTAAAATTAGTTTGAAAAATATCAAAATAAATGTGTACAATAACATGCAGATGAGCAGATGTTTATAACACATGTATAAGGCTCCATTCACCTCATCTTTCCACATTGATCTTTCAAGTACCACTTAGATTCAGATGCTGAGCGGTTTTAAAATAGAATTTCAAATAAGACATTAAACTGCACTCTGGAGAAAATAAAGCCAGAAGATTGCACTTTGTATATTTTTTCATACATTTTTTTTTCTCTGAAAGTGCACATATTCACCTTTTCTTATCTGTCTTACTCTATAATTCATGACAAAGAAATGGGATAATTTAACATCATTGAGACCGTTAGATGCTGTTATCTTGAAACACAAAATTGCACACTTGCACAGGCAACCACCTCCATATGTGTATGTGCTGCCGGACGTCCGCATTCACACTCGAGCGAGAGAGTCTTTCACACAATTCCCGACCATCCGGCGCACATTAATAGCTGTTCCCAGGCGGCTGTTTGTTGGAGCTGTGGAAATATATCAGTCTGAGAACAAGCAAACGAGTCAGGGGTGAAGAATACACACACACACACACACACACACACACACACACACACACACACACACACAAAGTGTACAACATTGGTAGGTGTACTGGAGTCAGAGTGGACACACTCTGTCCCAGAGGAAGCCTTAAGATATCAACTATTTAGCATTAATGCTTGACTTGTCCCATCTGGTTGCATTATTGCCGCAAGATAACGGCAACAAACGATGTCTTCGTCTGAACGGAAATGACTCCCATCCCATGGTCAGTCTAGTCATTTAGTCTGTTGATCCAATAGTTTTGTCCAGACAATGTTGTCGACCTTTGGAGGAAACGCCATGACAAGATGCTTCAAAAAGGAGTGAGTGAGTTGTCACAGGCCTCAGCTTCACCAGCTTGTAAACGATTGAGGCGAAAGACGCTAATTAGATTTAAATTGGCCTTTCATCTGATGCTCGAAGCCAAAGTTCCTGAGATGAATGAGCGCTCTTATGGTGCCGTTTCTATCATCTAAGAAAAGTCTCGATAACCCAAATAAAGACACAATGAGAGAATGAATATTACACTTGACTCCAACGTACAACACAAAGAACACAATATGTGCATAATTTCTTAAACGTGTTCACATGCATTGCTGACCTTTAAGGTATTTACATTTAGAGAAACGGATATGGACCTTCATTGTAGCTGCTTTTCTGAAATATCAAATTGATGTCTTGACACTAGATGTTTACACAGGCTGTTTTTTATTATACTGTTTATTTGATCAGAAATCCACCTTCAATCTCACCTATCTCCTCTGATTTTTTTCTCTTTTTTTTTTCTTTCTTTCATCTTTAATACCCCCGGTCTGACGTATGGACTAACCTGCGTACGCACATATGGCACACAAACACATGCCTCAAATGCTGATAGGATCAGTGGGACGCAGTATAAATTTCCCCGGTGAAACCATTTTATTTTTGCTAGGGCACACTGTCACACACACACACACACACACACACACACACACAAAGCGAACAAATACCCCCCCTGTGCGTTGCCAAAGAACTGCTGCACACAGAGATTAGAGAAAACGCATCAATTTATGTGCCACTGCTTTTTATTTACTCTGAGTCCGGAGCCGGGGGGACGGGGACGGCAAACAACCCGGGCCGAGCTCACGACTCCAGCCAGCCACTCGATGGTTGTGACTTCTTTTTCAATAAGCACACAACCGATTCCTGTATAATTACACTCATTAGAGTAGCGTAGCCTTGACTTAACATAATCAACGCCGATACGCTGGACACAAAGACACGGAGCTTCAAAGACCTCGGGCCCGTTCTGTAGTCGCAGTAATGACAACACGGCCGTGATGACAGTAATGATACTTTGATGATGCCAATTATACAAGCGGCCTTTGTGCTCTCTTCACAAATCTCTCTCTCGCCTTTCCACATGTCTCTTTCTGTCTCTCTGCCATCGCCGGCCTGATGCAGCGAAATGCCCCGAGCCCGGCTTGATTTCCAGGAAAAGTTTGATCCTTGTCCGCCTGGTTCATGTCAGACGGGGAAACAGAATATCCTCGCCCGCAGTCATATTGCTCACAGCTCTCACTGTCCAAACGGCCTCATGGTGAAGAATGCTAATGTCAGAATATGTATGCATAGTCTGGCTGCTGCGATGCTTGTCGGCTTGATTGGATTTCATTTTTTTGTTGATTGGGTTTGTTTGTACTGCTGAAGTCAGCCCATGCGTTTATATTTAGCCAAGTCAGAATGTTTATGTGTGCACGTTCGCTGATCTGGCTCTCTGCTTGTTTACAGAATCTGAGGGCAACTCATGTTTGCAATTGAGCCTGCAGCTGTACATGCATGTTGGTACGTACGAGGAATGCGCTTGTGTCATCTTGTATGCGGTCATGTGACCTGCTTTACTGTGTCCTATGGGTCGGTGTCCTCCTCTTATCAGTGAGATTTAGGAGCTGCTGACATGCCTGCAGCATTTGCAGCGGTCCATCTGGAGGGCTGCATCAGGAAGTAGCCAACGCCCCCCCCCCTGCCAACTGGGGTGGATGGGTGGGGGTGCTCGTCGCGGTGGGTCTGTGGTTAGAGCTGGTTTGAGCTGGGGAAAGTGCCGTAGTATTTCAGGATCAGTGGGCAGCAAACACAAGATCATAAATAGAGTTTTATTGCTGAGCTGCTATGCTGGTGAGCCCGGGTCTTTCAGCAAGATCACAGCAGTGATTGATGGCTCCCATGTGCCGAGGGAGGGGGGGGGGGGGTGCAGGCGGAGGGGGGCATCAGACAGTGGAAACAGCGGACATGGCAAAGGCTGGCAGAGCCTCCTGCCCTCGCTGCCTTCCCCCAGGGTCCCCCCCTGACAGTCTCCTGTGCAGACACACACTTGTCAAACACAGATTCTAGAGGTTTTAAAGTCTCTGCAGGCCACTTGGTTCGAACACATTCAGATATGCACAGGTGAAGGCTGTACAAACCGTGTGGTCCCGGTGAGCCTCCATCCAGCAGGTGGATTCACAGTGGCTGAATAAATAAGGAGCTTGTCCTGTCTTCAGGTTCCAGACACTTCGGAGTAAAGTGCAGGACAACCAGAGTGTTGTTTAACAGGAATGTCCTCAGACATGACATCAATTTGTTTCCCCTTCCAAAAGCTCTGCTCTACCAGCAATGGGAATGATGCAAAAAATATATATTTTTTAAGTAAAAATAGATCATGTAACATGAAAAATGTACTAGAATTAACCCAAAATAAAACAGATAGTTGTTTAAAAAGTGAGTTGACAAAAATAATAAATGTGAATTCTGTTTGCTTTCCTGTAGCTCTATAACTAAGTGACTCACATTCTAAATGCAGACGGTGTAAATCTCCAAATAAGGTTTATTTCCACCAGAAATTACAAGAATGATTTTCTTGTGATTTTTGGTCTAAATAAACCCCTTCAAAGCTAAATGTACAGTTTTTACTGGGGGAGGATTTTGTCAGATCTCTTATGACGGTCATGCTTTTGCCTTGCAGAGACTAAACTGTATCACAAAATGGCAAACAGAAGTTAAGACCCAACTATATTTGACCTGCTTTTCATTTTCAAAAGCACAAGCGATCTCTGAGCTCATCTGTAGTCGGTTACATATTAGAGTTTTCCACGTTGTATGAAGAACTGCCTACGAGTGCAAGGTGATGGAGGACAGAGGGGTGTAATATGCTCTGTTTGCTACGCTCTGCAGGTCTTCATTGATGGGTTTTTGTTTTTATAACCATGCTAATTTAAGGCGGCTAGCTGAGCACTTGGGCGGAGTGTGAGGAGGTCGCGTGGTTAACTACCACAGAGACTTTTTTTATTCGGTGCCAGAGAGCAGCGTTGCTCAAAGCATTTGAGAAAATATCTGATGGGGCCTCTTGAGTGCTGCCAGATTGGCAACGTGAATAGCAGCTTTCATGGAGGCTGCTCGCCCTAATGTGTTTTTGAGCACCGTGTGTGTGTGTGTGTGTGTGGGGTTTGGCTGTTTACATAAATAACGAGGCAGAAAGCCAGCAGCAGAAATGCACAGCTGGACGTATTCCTTTTCCAATGCTGATGTCTCAACTGTTCACAGAGCTCCTATAGACCTTCCTCTTCATTTATTTATAGAGACAGTAGCGGCGTATGTAACAAACAGCCCTCCTCTCTAACTGTGAATGCTTCTTCTCTGACTACAGAGTCCTCCTGGAAAAACTAAGGTGTTCAAGCAGCAGCAGAAATGTTTTGTATTTATTCCTCTCCTGCTTTCTATTAACCCCCCATCAGTCCTGGTTTTCAACTCTTTATCTGTAGAAACACAGTAGATGGAAGGAGAGTGTTTAAGCTTCCCATACTTAATGCAGTTGCTGTCGTATTTGTAATCCTGCCGTTCTAATTTGAATGTCTGTAGACGCCACGAGAGCCGCTTGGTAAAACCCAGAGACTCCCACTCGTCTTCCCGTTTGCCCGTTGGATCGAGGCACCGCTTGGCTGAGATTCCTCCACAGAGGCAGTGCAGCTACTGCTGCAGGATATTTGGTGAGCAGAGGTACAGAGAGCCCGAGCGGGCATGCAGTCATCACAAGTGAAGCCGTTTGACAGAGGGTTCTCAATGGTCCTCAGAGAGCCACACTGCAGCACTCTGTCTCCCCCAAGTGGCCTGTCATTGCAGCCCCGGACCACCACTTGGACTTTCCACTGTACATCATACAGTTTGTATCCCGATGTCTCCATGAGTGTGTACAGTGCAGATGTCACTTATTTCCGAGGGTGCTGACGAGCATGACAGGCAACAAAGTCAGATTCCACACACTCCTCTACAAAGCTTCAGGGGTATGTTTGCCCGTGTGTCCTCTGCAGCTATCAGGTTTTAACAGGCTGGCTTTGTATTCTGGGTCATGCCAGACTGAGGAATGATACCTCCATCCACAGTGAGCCGGACACACGGCCTCGCTCTGATCCATGCTGTGCTGCACATGCTAATGCTGGGGTGGAGCATCAGACATGTGTACTCCCTGAACAAGAACTTTTTGAGCTGGTCTGTGTGGTCTGACACCTGAGCTGTGAAGTGAACCTCTGTTAAGTACTCCATCCCTTGGTATTTATCCTGCTCTCTTCTACTATCACAGGCATGAAACGTCCGTTCAGCCCATCAGCTCCGCTGAACAGCGAGCAGGACCGGAGGGGGGCATGCGCCGGCCTGGGGGTGCAGACGGACGGCGAGCCTTGCTGCGACACCGGGGATGAGGGTGCAGTACTGGATGAGCAGTCACCAGGGGGCGCCCTGCCTTCTGCACTCTGCAGACCCAAAAGGGAGAGGAAGCAGCGGAGCTACACTTTGTGTGAGGTTTGCAACATCCAACTCAACTCGGCTGCACAGGCCCAGATCCACTACAACGGCAAGTCCCACCAGAAGAGACTCCAGCAGATCAGCAAAGGCAAGATGCCAAGTAACACAGGTAGGCCTGGAGCACCACTCCACCCACCGTGGCGTCTGCTTGTCGTTGCAGCATCAGATTGGATTTTGTAACCCTGTAAGAACCGGACCATGCGGGTTTACAGAATCCCACACGTTGTCTCCAGCCTCCTTGTGCCAATGCCACCTACTTGTGTTCAATGCAAGTTAAACAAATGCACTTCTATTTGCTGAATGTGTTCAGACAGAGCCTTGGGCTGAGGACACACACACACACACACACACACACACACACTGGAGCAGAGCAGAGTGAAGTCAGCAAGCGAGACACTAATTAAGTGCTGGTTGTGTTTGATGGCTGTTCCTGGGAGTGATGCGGTTGGACTGAAGTTGGACATTTTGTGATTCTAGTCACAGCCTCGATTAGGACTCCGCTCCAGGGGAATCAGTCTCTCAGTTTGACTCGTTCACACGCCCAGCGTCTCTTTTTGGCCCTTTCTCCAACCCTGCTGAAATGAAGCGCACACACTCAATACTCACACCAAACACACGACTATAGCATGCAGGCAATGAGCCCCGGTAATGAAATTAACAAACGGGAATAACTATTTGGAAACCCAGTTCAAATTGCCATA